>CM061135.1:145704344-146304344 GCA_030789695.1 Scilla litardierei
CGGTAGAGAAGGGCATGGCCCCTTGGCTTACGTCTGATTGGTCTCAACCTCCTGCAGCCTCTCCAACAATGCTTCTGGCACTTCGTGGCCATCTGATGCCTTTATATCCTCTCATTCGATCGTTCTTTCGAACTCTCAAACTCAAAGTCACACCTTGAGTTTGAAGGGGGGGGATAAGATTATTATTATTATGTCTTTGAAATTGTATTATGTCTATTGGGTTCTTATAGTGTCCCCTAGTTTTGTGTGTTATCTTTTTGTTGACAGATGGGTTCCGGCCAATAGTAAGGTGGCATGATTTGGACACCTTTGATGAGGTAGAGCCCTGTCAGCTGTTGAGTGGGACCCATAATGGATGGAATTAGGTTGTACAAATCATGGGTAGAGCTACTAGGCTGGAGCTCGACCTATCTATGGGTCGTAGATGACGACCCGTTGACCTTCTCACTGGGTCGTGCCTCACGTGACCTGTAAAAAAGACACGCGTTAGGGGGGTAAGATCTAGGTTCTGACCCAAATCCACTCTGATGCTTACGTTGGTATCTACTTAAGTTAGCTCGGGGCCACAAGATCGACCTAAGGGTGATCGTTTTGATCTAGTCACACCAAGATTTTGGAGGAAGAAATATTGAAGTGGAAAGAGAGAAGTGATGTTAGAGTACCTAGTATTCACTATCTCTGGCCTATCCCCCCGTACTATTGACGTTCTATCTATTTATAAGTAAAGCTATCCTTTCAGTACAGTTGGAGGTTAACCGCTTTACCATAATGAGGGCGTGATTATACCTAAAGAATAGATGTAACCGTTGTCCACTAACCCTGTCATCAATTAGCCCATTATTAACCGCCTCCTGAAGGCTCGAAAGCTCAACGAGCAAAACGTGGCTTGACTTTGACTGGCCGTGCGGGTAACATCCCCAGTGGGCTTAGCGGGCCAGATTGTCTCACTTGTGGGCTTCATAATCCCAATGAGAATATCTTCCTCTCCCTCAAGGGCTGGCCTGATGGGGTAAAAATGGCCCCCATTACTTGAACCCATACGATTCTTCGGTTGAGGTCGAGGTAGGAGATTTGAGATTAAGCACCAAAACCCTCTATTCCTTTAATATGGCCATTGCGTCAACTCAGATGTCGAGATACTTACGCATTTGGGTCGTCGACATGTGTCCTTCGGTGAGAGGGTCGGCCTTGATCACTACAGGAAATTCCTTTGCTTTAATAAGGAAAATAGAAGAGAAGAATTTTGACGTTTCAAGCATCATCTTCAAAGATTTTAACCATGACTTCTTATTCGTTGGCTCGCACCTCCGATGGGCCTTCGACCTCCGTTCCTCAAGGTGGCAAGGGGAAGGTCGCAGTTCCAGATGTAGTCTCCAAATAAGCTTTCCGAGTAGCAGCCGATCAAATCCCATGTTTTCAAAAGAAGTATGTGCACTGCAACTATTAGGTTCGATTGACGCGGTCGAAGGAATGGATTTGCTTCCCTGGTGATTGTGAAGTGGGGGGTATGTTAAAGCCTTTCATCATAGGCTCTGATTTACCATTCACCACTTCATGCTCTATGTGTTGAACTCATTGAAGGGTTTTGAGGGACCCTTAGGGCATAAAATATATGGCCACTCTGTAGAGAAATGTATGCCCTCGTGGCTATTTATCTTAATAAACATCTTATTCAATAAATGAAAGTATTCTTTCTGGTAAAATATTGTCTGAGTTATTTATTACTTGGATTATTCCCTTGGATTCAAAGTTAGGTCACACATGTTTCGCGATGTAGATTACAATTATGAGAAATGTCTGACCGATAGCAGCTTGAATCTAAAAAGGGTTCGTGGTCATATATGTATCGAGATTAGGGATATCGGCACATCGGACAGACCATTGCGTCTTAGTCTGGTTGGTCTTATAACCATACGGCTTGGCAAAGTCGGAGACAAGGCGCAGGTGGTCACTAGAGAATGAGTCCACTGAACGACCCAAACAAAGAGTTATTAAATGGTTCAACATTAACTAAAGTATCATTAATAACTCTAAGTGATAATAGGTAAGTTGGTCCTTAGGACTTGAGATCATTGTATGAAGCTATGTGTGAACATTGTCACTTAGGTCTAAAGATCTAGCTTCGAGGCTAGGCCTGCTGAAAGATCTTAGTCTGGGTAACACTCGAAGCATATGAGCTAAGTAGTGATCAACAGAGGATTCGTCTCTTCCGTTAATGGGAAGTTAGTGTCGCAGGTTAGTACGGCTCTCGGTAAAACCTTGGCCAAGGTATGTTGTAACATGTACAACATGTATGTACCAGAGACCGACGTATACTGACCACTGCTAGTAGTGGGGTTGATAGAGTACCATACCCTAGGCTAGTCAAGTGACATAGTTATGATGAAGGGACTAAAACTACGGAAATTATCACAGTCACAGTCAGAGTGATCCCGTCGGCACTCTTGCCAACGAATCAATCACGTAATCGATGATCCTGAAACAGGGACGACACCTACTGCTAGTGGTCACTGTCGTCTAGAGACTTCGAGTCTCGGCCTGAAGTAAGGGTCAGGCTGCAGGGTCTCACACCGAGAAACATTCACGTCTTAGTAACAGGGAGATAGTATAGAGAAACTCATAAGATGAAAAGAGAATGTTAAATTCACAAGTTGGTAGTGAATTTGGAGCATTAGGGATTGGAGGGGATTTCGTGTGGAATCCAGAGGATCAAACCGTGTAGGAAACGGAGCTCGGATGAGCCCAGAAACGCAAGAAAGGCACAAAAGGAAGTGGGCAACACTCACTTAGGGAAAACGGGCGCGACCCGCTGCTCACAACGGGCTCAGCCTGTTGGAAGCAGCGGGCCCGCCTGCTGACCCAGCGGGCCCGCCTGCTGGGTGCAGCGTGCGCAGCCCGCTGTTCACAGCGGGCTGCGCGGCCACATAGGGTGCGCCCTTGCGGGCGCGCCCAATTACCTTAGGCGGTCACGCCCGCTAAGCTTAGCGGGCCACCCGCAACTTAAGTCGTTTCATTAGGGTTTTGTTGAAACCCTTGATGGCTACGAAACATGGGTTTTTGCTCAACTTTGAGCAATTGTTTGAAGGGTCAAACAAACTCGGATTTCGTCGCCGTTTGTTTCTACGCATTCACCATTCCTAGCTCTTCGAAATGATAACTTGTATCATCTCTAGGGCTCAATGGTGAGTGATGATTAATTGATTGAAGTTAGACTTTTATGAAAGCTATTCTAACTAAATTAAATTAATCCTAAAGCCTCTTACAAATCTTTTGTCCCACATTGCTCGTGACAAAAGAAGCGGAGCCGGCCTCCTATATAAATAGGTGGGCCCTCCCTTCTGTGTTTCTTGCACCAAGTTGATTAAGGAGCTCTGGAAAATTTGAGCAAACTTAATCAAGATTTAAATTTATTCTCTTCCTCTATAAATTTTCTTGTCCTCCAACCGAGTCTTAGCAAGGCAACGGGGAGGTCCGAATTTGATTCGGAAGTCTACGACGCGGGTTTACTCAAGTGAAACTTTCTATGGCTAGTGATGGGCTTGGAGGCAAGGTGCGCTTCGGGAGCTGATCCAGTTCACGACGAGGAGCGACGTAATGCGGTTCGGGAGGCGTTAATGGCCCATAGTGCCAAATACGTTAGTGCCTACCTTTTGTGTGAAATATAGTGTATGTGTGTTTGAATGCGTGTGTAGTGTGTGTATTGATGTATTACTATTGGAGCGTTGTATCGTAGTGAGGACGATGTGATTTGTAATAAAGATGTGATAGTAGTAGTAGCAGTAGGGTTAGATTTTATTAGTAGAGTTATTGGATTTCTTTGCTAAGTAGTGTAGTGTGTTAATAGTAATGTAGTATGGTAATAGTATCATTAGTGTTATTGTGATGATGATGATTATTATTATTCATTAAGTATTATTACCATAGGAAATGGGTTATGTAAAGAGGCTAGTGTGAAAAGGGTTGTGATTAGGGCATTTTTGTAATTAGTGGGGGATGTGTGCATAGAAGAAAGGTAAAATTGTAATACGTGTAGGTATGTGTGTAAAGAATGGCAAACTTGTAAATAAATAGACTCTTAGAAGAGATTATTTTCTAAGAGATATCATATTTAATTAAATGGCCAACCTAATACAATAAATAAATAGATATTTTATTTTATGTCATTTAATAACATGCCACATGTAAACATAAGGGCCAAGAGATATTTTATTTAATTAATACTTTCTCTCTTCTACATTCTTCTCCTTCTTCTTTTGTCTTTTCTTTTCATTTATTTCCTTTTCCCTTTCTTTCCTATGTTGGCCGAAATTACCCAACAAAAACAAAAAAAAAGAAAGAGAGAAAGAGAAAGAGAAATCAATGGAAAAGTTAAGACGGAAAGGAAAGGAGACATTAAGGAATGAGGATTAAAGAAGCCTTAAAGGGGAATTAAGAGGATTCATGAAGGAAAGTTGGCTCATTTTAGGGGGAAGCTTTTAAGGTAGCAAGACATGCTTGAGCTCTAAATATTAATTTGGTTTGTTGTGGTATGTGTTACACAAATTAGCAAGAAAGCTAGCTTCTTTCTTGTAAAATGTATCTTCTTGTGCAAAGGGTGAAAGTTTTATTAGCCTTGTTAACTAAAGTTAGCATCTTTAATTCATTAAAGTTCATATGCATGGTGAAATTTGAACTTGGTACAAAGGTGATATCTTTCATGGCTTTACTAAATAAAGTTAGTATCTTTGAGGCTATTTTAACATATCTCCATGTAATTTGGCAACCTTTGGGTGATTTAATAAAAACAAAAGAGGACATATTTATGTTAGATTCATGAGATGAAGCCTTTAATATTACTTGTTTACATATAGCCTTCATTAGAGATTCTAAACATTTTCATTAAGGACCGTCCTTAAACCTTCATTAAAATTAGTACTTGCATTAAAGTTTTTAATTTATCTGGAATCTTGTAGTTTTACCAAAACTCCCATTTTTAATATAGACTTGTTAACATAGATTCATGTTTAGCTTTCAAGAATGTTGCAAATTTTAATGTAGACATAAATTAAATTCCTTAAAGGTTGCAAAACGATGGAAAAGTCTAAGTAGAATTGCGTAAAATTGCATTCTCATGAGAATCTCCAACGTAGCATCATGTAAGAATTAATATTGGTAGCTTTTAAAAATTGTCTTTAAGTTAATGTTAGTAGTTATAAATGTTGATTCATTAATGTAGAATGGCTAATTGTCACATTTCCAATGTAGAATGTTGCATGTTCATATCAAATGTCGCATATTTATATATGTTGCATTCTTACATTAAATGACTAAGGTGGAATTGCTTAAGCGTGCATTTAGATGTTGTATGGAAATTAGTTATGTTGCTAACAAACCTTTAATCCCACAATGATGCTTTATTGGAAATGGTCCATGATGCCTTCTTTAATCACGATATTTCATTATGTTTGTCTTTCTCAGTGCATGTCTTTGGGAAATGGTTCATGTTGCAAGAAAATTCCTAATGAGGTTATGTTTATGCTAATGGAGAAGGGTGTATGTTATATGGAGAAGGGTTATATGTTGTGAGATATCCTCTTAAGGCTTGGTGTTGCATGAAGGTTGGTGTATATTGCATGGGAATGTTGCATTTTAGCCTCTTACTTTCAATGCAATCTTAAGATGTTGGCCTTGTGGTTCCTCTTATGTCACATTTATGTTACCATGTTGCTTTGATATAGTTTAATACAATTCCTTGATGTTGTATGCTCGTTCATTTAAACCAAATGCTAAATAAAGTCTAGGGTTGTCTCGGTCTGCCACATGGCAGGTGAGCACCCAAGAATGGGGTTGGGGGAAACTTGAGTACCAGGTAGGCATATGGGATGGACTGCTGAATTTGTGGGCCACTCCTGACGAGCCCACAGAGGCGGGGAGTTGGTGCGGTTTTGGTTGAGTTGGTTGTGTTAGTGAATGTCTTCTTTTATAAGAGCTTGTCTCGGGAAGTCGTAACATTCCACCCATCTTACTGGGTGAGGTCCATGCCCGTATGTCTACTCGATACCCAGGATTCCAAATGAAAATATTTAATTACTTAAATGCTTTATAATTGTGATTGTAATTCCGTTCTCCTATTGCCTGCCGCAATTGTAGTTCTTTCCTTTACTGCATATTGTAATTCTGATTCCTTTCTTGTGTGATTAAAAACAATATTCCCTAAATTAATATTTAGTTTTGGCACGAGTTGGGTTTCCTACTTAGACACGCTTTGATGTGCTCCAATTTGTGGTTTTCAGGTTCATGGAGCTGGAGGCAGTGAGATTGAGTTGGAGGTTTGGTTGAGACGTTTGAGTTGTGGGTTGGATGGTGAGGGGAGAGGATGAGAGTTTGTACCTTTGGGGTTTTGTTGTTTGGGGTGAATTGTATAAGATGTTGGATAAGAGATGTAAACTATATGTATTAGTGGATAATATGGGATATTGGTTCTTGTTTTCTCATGGATGTTCTCCTTATGACTCTCTGTGTTGTTGCTTGGCATTGTTTGTTATCCGAGAATATTACAGGCACCCCAGCAGTGCACAGTGGCCTGCCGTCTTCCTTTGTATTTTTCTTCTTTATTCCTTCATAACACTCGCTCTTCGGGAATACCTGGGAGGGGTTCGTACTTCTCGGGTATCCTAGGGAGCGGGGCATTACATTTGGTGGCCCATGCAGGTCACCGCACTGCGGCTGCGTACGGATAGTGCATGTAACGTTCCCGTAGAGGTTAGTCGAGTCCTAAGGTGGGTAGGTGTTCAGCCGTAGGATAGAGCCCTGACATCAGAAGCTCGAGGTGTAGAGTATTTGAGGATAGACATGGGTGGTTGGTGGGAATGAGAGATAATAGTCTATATGTAGACTGTTATTCTAGATACTAGTATGACTATGTGACTGAATGTTTGTATTTTAAAGGATATGTGTTAGTATTTGGTTGAACTTTGTGATGTAGGTATAGTAGGGCTATTGTATTGATCGAGGTGTATATAGTGTGTGTATATAGACTTGTGTCCCACTCAAGTATGAGTGGACATGCTCTTGGTATATGAATATACCATGCGTGTCCATCTTGTTGTAGATGCATATGTGGTACTATACGTGATATGTGCATAGAGATATGTATGGTTGTACATGCCTATCTGTGTGTGGGTAGCTATACCATTGTATGGATATGTTTGCATTTTGGTATTGGTGTATAGTTATCTACTATAGGTGTTATGCATATAGAAATATGTGTGCTTATAGTTCAACGTACGTGCATAAGTGGTATGATCTGTATATTTGCATGTATAGGCGTGTGCCCATGCATGAGTATGTATGTGGATCTGCTTACACAGTGTGACTATATGTGTCTTATCTATAATAGTATAGATATAGTGATGTATTGTATTGCAAGCCCCTACGGGATGATATATATGCGTGTGTTTGGATGTCTACTAGGAGGCATGAGAGAATAAGTCAAGTTTGTTTTTTATGTGCATATGTAGTAGTGTACTAGCTCTATGTGGAGTATCATGTTGTGTATACTTGTGTGCATGTATAATACGTGTGACTATGTTTTTACATAGATAAGAGGTAGGTGTGTAATAATGTTAACATGGGTGTGTGTGTTTGTGTGTGTGTAGACATGAATGAGTATCGGTATGTGCTTATCTATAAATATAAGTGGTAGTGTGGCTTGAGTGTCTGTTGGTGTTCGTATATGTGTGTATTATTATTATTGGGTGATGAAGGATTATGCTATTTGTATTTACCTAGTGAAAATGACTTTATGTGTATATAATGGTTTATTTGTATATGTACAGGTGTATTGTCTGTACTAGTATACATACTTCTTTGTGTTGGTGGGTATATGAATAGCTGGTTAATTGTATTGAGAAGTGTATATTAGAGGATATGTGATTGTGATCTATACGTAATATTGTGTGGTGAATGTATCGGGTGACTATTCATGTATTTGACTACCTATTGTGTTTACTATAGATATATGTGGTGGCTATCTTTAGATTAATGCGTACTTAATTAATAGTTGTGTGTGTATGATTCTGGAGATGTATACATGTATGTGTTTGAAGATGGATAAACGTGTGGCTAGTTACCACCTAGTGGTAAATCTGTAGGCTTAAGATATGAGTGTATATAGTTAGAATTATGTCCTTGCATGTCAAATTGTATGAAAATGGTGAGTGGATTTATATCTATATGATTGTATAATGATATGTCAGAATGTGTTTATGATTGTGGGGGAGTCTACTGTATGTAGTGAGTGTAGTTGATGTGAGTAGGAGCTATGTAGTGTACCTAGTTCTATGGGTGTCTGGCCTTTGTACAAGAGAGTAGGTGCGCATGGCTATCCGTGTATCCCGCTATATGTGTAAATATATGAGAAGTCTTGAGTTGACCCTGCCTTGCGGTATATGTACATGGGGTATGATGAACCTTAGTGTCTAGACCTGCCTAGCCCTTGATTGAACCTTGATCTAGAAAGTCCGAGGACGGACTTTATTTTTAAGGTGGGTAGAGTGTAATGGCCCATAGTGCCAAATACGTTAGTGCCTACCTTTTGTGTGAAATATAGTGTATGTGTGTTTAAATGCGTGTGTAGTGTGTGTATTGATGTATTACTATTGGAGCGTTGTATAGTAGTGAGGACGATGTGATTTGTAATAAAAATGTGATAGTAGTAGTAGCAGTAGGTTAGATTTTATTAGTAGAGTTATTGGATTTCTTTGCTAAGTAGTGTAGTGTGTTAATAGTAATGTCGTATGGTAATAGTATCATTAGTGTTATTGTGATGATGATGATTATTATTATTCATTAAGTATTATTACCATGGGAAATGGGTTATGTAAATAGGCTAGTGTGAAAAGGGTTGTGATTAGGGCATTTTTGTAATTAGTGGGGGATGTGTGCATAGAAGAAAGGTAAAATTGTAATACGTGTAGGTGTGTGTGTAAAAAATGGCAAACTTGTAAATAAATATGTAATGCCCTGCTAAGCTACTGCACAAGTACTAGAGGGGGGGTGAATAGTACTTTAAAATAATTAAGAGGCTAATTCCTAATTACTTGCAAACTCTACCAAACAATGCGGAAAATGCGGAAATGTAAATGTTAGACAACAAAGAAACAATCGCAAACAACGATATTACTGGGTTCGGATCCACCCAAGTCTCCCCGACTTGTTCCCGGTGATCCTACGTCCCAACCACCCGGATCCCCTCCGGATACTTGAGTTAGAAACCCTAACTCAAGATTTCCACTATGAAATACTTGTGAAGAACCTTCACCAAGTCAAATCATACACAAAGTAATTTGTGACTCCCACAACCCGGGATCACAAACACAACTCTCACAACCGAGAGATAAACACTTACAAAATGAAAGTAAATGAAATAGAATAGCTTACCACAAAATACCTATGCCTTGAGTATACTTACGAATTAGGGCAAGGATGATTTTGAGGAAGAAGAAGGCACCAAACCCTAGCTCCAAGATGTAGATCAGCGATGGAGAGCTATGGGATTGTTGGTGACCTAGGATCAAGCACTTGGCTTGGAAGGCTTCACACTCAATGAATCTCTCTTTGGAAGTAAGAGTGAGGAGAGATTATTGAATGGAATGAAAGAGCTTGGAATGAGCTTGGAATGATTTCTCTTGATCTCTAAACTTGCAATAATATCATCCTTGACTGCAAAGAATGCAGCCCATCAAGTATTTATAGGATAGATGAGAGAGAGAAAGAAATTTGAGTCATTAAATGCTTCAACGGCTCTTTTCTGAACTCAACTAGTCAGTCAAAGAATAACCACCGACCGACTAGTTCATCAACTAGTCGGTCGGTCATTTAACGTAGACCGACTAATGGAAGAACAGCCAAAAGGTTGAAGCACAGACAAAAGGAACTAGTCGGTCCAAGAAAGTAGCTGACCGACTAGTTTCATAACTAGTCGGTCGGTTACTTAACTGAGACCGACTAAGAGATAAAACTGAAGTCTGAGCACAAATTGATTTAGTCGGTCCAAGAACAAATGTTGACCGACTAGTTCATCAACTAGTCGGTCGCCAAATGTGCATAGACCGACTAACGATAAACAATAAGTTAGGTGAAAATTGGCATGTACAGTAAAGCTCAACTAGTCGGTCCAAGAAGGAAAGTTGACCGACTAGTTCATCAACTAGTCGATCGATCAATGAACACAGACCGACTAATGATAAACAGTAAGTTAGGCTCAAATGTGCATGTACAGGGAAATCTCAACTAGTCGGTCACAGAAGCATCACTGACCGACTAGTTCATAAACTAGTCGGTCGGTGAGTCAACTTAGACCGACTAACTGTAAACAGTAAAGAGCTTAGAATTGACTGACAAAAACTAGTCGGTCCAAGAAGCTTTGCCGACCGACTAGATCACCATCTAGTCGGTCAGTTCTTCTTCTTGAACCAACTAACATGCACAAGAAGTCGCGAATCGAAGCGCGAAGCTTCGGGAAAGTTTGTATGGACTTCTACTAAGATCATAGAGCTAAGATATGAGCGTTATGAAGATTTAAACCGTAAGACCTACTCAAGGCTTAACATTCTACGAAAGAAGCTTAAAGACTATAAATAAAACTTGACGATACCGTCTTCAATAGCTTCAATCGAATCTTCATGACTTCTAAAATGGTCCATAAGCTTCAACGAAGCTTTAGGCATATGATCACGTGCTTTGAGAAGTCTCGAGATGTCGCTTTGGATGTTCATATGAATTTGGCGACGATCTCCATAACTGCGCTCACAAAGTGTTAGTTCACGATATATTTATGTTTGTTCATCATCCAAAATCAAATCCGGGGAGTCCAATATCCAACATTCTCCCCCTTTTTGGTGATGACAAACCAACATAAATAATAATCAACAATAATAATTCAAATGAAATTTACTTACTCCCCTTGCATTGATGACACGTTAATTCCAAATTAAACAATAATAATACGCATCAAGCAGACGAGTAAAGTATATTAATGAGAATCGATTATTGAAATATCGAATACCAAATGTTGGTTATTGAAATATCGGATTTGAAAATCCATTTATATATCTTAACTCCCCCTGAATCTAACATATCAAATTAGATTCTTGGAAAAATACTTTAAATTATCATTTAGCACACCGTTATTATTATATCTCTCCCCCTTTGGCATAAGCAAAAAGAGCGGGAGGAGATCAACGACAATAATGGCTTCAAATAAAAAAGCACGGGAGTCGTAGAATACGACGACGGTTCAAGTGACACCAAGGAAAAATACAAAGAGAATCAAGGCGTGTCAATGAAACCATAGTCGAAAATCGTAAAACGAAATCATCAAAAACTCAAATCAATTTTACGGATTGAGTTATGGAATATACTCTCCAATATCAACATTCTTGGTTAATTTAGTGCATGGAAAACAATTCTTTGTTTTCATAAAGTGTAATCTATTTAACCAAGTTAATATCGTCGAGCGACGAAATCAAACATCAGAGACATAAAAAAACAAATTATAAATTGTGCACAATAGAATGAAATGTCAACTGCGATGTATATAAATATATATGAACCATGATACAACAAAATCATACATCGTCAACATACAAAACATCGATCCAACGATCGGGGCACAAAATACAGCAGCATATCACACAGATATCAGAGTGACACAAAACATACAACATCATCAAAATGCATCAAGAGACATCATCAAAATGATCCAAAAAAATAGCCACCCTCACTATCCTACCCAATATCTCTCACAACTAGATATGTCATCCAATGTGCATCGGGAGAGGCCTCAAAGAAGCTCAAGAGGCAGCGGGAGGATCAGAAGCAACTGCAGGCTCTGCAGGAGCGGAGGTGGTAACAGGATCAGCTGGAATGTCAACGGGAGCGATGGCAGAAGTCTCAGGCACGGCAGAAGAGACGATCTCAGGAGCAGCAACGGTAGTGGCCTCGGGAGCACCAGTCGGAGCATCCACCGCAGGAGCGGTGGCAACAGGTGTGCTCTCGGGGGGCACCAGTAGACGAAGCAGCAGCAGCATCACCAAAAGTGCCCCCGGGGCACGAGTAGAAGCACGAGCAAGCTCCTCAATGTCCTCCTCATTCAACTCATCCTCGTCAGAAAAATACGGAGGGACCTCAATATCAAGGTGACGAGCTATACGGCAGAGAATCTCCTCAGAACGAGCCTGACGAGACTCCAAACGTCACAGAGAACGAACGAGCTCGGCAAGAGTGGAAGAGGGAGCAGCTGAGGCAGAGGCAGAGGCAGATGCTGAAGATGTCGTCCTCTGAACGTGACGGAGCGCCGTAAGAGACTTCTTGACGGCCGTCGCGTTCAGGGGAGGACCAAGTGGACGCTCATCGTCAGGAGGCAATGTGACACGGAAGTGACGGAATACAAGAGTTAACAAGCACGGGAAGGGGATATGAGCCGATTTCGTGGACTTGTGAATACACTCGAAAGAGTCCATCTTATCGAGTATAATGCGAGCCCAGTTAATCGAGCTCCCCATGAAAATAGCATAGATCAACTTCAAGAAGGGCTGGGACGGTAGAGATGAGGAGCCGTACTTGGGAAGCAAGCACGACTTCAGAATCAAATTTAGGACCCAGGCGATAGGCTTGAAGGATTTGGAGGGCACGCCAATCATGGCGGGAGGAATCTGGTGGAAAATCTGGGATATGACGACCTGATCAAGGGAGGTGATATCATCAACAGAAATGTCTGAGGGGAGGAGGCCAGACGAGGAGATACCCAAAATCTCTCCTAAGATTTCTGCTGTGAGGACTATAGGAGTCCCCAAAACAGTCGTCTCAACAGAGTGGGTCCCATCGTACTGACCCCGGATCCTATTGGCATAGAAAAGTTTTACTAGGCGAGGGTAGGGGTGAGGGTTCGCCTTCGGGTCATATCGAAGGTAATCGAGAAGACCAGAGGACGAAAGAAGATCGGCGAGGCCTAGGAAGTCACTAAACTGGACGAAATGCTCCAGAAGCAGTGGGCAGTGTTCGATACGGTTGTAAGCCGCGAGACACAAAGGGTCGCCACGACACAACGAGATATCGACACCGCCTACCGGCATCGGAGCCTTTCCCTTAGGCTTACGGGTAGACGTACGTGGTCGGGAGCTAGACTCAGGATGGCTAGGAGGAGGAGAGGGGTCCCTATGAGTCTCAGGCTCGGGTCTATACTCGGTATCGGAATCCGTAGGAGTATGGAAAGAAGAGGGAGAGGCAAGTTCCTTGGTCTTGGGCTTAGGCTTGGGTTGGGTTCTAGGTTGAGCACGGGGCTTCGCTTTCGTCGTCCTCTTATGCTTAAGAGGAGGCGAAGATGAAGAGGGTTCGGTAGGCTTCGAACGACATTTCGGAGGCGGGGGTCCGAGGGTGGCGAATCGACGGTCATGGGCGAAGGGCCAGAGGGAGTAATCGGGATACGTGTACGAGCCATAAGCGCGGCACGACACGACGCAAGAGAGCGAATCCGAAGACACCCTAAACACAAACCCTAGAAATCGAAAACAACTAGAAATGAAACCCTAGCCGCTGAAAATCTAACCCTAGAGAGCTAATCCTAACCCTAGGAAGCTAGGAGAGGGAGGAGAGTCACCTAGGAGGAGAGGGAAACGGTCGGCGACAGCGGGTTTGGTCGGAATCATGCCGGACACGACGAAGAGGGAGGAGGGAAGCCGAAGGGTCCGGGGAAATTTTTGAGTTGGAGTGAGAGAGAGACCGACTAAAAAAGAATTAAGTCAGATAGATGGGGTTTTAATCGATCGGATGTCGAAAAGACGATTCAGTCCCCGTCACAACTAGTCAGTCACAGTTCAAGCACTGACCGACTAGATCACGATCTAGTCGGTCGGTCAATGAGCTTGAACCGACTAGTTGTAAACAGTAACTGAAGGCAAATTTTCTGACAAGATTTAGTCGGTCTAAGCTCATTCATTGACCGACTAGAACTAAATCTAGTCGGTCGGCCAATGAACATGGACCGACTAAGAGAGTTCAAAAATTGAAAATCTTTGAAATTTGATTTCTCTCCTAATCACACTTGGATGAAACATCAAAATACTCTCATTAATCATTATACTACCCCATTAAACATCGAAAATCTGAAATTTGACGATTACGCACAAATCGAGCGAAAATTCCGAAAATTCAACAAAAATCCAGAAAATTTCAATACTTCAAGCATGAGCAAATATAATGAATAGAATAGCATGCAAGAATATTGAATAAAAATGAATCCTATATCTCGGATTCACCCATAATCCCCAATTCTCGACGTAACCGCACAAAGGAGTCCTCCTTTAGGGGTTTCGTGAAAATATCGGCGATTTGCTTCTGGGTTTCAACGTACCCTAATATGATGTCCTTTTTAGCAACATGATCATCTAAGAAATGGTGTCGGACATCTATGTGTTTCGAACGGGAATGGTGTACCGGGTTCTTGGAAAGACATATTGCACTTTGGTTGTCCACCATGATAGGGCAAGTATCACAGTTTATACCAAAGTCTTTAAGTGTGTGTCTCATCCAAAGAACTTGAGCACACGCGGCACCGGCGGCAATGTATTCCGCCTCGGTGGTTGAAAGTGATACAGAATTTTGCTTCTTGGAAAACCAAGAGACAAGGGAATTTTCTATAAAATGGCAAGTGCCACTAGTACTTTTCCTGTCGGATTTGTATCCCGCATAATCGGCATCACTATATGAGATTAACTCATATGTGCTAGATTTTGGATAAAGTAATCCAAAATCAAGTGTATAACTTAAATAACGGAAAATACGCTTTACCGCTACTAAGTGAGACTCCTTAGGTTGAGATTGATAACGAGCACATACGCATACGGCAAACATAATATCGGGCCTACTTGCGGTAAGATAAAGTAAACTACCTATCATACCTCGATATAGACGGATGTCTACATCTTTACCGCCCGTATCCTTATCAAGATGCGTAGTCGTGCTCATTGGAGTCTTCTTTCCGGAGGCATTCTCCATTCCAAATCGCTTAAGCAACTCCACCGTATACTTCGTTTGGTGGATGAAGATTGCATCGTCCATTTGGCGAATTTGGAGACCTAAGAAATATTTGAGCTCACCCATGTGGCTCATCTCAAATTGTTCCTTCATCACATTAGAAAACTCTTCGCAAAGAGCAAAGTTAGTAGCACCGAAAATGATATCATCAACATATATTTGAACTAAAATTATATCATTATTCGAATACTTAACAAATAATGTGGAATCAACTTCTCCCATTTTAAATCCTAAATCCAAAAGAAAATTCTTTAGACGGTCATACCAAGCTCGAGGAGCTTGTCTCAAACCGTAAAGAGCTTTCTTAAGTTTAAAAACATGATTTGGAAATTTTTCTTTTATAAACCCCGGAGGTTGAGAAACATAAACTTCCTCAACGACATCTCCGTTTAAAAATGCACTTTTTACATCCATTTGAAATAATTTAAAATCCTTATGGCATGCAAAAGATAATAGTAATCTAATTGATTCTAATCTAGCTACCGGAACGAAGGATTCTTCGAAATCAATACCTTCCTGAAATCAATACCTTCCTCTTGACGGTAGCCTTGAGCAACTAACCGAGCTTTGTTCCGGACGACGACTTGGTTTTCGTCGGTTTTGTTCTTGAAGATCCACTTTGTCCCTATGACGGTGTGGTTCTTCGATGGCAATGGAACAAGCTCCCAAACCTCATTCCTCTCGAATTGAATGAGTTCCTCCTCCATGGCTAAGATCCAAGCACCATCTTCGCACGCTTCATTAACATTCTTTGGCTCAATCGAGGAGGCAAAGGCACAATGAGCGAAGTAGTTCACTTGCGATCTCGTCTTGACACTATCTTGGATATTGCCAATGACTTGCTCATGAGGATGGTCACGAACGGTATGAAGCCGTTTGGGAATACCTTGATCACTAGGAACATTCTCAACAACTTCATTAGACGGGTTAGTCTCAATAGAATCAATAGAATCATTAGAGTTAGAATTACCAATTGAATCACAAAAGACATCCATAGAGTCATCATCATTAGTAATTCTCGTTGGAACAAATCCTTCATTAAATGAAACATGAAGTGATTCCTCGATCGTTGAGGTTCGTTTGTTGAATATCCGGTAGGCTTTGCTACGCGAAGAATATCCAACAAAAATCCCCTCATCGGATCTTGGATCGAATTTGTCCAAACTACCATACGTGTTCTTAATAAAACATTTCGAACCAAAAACACGAAAATGTTTAACTTGAGGCAACCTACCAAACAACAATTCATAACAAGTTTGTTTAGTGCCGGGCCTCAAAAGTATTCTATTAAACACATAGCAAGCGGTATGTACCGCTTCCGCCCAAAATTGATGGCCAAGTTGGCTATCATCAAGCATAGTGCGAGCACACTCCACTAGCGTCCTATTCTTTCTCTCAACTACACCATTTTGAGGAGGTGCGCGAGGGAATGAAAAGGTGTGTGTAATACCAACTTCATCACAAAATGTCTCAAAAGACTCATTCTCAAATTCCCCTCCATGATCACTACGAATAGTGACAATGGTGGTTCCAATGAGATTTTGTACTTTCTTAACAAAAATTGTGAAGTTTTCAAAAGCTTCATTTTTATTACATAATGAAAATACCCAAGTAAACCTAGAAAAGTCATCAACGATGACAAGTCCATATCTAGCATTACCTAATGAAGCAACTCTAGTTGGCCCAAATAAATCTAGATGTAATAGCTCTAGATGCCGCTTAGAGGAAATGCTTTTCTTAGGTTTAAATGAAGATTTTGGAAGCTTGCCTCGTTGACACGAGTCACAAAAGCTTTTCTTTTGTAAGACAAACTTAGGGAAGCCTCTAATAGAATTTAACTTGGAAAGCTTAAATAGTGTTCCAAAATTCACATGACCAAAACGTCGATGCCATAAGTGTTGTTCACTTGTGTTGGCAATAAGACATTGTTCATGTGATCTTGGAAGATCTAGGATATATATATCCTTATGGCGTGTGCCGGAAAACAATAATTCATTATTATCTTTTCTTAAAATATGGCACATTCCTTTCGTAAAGTTAACTTTGTAACCTTTGTCACAAAGTTGACTTATTGAAATGAGATTGTGGTTTAATCCTTTAACAAGGTAAACATCACATATAATGGGTTTAGAAGGATTACCCACTTTACCAACACCTATGATGGTTCCGCTCTCGTTGCCTCCAAATACGACGCGGTTTCCATTTGCAATGGGAACCACTCCGGAGAGCAATTGAGCGTCACCCGTCATGTGTTTTGAACACCCGCTATCGAGTATCCAATTCCCCTTGGAGCTAAATTTAAATTTATTGCTCCTTTTCTTTTTCTTTTCCTTGAGTACCTAAAGATAGAAAATTTCATATCATGGTACCCAAGGTCATTTATGTCATTTAATAACATGCCACATGTAAACATAAGGGCCAAGAGATATTTTATTTAATTAATACTTTCTCTCTTCTACATTCTTCTCCTTCTTCTTTTGTCTTTTCTTTTCATTTATTTCCTTTTCCGTTTCTTTCCTATGTTGGCCGAAATTACCCAACAAAAACAAAAAAAAGAAAGAGAGAAAGAGAAATCAAAGGAAAAGTTAAGAAGGAAAGGAAAGGAGACATTAAGGAATGAGGATTAAAGAAGCCTTAAAGGGGAATTAAGAGGATTCATGAAGGAAAGTTGGCTCATTTTAGGGGGAAGATTTTAAGGTAGGAACCCATACTTGAGCTCTAAATATTAATTTGGTTTGTTGTGGTATGTGTTACACAAATTAGCAAGAAAGCTAGCTTCTTTCTTGAATAATGTATCTTCTTGTGCAAAGGGTGAAAGTTTTATTAGCCTTGTTAACTAAAGTTAGCATCTTTAATTCATTAAAGTTCATATGCATGGTGAAATTTGAACTTGGTACAAAGGTGATATCTTTCATGGCTTTACTAAATAAAGTTAGTATCTTTGAGGCTATTTTAACATATCTCCATGTAATTTGGCAACCTTTGTGTGATTTAATAAAAACAAAAGAGGACATATTTATGTTAGATTCATGAGATGAAGCCTTTAATATTACTTGTTTACATAGAGCCTTCATTAGAGATTCTAAACATTTTCATTAAGGACCGTCCTTAAACCTTCATTAAAATTAGTACTTGCATTAAAGTTTCTAATTTATATGGAATCTTGTAGTTTTACCAAAACTCCCATTTTTAATATAGACTTGTTAACATAGATTCATGTTTAGCTTTCAAGAATGTTGCAAGTTTTAATGTAGACATAAATTAAATTCCTTAAAGGTTGCAAAACGATGGAAAAGTCTAAGTAGAATTGCTTAAAATTGCATTCTCATGAGAATCTCCAATGTAGCATCATGTACGAATTAATATTGGTAGCTTTTAAAACTTGCCTTTAAGTTACTGTTAGTAGTTATAAATGTTGATTCGTTAATGTAGAATGGCTAATTGTCACATTTCCAATGTAGAATGTTGCATGTTCATATCAAATGTCGCATATTTATATATGTTGCATTCTTACATTAAATGACTAAGGTGGAATTGCTTAAGCGTGCATTTAGATGTTGTATGGAAATTAGTTATGTTGCTAACAAACCTTTAATCCCACAATGATGCTTTATTGGAAATGGTCCATGATGCCTTCTTTAATCACGATATTTCATTTTGTTGTCTTTCTTAGTGCATGTCTTTGGGAAATGGTTCATGTTGCAAGAAAATTCCTAATGAGGTTATGTTTATGCTAATGGAGAAGGGTGTATGTTATATGGAGAAGGTTTATATGTTGTGAGATATCCTCTTAAGGCCTGGTGTTGCATGAAGGTTAGTGTATATTGCATGGGAATGTTGCATTTTAGCCTCTTACTTTCAATGCAATCTTAAGATGTTGGCCTTGTGGTTCCTCTTATGTCACATTTATGTTACCATGTTGCTTTGATATAGTTTAATACAATTCCTTGATGTTGTATGCTCGTTCATTTAAACCAAATGCTAAATAAAGTCTAGGGTTGTCTCGGTCTGCCACATGGCAGGTGAGCACCCTAGAATGGGGTTGGGGGAAACTTGCGTACCAGGTAGGCATATGGGACGGACTAATGAATTTGTGGGCCACTCCTGACGAGCCCACAGAGGCGAGGAGTTGGTGCGGTTTTGGTTGAGTTGGTTGAGTTGGTGAACGGCTTCTTTTGTAAGAGCTTGTCTCGGGAAGTCGTAACATTCCACCCATCTTACTGGGTGAGGTCCATACTCGTATGTCTACTCGATACCCAGGATTCCAAATGAAAATATTTAATTACTTAAATGCTTTATAATTGTGATTGTAATTCCTTTCTCCTATTGTGTGCCGCAATTGTAGTTCTTTCCTTTACTGCATATTGTAATTCTGATTCCTTTCTTGTGTGATTAAAAACAATATTCCTTAAATTAATATTTAGTTTTGGCACGAGTTGGGTTTCCTACTTGGACACGCTTTGACGTGCTCCAATTTGTGGTTTTCAGGTTCATGGAGCTGGAGGCAGTGAGATTGAGTTGGAGGTTTGGTTGAGACGTTTGAGTTGTGGGTTGGATGGTGAGGGGAGAGGATGAGAGTTTGTACCTTTAGGGTTTTGTTGTTTGGGGTGAATTGTATAAGATGTTGGATAAGAGATGTAAACTATATGTATTAGTGGATAATATGGGATATTGGTTCTTTTTTTCTCCTGGATGTTCTCCTTATGACTCTCTGTGTTGTTGCTTGGCATTGTTTGTTATCTGGGAATATTACAGGCACCCCAGCAGTGCGCAGTGGCCTGCCATCTTCCTTTGTATTTTTCTTCTTTATTCCTTCGTAACACTCGCTCTTCGGAAATACCTTGGAGGGATTCGTACTTCTCGGGTATCCTAGGGAGCGGGGCATTACATTTGGTGGCCCATGCAGGTCACCGCACTGCGGCTGCGTACGGATAGTGCATGTAACGTTCCCGTAGAGGGTAATCGAGTCCTAAGGTGGGTAGGTGTTCAGCCGTAGGATAGAGCCCTGACATCAGAAGCTCGAGGTGTAGAGTATTTGAGGATAGACATGGGTGGTTGGTGGGAATGAGAGATAATAGTCTATATGAAGACTGTTATTCTAGATACTAGTATGACTATGTGACTGAACGTTTGTATTTTAAAGGATATGTGTTAGTATTTGGTTGAACTTTGTGATGTAGGTATAGTAGGGCTATTGTATTGATCGAGGTGTATATAGTGTGTGTATATAGACTTGTGTCCCACTCAAGTATGAGTGGACATGCTCTTGGTATATGAATATACCATGCGTGTCCATCTTGTTGTAGATGCATATGTGGTACTATACGTGATATGTGCATAGAGATATGTATGGTTGTACATGCCTATCTGTGTGTGGGTAGCTATACCATTGTATGGATATGTTTGCATTTTGGTATTGGTGTATAGTTATCTACTATGGGTGTTATGCATATAGAAATATGTGTGCTTATAGTTCAACGTACGTGCATAAGTGGTATGATCTGTATATTTGCATGTATAGGCGTGTGCCCATGCATGAGTATGTATGTGTATCTGCTTACACAGTGTGAATATATGTGTCTTATCTATAATAGTATGGATATATTGTTGTATTGTATTGCAAGCCCCTACGGGATGATATATATGCGTGTGTTTGGATGTCTACTAGGAGGCATGAGAGAATAAGTCATGTTTGTTTTTTATGTGCATATGTAGTAGTGTACTAGCTCTATGTGGAGTATCATGTTGTGTATACTTGTGTGCATGTATAATACGTGTGACTATATTTTTACATAGATAAGAGGTAGGTGTGTAATAATGTTAATGGGTGTGTGTGTGTGTGTATATGTAGACATGAATGAGTATCGGAATGTGCTTATCTATAAATATAAGTGGTAGTGTGGCTTGAGTGTCTGTTGGTGTTCGTATATGTGTGTATTATTATTATTGGGTGATGAAGGATTATGCTATTTGTATTTACCTAGTGAAAATGACTTTATGTGTATATAATGGTTTATTTGTATATGTACAGGTGTATTGTCTGTAGTAGTATACATACTTCTTTGTGTTGGTGGGTATATGAATAGCTGGTTAATTGTATTGAGAAGTGTATATTAGAGGATATGTGATTGTGATCTATACGTAATATTGTGTGGTGAATGTATCGGGTGACTATTCATGTATTTGACTACCTATTGTGTTTACTATAGATATATGTGGTGGCTATCTTTAGATTAATGTGTACTTAATTAATAGTTGTGTGTGTATGATTCTGGAGATGTATACATGTATGTGTTTAAAGATGGATAAGCGTGTGGCTAGTTACCACCTAGTGGTAAATCTGTAGGCTTAAGATATGAGTGTATATAGTTAGAATTATGTCCTTGTATGTCAAACTGTATGAAAATGGTGAGTGGATTTATATCTATATGCTTGTATAATGATATGTCAGAATGTGTTTATGATTGTGGGGGAGTCTACTGTATGTAGTGAGTGTAGTTGATGTGAGTAGGAGCTATGTAGTGTACCTAGTTCTATGGGTGTCTGGCCTTTGTACAAGAGAGTAGGTGCCCATGGCTATCCGTGTATCCCGCTATATGTGTAAATATATGAGAAGTCTTGAGTTGACCCTGCATTGTGGTATTTGTACATGGGATATGATGAACCTTAGTGTCTAAACCTGCCTAGCCCTTGATTGAACCTTGATCTAGAAAGTCCGAGGACGGACTTTATTATTAAGGTGGGTAGAGTGTAATGGCCCATAGTGCCAATTACGTTAGTGCCTACCTTTTGTGTGAAATATAGTGTATGTGTGTTTAAATGCGTGTGTAGTGTGTGTATTGATGTATTACTTTTGGAGCGTTGTATAGTAGTGAGGACGATGTGATTTGTAATAAAGATGTGATAGTAGTAGTAGCAGTAGGGTTAGATTTTATTAGTAGAGTTATTGGATTTCTTTGCTAAGTAGTGTTGTGTGTTAATAGTAATGTAGTATGGTAATAGTATCATTAGTGTTATTGTGATGATGATGATTATTATTATTCATTAAGTATTATTACCATAGGAAATGGGTTATGTAAAGAGGCTAGTGTGAAAAGGGTTGTGATTAGAGCATTTTTGTAATTAGTGGGGGATGTGTGCATAGAAGAAAGGTAAAATTGTAATACGTGTAGGTGTGTGTGTAAAGAATGGCAAACTTGTAAATAAATATGTAATGCCCTGCTAAGCTACTGCACAAGTACTAGAGGGTGGGTGAATAGTACTTTAAAATAATTAAGAGGCTAATTCCTAATTACTTGCAAACTCTACCAAACAATACGGAAAATGCGGAAATGTAAATGTTAGACAACAAAGAAACAATCGCAAACAACGATATTACTGGGTTCGGATCCACCCAAGTCTCCCCGACTTGTTCCCGGTGATCCTACGTCCCAACCACCCGGATCCCCTCCGGATACTTGAGTTAGAAACCCTAACTCAAGATTTCCACTATGAAATACTTGTGAAAAACCTTCACCAAGTCAAATCATACACAAAGTAATTTGTGACTCCCACAACCCGGGATCACAAACACAACTCTCACAACCGAGAGATAAACACTTACAAAATGAAAGTAAATGAAATAGAATAGCTTACCACAAAATACCTATGCCTTGAGTATACTTACGAATTAGGGCAAGGATGATTTTGAGGAAGAAGAAGGCACCAAACCCTAGCTCCAAGATGTAGATCAGCGATGGAGAGCTATGGGGTTGTTGGTGACCTAGGATCAAGCACTTGGCTTGGAAGGCTTCACACTCAATGAATCTCTCTTTGGAAGTAAGAGTGATGAGAGATTATTGAATGGAATGAAAGAGCTTTGAATGAGCTTGGAATGATTTCTCTTGATCTCTTAACTTGCAATAATATCAGCCTTGACTGCAAAGAATACAGCCCATCATGTATTTATAGGATAGAGGAGAGAGAGAAAGAAATTCGAGTCATTAAATGCTCCAACGGCTCTTTTCTGAACTCAACTAGTCGGTCAAAGAACAACCACCGACCGACTAGTTCATCAACTAGTCGGTCGGTCATTTAACGTAGACCGACTAATGGAAGAACAGCCAAAAGGTTGAAGCACAGACAAAAGGAACTAGTCGGTCCAAGAAGAGTAGCTGACCGACTAGTTTCATAACTAGTCGGTCGGTTACTTAACTGAGACCGACTAAGAGATAAAACTGAAGTCTGAGCACAAATTGATTTAGTCGGTCCAAGAACAAATGTTGACCGACTAGTTCATCATCTAGTCGGTCGCCAAATGTGCATAGACCGACTAACGATAAACAGTAAGTTAGGTGAAAATTGGCATGTACAGTAAAGCTCAACTAGTCAGTCCAAGAAGGAAAGTTGACCGACTAGTTCATCAACTAGTCGGTCGATCAATGAACAAAGACCGACTAACGATAAACAGTAAGTTAGGCTCAAATGTGCATGTACAGGGAAAGCTCAACTAGTCGGTCACAGAAGCATCACTGACCGACTAATTCACAAACTAGTCGGTCGGTGAGTCAACTTAGACCGACTAACTGTAAACAGTAAAGAGCTTAGAATTGACTGACAAAAACTAGTCGGTCCAAGAAGCTTTGCCGACCGACTAGATCACCATCTAGTCGGTCAGTTCTTCTTCTTGAACCAACTAACATGCACAAGAAGTCGCGAATCGAAGCGCGAAGCTTCGGGAAAGTTTGTATGGACTTCTACTAAGATCATAGAGCTAAGATAGGAGCGTTATGAAGATTTAAACCGTAAGACCTACTCAAGGATTAACATTCTACGAAAGAAGCTTAAAGACTATAAATAAAACTTGACGATACCGTCTTCAATAGCTTCAATCGAATCTTCATGACTTCTAAAATGGTCCATAAGCTTCAACGAAGCTTTAGACATACGATCACGTGAGAAGAATGTAGAAGAGAGAAAGTATTAATTAAATAAAATATCTCTTGGCCCTTATGTTTACATGTGGCATGTTATTAAATGACATAAAATAAAATATCTATTTATTTATTTTATTAGGTTGACCATTTAATTAAATAAGATATCTCTTAGAAAATATCTCTTCTAAGAGTCTATTTTGTTGGATATTGGACTCCCCTGATTTGGTTTTGGATGATGAACAAACATAAATATATCGTGAACTAACACTTTGTGAGCGCAGTTATGGAGATCGTCGCCAAATTCATATGAACATCCAAAGCGACATCTCGAGACTTCTCATTTTCTTTTCATTTATTTCCATTTCCCTTTCTTTCCTATGTTGGCCGAAATTACCCAACAAAAACAAAAAAAAGAAAGAGAGAAAGAGAAAGAGAAATCAAAGGAAAAGTTAAGAAGGAAAGGAAAGGAGACATTAAGGAATGAGGATTAAAGAAGCCTTAAAGGGGAATTAAGAGGATTCATGAAGGAAAGTTGGCTCATTTTAGGGGGAAGATTTTAAGGTAGGAACCCATACTTGAGCTCTAAATATTAATTTGGTTTGTTGTGGTATGTGTTACACAAATTAGCAAGAAAGCTAGCTTCTTTCTTGAATAATGTATCTTCTTGTGCAAAGGGTGAAAGTTTTATTAGCCTTGTTAACTAAAGTTAGCATCTTTAATTCATTAAAGTTCATATGCATGGTGAAATTTGAACTTGGTACAAAGGTGATATCTTTCATGGCTTTACTAAATAAAGTTAGTATCTTTGAGGCTATTTTAACATATCTCCATGTAATTTGGCAACCTTTGGGTGATTTAATAAAAACAAAAGAGGACATATTTATGTTAGATTCATGAGATGAAGCCTTTAATATTACTTGTTTACATAGAGCCTTCATTAGAGATTCTAAACATTTTCATTAAGGACCGTCCTTAAACCTTCATTAAAATTAGTACTTGCATTAAAGTTTCTAATTTATACGGAATCTTGTAGTTTTACCAAAACTCCCATTTTTAATATAGACTTGTTAACATAGATTCATGTTTAGCTTTCAAGAATGTTGCAAGTTTTAATGTAGACATAAATTAAATTCCTTAAATGTTGCAAAACGATGGAAAAGACTAAGTAGAATTGCTTAAAATTGCATTCTCATGAGAATCTCCAACGTAGCATCATGTAAGAATTAATATTGGTAGCTTTTAAAACTTGTCTTTAAGTTAATGTTAGTAGTTATAAATGTTGATTCATTAATGTAGAATGGCTAATTGTCACATTTCCAATGTAGAATGTTGCATGTTCATATCAAATGTCGCATATTTATATATGTTGCATTCTTACATTAAATGACTAAGGTGGAATTGCTTAAGCATGCATTTAGATGTTGTATGGAAATTAGTTATGTTGCTAACAAACCTTTAATCCCACAATGATGCTTTATTGGAAATGGTCCATGATGCCTTCTTTAATCACGATATTTCATTATGTTGTCTTTCTTAGTGCATGTCTTTGGGAAATGGTTCATGTTGCAAGAAAATTCCCAATGAGGTTATGTTTATGCTAATGGAGAAGGGTGTATGTTATATGGAGAAGGGTTATATGTTGTGAGATATCCTCTTAAGGCTTGGTGTTGCATGAAGGTTGGTGTATATTGCATGGGAATGTTGCATTTTAGCCTCTTACTTTCAATGCAATCTTAAGATGTTGGCCTTGTGGTTCATCTTATGTCACATTTATGTTACCATGTTGCTTTGATATATTTTAGTACAATTCCTTGATGTTGTATGCTCGTTCATTTAAACCAAATGCTAAATAAAGTCTAGGGTTGTCTCGGTCTGCCACATGGCAGGTGAGCACCCTAGAATGGGGTTGGGGGAAACTTGGGTACCAGGTAGGCATATGGGATGGACTGCTGAATTTGTGGGCCACTCCTGACGAGCCCACAGAGGCGGTGAGTTGGTGCGGTTTTGGTTGAGTTGGTTGTGTTGGTGAACGACTTCTTTTGTAAGAGCTTGTCTCGGGAAGTCGTAGCATTCCACCCATCTTACCGTGTGATGTCCATGCCCGTATGTCTACTCGATACCCAGGATTCCAAATGAAAATATTTAATTACTTAAATGCTTTATAATTGTGATTGTAATTCCTTTCTCCTATTGTGTGCCGCAATTGTAGTTCTTTCCTTTACTGCATATTGTAATTCTGATTCCTTTCTTGTGTGATTAAAAACAATATTCCCTAAATTAATATTTAGTTTTGGCATGAGTTGGGTTTCCTACTTGGACACGCTTTGACGTGCTCCAATTTGTGGTTTTCAGGTTCATGGAGCTGGAGGTAGTGAGATAGAGTTGGAGGTTTGGTTGAGACGTTTGAGTTGTGGGTTGGATGGTGAGGGGAGAGGATGATAGTTTGTACCTTTGGGGTTTTGTTGTTTGGGGTGAATTGTATAAGATGTTGGATAGGAGAAGTAAACTATATGTATTAGTGGATAATATGGGATATTGGTTCTTGTTTTCTCCTGGATGTTCTCCTTATGACTCTCTATGTTGTTGCTTGGCATTGTTTGTTATCCGGGAATATTACAGGCACTACCCCAGCAGTGCGAAGTGGCCTGCCGTCTTCCTTTGTATTTTTCTTCTTTATTCCTTCATAGCACTCGCTCTTCGGGAACAACTGGGAGGGATTCGTACTTCTCGGGTATCCTAGGGAGCGGGGGGTTACAAGGCGGCTCAGATCATGGAGCGCAAGACGGTGCGGAACATCTTGCCTGCTCCAGTGCAAGATTCCGGGTGAGTTAATTTAATATGCTTTTCTTAAAGTAGTAGTTAGAACTTTCTCGAGTTTGTCAGACCCAACTCGAATCAGTAGATTTCCTGGCTTAGGGAATTTTTTAGTGCTATATTTATTAAATAGTTTAATAAATTGTTTTTCCACTGTTTATTTTATTTTGTTCGTCCGACTTATGACGAATAATTAAAAATTAGCTCTAAGGGACCTTGAAAATCCCTACAGTGGTATCAGAGCCAGATCTACTCTGTTCTTATACTACTTTTATTAGAACTGCATGTTTTAATTATGTGATAATTAGGTTAATGGCATATTCTTGTTTTATTTTGATGACACAAGAAGAACTTGCTAGGTTAGCCAGTAATAAAATTCTCAAATTTTATAAGATAAATTTTGACACCATGCTAAATTTTAACTTGTTTAAAATTGCCGGATGGACTATTAGGATAGCCATTTAAAAAAATTTCCTCAAATTTTATGAGATAATTTTTGAAACTCTGCTATGTTTTAAATTGTTTAAGTATACCTATTGGACGATTAGGGTAGCAGCACATATTTTTTTAAATCCTTATAGTTGATAAGGACTTAATAAAAATCGTCTAACTGATCCATAAAATTTTGAATTTTAAGGATCCACTAGTTGATAAGGATTAACTAGAGTTAATAAAAGCTGTTAGTTGATAGTATGCATATAGATGACAAGCAACCTTCAATGGACCATGATACCGGTCAATGTGCTTGGCTAAGTATGCTGGACCACCTTAGCTAGTCTAGGGGCCGCGTGGTCCTGGCTTAGTCAATTCCCTGGCCGTGTCCGCTGGACCGCAAGGACGTGAATCATTATTATGCAACGCTGTCAACTATATCTAGTCAAATACGTTAATAAATCTTTACAAGATAATTCGTAGCCCTCTTTGTTTTAGACATTGGAATCTGTAGGATCCTTGTTATAGTTGTTGAGCTACACTCAAGCTGTAACATGGTAACCCTAGAGAAATCGATCTCTTCATACCATTGTCTACCAAACCGACGCGTCATGAATACACCGAGTGCCGGGGCAAGTCAAGCTAGACACGAAAACAAGGGTCTGACTAGACTAGTCGTTGTAATTTGGATGAGCACACTCATGATCACAAACGACTAGGAGTAAAAATCAAATAGGGAGTCATATTCGATATGATCGACAAAGAGTTCGTCTACCTACTGCCGAGTCGAACGACTTGTTGAGCTACACTCAAGGTCGGGCGACTCAAGGTTGTTGGATTCCTGCTCCCATTTAATATTAATCATGTTTTGGATTAAACGATCTTTAAATTAATGGAAGAGTATAATTGGATAAAAACCATTCTAATTATATTTTAAAAATATTTTGAACACATGCTAATTAGGAGTTCTAATCTTTGCAGCATGACGAGTAAGATAAATAATATCCAAGATAAGAACTTATTAATGTAATTTTAGCCTGTATGGATCAATACACTAGGGGGGGTGAATAGTGTATTTAATAAAAAATTTGCAAATAAAACGTTACTGATATTTGCAAAGATGGCACATAAATAAAATGATAAGTGCTGAAAATAAATCAATCGCAAACACAGAGAATTATCCGGGTTCGGATCATCTTGATCCTACTCCAGTCCTCTACTTCCAGTAGAGATTTTCAATCCACTATAATCACTTGTCCCGCAAGCACAAATTTACAAAAATGGCGACACTCCCCGTGTCCCAAACTTTGTACAATCTCTAAACAGAGATTCAAACCTGTTAAATAATGAAATAGAAAAACACCTATAGCCTTGGGATAATTTTCAGAGAAAGAATTCAAGGATAGTGTTTAGAAGATGAACTTCAAGATGTATAAGATATGTAATGAAGAACAATACTTGAAGTTCTCTGGTTCATAAAAGAATAGAGAGATCTATCGATTTCTTC
Source organism: Scilla litardierei (assembly GCA_030789695.1). Classification (NCBI taxonomy): domain Eukaryota; kingdom Viridiplantae; phylum Streptophyta; class Magnoliopsida; order Asparagales; family Asparagaceae; genus Scilla; species Scilla litardierei. The sequence goes on from CM061135.1 coordinate 145,733,088, forward strand.
TTACAATTATGAACACAAACAACTTTCCAAAATGATGTTGAAAAATCCAAGTTCTTCCATTCTTAAACAAAGAAAGAAATCTAATGATTTCTTCTTACAAATAAGAAAAGAACAACTAATGGCCTAAAGCTTTAGAAAATGAAAGACTTGATTTCAACAAATAAGAGAGTAAAGAAGAGGAAAGTGAGTGAAGAGAAAGAGAGGGTCTACCCCTCTATTTATAGTGTTTAGGGACGGTTGGGGACTGTAGTTAATGTTGGAAAACGGGCAAGAACCGTCCCTGAAAATTTGGGATCAAAACGCTAGTTTTGAAATTGGTCGACCAAAAGGACAAATTGGTCGACCAAAATTTAGAGAGAGAATTTTGACCGTTGGAAGACAGTTCTAGAATCTACATGGTTATGGGAGTTTGCATATGTAATCCCATAGTCAAATTCAAAGGTTTAAAATTGGTCGACCAAAATGGGATTATTGGTTGCCAATTTTCAAAATTGCGAATTTTCGAAATTGGGAAGTGTAGATATCTGATTAATGGAACCTAGATGACTAATACATATTATCACAAGGCTTTGTGACTCTAATAAAGTAAATTTGACATTGATTACATAAAGCCGTAGATAGGACTGCATCTGCAACTGAATCTGAGAAGCTTCTTTGCAGGGGATCCTTATCATGTGATTATATATCCAAGTTGTGGATGTAGGTGCCTTTGCCTTTCTAGCTTCATGAATTATGATATATCCGTTTGAATACGCATGAAGATATCTGATTGTGTGGAACTCAGCATTGATTTGTATCTGCATACATAGAGTTAGTAGCACTGAATGTGTTTGTCATATCAAAACCGTATGGGAATAGAAATATGGAATTATGAAATTCCAACATTCTCCCCCTTTTTGATGATGACAAACATGAAAATTATATATCGTTAAAATTGAACATATCAGATATACTCCCCCTGAGTATGTGGAGTTTGTGAATACTCCCCCTGAGTAGATGAAATATATTCTCCCCCTTGGAATCCTCAAAAAGAGGCAAATAAGAATTAGGTAAAAAATAAGCGAGAAAATATGAGGGAAATATAAATGTTGATAAAAGATGGAGTATATTGCCTTAAAATGAACAAAAATGTGGTCATTAGTGGAAATTGAGTAGTAGGCCAAATAAAGTAAATAGGCCGAAATATGGTGAGCAATCCATAAAAAAGAATGAATGGACATGCCATTAAAATACATGCAAATGTAGGGCCATTAAATAATATGGGAGAGGACCTGTTATGAAAAATATGTGATACTACCTGTGATATTAAAAAAATTAATGAAATATAACTTGTAGAGAAAAATTTTTGAGGGATGAGAACCAAAACTTCATAGCAGCAAAATTTCAAAACTGCTAAGTGATTAGAACTTAGTGAAGCAGACATTCAGAATAGTGGTCTGAATAGGCTGTTGCAATGTGAGGAATGATGTGAAAAAAATGAACAGGGAAGCACTGCCTTCATAATACGCAGAAAGTGGGAAAATCGAACTAGGCAACTGAGCCATATATAGAACCAAATGTGAAACACATGAGAAGGCCATGAAAAAATGTATAGAATATAATCCAAACATAGGATAAAGATAGAAGTAATAATAACGAATAGAGAACATAACATCACATAACAATTTCCAAGTAACCAGAGGATATAACCAAATTAACTTGACAGAACCACTAGAAGAGAACAAAATATCACAAAACAATGTAGACATTGACAACCAAGTGACAGAGCAGAAGAAATATGAGAAAAAAATTACAAAACATCCAAGACAACATCCAAGTACAACCAAAACATCACGTATAAACTAGCAACAAGAAATATTAAGCCAAGGGAATGGTTACAGAAGAGGACGCAAACATCACCATACTAATAACAGGATTGATGAACCAAATATAACCCAAATTGTGGATAGAACTGAGTTTGACATCACAAAACATCATAAGCACATTGTAGGAAATCATCACCAACGAAGAACCAACGGATGTGGAGGCGAGGGAGGGACGATCGTTGGGAATGGAAGACAAGGAGGGGAAACCCCGGTGGTATCGACGAGAAATCGATGAATTTCCGTCGAAATGGGGCGTCGTTGGCGATTTTTAGGGTGGAGGAGATAGTATTCGACGATTCTGGGGTATGCCGTCGGGGAAATTTCGGGGGATGGCCGTCGAAATCGGGTAGGATTTCAGTGATTGGGGAAGAACGCAGGCCGGTGATGTTGGGGGGGAAATGGGTTCTTCGGGAAAGAGAAAGAAAAAGCATTGGGAGATATTTAGGAATTGAGGTTCCCTAGGAAGGAGAGAAATTAAATAAGAAAGGAAATGATGCAGTTATGGTTGGTTATGGGAAGTTGTGGAATTTTGGGGAACAGCTATGTATGCAATCGGCAGGAGCAGTTAAGAAAACTGAAATAAGACAGATAGCAAATCGAATGGACGGGTGCCGTTGGAAACAAGAAGTTGGGAGTAACTGTTAACTGAAAAAATAAGCGGGAATACGAAGTAGTTACCAAAAAATTGAAAAACAGTCAACTGGCGACCAATTTTAAAAAATAGGCAAAAAGTTTGAAAAAAAATTTGAGAAAAATTCTAAAAAATATTATAAGAATGTGTCATAAATCCGATACACTAATTATTCTCAAATTCCTGCGAAGTTTAATAAAAGTATCTTCTTTTAACGGTTTAGTCAAAATATCAGCAGTCTGATGTTCAGTAGCTATAAATTTAAGAACAATATCTCCTTTCTGAACATGATCATCTAAAAAATGATGCCGTACATCAATATGTTTTGTACGAGAATGATGCACATGATTTTTAGAAAGGTTAACAACACTAGTATTATCACACATAATAGGGCAAGTAAAGCAATCAATACCATAGTCAGAAATAGTTTGTTTCATCCATAAGATTTGAGCACATGCTAAACCGGCGGCAATATATTTGCCTCGGTTGTAGATAATGAAACAGAGTTTTGCTTCTTGCTAAACCAAGAAACTAAAGCATGACCTAAAAATAGCATGTACCACTGGTACTTTTACGATCTGATTTGCAACCAGCAAAATCTGCATCACTATATGATAATAAATCAAATGTGCTTGACTTGGGATAAAATAAACCAAAATCAGAAGTGTGCTTAACATATCTAATAATCCTTTTTACGGCAGTTAAGTGTGAAACTTTAGGATCTGCCTGAAAACGTGCACATAAACATACTGAAAACATAATATCTGGTCTACTAGCAGTTAGATAAAGTAAAGAGCCAATCATACCTCTGTAAAGACGTTGATCAACACTCTTACCATTTAAATCTTTGTCGAGAGAAGTAGATGTACTCATTGGAGTACGTTTTTCTGCATAACTTTCTAAACCAAAACGCTTGATGAGTTCCTTAGAATACTTGCTTTGGTGAATGAAGATTCCTTCCTTCAATTGTTTGATTTGAAGACCGAGGAAGTAATTGAGTTCACCCATGTGACTCATCTCAAATTCTTTCTGCATAATCTTAGAAAAATCTTGACAAAGAGATTCATTAGTAGAACCAAAAATAATATCATCAACGTATATTTGAATAATGATTATGTCAGATTTTATGTTCTTAATCAAAAGAGTGGAATCTATTTTACCAATAGAATAACCAGAATTTAAAAGATAGCTTTTAAGTCTTTCATACCAAGCACGAGGTTGTTGTTTGAGACCATATAAAGCTTTCTTTAATTTGAAAACATGATTTTCTAAATTTTCATGAATAAAACCAGGATGTTGTTCGACATAAACTTCCTCCTTGAGAAAACCATTTAAAAAAGCACTTTTGACATCCATTTGAAATAATTTAAAATCTTTAAAACATGCAAATGATAACAACATTCGAATAGACTCAAGACGTGCAACTGGTGCATAGGTTTCATCATAATCAATACCTTCTTCTTGATTATAACCTTGTGCAACCAATCGTGCCTTGTTTCTAATTACCTGACCAGATTCATCCAATTTATTTTTGAATACCCACTTGGTACCAATAATTGAATGATCTGTAGGTCTGGGAACTAATTTCCAAACATCATTTCGTTGAAATTGATTGAGTTCTTCCTGCATAGAAATAATCCTTGAACTGTCTTCACATGCATCTTTGATGTTCTTTGGTTCAATGGATGAAAGGAAAGCACAATGCACCATTTGTTCAATTTGACGACGAGTTCTAACTCCATATGTAATATCTCCAATGATTAACTCTGATGGATGATTTGGAACTTGTGCAAATGCCTTATGAAGATCTGTATTATCTGAAATAGACTCAACAGAAGGTTTAGTAGCATCAATTTCATCAAGTTTAATATTATCTAAAGAATTAGATAAAGGTAACATATTCTCTTCATCATCAATGATGGGAGAATTAGATGAGGGGTTCTCATCAAATGTGACATGTAGTGATTCTTCAAATGTTGAAGTTCTTTTGTTATATACTCTGTAGGCTTTTCTACGTGTTGAGTATCTAATAAAAATACCTTCATCAGATTTCGAATCAAATTTATCAAGTGCATCTTTAGTATTAAGAATGAAACATTTACATCCAAACACTTTAAAATATGATACACGTGGAATGCGATTAAAGAATAATTCAAAACAGGTTTTATTAAGCAATGGCCTTATAAGAACTTTATTCATAATGTAACAAGCAGTTGCGACAGCTTCAGCCCAAAAATATTTCGGTAATTTACTATCACAAAGCATTGTTCTTACACATTCTTGTAAAGTTCTATTTTTCCTTTCTACTACTCCATTCTGAGGAGGAGCACAAGGAAAAGAAAAATTGTGAGTAATGCCATTTTCATTACAAAAATTGGTAAAATATTCATTTTCAAATTCTCCTCCATGATCACTACGAATAGTGACAATGTTAGAGGATTTGATCTTTTGTATCTTTTTACAAAATATTGAAAATTCTTCAAACGCATCATTCTTGTTTTGTAAGAATATAACCCAAGTATATCTTGAATAATCATCAACAATGACAAATGCATATCTACTTATATTCAAAGAAGCTACTCTTGAAGGACCAAACAAATCTAAGTGTAAGAGTTCTAATGGTCTCTTTGTTGAGATAACATCCTTTGATTTAAAAGAAGATTTGTGCATTTTTCCTTGTTGACAAGCATTACAAAAATGTTTGTGTTTGAAAGAAATATTTGGCATTCCATTTACTAACTTGTGTTTTGAAATATGTGCTAGGTTTTTGAAATTAGTGTGTCCAAAACGTTTATGCCATAAAAGTGTATTATCTAATGTAATCATTAAACAATGATTATTAGTGGTAACAGACATGCATAAGATATAAATGTTATTCTTACGCTTACCACGGAACAAAACATATGACATATCAGAATCATAAATAATGCAATCATTTTGTTCAAAAACTATTTTGTAATTTTTATCGCATAACTGACTAATGGAAAGCAAATTGTGTTTCAAACCGTCAACCAGGTGAACATTCTCAATGATAGGTTGATTTGTATTGCAAACTGTTCCAGTGCCTATGATTTTGCCTTTCTTGTTGTCACCAAAGGTAACTGTGCCTCCATCTTTATATTTAATGATTGAAAGCAAGTTGACGTTTCCTGTCATATGTTTTGAACATCCACTGTCCAAAATCCATTTTTCCTTTTTAGGTACCTGAAAAATAAAACATTAAGCATTGGTACCCTTTATTTGATGGTCCTTGGGATTAGATTTTAGGAAGCCAAACCCAGGTGGAATCTGGCTTTCTAAGATAATTACTAGAATAAACAATAGAATGCATATAATGAGAGATATAACCATTTCTATCTTTTAAACATGAATCATTAGGAACCCATATACTAACTGTAGTATGTTTCCTATGAGATGATTTTGAAATGTTAGTAACATTTCTTTGTGAAGAAGAAGTAGGAATATTTACTTTCTTCATGTAAATGAAAGTTCGACGTCCGAGTCATAAGCTATGAGTCTAATCTGATTCGTTTTCTGTGTCACTAGATGGCAGGAAGGCGTTTCACCCGTGGTGGGGGCAGTGGTGCGCTCCCTCATGATGAGGAGCCTGAGCGGGAACCCACCAGCGGTGAGATGATGCGGATGATGCAGCAGATGATGCAAGTGCAGCAGGGCGTGCTTTTGCAAGTCCAGAATGCTCCACTTGCTCGAGCTGCCCGGGCTCTTCCGGATGCCCCTCGCTCTGAGCCAGGAGCGAAGCAATTTCGGGAGCTGGGTCCCGCATATTTTGATGGTTCTGAGGGTCCTCTGGCTGCCGATGAGTGGATTCGGAACGTCGAGGACAATCTGAAGATGGCCAAGATCACCCCGGCTGGATGGGTTGATTTGGCGAAGAGGCAGCTGAAGGATAACGCCAGGAATTGGTGGGATGCGGAGGAGAAGTTGTTGGTGGAGCCGATTGCTTGGGCTACCTTCAAGGCCAGATTTGAGGGTGAGTTCTTCCCGAAGGCTGCCAAGGAGGAGATGCTGTAGCGTTTTATCGATCTGAAGCAGGGGAACTCGTCGGTGGACATGTATCACCAAGAGTTCATGAGGCTGAGTCGGTTTGCACCAAAGATGGTGCAGGACGCTGAGGAGAGAGCTCAGAGGTTTCTGCAGGGGCTTGCTTCGGAGCTCCAGAGTTTTGTGACCTCTTCTGACCGGGAGTCTTATCAGAAGGTTCTGGTAGCAGCTAAGAGGCAGGAGCTGCTCGTGAACCAGAGGAAGGGGTCGGCTGTTGGTGCTGGGAAGAGGCCTGTGGAGCAGGCGAGAGCTGTGGTTAGACCTGGATTCAGGCCTAATCAGTCCGCTCAGGTTAAGAGGCCAGGAGGGTCTATTCCGAAGTTCTGCCATTTCTGCGGCAAGCCTGGCCACGTCAAGGATCAGTGTCGGAAGTTTTTGGGCCAGTGTCTGGTTTGCGGTGATGCTTCTCATGTCGCGAAGGATTGTCGGCATGCGGATCCGCTGCGGAGGGCTCCTGTTGCAGCTCAGCCGTTGCAGCAGCGAGCGCCTGTTCCTGCTGGACGTGGAGCAGCTCTTGTTCCGCAGAGGCAGGCTTTTCGGCAGGCTGTTCCGCCGAGGAGGCAGGCTTTTCTGATGACCGCTGCGGAGAGCGCGGCTGTGGATGAGGTTATCACAGGTAATCCTCAATCTAGCTGTTACTTTCCTAGCTGGTTTTGATTGTTAGATTTTGTTGTTTGCTTGAACATGGTTGTTTGCTAGATTAGGGTTTGATTGTTAATTGCTTGATTAGGTGTGATTTTGGTTTGCACATTTCCTGCACGAGTCCTCTTTGACTCTGGTGCATCGATGTGCATTATTTCTCGGAGCTTCGTGGAGAGGCATTCCTTGTCAACGTCCCCTCTTCCCAAGAGTTGGAATATCGTTACAGGGAATGGTGTGGTCTCGGTGCATCGTGGTTGCAATTCTTGCCCGTTGGTGGTCTGTGGACATGAGCTTTTCGCTGATTTTATTGTCCACGACATCATCAACTATGATGCAGTTCTTGGGATGGACTGGCTTGCGAGCTTCTATGCTACGATTGACTGCAGGAGAAAGAAGGTGGTGTTTGAGATTCCTGGACATCCAGTGTTTGAGTTCAGTCGTGGTAGCAGTTCGCTTGGTCCTGTCAGATTTCGGGCCAGGCCGGTGGAGGCTGTGGCTATGCAGATGGAGCTGGAGTGGCCAGCTGTGGTGCGAGATTTTGGCGACGTCTTCCCCGAGGAGATGTCTGGTTTGCCGCCTGATCGAGCTTTGGAATTTTCTATCGATCTTGTTCCAGGTGCGCAGCCAATTTCGAAGGCGCCGTATCGTATGGCACCTGCTGAGTTGGAAGAGTTACGGAAGCAGTTGGATGAGCTTTTGCAGAAGGGTTATATTAATCCTAGTGTGTCCCCGTGGGGAGCACCGGTGTTGCTGGTTAAGAAGAAGGATAGTTCGCGTCGCATGTGCGTGGACTATCGGGAGTTGAATGCGGTGACCGTTAAGAATAAATACCCGTTGCCTCGTATCGATGATATTTTTGATCAGCTTGGAGGTTCGAGGGTGTTTTCTAAATTGGATTTGAGGAGTGGTTACCATCAGTTGAAGGTGAAGAAGGGAGATGTTCCGAAGACATCGTTCAGGACGAAGTATGGACACTATGAGTTCGTGGTTATGCCCTTCGGCGTAACTAACGCGCCCGCAGTTTTCATGAATCTGATGAACCTGATTTTCTACGACTTTTTGGATAAGTTTGTCGTTATCTTCATTGACGACATTCTGATCTATTCGAAGTCGGAGGAAGAGCATGCCTCGCACTTAAGGACGGTGTTGGAGATTTTGAGGAAGCATCGTTTGTATGCTAAGTTTTCGAAGTGCGAGTTTTGGCTGGATCGAGTTGCTTTTCTCGGGCATGTGGTGACTGGAGATGGTATTTCAGTGGATCCCGAGAAGATTCGGGCCATCAGGGAGTGGTCTGTTCCGTCGTCAGCGTCTGAGATTCGGAGTTTTCTTGGACTTGCTGGTTATTATCGGCGATTCATTAAGGACTTTTCTCGTATTGCTGAGCCGATGACCAGGTTGACGCGGAAGGATGTTGCTTTTGTTTGGTCGGGTGATTGTGAGAGTGCTTTTGGTATTCTGAAGGAGAGGTTGACGACTGCCCCTATTCTTGTCGTGCCTGATCGCAGCGGTGGATTTGAGATCTTTTGCGATGCTTCTGGCAAGGGTCTCGGTTGTGTGTTGCATCAGCATGGGCATGTTGTGGCGTATGCGTCTCGTCAGCTTAAGGTTCATGAGAAGAATTACCCGACTCATGACTTGGAGTTGGCTGCCGTTGTGTTTGCTCTTAAGATTTGGAGGCACTTCCTGCTGAGTGAGAAAGTGAAGATTTTCACCGATCACAAAAGCTTGAAGTATATTTTCACTCAGAAGGAGCTCAACATGCGACAGCGTCGATGGTTGGAGCTTATGGCGGATTATGATATTGACTTGCAGTTTCACCCTGGCAAGGTGAATGTGGTTCCGGATGCTTTGAGTAGGCTTCCGGCGGTGATGATTTTGACCTCGCAGTGGAGATTGCAGCAGGATTTTTGCGAGTCTGGTGTGGAGATTGTTCTTCCTGGAGAGTCTACTTGGGAGAATGAGGATGAGATGCGAGAGCGTTTCCCACTTTTGTTTCCGGACTCGTGAGTGTTTGGAAATTCCGAGGACGGAATTTTTCTTAAGTTGGGGAGGATGTAACGACTGCTTTTCGTGTATCTGGATTTAATATAATATAATATATGTTTTGGTGGATTTTCTCCTCTTGTGTGGTTTTCGTCTCCGTAGTTTCATTTTCGATCGATTCGTCGTATTTTCTCGCTTCTTCCTTAGGATTGTCGATTTCGAAGTGTGTCATTCGTGACGGACTTCACAACGGTCATATCTAACTGTTAGATCAAGCCTAGGAGTCTTAGGAATCGATCCCGGGGCCCCGCGCTCCGTATCGGTACTTTTGGTGCTCATTAGCCGGTGTAAGAAGGGCCACCGACCGACTAGATGACGATCCAGTCGGTCGGCAATCCTTCTTGGACCGACTAGTTAGCTTTCTAAATTTCTCAGGAGTTACTGTTTATCGTTAGTCGGTCTAAGAACGTTGGTTGACCGACTAGGTTGCAAACTAGTCGGTCAGCAATGCTTCTTGAACCGACTAACTCATCATATCATTTTTGTATCAGTTACTGTTTACTCTTAGTCGGTCTAAGAACGTTCATCGACCGACTAGATGCCAAACTAGTCGGTCAGTATTTGTTCATGGACCGACTAACTCTAAATCCTATTTTTCGTTCAGGAGTTACTGTTTACACTTAGTCGGTCTGCGTTGGTCGACCGACCGACTAGTTGCCAAACTAGTCGGTCAGTGGTTGTTCTTTGACCGACTAGTCTGTGTTAAAACCCTAATTTCTGGGCAGCCGCCAGCCTAGCCTATAAATACCCAACCCAAACGTTTTCTTCTCCTCCCTCACGACCTAAAACCCTAATTTCTTCCCCCTTTGAGCCCCCATCTCCCTCAAACCCTATTTCCTCCATCCAACTCATCCTCCATCATCCAAACCCTCCCTCCACTCATTCCACCTCTCATCTTCCCCAAATCTCCATCAAAATCCCCAAATCCCCCAAAACCCTAGTTTCCCCAATCTTCTCCAATCTTCTCCAGATTTGATCCTAGGGTTCCCTGGAGTGTTTCTTCCGCCTCCTCTCGGTAAGAAATCGATCTACCGTTGTTTTCTTAACTTGTTTATATTTTTATGAAACCCTAATTAATTTCATGTGTTTGATGTTTGTCTCCCCCAAAACAGCGATTTCCCCCGTAGATAGCATCCGTGTGACGAATTGATCGTCAATCCCCGGTGCTAGGCAAGTGAAACTTGCCACCTAGGGTTTAGGCCATGTTTTAGGCCATTTGCTTGTTGTAGGCGTAAAAGAGGCTAGGCGACGAAATGATACTCGCCTAGGCGCAAATTGGGGAACTAGCTTGACAACGAAGCTAGTTCCGACTTTTAGCATGTTGCACAATTACCATGTCATGTTTACTTTCAATTAACGGTACGCGAATATGTTCATGTCATTGCATTTCGCCTGTCACGTTTAATTTAATTAACTGTACGCAAATAAATTGTCATGACCTCGCATTCTTTAGATATTGCTGTGATTGCGTAGCTTCGCTACAATGTTGTGTTCCTGGCTCGTGTTCCAGAAGCGGGCCATGTGTTGGTTGATAGCCAATGCCCGAATTGCGTGTTCCGGCTAGGTGTTCCCTACGCCATACTAGTGTTCCTGGCTCGTGACCAGAAGCGAGCATAATGAGTTGGAAACCCCAACGTTCGATATATTGAATTGTGACCTAAGAATGCGAGCTCAATGTGCGGGGCAACCTTAGGCTCACTAGCTGAGCTCAATGTGCGGGGACCCCAGGCTCCATATCGTGTGAATATTGGGTAGTGTTTAGTGCCGATCGGTCTGAAATGCTATGCCATTCAGCGAATGGCGTAAACACCTACAAAATGTGAATGTATTGAATTGATAGTAGCTTGGCTACTCTTGTCTTGTCCCGATGATTGTTCTCTTGTACAAATTGTCTTGCCATGTTTTAATTGTGCACTCATGTTATAACTGCCATGTCATGCATACTAAACTGCTAGGTTGCTAGATGCCTCACTTTCAGTTTCCTTGCCCAAGTCTTTTTAGACTTGCTGACATGTGCCCCTTTACTCTTTTGGGTGACACATGTTAGATCCTGAGCCCGAGTACCTCGTTGAGAACGAGGTGTTTGCTGACGCCGAGCCCGAGCTTGTGTTTGACGGGGAGTACGTGGACACTGGGGACCAGTCCTAGTGTCTTCGTTGTGTTTTACTTTTATTAGACAGTTGTTTTATTATCGGTGCGTAGCACCTATACTTTGTTGTTGTCGTTGCTTTTGTTGGCCTTGTTCTGGGCCTTGGACTCTTTTCTTTTAGCCTGGTGGCTTTTCTGGATGTTGAACTTATTTTTGATGTTGGACATTTTGTGAGATGTGGAATTTTATTTCAGTCTCTCCTTGTGTTATTATTGTTATTCTGTTGTGGTTACAGGGACCTGTTTATGTATTTGTGGACGCTTATCGGGTTTGGGGCTTCACAGCTCCACTCTCGTGCGGACCTTTTCACGTCTCGCCTCCATTTTAGGGAAGCGGGTCGTGACACATATTGTACAAAAATTGTCCAACAATCGTACGTGAAGGAAAGTAAATACAACTGGAAACAACTCTGAAAGCTGCAGACTCATGGTCAAATTCTGGCGCTATTAACTCTAGAGCATTTGCCTCCATATATACGTCGTCTGCGGTGCCACAGAGATGGAACCGTAGGTAAGTCACAACAATTCTAGCAATAGAAACCAAGTAGTGCAAAAGTATGGAAAAGACTATAGTAAACAAAAGATGGTTATGCAGGTGCAAAAAGTAAAGTATGGGCAGACAGGTATGTAAGAGAATAAGTAAAGTACCGGTAACTGCTCAGGTATGGTATGTAATGCATAAAGTAAAGATGACTGTACAAGTGCAAAAGTAGCGAATGTGGCGTGGCATGTGGTAGTAACAATATTTTGACCAATGGGATGTCAATAGTAAGACAACCGGGTTAACAATGTTTTGACGAATCGGTAATGGGATGACAATATATGACCTAGTAATACTTATGAAAAGATGAGCGTCGCTTGATTATCTAATAGTGTAGGATGGCCGAATAATAAGAAGTCTAACTTAACTCCCAAATCAGCCAGTCAGTCAGGGCTTGAAGGCACAGGTCACTTCAAAGACCGCAGGAACAAGTCCCTTGGTTGACCAACCCCCTTCCCATTCCTTTCTAGACACTGATTCGATCGTAATTTAAGACCGCTCATTATTAAACCATTCTATCACGTTCGAGTAGTTTCGACGTAGAACAATATAGTGGCACAATGAACAAACAAGCTAGTGCATCAGTCTTAAATGCCGAAAGGGCCCAATAGTGTGCTCCGTAAATGCCCGAGGGCCCAATAGTGTTTTTCGTAATGTGCTCCGTAAATGCCCGAAGGCCCAATAGTATGTTCCGACAATACAAACAACCATGAGTACAATACAGTAATCAAACTAGTGCATCAGCATTGGCTCGAGTGTACGATATGCAACCAGAAGTGCACCCATCCCATGGAGCAACTCGTGGAATATCTACCTACCATTCCTGCAGGGTGATGGTACAGCTTAACTAATAAGGGTGGACCCGGTCACTCCCGCACACTTCGTAGCTCAAGACTACCCCGTATCCCGTGTATTATCATAGTCCAATGTCCATATCAGTGTTCGTATCAATATGGCCTCATGGGCCCTGTATCAATCAGCTAGTGCAACAGTCTTAGCTCGAGTGTACGATATGCAACCAGAAGTGCACCCATCCCACGGAGCAACTCGTGGAATATCTACCTACCATCCCCTTCAGGGAGATGATACAGCTTACCAAATAAGGGTGGACCCAGTCACTCCCGCACACTGCGTAGCTCAAGACTACCCCATATCCCGTGTTATATCACGTTTCACATTTATAACCGTATCAGTATCTGTGTCCGTATCCATATTCGTATCTGTATCCGTATGGCCTTATAGGCCCATCATTTCGTACATCCAACAATGTGTACAACAATACATCCATCAATGAGTACAACAAATACATGTGGTATTTACTTGCTGAAAAGTCAAGGTAGAAGCCTCAACAGAGAATATCAGTCCTGAGCAATGCTTTGAAGTCCAACAACTATGATATCGAATTCCATAAAAGTGTACTATCTCAATTTAGTCCTGATCAATGCTTTGAAGTCCAACACATATGATATCCAATTCCATAAAAGTTTACTATCTCAATTTAGTCATGAGCAATTCTTTTGAAGTCCAACAACTATGATATCAAATTCCATAAAAGTGCACTATCTCAATTTAGTCCTGAGCAATGCTTTGAAGTCCAACAACTATGATATTTAATTCCATAAAAGTGCACTATCTCAATTTGGTCCTTTGGTCATTCCACTATTGATTAGTTCTATAGTTAATTAGGTCTCTAGTCAATTGATCAGGTCAATAGCTGTTCTGAGAATATATATGAGATCCTAAGTTCATACGAGTACACTATCCAGATTTCTAAAGTTGGAATTATAGTGACTTACCCTATTTGAGATCGTCGTGGTAAGATGAGGTTGGAGCTAGAACTTTTAAAGATGCCGGTGCACGAGAATTGGTACCTGCAAATATAAAAACTCATCAGTTACAGGCTACCCTATTTCTATTTAATTAACTTGATCGTTTCGATTTTATAATCGATTGAAACGTCGTCAAAAACTGTCCTAAATTTTTCTATAGGCTAAATATGATAACTATAATTTTATCTTAGGAGGAAATATTTTTTGGAAGCTTGTAGTAATTTTTATAATTTTTAAAAGTACAAAATAGATTTAAAAACTAATTTTTAATTAAGTATGTAATTATTCAATAATTTATTCCGGATGCAATCTGTGTCGAAAAGTTGCAAATAAGCTGTCAAAATGACCGTCTCGAAGAGTACTTTAACATATATTTTTATCATATATTGGTTTACGTGAAAATAGCAAGTTACTGATTTTTGAATGAAAATAGCTTATTTAACTTTTAGGCTTAAAAATTAATTCTGGACAAACTAAGCATCGGATTGAGACGAAACTAGCGCCATTGGGTCCAGAAAATCATTTCTGATTTTCTAGAGGCGGTCTCACATTTTTCTGATCCATATATTATTTATTATTAATTTAAAACCATTAACCCTATTTAATAATTATTTATAAAACCCAAAATACGAATTCGTATTTAATGAAATACGTTTTCGTATTTCGCTTACTCACGTTCAAACGTGCATGGGAGCGGGCTTCGACGCCGGAGGTGGGTTCGTTGGGGGGCGACAGCGGCGGAGCGGGTGGTCGAAGGGTCGGAGCGGCGAGGCGAGCCCGAGCGGACGTCGGGGCACGACGATCACGACGGCAGCGAGGGGCTCCATGCATGTGCTGGCGGGCTCGAGTGCAGCGGGGGTCGTCGGAGGAGCAGCGAGGAGCGAAACTGAGAGGGGAGGAGGCGGAGAAACGGAGGTCTTCGGGGGTGTTTCGAGTCGTCGGAGATCGGAGTTGCAGTGGGACAGTGGCGGAGGGTGTCCGGTGCTTCGGAGTTGGGTGGTGGAGGGAGGAGCAGGCGGAGCTGGGGTCGGGGTGGCGTGCACGCTCGTCGGAGCATGGCAACGGCGATGATGCCGGTTGGGTGCGACGGAGAGGGAGGAGGGAGATGTCGAGCGGGCGGTGGCACATTGTTGGAGAGGGTGGCGACGTCGGTGTATGTGGGCGGGGGCTCTTCGGGGAATGGGGAGAGAACGAGGGAGAGAGTGAATGAGAGAGAGCTGTGTGTGTTCGGTTTTAGGGGATAGGTTAGCCTGGGGAAGAAGGGGTTAGGGTTATTTATAGATAATTAAGATAATAGTTAATAGGTGTTAGTCAAAAGCAATTTAATACGTTAGGTGAGTTATAAATGTGATTAGGTAGGAAATTTGACAAATTGGAGGGGGGATGAACCACGTTAGGAAAAGGAAAACGTGTTTCTCAGGGTAGGTTAATTAGGGTTAATTAAAACGTTAAAACATAATTAGTAAAACTGAATTAGTAAAAAACTTAAAAGTACGAAATTATGATTTTGTCCTTACTGGTAAACGTGTCCGAAAAATTACAAAAACATACCCACAGGTTCGTATCGGCGCGCGGATCACGAATACGAGATCCATTACAGGTTTTGAGCTACGGAAATACGAGTTTTAGGCCAAAAAGTTTAGGAAGCGAGTTTGCGGGTTCTCTATTGGTTTGACTTCATAAAATTACGAAATTAATGTGGGAAGCCCTAAATGATCATTGAATGTTACTGTAAAAGTTTGAAATTGTTTTGATGAGGTTTGTATAGAAAATAAATTCATTAAGTCAAAACGGTAATAATTGAAAATGAATTTTATCAGAAATGTTTTGAGTATTTGATGAAATCTGATCTTACTAAAATACTCCATAACTAGTCTGGTACTTCAAAATATTTTTATAAGAAAATTTTGAAATCAGTAAAACTCCTGACAAACCATTATAAAATAGTTTAAAAATTGAAAAATTGGTCAAATAGGTAAATAGTTTGTCTTGATGAAAACAGGCCGTTACATCCTACCCTCCTTAAAATAATTCCGTCCTCGGAATTTCTTAAACAAATAATTTTTGTGATGAAGAAGCTCAAGCAAATAAATGATAGAAAAGATAATAATCTAGTAAAATAGGTTGTAAATAACATGAAATATAATGTGATATCATAGCATCAAGAAAACAAGAGATGTTATAAATGAATACATACTATTGACATCACCATAGCTTCTGTAACTAGTTTCGAAACCTAGTATCATCACAATAGTTACTCTGACTTCTCAAGTAGCCCAAGATAAGATAATGGCATTACATGAAAAGAAGAACTATAAAGATGAGGGCATCTGTTCGAACTTGGAACCTGAGGTGATAAGTCAGTAGCAAGCTATTTAAACCACACCATAAAGAAGAACGTAACGTCTAAAATTTTCAACTCATGATGACTACTGGGTCTGGATCTTAATCATATAAATCATCGCCATAGCATACATAAACGTAAGGGCTAAACCTAGTGCATCCGCGCTGTTACAACTTAACCAGCCGAGCACAAAAGATATCATCTGCATTGCTACCCAATTACAAGCCACTATCCAGATCGACACCAAAAGGCAGATATAAAGCCAACTCTCAAGAATCAAGATCATTGATACCACTATTTCCAGCAATCTCCACAACATCCAACAATAAGCCAGCAACATAGCTGTCTCCCAAATCCGAGCACAAGACTAGCATCCAATTTCAACACCTAAGGCCAAAAGCAAGCCGATACCCAATCCCGATAATACTGCTTGCCAACACCATTGGTCGATATTTACGGTTATTACCATCAGCCATAAGCAATTCAACGACCAAAAACTTATGAACCCACAAACACGAAGGAGCGGCTTTAAGAGGGAATCGAAGCGGGGCAGCTCAAGGGGGAAGAACCAGAAAAAGGAGCTCCAAATAATGCCAAGAGCGGCGGGTTCCCAATATCCCGACCACACGGCCACAGCGAGGGCGGCGGCGAGGGTTGTTGCTAATCCCAACAACCCCCAAGGTCGTCGGTGGGCCATTGGCGGCTGCGGGTCCATGACGGCGAGGGCTGCGACTGGCTGTCGATCCATGGTGAGGGCCTCCGATGTGGGGTGGAGCTGGCAGAGCTTCGGGTGAGGCCGAAGGAATTGGAGGTGAGATTGGTCGAGTTCGCTTGGAGAAGAGGCCGGGAGGAGGAGTGGGTGCGCCGAGGCGTATAGGAAACCACGGGGTGGCTTGGTGAAGAAGAGAGGGGCTTTAAGAGGGGCACCGAAAGTCGTCGGTAGGTGGGCTATGTTAGGCGGGACCGGGGCTCGAGGTGAGGATGAGGACAAAAAGCAATAACGAGGGGGTAGGTGGGAAAGGAATTCAAACTTATGACAAAATCGGGCACAAGATAGAAAGTAGGGGTTAGAATAGAGATACGATCTCAAGAAGACGTAACAACCTACACTTGCGCATCGGGTTTGGCTCGTCTCAAATCCTTTAGCATCATCGTCCAATACTTCTGAGTGTCCTTCAATTCACTTCCGTTGTCGAGCTCAATCGAATGCTATCCTCCTTAAAATAGACATGGCTAGAGTTCAAGGTCAATCGAAAGGTCATCAAGTTAAAGGAAGAGTGATGGGAATCAAGGAAGTCCTAATGAAGATGGCAATAAGGACGCTTCACCCGTATATCCAATACGGGTGAACACTCGAGACATCCTGTACTCGAGAGTTCTATTTGAGTATTTTATACTGTACATCCTGATCTTGCTATATTGTTCACGAGGTAGGTAGCGTGGACCTGCGTGGGCCACCAAAGCTGTAACGACCCGATTCCCGGGCCCGTTACTTTTTGGTATTTGCGCAGGTCCTGCAGTTAACCAGTGAAATCAAAATAGCCACGATGCAGAGATGTACAAAAATACCCAAATAGTGTCCAATTATTACATCCATATTGTACAAAAATTGTCCAACAATCGTACGTGAAGGAAAGTAAATACAACTGGAAACAACTCTGAAAGCTGCAGACTCATGGTCAAATTCTGGCGCTATTAACTCTAGAGCATCTGCCTCCATATATACGTCGTCTGCGGTGCCACAGAGATGGAACCGTAGGTAAGTCACAACAATTCTAGCAATAGAAACCAAGTAGTGCAAAAGTATGGAAAAGACTATAGTAAACAAAATATGGTTATGCAGGTGCAAAAAGTAAATTATGGGCAGACAGGTATGTAAGAGAATAAGTAAAGTACTGGTAACTGCTCAGGTATGGTATGTAATGCATAAAGTAAAGATGACTGTACAAGGGCAAAAGTAGCGACTGTGGCGTGGCATGGGTAGTAACAATATTTTGACCAATGGGATGTCAATAGTAAGACAACCGGGTTAACAATGTTTTGACCAATCGGTAATGGGATGACAATATATGACCTAGTAATACTTATGAAAAGATGAGCGTCGCTTGATTATCTAATAGTGTAGGATGGCCGAATAATAAGAAGTCTAACTTAACTCCCAAATCAGCCAGTCAGTCAGGGCTTGAAGGCACATGTCACTTAAAAGACCGCATGAACAAGTCCCTTGGTTGACCAACCCCCTTCCCATTCCTTTCTAGACACTGATTCGATCGTAATTTAAAACCGCTCATTATTAAACCATTCTATCATGTTCGAGTAGTTTCGACGTAGAACAATATAGTGGCACAATGAACAAACAAGCTAGTGCATCAGTCTTAAATGCCGCAAGGGCCCAACAGTGTGCTCCGTAAATGCCCGAGGGCCCAATAGTGTTTTCCGTAATGTGCTCTGTAAATGCCCGAAGGCCCAATAGTATGTTCCGATAATACAAACAACCATGAGTACAATACAACAATCAAACTAGTGCATCAGCATTGGCTCGAGTGTACGATATGCAACCAGAAGTGCACCCATCCCACGGAGCAACTCGTGGAATATCTACCTACCATTCCTGCAGGGTGATGGTACAGCTTAACTAATAAGGGTGGACCCGGTCACTCCCGCACACTTCGTAGCTCAAGACTACCCCGTATCCCGTGTATTATCATAGTCCAATGTCCATATCAGTGTTCGTATCAATATGGCCTTATGGGCCCTGTATCAATCAGCTAGTGCAACAGTCTTAGCTCAAGTGTACGATATGCAACCAGAAGTGCACCCATCCCACGGAGCAACTCGTGGAATATCTACCTACCATCCCCTTCAGGGAGATGATACAGCTTACCAAATAAGGGTGGACCCAGTCACTCCCGCACACTGCGTAGCTCAAGACTACCCCGTATCCCGTGTTATATCACGTTTCACATTTATAACCGTATCAGTATCTGTGTCAGTATCCATATCCGTATCTGTATCCGTATGGCCTCATAGGCCCATCATTTCGTACATCCAACAATGTGTACAACAATACATCCATCAATGAGTACAACAAATACATGTGGTATTTACTTGCTGAAAAGTCAAGGTAGAAGCCTCAACAGAGAATATCAGTCCTGAGCAATGCTTTGAAGTCCAACAACTATGATATCTAATTCCATAAAAGTGCACTATCTCAATTTAGTCCTGATCAATGCTTTGAAGTCCAACACATATGATATCCAATTCCATAAAAGTTTACTATCTCAATTTAGTCATGAACAATTCTTTTGAAGTCCAACAACTATGATATCAAATTCCATAAAAGTGCACTATCTCAATTTAGTCCTGAGCAATGCTTTGAAGTCCAACAACTATGATATTTAATTCCATAAAAGTGCACTATCTCAATTTGGTCCTTTGGTCATTCCACTATTGATTAGTTCTATAGTTAATTAGGTCTCTAGTCAATTGATCAGGTCAATAGCTGTTCTGAGAATATATATGAGATCCTAAGTTCATACGAGTACACTATCCAGATTTCTAAAGTTGGAATTATAGTGACTTACCCTATTTGAGATCGTCGTGGTAAGATGAGGTTGGAGCTAGAACTTTTAAAGATGCTGGTGCACGAGAATTGGTACCTGCAAATATAAAAACTCATCAGTTACATGCTACCCTATTTCTATTTAATTAACTTGATCGTTTCGATTTTATAATCGATTGAAACGTCGTCAAAAACTGTCCTAAATTTTTCTATAGGCTAGATATGATAAATATAATCTTATCTTAGGAGGAAATATTTTTTGGAAGCTTGTAGTAATTTTTATAATTTTTAAAAGTACAAAATAGATTTAAAAACTAATTTTTAATTAAGTACGTAATTATTCAATAATTTATTCCGGATGCAATCTATATCGAAAAGTTGCAAATAAGCTGTCAAAATGACCGTCTCGAAGAGTACTTTAACATATATTTTTATCATATATTGGTTTACGTGAAAATAGCAAGTTACTGATTTTTGAATGAAAATAGCTTATTTAACTTTTAGGCTTAAAAATTAATTCTGGACAAACTAAGCGTCGGATTGAGACGAAACTAGCGCCATTGGGTCCAGAATATCATTTCTGATTTTCTAGAGGTAGTCTCACATTTTTCTGATCCCTATATTATTTATTATTAATTTAAAACCATTAACCCTATTTAATAATTATTTATAAAACCCAAAATACGAATTCGTATTTAACGAAATACGTTTTCGTATTTCGCTTACTCACGTTCAAACATGCATGGGAGCGGGCTTCGACGCCGGAGGTGGGTTCGTTGGGGGGCGACAGCGGCGGAGCGGGTGGTCGAAGGGTCGGAGCGGCGAGGCGAGCCCGAGCGGACGTCGGGGCACGAAGATCACGACAGCAGCGAGGGGCTCCATGCATGTGGTGGCGAGCTCGAGTGCAGCGGGGGTCGTCGGAGGAGCAGCGATGAGCGAAACTGAGAGGGGAGGAGGCGGAGCTCGGGAAACAGCGGGCGGCGTTCGGTCTGCTCCGGTGAGGCGACGGGAGCGGCTGCTTCGAGCGAGGAGGCGGAGGGGCGTCGAGCGGTGCTGTGGTTCGAGCTTACGGAGGAGCTCCGGCATCGTCGATTAGGCGGTGGAGCAATCGGAGTGGCAAGGAGGCGGGGCGAGCGGTGTCCGGAGGGAGCGGGGTCGATGTGTAGCGGCGGTACGGCGGTCACTGCATCGGAGAGAGGGAGACGGGGGCTGCTGGGTGCTCCGGCGGGTCTCTTCCGACGTGAGGGGCGGTGAGGCGACGTTGTGGCGAGAAACGGAGGTCTTCGGGGGTGTTTCGAGTCGTCGGAGATCGGAGTTGCAGTGGGGCAGTGGCGGAGGGTGTCCGGTGCTTCGGAGTTGGGTGGTGGAGGGATGAGCAGGTGGAGCTGGGGTCGGGGTGGCGTGCACGCTCGTCGGAGCATGGCAACGGCGATGATGCCGGTTGGGTGTGACGGAGAGGGAGGAGGGAGATGTCGAGCGGGCGGTGGCACAGTGTTGGAGAGGGTGGCGACGTCGGTGTATGTGGGCGGGGGCTCTTCGGGGAATGGGGAGAGAACGAGGGAGAGAGTGAATGAGAGAGAGCTGTGTATGTTCGGTTTTAGGGGATAGGTTAGCCTGGGGAAGAAGGGGTTAGGGTTATTTATAGATAATTAAGATAATAGTTAATAGGTGTTAGTCAAAAGCAATTTAATACGTTAGGTGAGTTATAAATGTGATTAGGTATGAAATTTGACAAATTGGAGGGGGGGTGAACCACGTTAGGAAAAGGAAAACGTGTTTCTCAGGGTAGGTTAATTAGGGTTAATTAAAACGTTAAAACATAATTAGTAAAACTGAATTAGTAAAAAACTTAAAAGTACGAAATTACGATTTTGCCCCTACTGGTAAACGTGTCCGAAAAATTACAAAAACATACCCACAGGTTCGTATCGGCGCGCGGATCACGAATACGAGATCCATTACAGGTTTTGAGCTACGGAAATACGAGTTTTAGGCCAAAAAGTTTAGGAAGCGAGTTTGCGGGTTCTCTATTGGTTTGACTTCAGAAAATTACGAAATTATTGTGGGAAGCCCTAAATGATCATTGAATGTTACTGTAAAAGTTTGAAATTGTTTTGATGAGGTTTGTATAGAAAATAAATTCATTAAGTCAAAACGGTAATAACTGAAAATGAATTTTATCAGAAATGTTTTGAGTATTTGATGAAATCTGATCTTACTAAAATACTCCATAACTAGTCTGGTACTTCAAAATATTTTTATAAGAAAATTTTGAAATCAGTAAAACTCCTGACAAACCATTATAAAATAGTTTAAAAATTGAAAAATTGGTCAAATAGGTAAATAGTTTGTCTTGATGAAAACAGGGCGTTACAGATAATTAAATACTGTACAACCAAGTGAGTCATTTAACAAAGTAAAGATTCTTATTAAATGTTGTCTTTGCATCTTTATAAGAGCAAAGTAGACGATTTAAGATTATTGTTGTAAACAACTTATATCTCATCGGATCTCCTAAAGGGAAAATCGAAATATATGTTCTAGCCTGACTATCAAATATGATATGAAAAACCTAGGAACAAAGACCTAAGAAATATATCCTCGGTTGGCCAAATCTTTGAATCTGCATGTGAAGGAAGCAAGGCCATTTGATGTGTGGGTGGCTAATGTGGATAAGCTAGCAGGATCAGGAATACGTAGAGGAATCCAGTTCTACTTCCAAGGAGTTAGCATTCCCTTGGATTTGTTGGTATTGCCAATGGGAGGGAATCAGATAGTTTTGGAGCTAAGTGGTTGGAGAAGTTTGATTATATAATGCTTAATGTTAAGAAACTACAAATGAAGTTCCAGTATCAAGGAAAAAGTTTGAGTGTGGCAAGGAATTAGACCTACAACACACCTTGCATGGGAGGCAATTATGCAGTAAGGGGAGGGGTTCCTCATACAGTTAAAATCATTGACACTAGGTAGGCAGGACAAGCAGTGTTATATAGCCAATGCTTCTGAGCAGCAAGAAGGAGTTCAACGGTTATTGGATCAATATTCCTCCATATTCCAGGATCCCTAAGGTTTGCCATCGCAAAGGAGTTGTGACCACTGCATTCGCTTATAGGACGAAGCGAAGGTTGTGTGTACTCACCCGTACCAATATGCCCACTTATTGAAGGGTGAGATAGAAAAGCAAGTTAATGAGATGCTCAAAGACGGAGTGATCCGACCAAGCTCCAGTCCCTATGGTTCTCCAATTGTGATGGTTAAGAAAGCGGATGGTAGCTGGAGATTGTGTGTTGACTATCGCTCCCTTAACCAACTAACAATCAAGAATAAATTTCACATTCAAATTATTGATGAACTAATGGATGAGTTGCACGGAGCGGTGGTGTTTTCCAAGCTTGATTTACACTCGGGTTATCATCAAATAAGATTTTCCCCCTGACATTTATAAGACAGCCTTTTGTACCCACGACCACCATTTTGAGTGTGTGGTGATGTCGTTTGGGTAAATCAATACTCCATCAACTTTCCAATCCCTCATGAATGATATATTCAAGCCCTACCTCCATCGTTTTTGTACCTATGTTTTTTGACGACATGCTTATCTACAGTCAGAATCATGACTCTCACCGAGATCACCTGAGGATGGTGCTCCAAGTTCTCAAGAATCACCAACTGTATGTCAAGCTTTCGAAGTGCCAGTTTGGAAGAAGTTTTATGGAGTATTTGCGCCATATTATCTTGGGGAATGGAGTTGAGGTGGATCCTAAGAAGATTGAAGCGGTCACCAATTGGGCTATTCCTAAGACTACCAATGCATTGCGAGGATTTCTTGGCCTTGATGGGTACTATCGCAAATTCATTAAGGGATTTGGTGCGATTGTAGCACCCCTGACTGATCTACTGAAGAAGGGGGAATTCGTCTGGAATGAGGATGCTTCTTGTGCATTTGAGCAGTTGAAGGAGGAGCTTACGACTACTCCTGTGTTGGCTTTACCTAATTTTAACAAAGAATTTATGGTGGAATGTGAAGCATAAGGAAAAGGGATTGGTGTTGCCTTGATGTAGACGGGAAGGCCCGTTGCTTTTTTGAGCTCCAAACTTAAGTGTCGGAACTTACTTCTCTGTACATATGAAAAGGAATTACTTGCTCTTCTAATGGCAACTACTAAATGGAGTCAACATATGATGGGGAGAAAGTTTGTGATTAGGATGGACCACAAAGTGTGAGATATCTGCTTGAACTGAAGTTGTAACAAGGTATTCAAAGCAAGTTGCTGTTGAAGCTCCAATAATTTGATTACTATATGGAGTACAAGCCAGGTAGAGTTAACCAAGCAGCTAACAGCTTATATAGGAAAGTTGAAGGCAGAGGTAAGTTGGAAGAAGATTACTTCACGCTATGTTCCCTAACTACTATCCAACGTGATTGGGTTTTGAAACCCAAGATGTTAGCTACAGAAGACCCCTGTTATAGTACTATCGACAAGAAGATATGAAGGGATAAAGGAGAAATAATCGGTATATGAAGATGTATGGCTTATATTTCTATAAAGGTGGAATTTTGTTGAGTCCTACTAGTCAGTTATCATGAAGCTTTTGGAAGAACATCACAGTTCTCTGCTTGGGGGACATTCGGATGCTTACCGTACATCGCATAGATGGAAGCAGTCCTTTTACCAGGAAGGGATGAAGACATGGGTTAAGAAGTTTGTTAGAGAATGTGATGTATGCCAGCGAACTAAGTCGAGGAGTGTTGCAGCGTCGGGCTTGTTACAGCCGCTTTCGGTGTTAGAGTAGATATGGGATGAAATCTCCATGGATTTCATGTCGGAGCTGCCTCCTTGTAGGGACATCAGTGTTATCTATGTCGTGGTAGACTGACTGTTCCAAAAAGATGTACTGATAGTCCCAAGTATAGGACGTCGGTCAAGTAGTAAAATCTGGTGAGTCCAGAATCGTATTCCTCAGGGACAAAGAAACCTGCAAATTTCACAGTTTAGAATTAAGCAAGAAATTTATTTGATGAGGGATGAACCACCATTCGAAGGCGATTTTTGATTTGGATTTAGCGTGAGGTAAAAGTTGTTTTAAGAAATTACGAAAGTTGAAAACGTGAACGTGAAAATACAATTTATAAAAAGCGTGTGTGTGTTGTGTTTCCGTTAGTGTTGCAGTAGGTTATGCTATTCATTCTCCATGATTTCTCGATCCCGCATCCATGCCAAGGCGGAAGATAAAACTTTAAAAACGATGATTTTTCAATTAAAAAGATAACGTAAAAACAAACGATTTCTTTGAATAATAAATTATAAAAGATGAACCTCGTGGTTCATCACCCTCCTTGGGCTCCTCTAAGGATTGATGCACTTAGACAATGCCTCGCGGCACGTCATCCTAAGCGGATTCCTCTACGGATTGTGCGTATTTGAAAAAGTAAAGAAATCGACGTTTTTAAACGGTTTTGATTTTTGCACAATATATGGAGATATGAAAGCAATACCCTAGCAACACTAACTTCCACACAATACACCCACAATACTTTAGCCAAGCATGGTAACAAAAATAGCAAGTTTCATTAATAGAAACGTAATTTTATTACAAACCGTAATACAAAATTAATACAAAAGTAATAAAAACAAGAGAAAACAAGGAATTTTTCACCACTTTTGATGTCCAAATGAGCCCAAACTTCTTCCAAAGCTGCAAAATATAATCTGGAATTTGATGGAGAGAATTTTGGCTCAAGAATCACTCAAATCGGAGCTCAATTGATGATGTTAAGCTCCAAATACCCCCCTTTTATAGGAAAAATGGCTTATCGGGCTTGCGGGTTACAGACCCGCAACCCGCCAGTCAAAAGGGTTGTTGCGGCTTTTTTTCAGCAAAGGCGGGCGCCGCCCGTGTGGTCAAAGCGGGCGGGCCCGCTGTTGTTCAGCAGAGGCAGGCGCCGCCCGCAAGTTGCATGCGGGCTGGGCCCGCTGTTAAAATCAAGCAGGCCCACGTGGGGCATGCGTTTACCAGCGAACGAGCGGGCAGCGCGCCCGCTCGTTGAAAATGCGCGCGCTGCTTTGAGCGCTGGCGTCAGCGCTCCTTTTTTTAAATATCTTTCTCGCCCGCGTTGCGGGCGGCGACTTCCGCCCGCAGCACGGGCTGCTGACGTCAGCTGATTGCTGGCGTCAGCTGACGTCAGTGATAATATTTTTTTCTATTACACAGCTTTACTGGGCCTTTTAATTCGTAGAAATTTGCTCCGATCTCCGAAAAATGTGGAAAAATAGCCGTTGGATTCGGAAAATTGCAAGCTTCTCCTGAAAAATAAAATTGAGACAAAATTAAGACATATAATTGTATTTTGCATATAAACAAGCGAAATACTTTATTATTTAAATGATATTACAAAAACACACTTATTAGAGATAAAATATATATTCATATACGCAAAATACGGTCTAAATAAGGGGTAAAAAACGTAATATTCTCTCAGAATCATAGACCAACTTTTTAAATATGCCCATTTCACCCCTATCAAACACTCGTACACTGCTAAAACTATTGCCCAAATTTACTTTGATGGAGTTTATAAGCTCCATGGGCTCCCTAAATCCATGGTGAGTTACCGAGATGCCATATTTACCAGTAAACTCTGCAAGGATCAACTTTAGCCTAAAGCTACATGTATCACCCACAGTCTAATGGGCAAACTGAGATCATCAACAAAAACTTGGAATGCTACTTGCGGTGCTTTTGTAGTCATAAACCCAATGAGTGGCCTAAATGGCTTTCCTTAGCAAAGTATTGGTATACTACCACATGGCGTAGTTCTACACGATTTACTCCTTAAGATGTGGTCTATGGAAGGAAACCCCCAGCATTGGTCACTTATGTTCCGAGAACTTCCAAAATCCAGCATGTGGATGAAGCTTTGTTCTCTCAGGAAGTGGTTTTGCAGCTCCTCAAGGATAATCTGCATAAAGCTAGGGCGAGGATGAATAAATACTCTAACAGCCACTGAACAGAACGGGCTTTTGAGGTGGGGGACTTGGTTTACTTACGCCTCCAGCCTTATAGGCAGTGAAGTGGAGCGGTTAAAAAACCCAATAAGTTGTCTCCGAGATTCTATGGCCCCTGTCCAGCTATTCAAAATATATGAATGATTGCTTATAAATTTGGATTAACACAGGAAGCCAAAATACACCATGTGTTCCATGTTTCACAACTAAGAGCAAGTAGGGTATGAGGGTGGTGATCCAAGATTCTCAGCCATGTTATGTGGAGGTGATAGTTGACGAGCTGGAGGCTATTCTGGATATGAGGTCTGTGAAGGGCAAAAATTCAATCATTCCTCAAGTGATGATTAAATGGAGGCAGTTAAATGTGGAGGACGCGACATGTGAGAATTATTGGGATTTGGTGAAGCGGTTTCCTGTTTTGACCTTAAGACAATGTCAAACTTAGGGGGGAATGTTGGAGACCCTTGTAAGGACCGTCTACTTTGCAATACTAAACAACACACACACTAAAGGGAGGGGGGTGAATAGTGTAATGGCAATAATTGTGTAATTAAAAATTAAACTTGCAAATACAGAATTATAAGTGCAAGCGGAAATTAATCTATATAATTAAGCAAACGCAAACACAAATAGTTTTTACACTGGTTTCCCAACTTGGGTACATCCAGACACACCAATATTCACTATGATCCTACACAAGGTAGTGAATACAATCCCTACACAAGGGATACCCTACACAAGAGATTTTTTCCTACACAAACACCACCAAACCCTACACAAGGGTTAGTCACATACAAGGACGAAAACTCCCACAAAGGGAGAAGCTAACTCTCACAGAGAGAGTTAGGGTTTCACTTTACAAAGATGAAATAAATAAACTCTTACATATGCCTTGATGAGATGAACTTATTCAATAATGAATGCAAGGCATGGAAGAGGATCTCCAAGTGTTGAGATGAGCTTGATTTCACTTGAAGGATTTCCCTATGAGCTATCTTCAATGCATGAAGAGAAATATGCTCAAAAGAGGGAAATAAGAGAAAGAGGAGTGATTTATTGTTTCTCAAAAATATTCAATGTTGATCAAGAGTTCTCATAAAACTAAGGCATCTCCTATATATAGGAAGCCAAGAAACCCACTCAAATACAAGCAATAAGCCAAAACAAAGAAATCTGCAACGACTAGTTTTTGGTAGAAAACGACTCGGACAGGTGACTGATGAAGAGATATCATGCGCCTAGTGTAACGACTAGATTTTCCCAATGGATATAATCTGAGCCAGGACATGCGACTGTAGAAGACTATACATGCGCTTGTACCACTGTGCAGGTGCCTGTAAAGGCTTCAGCAGGCGATTACCACACATGATGGATTTGAGATGAGAAAAGACAATTTATGCACTTGTGCATTCAGGTGACTGATGAACAACATCCATGCGCCTGATGATTGACAGGCACCTGACAGATGTACTTCAGTAGTCTGTCACACGGATTGGAGCTTAAAATGACAAGTTACGCATATTGGCACACTATGTGACTAATGAACAATGTTCAGGTGCCCGTTAGTTGACATGCGCTTGTCTTTTGTACTTCAGTCGCCTGTATCAAAAATCAAGTGTGGAGTCAAGAAATATTAACTTGAGCTTGTGCAGAACAGCCGTCGGTTAAAGGATGGCCAGGCGTCTGGTGAACACCAGTCGCCTGTCATGCCTACAACAGGCGCCTGTTGGAAGTCCAATAAATCCAATTGAGTTATTGGCATGTGGAACCTACTGGATTGGTTTCTACGATGATCCTAAGGTTCACTAAGATGTTAAATGTATATGCATGAACGAGTGACCGTCTAATCAATGCATTACAAAGTTCTAGACTCAAAAAGAGAAAAGCAAGTAATAAAGTATTACATGGATTACAATTTGCTTCTCCTAAAGTCTAAGACCTTAAGCATGAGTAGCCTTGATTCTGTCCATCATCTTCCAAGCTTTGGCATCTCTTGATGAGCTTCCTTTCATCAAGTTCCAAGCTCTGGTAATGCTCTGTTTGGTTTCCATCCTTTCACCAAGCTTTTAGTCTCCAAAATGCTATTCTTCAATTGTTAAACATGAGACTAAAACATTGAGAGTCATTAGCAACAACATAATATTGTGATCATCATCAAAACTATATTAGTCTAAAAAGCCAATACCTAACAACCCTCGCCGTCAGCCTCTGATTTCATTGCCTGTGGTAGGCGGTGAGGAGAGTTGAGCTATGAAACGTATCATCTTGGAAGTAGGGTAACCGTTAGATACTGGCAAGTGATCAAGGGCCCTCCAATGGCCGATGAGGATTTATCAAGGTCGTTGATCTTGGATAATGCTTTTGTCCAAGTCAGTCAAATGGTGGGCCCGGATCTGTTAGGGCCTGTTTCTTTGTGTGATTGTGGGTTGGGATTTACTGTTGTGAATTGTAAATCCATGTTGGATTCTTGAGGAGAGAGAAGTAGAGTTTTGTGTTTCTTTTGGAGGAAAGTGGGTTGGAAAGTTCGTTTGGGGGTTGTTTGGGGTCCCGCACTAAAGTTTTGTGTTTCTTTGGTTAAAGTGGGATTAAGATTGTTGGAAGAGGAAAGTGGTGTGGGGCCCACTAATTAAATATTTAATTATAATAATTAAACAAAGTAATAGTTAACTATTAATTAAAATGTCACAGCATTAACTATCATAATTTTGAAGCTTAACTATTAACAAAATAATTAATTAGCATTAACTATTAAATAATTAAGTAATAATTAAAAGGAATAAGCATTAATTAGCAATTAAGTCCCAAAAAAACTCACGCGGCCCAAAACTGAAGCTTAACTATTAATTAATTAATTAATTAGCTTTAACTATCAAATAATTAATTGTTAATCTGTATACCCCTCCGTCAAAATGGCCAAGCACAGACACGCGCGCGCAATTCCCGCTGGGAATAAAAAAACCAAAACAAATGCAAATATGTTGCAATGGGGCCCACAGTTTCGGAACACTGTTCATTTCTCGCGCTAGAGACAAAACTTTTGACGCGGTTATTATGTTCCGCCTAATTTTTTATTTAAAAAAATTGAAAATCTCAGCTCTTCGGCTGTAATCCCCGTGAATTGCTGGGATTTCATCTCTCGGACTTTGCCCTCCATGTAGACGCCACGAAGGAGAGAGACGGGAACGAGAATTCGCTGTCGAAGGAGCTGCAAAGAAACAGACGCATGGAAATTGAACGAGGAAAATGATGAATAGTGTTGGAATTGAAGATAAACAGTAAAAAAATTTCACTTTCTTCCTCCGATTCCATGCAAAGAAACACGCCCTTATTTTCATACTGGAATGAAAGCGAAAATCCAAAGCAAAGCAGAGTACCCTTCCTCAGCTGCTGACAATGTCCTCTTTCTCCGTTCCCTAGCTTCCGGCTGCTTCCGACGTGTGATGTTGACATCTCCAATCGTCGGCGGTTACAAATGGCCTAACTAACTTCCTCGGAGCTTAGAGAAGTTAGTTAATATGTCCTATAAAAGGCAAACATTGTAAGAAGAGGAGTTAGTTGAAAAATCACTAAAAAATGTCTTAGCTCAACTGAGATTTTCCTCATTTTAATTTTTCCTTTTGAATTCGCATTTCTTACTTTTAGGCCCTGTTTGGATTGAGGGAAAATGAAAGAAAATGAAAGAAAATTAGAAAGAAACAATTTTCCTTTGTTTGGATAGACAGAAAATAGAAAAGAAAAGGAAAAAGAAAGAAAATCAAAGAAAACTTAAACTTAAACTTTTCTCCTTGTTTTTCCCTGTCCAAACCCAATGAAAACGATGGAAATTTTTTTTCCTATGCTCACGCCCACTGGTCCCGCTCCCTTCCCCGCCTCGGCCTCTGCTGCCTCCGCCCAGTCCACGACACCGACGGCGCTCTCCAGATCCGACTCTCCCACTACCTCATCGACACTATCACCATCGCCAGCCCTCAATGTTTCTCCAGCTCTCAAGTCCTCCATGGATCCCTCATCCATCTCTCCCCCCATGTCTATGGCTCTCTCTCTCTCTCTCGCCGCAACCCCCCGGGGCTCTTTCACATCTCAAAATCAATTGCAGGGAAGCGAATCTTCAGATGTCGTCGTCTTCGATTGCGTTCTCGGGCGACGCTTCGGCCTCCGATCTCTTCCGGAGCTCAAGCAACTTCAGATGTCGTCGTCTTCGATTGCATTCTCGGGCGACGCTTCGGCGACGGCGGAGTTCCGTTGAGGCTTTTGGGGAGATCAAAGGTGAGGACTGATCTGAGGTGGAGGATGACGGCGAGCGTGGTGGCCTAGATCAGGAAGAAGGGGAAGGTGAAGCGTACCCATGGCCCGATGAGATGGAGCCCGATCCCAACGTGAAGTGAGTGATTTTGAGCTGGCACGATGCAGATGGGGTTGGGTTTGGGTGAAAGAATTGTTGAGTTGGGGGAGACAATTGTTGACAATTGTTCATTACTTCATTTTTTTTCTTTCCTCAATGACCAAACCAAACAGAGGAAATAATTTTGTTTCTTTTTCTTTTTCATTTTCTTTCATTTTACTTTTCTTTTTTACTTTTCTTTCTTTTATTTTACCTCCATCCAAACATAGCCTTAGAATTGCTCTGCAATTCTCTCTTTTTAATTTGAATTTCAGGGAAGCTCTAGCATCTCGTTGGCAATGACACGGCATGGTCGTCGGCAGGATGCGAGAACTCAACAGCCAATTGCTCCGCCGGCCGTTCTGTAAAATAAATATGGTATATGTAGGTGTGAAAACAATTGCTATTTATACAGAGAAATTTCAATTATCTTTCGACGTGAAACTAAACATAGATGCTATAACATAGATAGACTTCAATCCTTATCATATTAAACATCCAAACTTCTTTTGACTATAACGTCCTCTACACGTATCCGAATTATGTGTCATATCATTGTAAAATTATTGAAATATTCTATCAAATTATATGAATTTCATAATCTAGTTTCAAATGATCAATTTTATAAAAATTATTTAAAGTTTCAGATTTGCGTGCAAGACACTACATTTCCTAACATTTTTAGTAAAGCGCCGGGGAAAATCGAGCATTTGACAGCGTTCTTATAAATGCTAGGAAAAGTCCAGCATTTGCATGTGTTATTATAAACACATACAAACATTGAAACACCAATAGATATTTACCGATGTTTCTTTAAACCGACTGCATGAAAAACGACGAGTCAATTTTTTCATAGTAACATGCACCCCCTTTTGTAACATTGAATTGCAATTATTATTCTCTCAAGGCCCCAAATGAAATAAGTAGATTAAGATGTAGGGGCTTAAAATATACAAAATATACATAAGGACCTGAACGTAATTTTTCCTACAAAAAAATTCTTAATTGCAGGCGAGATTATCGACAAATTTTCAAAATCAGCTCAAAATTTAAAAATATTTTTAAAATCGGCTAAATTTAACTTTAATTAGAAACAACGGCCAATTTTTCGTTATGTCGGCGAAGCAGCAGTTACAAAACCCGCTATTTTTGAGATTAAAACGACCGGTCTGCCAACCCCGGCCGTTTTGAGGATTTTCTCAATATATACTATAATGAAATGTCCTAAGTTGTCAACTTGGCCAATTTGAATATGCACAAAAAAAACCCCGGTGGTTTTTACGATATTTTACGAGAAAAATCGGACGTTACAAAAAAATGAATCGGTTTTCGTAATTAAATTTACTTTTGATCGGTTTTTTTTGGATATCCCAAAGTAATGGGTTCGGCTTAGGGCATGTTCTTTTGTAGGAAAGTATAAATAGGAAAGTATAAATGGGAAAGTTGGGGAAGTGTGGAATCTGATGAGAAAAAAGTGATGTGTAGTGTGTTCTTTTGTTGGAAAGTGGGGTTGGATTGTGGAGTTGGAAAGTTGAGATGGGTCCACTCCGTATTGTGTGTTCTTTTGGTTGAAGAAAGTTGGAGGTGGAAAGTGGTGTGAGGTCCACCCAAATTTAATTTATTCAATTTATACCTAAACTATAAACTAAAAACTAAATTAATTACTTAATATATTAACTAATTAATAATTAAAACAGTACGCGAAGATTGATTCGATTGAAGGGTGAGATTAATCGAGATGCATTTTTATATATTAACTGTTATGAATGAGGGAGGCCTTTGGCCTCCCCTCCTTCATTACCCATTCATTAGGACCCCATTACATAGAGTAATGGGGACCCTTGGTCTCCTAAGAGGCTTTTGGCCTCCCCACTATGAGATATATAAATAGAGCATCATGGCTCTTAGCGATGGTGACTTATTCTTAGCAAGAAATTCTCTCTCTCTCTCTCTTGAGTTCATTATCATACAACACATTATCAGCACGTTTGCTCCCCTTTTCTTGAGCCTTTCTACCCTCAATCCATCCCAAAAATTTGTTACGCTATTCTTACTTGTGACGCGCGAAGGAATCTCTTGTTGCGGCTCTACGTATCGGCGTTCCTATTGTGCGTACTCGGAGCGTGGGATTTTATATCTACGGATCTTCTCATTTTTCGATCGTCCCTAGATTTATAATCTAGAGGTAATTTCCGTAAACCCCGTAGATAAATACGAATAAAATTTGATTTGGCTATGATTTTTCCAAAATTTGACCGGTAGTGCTGTACATACCGTTTTCATTCCACATCTCAGAAATGATTGCCAAGAATAGCAGAACGTAGTAAGCATACAATGGCATGGCTCGCATTCAAGTTTTTTACAAGCATTTATATACATGAGAAAGAATGAGCCTAGTACAATACATGAGAAAGTCAAATTTGATTTTTTGAATACCGATGAGATACAACCACACAGCTGGATCTTCTTAATATGCCACTAACCAGATGTTAAATGTGTAGACAAAATAATCCAAACAGAATATGGCATTTATCCGGGTCGAAACACCTCTTGTTTTATACATTATCACCTATTTGAAAGGGTTGGAATACTACAGTCATTGAGGCATCATAGAGCAACGACATATTTACAAGTTACTGTCTAAAATCAGAAAACAAGATGATGTATATGAAAGTAGACTTGATTCTTTTGACAGTAACTTGATTCTTTTGAAAACAGTTACTGTAACTTGTAAATATGTCAATGAAAACAGCATCAGGATGTAAATATGGTTTTCAAGCATTCCTATTTACATATTTACATATTTACAGTAACTTGTAAACTTGTAAATATGTTTTCATTGAATCTTGTAAATATGTAAACTTATTTACATATTTACATATTTACATTTAACATATTTACATATGTAAACTTATTTACATATTTACATATTTAAATATTTACAATTAACTTGTAAACTTGTAAATATGTTTACAAGTTACTGTCAATATGTTTACAAGTTTACATATCAAGTTTACATATTCAATGAAAACAGCACAAAAACTTGGTTTTCATGCATCCATTAGGATGTCAATGAAAGTAGACATAAAGATTAAACCAAATGGAATAAAAAGAAAATTTTGATTATTTTGTTGTTGGGCCTGCAGCCCACTTGTGCCTATCAATAACTAAATAAATTAATTGGGCCTGCAGCCCCAATTCTTTAACGGTTATTATCTTTTCCCACTAAATAATGGCCTGAAGCCAATTACTTAAAGGGACTATCCTCTATGTTAAATCACAAATAATTTCTATAGCCCATGTTGACAACTTTATTTAAACATCGCTTTTGCAAATTATAATCTATGGTTTACTAGGACTCTATTTTTCAAAATATAATTATCTTAAAGATCCTGAGACCGCTCTGCCGTTAGTCAACTAACCTAACGGTGTATGACGTTTCCACGTGGTCTACAAGATATTTATATTTTCTAGTTTCCCTTACCATATGTTTTGCTTGAGATATATGCGTGGTTGTTTACTTTTATGCCCGTAGCATATTTAGAACTGCGTGGATGTTTAAATCAGTAAAAATGTGTTTTTCGGGATCGGCCATTGTATACCTATTTACTTTCCCTGCACTTTTATTTTCTTTTGAGAGAATTTGTAAGTGAGGAAATTTGTATTTTAAAGCCAAAGCTCGATGCAAAAGCAAATAGAATTGATGAAAACTCCTTCAATGGATCATGATGTCGGTCAATGTGCTTGGCTAAGTTTGCTGGACCAACCTAGCTTGACTGGGTAACAAGTGGTCCTGGCTTAGTCAATTCCCTGGCCGCGTCTGCTGGACCGCAAGGAGTCGATTCATGACTGTGTAAGCCAAAGCTCGATGCAACAGCATATGAAGACGGAGATATAGGGACCCAGTTCAGTTTGGGTTTCCAAAGTTGTATTATTTTTTTTCCTATTATGGACTTTAAACGAACTTTGGACTGTGTACTATTTTGGGTATCTGGCCGATCCCCGCATTTTTACGTGTTTATTTCTTTATGCATGAATTTTGAATTTTAATTAATTCATGCTCATTTTAAAATACGTAGATAAATGGCAAAATTGGCAAGCGTCGATTTCGAGGTCCTTGATTCTGCAGGGACAAATTACCTGAGTTGGCGAGTGGACCTGAAGTTCCACTTGCGTTCAATGGCCCTCCTTGAGTCCATTTTGGCTCCTTCCTCGGCCCCAGCAGCGGCCGAAGCTTCTGCTACAGCTAGCAGCAGCCCCACAATCACTGTATCCGATGTAGATAAGGCGAAAGCCATAATCTACATTAGGAAGCATATAGATCGGACCTTAAAGGCCGAATACTTAACGGTTGAGGACCCGAAGGACCTGTGGACAGCACTGGAAGCACGGTATAAACATCAAATTAATGTTATATTACCCCGTGCCAGTTATGAGTGGGAAAACCTCAGACTTCAGGACTATAAGTCCGTCGCTGAGTATAATTCTGCACTTCATAACATCACCTCACGCCTGAAGTTGTGCGGTGAAGAAGTGACAGAACAGCGCATGTTGGAAAAAACATTTACCTCGTTTCACGAGAAAGATGCAATCCTCATGCAGCAGTATCGTGAACGCAACTTCACGAAATTCTCTGATCTGATCTCATGCCTACTTAGGGCAGAGCAGAATCGAGACTTACTGCTTGCAACTCATAACTTGCGTCCAGCTGGCACTGCCCCTATCCCTGAAGCCCACCACGTTTCTCCCCAGAAGTGGAAAAACAAGAGGAAGGCTAAAAACACTAAAGGGAAAGCTATAATGAAGCAACCAAGAGGTGCAGCTCCACAGACAAACAAAAACAACAAGGGAAAAAGAAACTTCACTTCGAAGCGAAAGAACACCGAGCAAGTGTCACTTCCAAAGAAGAACTGGGAGGACAAATGCCATAGATGCGGCATGACTGGCCATTGGTCCAGAAACTGCCGCACTCCTCGCCATCTCCAGGATCTATACCAGGCGAGCCAGAAGTCTCTACCTAAAACAAACTTGGCGGCTGTTCAGCCACCAACAATGTTTACTGCAAAAGACTTCGAGAACGACGACCTTCTCGATTGAGCACCATCATTTATCTATGCTTTTTAGAATTCAATGTATCTTCATCTTTATTTGCTTAAGTACGAACTTTTATTTTCGAATGAATGTTTACATTTTCGCTCAAATAAATTTTCGTTTTTGCTTATATAGATGATGTCTGAGTGCCTAGTGGACAGTGCCTCAACGCACACAATCCTTCGCGATCATTGCTATTTTAATAGCTTAAATAAATATGACGGTCCTGTTATCACAATTTCAGGACTGTCCCAAATAATCGAAGGATCTGGTGAAGCAATTATATTGCTCCCATATAACACAAGACTTCAAATAAAAAATGCATTATTCTCTCCTAAATCAAATAGGAATCTCGTAAGTTTCAAGGATTTCCGTTTAAACGGATATCACTTAGAAACCAGAGATGAAAATGCGATAGAATATCTGTATGTAACTCGTCAGAAAGATGACCGGAAGATCATCTGCGAACGATTCAAGGGACTCCCGTCGGGTCTCTACCAAACATACATTCAACCAATAGAAGCCAATATGACTGAGCACCAGACGTGCCAATCACTACCAGAGTTCCAACTCTGGCACAATAGACTTGGTCACCCTGGAACAGCAATGATGCGCCGCATCATCACTGAATCCCGTGGACACAAATTGAAGAACCTGAAGATTCTTCAAAAGGGTGAATTTCCATGTCTCCCTTGTTTTAAGGGAAAACTAATAACGAGACCATCCCTCCTGAAAGTGGGATTAGAGTCTCCTGCCTTCCTTGAGAGAATTCATGGTGACATTTGCGGGCCTATTCACCCCGCAAGTGGCCCATTTCGGTACTTCATGGTACTGATTGATGCATCAACCAAATGGTCTTATGTGTGCCTCTTGTCCACCCGCAACCTAGCTTTTCCAAAGCTATTGGCACAAATAATAAGGTTGCGTGCTCATTTCCCCGATAACCAAATCAAGAAACTACGTCTTGATAATGCGGGAGAATTTACTTCACAAGTCTTCGAAGACTATTGCCGGGCAACGGGTATTGAAGTTGAACATCCTGTAGCACATGTTCACACCCAAAACGGATTAGCTGAGTCCCTTATAAAGAGACTCCAATGGATTGCACGTCCATTGCTTATGCAATCCCAGTTGCCTGTGGATGCTTGGGGGCATGCTATTTTACATGCCGCATCACTTATTAGGATAAGACCCTCTGGAGGTCATACTTTATCCCCGATGCAACTAGCATATGGCGCACCGCCGGATATCTCTCATTTGAGAGTGTTTGGTTGTGCGGTATATGTCCCAATAGCACCACCGCAGAGGACCAAAATGGGTCCTCAGCGTCGTCTAGGTATATATATTGGGTTTGATTCGCCCTCTATTATCAGATACCTTGAACCCCTGACGGGTGACGCATTCAAGGCACGTTTTGCAGACTGTGAATTTAATGAGAAATTTTTTCCAAAACTGGGCACACAGTCTAAGAAGCCAGAAGCTTCTGAGACCATTAGTTGGGACCAGAAGTCTTTGTCCCTATATGATCCGCGTACTAATCTGTGTGAAGATGAGATCCTGAAGATCCTTCACATCCAGAATACAGTACATCTTTTACCGGATAAATTCACGGACAACCAGAAGATTGTCCGTTCACACGTCCCTGCTGTCAATACGCCAGCTAGGATTGACATCCCCATAGATGGATGCAGCCCACCGGCAGCAGAATTGGTTGTACCTCAAATGAAAAGAGGACGCCCACCAGGTTCAAAAGATAAAGTTCCTCGAAAGAGGAAGACTCCTGGCGATACTAAGATTATCCCTCCACAGGATGCTGAGCTCAGACCAGCTACTTCTCCCCTCCTGATTTCCCCAGCAGAGGAAACAATAGGAGAAACATCATTAAATTTTGTACGTACTGGAGAAGTACTGGACAGAAATAGCATAGTCGACGACGACGATTTTGCGTTCGATATTGTCGTTCACGTCACTGAATATGACGATGACGTCGAACCACGATCTCTAGCGGAATGTAAACGCAGAGATGATTGGCCAAAGTGGGACGAGGCAATAAGAGTAGAGCTGGACTCACTCTTGAAACGCAAAGTCTTTGGACCAGTAGTCCAAACACCAGTAGGTGTAAAACCTGTGGGATATAAGTGGGTTTTCATAAGAAAAAGAGATGAAAATAATGTGATCGTTCGCTATAAGGCACGTCTTGTAGCCCAGGGATTTTCCCAAAGACCGGGGATTGATTACGAAGATACGTATTCCCCGGTCATGGATTCGATCACCTTCCGATTTTTAATCAGCCTAACTTCTCTGGAAAGCCTAGAAATGCAGCTCATGGACGTTGTGATTGCATATCTATATGGCGATATAGATAAAAATATCTATATGAGACTTCCTGATGGGTTTAATCTACCCCCAGAGATGAAAGAGATACCTCGGGACGTATTCTCTGTAAGGCTACATAGATCATTATATGGTCTAAAACAATCGGGCAAGATGTGGTATAACAGACTAAGTGATTTTCTTGCACAGCAAGGATTCACGAATAACGAAGTCTGCCCGTGTATCTTTATCAAAAGAACGGGAACAGGATTTGTCATCATAGCTGTATATGTAGATGACTTAAATCTCATAGGATCTCCTGCAGAGATCAAAGAGATATCTGAAAGCCTTAAACATACTTTTGAAATGAAAGACCTATGCAAAAAAAAGTATTGTCTTGGCTTACAGATAGAACACCTAAGAGGTGGAATCCTATTACACCAATCTAATTATACAAAGAAACTTCTACGCAAGTTTCATATGGATAAATGTCATCCTTTAGGTACTCCTATGGTCGTAAGATCACTAGATGTACATAAGGACCCATTCCGGCCACTGGAAGAGGGGGAGGAGATACTGGGTCCTGAAGTACCCTACCTCAGTGTCATTGGAGCACTTCTATATCTGGCTAACTGTACGCGTCCCGATATAGCGTTTACAGTTAATCTACTAGCCAGACACAGTGCTGCGCCCACAAAGCGCCACTGGAACGGAGTAAAACATCTTCTGCGATACCTTCAGGGTTCCATTGATCTTGGACTTTACTACCAGAGAGGTTCCTCCCCCAAATTGTTTGGTTATGCTGATGCAGGTTATCTCTCTGATCCGCACACGACAAAATCTCAAACAGGTTTTGTATTTACCTACGGAGGTACTGCTATCTCTTGGAGATCGGTAAAACAAACCACTACTGCTACATCTTCCAACCATGCAGAGCTCATCGCGATCCATGAGGCGAGCAGAGAATGTTTTTGGCTACGCTCCGTCGTCCAACACATCCTCCAATCCACTGGCCTGAAGACCAGTGATCTGGAGCCTACTGCCCTATTCGAAGACAACGCCGCATGCATTGCTCAGCTTCAGAAGGGCTACATCAAAGGCGACAGGACAAAACACATTTCTCCCAAGTTTTTCTGGACGCACGAGCAGAAGAACGACAAGCAGATTGAAGTTCGACATATCCAGTCATGCAACAACTTAGCTGATCTTTTTACTAAGGCATTGCCTAAATGTACTTTTGTAAAGCTTGTAAAGAACATTGGTATGCGACAGTTGAATGACCTGCAAGCCTGAAGCTTGTACGGATCAGGGGGAGTAACATGTGTGTTGCACTCTTTTTCCTTAAGCTGTTGGGTTTTCCCACTGGGTTTTCCACAGCTAAGGTTTTAACGAGGCAAACACAATTACTCTGGATCCAGAAGTATCCACCCCTTGCCTCAGTAGCTGAGACCGAAGTGATGAATGTGTAAGGGGGAGTGTTATGAATGAGGGAGGCCTTTGGCCTCCCCTCCTTCATTACCCATTCATTAGGCCCCCATTACATAGAGTAATGGGGACCCTTGGTCTCCTAAGAGGCTTTTGACCTCCCCACTATGAGATATATAAATAGAGCACCATGGCTCTTAGCAATGGTGACTTATTCTTAGCAAGAAATTCTCTCTCTCTCTCTTGAGTTCATTATCATACAACATTAACTAAATAATTGAAGCGAAGATTGATTCGATTAAACAGTACGCTAAGTGTACATGCATTATTAATCGAGCAACTAGGGCATTATTGTGGATGGGGCCAATGGGCTTCATAAAAATTTGTAACGTTTTATGACTAATTGGCAATCTAAGGTCAGCACTAGCTTTCCAACCAAAGAAGCTACCATACACTAGAGAGGGACTTGTCATAATCGTAAGGACACATAACTTTAAATCTGTCGGTATTATTAGTTTATTTAGTTTACAACTTCATGTATTGTCGTCGTTTAATTTGGGCTTAATTTCGCAAAACTATTTCATACTATCGTTGAATTCCAAATTTTTTTTACTATGACAGCCGCTTGTTTGATGTGAGCACGTTATGGTTAGATGTTAAGTAACGCATAAAATGTCATTTGACTTACTTTTATAATGTTTTTTGGGTGTAATTATTCCAAGGGGAAAAGTCGGTGTAATTTCGTCAATTCAATTTTCCGTCAACGGCCGTTAGAGGTTTATCAGAACATGATACGTTTAGGTTAGTTCCGCGATTATATCATAGTAAGATGTATGTTTTTGGAATTTAGCGGTTATGCCCCGTTGACGATTTTATTATGCTTTCATGTAATTTTGGGCTACATTTTCTATCGCAAAAAGCCATGGAGTGGCAAACACGTAAATAAGTCGGTTTTTTTTTATTTTTTGAGATGAATGGCAAACATGTAATTAAGTGGAGTTGGTTTTTTTTTGAGGGGATGCCAGACATGTAATTAATTGGGGTTGGGGTGAGATTTGGGTGAGTTGGCAGGTGAGATGGAGGGACGTAATGAGATATTTGTCATAGTCATATTTTTCCCCTCCACTTAGGATAACTTGTATGAAAACGCTCATGTGAGAACCAAAATGAACGCAATATGGAGACCATTACAGAAATACTAGTAAAATCTAGGGATGAGAATGGGCAGGCCCAAAGCCCGATTGGACATGCCACATCATCATCCCTACAATTCCTTCACAAATTTTTCTAAAAATTTGTGAAGGAATTGTAGTGATGATGATGTGGCATGCCCATTTGGACGCCCAATCGGGCTTTGGGCCTGCCCATTAAAATCGTCATCTAAAAGTGTTAAAACCAAGAATTTGCAGTATATAGGTTTAAACTAGATAGTCAAATAGTACATGAGGGTTCAAAGTTAATTTACCCTAATCTTTTTTTTAAAAAAAGGGAATCAAATTTTCTACAGCTAGTCAGCTATGATTATGACTCACAATGCACTACACCAAATGCATACACATTTGGAGTTCACGTTGCGTGCAAGGCTTTTTCATGTCTGTTGGTTGCAACCAAATTGCAGCAACGAGACAACGAGTTGCGTTCACGCTGAAACAGCTGCCCACATTAACATCATCATCCGTGGAAAGCAGTGGTTGCAATGGATTCTTTGCAACGAAGCAACCCATCTACTAAAAAACTTGGTGCTAGCTAGCTTTAATTGATCCCTCTATGGTTTCTATTACGTTTGATGCCGAGAAATATAGAAATAGTTTGTATTAGCTTGATGGTTTGGATACAAGAGTGATCACTCACACACACATATATTACAAAAGTTATGATTGGGTACAAAAGCCCAAGAGACACTTGCACACTACACCAATATTGTTACAACATCGGGCCGGCCCTTGAGGGAGAGGAATGAATTCTCATTCGGATTATGAAGCCCACAAGTGAGACGGTCTGGCCCGCTAAGCCTGCTAAGCCCACATGGGAGGTTACATGCACGCCTAGTCAAAGTCCGGCCACATTTTGCCCATTGAACTTCCGAGTCTTCATGAGGCGGTTAATACTGAGCTCATTGATAACAATAACATGGTAAGTGGACAACGATTGCATCTATTCTTCAGGGATAATCACGCCTCAATTATGGTAAAACGGTTATCCTCAAACGGCACTGAAAGGACAACTTTACTTATAAATAGATAGAACGTCAACAATTTATTTTTATTTATTTATTTATTTTTTTTTTTTGGGGGGGGGGGGGGGGCATGACATAGATACTAATTACTAGGTACAGTGACATCACTTCTCTCTTTCCACTTCAATATTTCTTCCTCCAAAAGCTCGGCGTGACTAGATCAAGACGATCACCATTAGGTCGATCTTGACGGCCCCAAGCCAACTTAAGTCAATACTAACTTAAGCATCAGAGTGGATTTGGGTCGGAACCCAAATCTGACCCCCCAACGAGTGTATTTGTTGCAAGTCGCTCAAGGCACGACACAGTGAGAAGGTAGAAGGATCGTCATGTACGACCTATAGATAGGTCGAGCTCCAGCCCAAGTAGCTCGACCCTCGCTCTGCACGACCCAGTTACATCCATCGCGGGTTCCACCCAACAGCTGACAAGGCTCAACCTCATCAGATGCGTCCGAATCAGCCCCCTTACTATTGACCAGAACCCATCCGTCAACAGTTGGCGCCGTCTGTGGGAAATACTTTAGTCAACATCCCAACAACCATGTTGACTTGACCAATAGCACTGGTCTGATCCTCGACACAAATGATGATGCCCCACTCATCGAAGATGATGCTGGATCTTCTTTGGAGGGGAGACCGGTTAGGAGACCAGGCTCACGGTTAGTTTTGCAAGAACAATTTGACACGTTTACTCAGTCAGTCAATGCCAGCCTTGTGGCATTCTGGCATTGACTGCCGCCATCAGGTAGATAACCCACCCATCGGTGCTGGAGGCCATGGTACAACTGCCTCCACCCCCCCAATTCGACGCCGGCCCCCGGTGGGGCACAACCTACATCGAGGAGTCAGAGTGTTGGGGAGTCAAAGTTGGAGCGTCAGGGCAACCACTTTCTTAACACCACTCCTACATCTCAGAAACGACCCGAGATCGACAACAATGATGGCG
Organism: Scilla litardierei; assembly: GCA_030789695.1. Classification (NCBI taxonomy): domain Eukaryota; kingdom Viridiplantae; phylum Streptophyta; class Magnoliopsida; order Asparagales; family Asparagaceae; genus Scilla; species Scilla litardierei. Next base: position 145,776,156 of record CM061135.1, read on the forward strand.
GCCAAAATATCACAGGGGTGGCGATACCCGCCCTGACGGACATCAACGCGACTTGGGACTTTCTAACAACGGAAGAACTTCTCGCCACCCCACACGCAGTGACGTGGAACAAGCGAGGGACCGCCGCACCCAGGAGCATAACCGCAACCCTACCCAAAGGCCTGTAAGTGGGCAAAAACAAAAGAGTCCTACGAACTCTTCCAATTGTTCGGGAGGAGGCCAGGCCAACTCCTCTAGCGCATCCACCTGTAGACAGACCTATCCACGAGAAGGAGCGCAACACATGATTTCTCTTGCTCCTGGTTCAAACTATGGATGCACTTCTTTGAAAGAGAATATCAATTCAGCCCCTCGGCTACCCAATTTCAAGATACCGCCCCTAAAGCTGTACGATGGTACGGGCGATCCATGAGAACACGTCTGCAGATACCAAAGCATGATGAAGCTACACGGGGCCAACGAGCCGTACATATGTCATGCCTTTCACACCACCCTGACCAAGTTAGCAGATGAGTGGTAAAACAGACTACACAATCACAACATTGGGTCCTTTGAGGACTTGTCTCAAGTTTTTTGCAGGCAATTTATGGCAGGACGAAGACAGAAGCGAAAGGCGGCTCACCTGTTCAATTTGGAACAATGAGAAAAGGAAAGGTTGCAACATTTCTTTAAACGCTTCAACAATGAATGGCTTCAAGTCGAGGGTTCCATCGATGATACAATCATCGCGGCTCTCACTCAAGGCATCCATTGTGAAGTTCTGTTGAAGTCTATGCATCAACGTCCGCAGAACACTCTTAACCAATTATTCACAAGGGCAGAGCGATTCATGTCCTCAGAAGAGCAATCGTTGCCAAAAGGAGGAGCTCTTCAAGACACCGTGGAGAAACGAGGCAAGAAACTCAGCCACGTGACAGTCCCCATCGAGAACTCCGAGACCGACGTCGACGGGATATGAACCCTAAAGGCAAGGAACGCTCAACCAACGAGGCCTTTACAAAGCTGAAAACCACCAGAGCTAAGGTCTTAGCATATGCCAAACGTGGGGGACTCTTCGACCAACCTCCTCCAATGCAGAAAAACAGGTATGAAAAAAGAGACGATCTTAAATTCTGCAGGTATCACAGTGACAATGGCCACGACATAGACGATTGCTGGACCTTGAAGAGGGACATCGAAGCACTTGTCAACCATGGACATCTAAAGAGAGTTGTCGATGACACTTAGCCAAAGGATGGGACCTCAAATCAAAATAAAAAAGAAAAGGGACACATGCCTGAATCGCCTGTTACTAAGATCGTCGACTAAGCTGCGAGGAGAAATTGCTAGAGTAAAAGCTCGAGATGGTGATATACATCGCCCAACCCCACATGAAATAAAACGCATATACGAATTTATTTTGGTTGTTTAAATTTCTTTATATCGAATGAATAAAATTGCTTTGTTTTGAAAAACGCTCATTATTTTGGACGAATAATATGTGTGCCTTTTGTGCTTTGTGAGGTTGGCTTTCACTAGATCTGATTTTTCCTGTCCATATCGATAGAGTCCTTAGTGGATTTTCAATTATACAAAGCCAGCCTCACGTTTGTCGGTCATCTGGAAGGATCGACACCGAAGGAATCTCGTCAGACGTAAGTCGAGAGGCCACTCACCTCGCCACTGAATGACCCCCATTGGACGTAAGTCGAGGGGACATTTCCTCGCCACCGAATGACTTTCGTCAGACGTAAGTCAAGGGGCCATACCCATCGCCAACAAATGACCCTTGTTGGACATAAGTCGAGGGGCCACACCTCTCGCCAACGAACGACCTTCGTTGGACGTAAGCCGAGGGGCTATGCCCTTCGCCACCGAATGAATTTCGTCGGAAGCAGATCAAGTGGGCACTCCCCTTGCTGCCTAACGATTCTTGACGAATGAGGGAACACTCCCTTCATCGGTAAGAGAAAATTTGTTCAACAACTCACACATTGCATCTATAATTTGCAATACCTGACTTGTTGAAGGTGCCAAACAGCAACATGCTCATGCTCCTTTAACGACAAAATATTTCAGGATAAAGTACAAGTCTTCTCCAGAAATTTAAAATTTTCTTGTTGTTTACAAAAGGATGTTACATCCTGATACAAGCAAGAGGGTTTAAGGGGCTGTTGAATCTTGAGATAGATTTCTAAGAAGCACATATTCCCCCATTCCTCAAGCCGAAATAGTGGTTCCCTGATCCCCAAAAGGAGCAACGTTAGCAGCCTCATCCGTCGAAATGATGACTTCCTCAGTCAAATGGGTGGCTCCCCTAGTTGAAGCGTGACTAACTTCATCTGATGGGCATTCAGGTTCGTCATCGTCCAATGACACAGATAGCTGATCGAGATCGACCTCTAAGGCAGTGAACATCTGCTTTACTTCATGCCAACATCGCTCAAAGTCTGACCTGTATAATTCGTAAAGATCACCCAGACTGTCTTTGTATTCTTGGACGGCTCTCTCAGCGATCTTATTCGTGTCAAGCACTTATGTGTTAACAGGTAACTAATCTTGAGGCCTGGCTTCTTCTACCTCCCGCCTCCTCTTTCCATCGAGCAATTGTTCATGAGCTTATTTTCTCAAGGCAATCTCCTCTTGTATCCAACATTCGGTTCCCTTCCTTATTGAAGCTTCCTCGAACAATCGTTGTTCGGCTTTCATTTTAAGGGCAGCCTCCCTCAAACGAGCCTCAGCTAGCTCTCACTCAGCTTCTTTCACCTATGATTTGAGCATGTCTTTGTGAAGCTTCCATCGTTGCATCTTCGCTTTTGCCTGCTCGATGGCCTTTTCGGCAGATTCTATTCGCCTCATTCTATGGGCCAAATTGGCCTCACAGTTAGACACTGCCAAAGAACGTGTACGACTGCAACCAAAACTGCCTATAAACGAACAAGGAAGTTAACTCTGATCCCTGACTTCGAATTGAAAGCAATGGAGATTATTCACCTAGAGATTTTGCTGAACCAGAATGTGGCAAACCTCTCGTGGTCAACTCTGTCTAATATGGCCCTATCTCGGGGAAGGGTTGAGTTCTCGACAAACTGAGAAGTGGTCCCATAACTCTAGGTGGCCGATTCGCCCCTTCCTACTGGGAAAGTAGGTCGATGGAGACCTATCTTCCAAATATATTGACCTAAACCCCGAAAGAGTGTCATGTGCCAATGGCTCTTAAGTAAACCACATAGTGGCCATGAATTCTCATGGAAGCACGAGTCTTGAGAGGGGGTAGAACTCTTTGAAGGTTCCTTTGGGGATGTGGCCCGAGTTTGTTCGGAGACCTTGGTCGAAATGGTGGCAACGCTCGTATTGGATAAAACCGAGCCCGTAACCACGATCCTTCTTCTTTGTTTCTTCATCTTGATCTCAGCCTTCTCGACTTCGACCATGGGTTGTTTGCTTCTCCTTTTTAGTGGTTGGCTCAATTGAGAGACTTCTTAAGGCACTAGGGATACACTTTCAACAACCATGGTTGGTGTATCTTCCAAGAAAGTCACCTGATGAGGAGGCGAATCTTCTTCAACATCTCGAAGGGATGCTTAAAGAGATTCTCGTACATCCAATTCAACCTGATATTTTTGTCAGATCATATCTGCAAAGAAGAAAGGAATTTTAATAAGAAGAAAATCAGGCTGAGGGTGGAAAACATATTTGACCTTTCGCCCAAACGGTTTTAAGCAATATTTCATCAGATAGAAGCTTCTTCATTGATCTACTTCCTTCCGGCAACTCTAGCAAAAGAGCTGTAGCCTTTTTCTTCTTCAGAAAGGGATTTTTCTTCATGCATGATGATCTCAGTGTTAGTTCTTGGGTTCAAGACTAACGTTGTTTTGATGATGATTAATACATTATGTTAGTGTGCTAATTAATCTTATGTTTTAGTCTCAGTTTATCTTAATGATTATATGTTGAAGAGACAAAGCATAATGCTTGAAGGATGATGCAATGAATAACAATGTGAGTGAGCTAGCAAGGCGAAAACCAAACAAAAGTGGAGTTTGGTTTCTGTATATATTCATATAAAAAAATAATGGTACGAATATATGAATCTATATACGCATTCCTATCAAGCCTATGAACATTCTTAGGAATCCATAAAGAAAGTGATTTGTGTTTCTTAAGAAGATGTTTAGTTAAGGCATGAATAGGAGGTGAGGGTGCATGCTTATGAGGTGGAACATAAACATTGGCGTGTCCCGTGTGTGGAACATGAAATTTAGCATTAGAAACATTCACACAAGCATTTCTACCATGCGTAGGAACATGTGAAGCATGCAAAGGTTTAGCATCAATTCTAGTATGCAAGCAAAATAAGTTATTCCTATGGGTATATTTATCATGTAGATCAACATATGAAGAAGCATGCACACCGATAGGTTTTTGAATAGACTTTTTATGCAATGAGGTGTACATATATGCATGATTCTTCTTTGGCTTAATATTCAAAGTTGATTTTTGGCCAAAAGAAGACTTGGATGTGACTGACTAACCCCTTAGAAGGCTCCCCCACAAAATTGTTTTGGGTGCTTCTAGAGGTAGATCTTGGTTTGGTTACATTCAAAGTTGAAGTTCACAAAGCCTTGTCCTTACTCAAAAGTTGAGAAGACAATAGCTAACATTTCTTCAAAAGTGAAGAAATGTCGTCATCCCTAGCGCATAGACATGAGCTAAGCTCATGACATTGAGATGAGAACCGATGTCTCATTTCTCAAAGCATCAATTTGAGAATCTCTATCAAGAATGACGAAGTCACAATCCAAAACGTGAGTACGTTTAAGTGAGGTATTCTACTTACGTAACTCACGAATTAGAGAAAGAAATCCTTCTTTCTCAGCATACAAAGATTCAATTAAAGACTTATGAGTAGCATGTAAAGTAGTGCAATCATGTGTGTCATCATGAAGAGAATATGCACTACGCTTATGAGCATTGAATAAATTTTTATCACTAATATAACTATGATCATAAGAAGATTGAGTTTGAGATACATCATCGTCGCTTGACTCGATCTCATCACCTCCGATGTACTTGGTCTCAAGATAGCTCGACTTTCATGTGTCGTCTCCATGCATCCAACTTCTTTATTTTCATGGTCCCATGTGGAGATGCACAATTCTCTTTTGGCATGGACGTCCATCACGAAGTTTGAATCAAAGACATCGAAAGTCACTGCATCTAAGAGATTTTTCTTCTTGAGGTGATTGATCATCTTGCTCCTCCATTGAGTATAGTTCTCCTGAAACGATCGAAAAAGAGAGTAATCGTTGATGCTGGGGCCGTCAAGGACTTCGTAGATAACAAGGATATGGGCTAGATTTTATTTTGAATAAATGAAGCATTTTATTGCCTGAACAATGATTAAGTGAATGTCACTTGGGGTGGAAATGTTGTGAACAATTTTCTTTGAATAAAGTCATTATTTTGATATCTTAATATGCATACTTTGATGGCTTTCTGAGTTGATGTGTATGTTTCTGAGTTGATGTGATTGACTAGAGCAGTCAGTATTGTTTAACCTATCTATAGTAACGAGAAAATTTCAGGCGCATTTATATTAGATGTGATCTTTATAATGCGCTCACGAAATAAGTTCTTGTTTTGTCGCATGTGAAACTTCAAGTATGAAGATTAATGCAGATATAGGAAAAGACTGCGTGGATAGTTATGACTGAGTAAGTTTTTATCAAGGCTCCTATTAACGGGTCTTGATGTAACATATTCGTCATACAACCAAACACAAACCCATTCCGTTTTAACTCATTCAACACAAATGGGCTGGTTATACTTAATAGTCAGACGTTCTAAATGAGATTTAGAAAGTCAAGTTGAAGTAATACGACCAAATAGTTCTTAAAGTCAGTGGGAGCTAGCATAATACTTGGTTCCATCATGGGCTAAGGAAAGTTCCAAGTTATAGAACATTTATATATGACATACAATCAAAAAGGTTTTGTTTGTGTCAGAGAGATAGAATTTTTGGGTGTCATTAATGTGTTGGACAGAAATGACACATGGAAAATGCTATAGTATGACTGACTAATATGAAATGATAAATCATAGACAAAGTAGTATATGCTAATCGATAGCTATATAGAAGAAGAAAGGTTGTTGGATAAGATCTGAAGACGTTTTAGTAAAATCACCCATATGTGATTAAGGGTGTATAGTTAAAGGACTCTGTAATACTGCATAATAGATACGTTTTAGCAAAACCATTATTTAGGCTCTGACATATGAACTTCTGTGGAGACCGATATGTTATAAGTGGTATGAGAAACCAAGATAAATTGCCTGAGTGCAAATGGAAGATGTAGGAAGATAAGTGCAATCATGGCAATTTATCGAGAGAACATCTTGTTCAAATTTAAATGGTACTAATTATCAGAGTATGAATTAAATGGTTTTTTAATACTTGGATAATTTCCTTAGATTTAAAGTAATGCCATACACGTTTCTAGATGGTGATCTCGATTATGGGAGTGAATGACCGATATGAACTTAAGTCTTAAAGCGTTCATGGTCATAGATGTGTCGAGAAAAAGATATCAGCACATCGGACAGACCACTGTGTCTTTGTCTTAACCTAAAGTGTGATGATGACCTCATAATCATTCGACTTGGCGAAGTCGGAGACGAGACACAGGTGCTCATTGGAGAAAGAGTCCACTGAACGACCCGATAAGAGTTATCAAATGGTTAATATTAACTAAACTGTCATTGATAACTCTCTAATGATGATAAGCAAGTTGGTCCTTAAGACTTGAGGTCATTGTACGAACCTGTGCGTGAACAATGTCACTTAGATATATGATCTAGTCTCGAGTCTTCACTCGTTGAAAGGTCTTAGGCTGGGTGACACTTGAAGCGTACGAGGTAAGTAGTGATCAAGATAGGATTCGTCTCTTCCGTTAATGGAAAGTTAGTGTCACAGTCTTAGTACGGTTCTTTGTGCAAAACCTCGGCCGGAGTATGTAGCAGGAAGTACAATATGGACATACCAAAGACCAAAGTATGCTGACTAGTGCTAGCTAGTAGGGTTGACAGTTTACCATACCATAGGCTATGCAGTGACATAGTTTTGATGAAGGGACTAAAACTACGGTATTCATCACGGACAATGTCAGAGTGACCCCAACGACACTTTTGTCAATTGGTCAATCATGTAATTATGATGCCGAAACAGGGGCGACACCTGTTGCTCGTGGCCACTGTCGTCTAGGGGTTTCGAGCCCCAACCCGTAGTAGGGTCAGGCTGCAGGGTCTCACATCGAGTAGGATTTGTGTCTTAGTAATAGGAAGAATTCAGGAGAAGTGCACTCGTGTGCACGAGAATAATTAAAGTCACAAAGAGTTTGTGATAGTACATATATATTAAATGGGATTTGAAAAAGGTTTTCAATATGAGCATTAGAATAATGCTATGAGGGATTATTGCATATGATGCAAAAGGGTAGAAAATATATTGTAAAATATTTACGAGAATATTTTGCATAATTAAAGCATAGAAATGGTTACATGGGTTCTTGGGATAGTCCAATTCGAACCTGGCTTTCAAACAGATCTGAAATGAGCATAAATGGAGCTCAAAAACTCAAGAAATAGCTCAAAAGGCCAGAACTGGGCATATTTCTTAAAAGGCCAGAATTGGGCTTTTGCCCAGTTCTGGCCCAGCCCGACCCAGTTGGGCTAGCCCAGCCCATCACATGCAGGCTGGGATAGCCTGCCCAGCTAGGTGGGTCGGGCTAAGCCCGCCCGTAGGCGGGCGAGTCGATCCTACCCGCCCTACAGGCAGGTCAAAACTGCCCGTGCGGGCGGGCGCATCCAACAGACCAGTGGGCCCCACTTGTGGGCTTACTGCTCGGGTTTTCTGAAACGCTTAATGACGGCTGGAAATTTGAGAAAATTGTGTTTTCCCCAACTTTGAGCACTCATTTGAAGGGTCAAATGAACTCGAAATGGATCACCGTTTGTTTCTATACGATCACCGTTCAGTGCTTCTCTATTTGATAGGTTGTATCATTTACGAAGATCAACAGTGAGGGATGAAAAATTAGTTGAAGTTTAGCCTTAATGTAAGGCAAACAAATTTAATTTTTCCCTCTAATCTTGTTTAGTCCCATATTGCTCGTGAGACGAGCAAAGGGGGCTGGCCTCCTATATAAATAAGGGATGACCCCTCTAGGAAAATTTGCATCCAGTCTCCGATTCGAGACGCTCACAAAATTTTTGAGCACTGATGTGTCATAATATTCCACATTTTATTTATATGTTTACACGTCAAATTGATTGCTTAAATCCTGGTTTTATACGCTTTTATGTTGATGATTGGAACTATTTGACTTCAAGAGTATTTGGTTGCATTTCAGGGAATATCGAGCAATTCAGAGCATATTGGAGGGGAGGATACAATCGTCGATGCCGGAGCATCATCGACATCGTATTTGAGAAGTTCGTGCTGCTGGAGAGGAGCAAGAAAATAAAGCAAAGAAGAAAGAAAGAGGTGGAAGGAAAGAAAGGAGAGGACCCTGGAGAGGACCATGGCTGAATTCCAGGTCGCTCGGCCGAGATGATGTAGCAAAAGAGAAGAGCTTCCAGGCAGCAGGTCGCTCGACCGAGCGACCTACCTCACTTGACCGAGCGACCCTCTGCAGATGACCCCAGATTTGTCGTGGAAATCTCTATTGAATTAGCTCGACCGAGCAGCTACCCCGCTCGACCGAGCGATCCTCTGCAGACGACCCCAGATTTGCCGTGGAAATCTGTGTTGAATTAGCTCGACCGAGCAGCTACCCCACTCGACCGAGCAGCCTCCTTCTACCCAGACTTGAATATTGAAGCACCCAAGCGGCGCTTGACTGAGCGCTAAGCCGCTCGACCGTGCGACCTAGGCCGCTCGGCCGTGCGACCTAGGCCGCTCGGCCGTGCGACCTAGGCCGCTCGGCCGAGCGGAGCAGAAAGCGCAGAATTCTGGACAGATCTTCACTCTGTGAATATATGCTATTATCTAAGATTTTACACTATTTTTCTCATATTTTTTCCAGATATGAGACTTCATAAATATTCCAACGTCGCTAAGAACGCATCAAACGGAGATCGGATGAGTCCTAGAGAATTTCTGTAAGTTGGCGAATCTGTGCTGGAAACTATGCTCGGGTAGGCTGTAAAGTGTGCTCGACTAAGCACCCCTACACAGCTTGACCGAGCTATATGGGTAGCAAGCGCGGGCCCACGTCGACTTAGGGTTGTTTTGATGGTTTTCTTGGGCATATATATATGTATTAGGCAGCCATCAAAGGAGAACTCATCTTTGGTTGGGAGATCTCGTTTTTAGGGTTTGGAGACTATTTTCACAGGCTAGGCTATGCCATCGGCCCCCTCCTTGCTGATTTCTGTATTGGATCTTCATTAAGCTAAGTATTTTCTTATTGAATCTTCTTTATTGCTGTTCTTATTTGTTTGTGTTGTTGATTTCCATTATTTTCATATCATTTGTCATGATTGAGTAGATCTTTTGCTAGGGCTAGGTTGAACCCTAGGATTCTAGGGATTGGATGTTAGGTTAACCTTAGTTGAATGAATCTATGGTTGCTCTATGGTAGTTTGAACAATGGTTTTGGGGGATTAGCCATAGAATTGGAGGATTGCAAAAGTAGATTCATGTTCTATGGAAAATCCCAACGAATCTGATTAGGGATTATCAATCATCTTCTAGGGCTCGTGATCATGAGAGTGACTCGTGCACTAGGGATGATTTCTAATTCCGAATTTGGTAGTCGGTGACTACGAGAGTAGCCCGAGTGCTAGAACACACCATAGTGTAGTATCCCAATCCGTAGATCATGAGAGTGGATATGGATCTGTGATACAGGAACCAGTGTCGAGCCTAATGCACGTATCCATATGTGAAGCTCATTGTAAAAGCGACTGAGCATAGGGATACGTTAGACGAGTAGGACGACGAAAGTTAATTACTCGTTCCCATCTTCGGATGTGATACTCCTACCCTCATTTATAGTTCGACAAAAGGGTACTTAACCTATTATCCAAGCCTGAAGGTCCTAGCGGGGATTCCCGACACCCTAACGATCTTTCTCTCAATTGTTTTCTTTGTTCTCTTTGTTTCCTTTTGTGTGGAATCCTTGGTTGTGTTTCGCTAATTGTGACATCCTCGCCATTCACATCCATAGCCATTACGACCTCATTCGTAATTCATCTCAAAAATAAATTCGAAGCCCAATCAACCTAGGAATCGATAGGTTGTATAAGCAATGCCTCCATGTGGATTCAACCCCGAACTCAAGCGAAATATATTGCTATGACACCATTGCACTTGGGGGTAAGGGTGTGCATTACCTTTTTGGGAGTGTGCATCCTCGCAAAACAACAAAATGGCACTGTTATCGGGGAGGCGTTCCGCCATATTACCTATCTGGCCCAATTAGGTTGATTAGACTACGAATATAAATAGAAAAAAAATCATAAAACAATAAAATCCATTAAAAGAAATAAAAAAAGATTTTTACCCCACTACCTGATATTGCTATTATCTTTATTTCTCTTTGTACCACTGACGTCTTTTCCAAGTTGTTTATTTCTGTGATTGTTCAGGTTCTATGAATTAGAAGATGTGGGGGAGGTACACTCCAATGAACCAAGCGTTTAGCGCGATCCTTAGATTTACCCAAGCTAACAGAGAGAGCCTCAGCCAGGCTTGGGGGAGGTTCAACGACCTATTATGTGGGTACCTGTCTCGTGCATACTTTTATGATGCAGAGCTATTTTGACGCTTCGATGGAGGGCTAAAGGAACTCTCACGTGAGTTTATGCGAATGATGCACGTGAGAAAGTTCGGTGGACTGCAGTTGGCAACAGCCTTGGAACAAATGATAAATGAGGCTCGTTCTACTGGTTCCTAACCGTTATGGCAGGTGACTTGTCCAATCAGGTATTCATTGATTTCGTTATGGCTAATGTCTCTGATGCAGGTACTATCATGGACGGAGTGTATGTTTCGCTTAAAGGTGATTGTTTACACCTTTACACCATCAACACTCCACAAATAGAGACATCTGAGCTGCCAGAGGAGGACACATTTCTGGGCATATCGAGTAGCATTGTGGACGTAGTTCGTTCCACCGGTCCAATGACATTAACTGTAGGTGATCCTTCTGAGCGTGAATTTCACAATTTTATTCTTCATCGCATCTCTTCTGCAGGTACCATTGATGATTGAGTTTACGCTCGAGTTGAAGAGGACAAGATATACTTCTATACCGTGGAGGATATACCTGAGCCCACAGAGTAGCCTGCAGCACCAGAGGATCCCGAGGAAGAGGCCGAGGCAGTGCGCTGTAAGGATATGGACGTTGTCACCTCTGATGAGACAGTGATGCCTGGCGCTATTGCAGTTACTTCTGATAGGACAACTGAGACGAGACACTCGAGGAGTACCACTACAGGGGCCAGAAGTTACAGTTCAGGAGGAGGCCACAGAGAAGATTGCACTGCCTTTGCCTTCCATCACCATGACTGAGCATCCATCAGAGGACCATCCTTCAGAGCTCATTTCTCTCATTAAGGGAGAATCCTTCGCCCACTCTTTTCCATTATTCGAATCAACCACTATTTATGATGAGTATTGTGATTTGGGAACTGATGACATGCCGCATCTTTTGCAGGATACGTTCGTGCACGAGAATGAAATAATTTGGGACGTATACCCTGATGAGCAGGATGTATTATGGGACGTGTCTTACGAGGAGAGTGAGGAGCCACCTACCATGGATGCTATTGAATATGATCAAGAGGTGCGCTGGGATTAGTCTGACAATGATAAGAAGTGACATGATGAAACCCACACTGTATGCCAGAGCAACCTGAGGAGCTTGGAGAAGACACCTGGAAGAGAGCAGACGTGGTGCATGAGAGTAAAGATCTATTTTCAGGGAAGTATCGTCGACCATTATTTATCTTCCATATCTATTTTGATGATCTTCTCTGGAATACATATATTTCGGGGTTAAAATTTCCCATCAGGTTGATGTTATTTATCTCTTTCAGGGTACGTGTGGAGTCCTTGGAGAGATACTAGGAGCCGTATTACTGGGATCTAATGGAGTCCGTGGAGACACGCACCTGGCGGATCCATAAAAGGATCAGTTGGAGCAGTTTCCTGCACCAACAAAGATACTGGATCCGCCTTTTGCTACAGTTGGTATCAATCTAGTAGTGTAGCTGTAGTGAAGAATTTTATGCTATGATTAAACACGAACTCTCTTGAATGCAAGAGGACTGTATATGATTTTTATGCTTTCCTAGTTTAATAAATTCACCCTATTTGATGGTTACACAATAATCTTTTACACCCCACCCTATTATATGATTTAATTGCCCACCCTAATTTTTTGGCGCTTTGCTTCTCTCCCCAATTTGTTTGCCTATCTGTCCACGCCGGGCACCATCTGATATAGCTTGGGGAGAGAGCAATTATTTTGTTGTGTAGCTCCCTATTTTATTGTTGTCCTCTATCCATATCACACACACATTGATGACAATGTGACGTTTAAGCTTGAGGGAGTGCACTATGCACGCACTTTGCTTTGTCGTGAAACACACCTTAAAATTTTCTGATGGACCATATTCACTTCTCTATTTTTGTCTCATATGCTTCATTTTCTATGAAATATTGTGGATTTTTTTGAACTCTGATATCTGTTAGACTAGAGTTTAAATTCTTGATTAGAGTATCATTGTTAATGTGCTTTTTCATAGTAGAATCTATAGTTTCACAACCATATTCTCGAAACAGTTGAGCTAAAAATGAATGAATCAAAATCTAAAAATTATTTGATTCTTGTGTGATTTGATTGATAATTCTATTGCTTCATGGATGTTTTGTAATTCAAAAGAGATAAGATAACCTCACGCCAACCAAAGTAGTGATAACTAGAATTCCTGAAACCGAGCTATTTCTAGATTCTATACTTTTTCCTTTTCTTTTGTATATAGCCAAATAAATGATCTTTGATCATAATTTGCATTCCATCGCGTTTACGTGAGTTTGCAAAAATCTCAAAAAACATAAAAATCAAATAAATATCCCAAATAAAAGGTGCTTGGGGTTCCTTGTAACCCGATGCCCTAAGATCGTCTGAGCTGGGATGCATAGACCGATCCTTGCACTCCATTGCATTTACGCAAGTTTGCAAGACAAACGGCCAAAAAATAGCCAAAAGTATAAAAACACAAAAATTCGATATCTTTATCTCCATTTCTAATAAAAAAGGACATGGCAGAGTTGATGGGTTCTAGGAGTCATGAAACGAGCATAGTCTGATGATTGTCTTACCTTAATTGAATTTACTAACTCATTCCATGAAGCTTAACAAAACACCACACATGCTTGAAACTGTTTGATCATTACATATTTATGCTGCTTAGCGAATGAGTTATGGACATTGGATTCATCTCTGTGAACTTAGTATATTTCATTATAAACTATGATAGGATGTAGCTCTACTCTCATTTCATTGTTTATCAAGTTCAATACATTTATTGAAATCCCCAATAAGTTCATTTAAGCGAGACTTAAGCATTTTGTGTGAATGTACATTCCGATTATATATTGGTGTGTGTTCACATATTCTTGTATCCATGGGTTCATATATTTGCTGAGTTTAAGATTGAGCCCCTTGATTCCATCAAACTTCATCACCTCACCTTTCCATTGTATTCCTCTCCCGAGTTTGCTTCTTACTAGTCTTCCTCGAAGACGAGTAAGAGCTAAGCTTGAGGAATTTTGATATGTCATAATATTCCATATTTTATTTATATGTATACACGTCTAATTGATTGTTTAAATCCCAATTTTATACACTTTTATGTTGATGATTAGAATTATTTGACTTCGAGAGCATTTGGTTGCATTTCAGGGAATATCGAGCAATTCGGAGTGTAATGGAGGGGATGATACAATCGTCGATGCCGGAGCATTAGCGACATCGTATTTGAGGAGTTCATGTTACTCGAGAGGAGCAAGAAAAGAAAGCAAAGAAGAAAGAAAGAGGAGGAATGAAAGAAAGGAGAGGACCATGGCTGAATTCTAGGTCGCTCGGCCGTGCTCGGTCGAGCTAATGCCGCAAAAGAGAAGAGCTTTCATGCAGCATATCGCTCAACAGAGCGACCTACCTTGCTCGACCGAGCGGCCCTCTGCAGACGACTCCCAGATTTGGCATGGAAATCTCTGTTGAATTAGCTCGACCGAGCAGCCTCCTTCTACCTAGACTTGAAGATTGAAGCACCCAAGAGGTGCTCGATCGAGCAACCAAAGCCGCTCGACCGAGCGGAGTAGAAAGCATAGAGTTCTGGATAGACCTTCATTCTTTGAAGATCTGTTATCGTCTAAGATTTACACTATTTTTCTCATATTTTTCCCATATAGTAGACTTCACAAAGATTCCAATGCCGCTAAGAACGCGCCAAACGGAGGTCGGATGAGTCCTAAATAATTTCTGCAAGTTGGCAAATTTGTGCTGGAAACTATGCTCGGGCAGGCTGTAAATTGTGCTCGACTGAGTGCCCCTGCACAACTTGATCGAGCTAAATGGGTAGCAACTACGGGCCCAGGACGACTTAGGGTTGTTTTGAGGGGTTTCTTGGGGCTATATACATGTATTTGGCAGCCATCAAAGGGGAACTCATCTTTTGTTGGGAGATCTCGTTTTTAGGGTTTGGAGACTATTTTCAGAGGCTAGGCTACACCATCGGCCCCCCTCCTTGCTGATTTCTGTATTGGATCTTCATTAAGCTAAGTATTTTCATATTGAATCTTCTTTATTGCTGTTCTTAATTGTTTGTGATGTTGATTTCTATTGTTTTCATATCTTTTGCCATGATTGAGTAGATCTATTGCTAGGGCTAGGTTGAGCCTTAGGATTCTAGGGATTGGATGTTAGGTTAACCTTAGTTGAATGAATCTAGGGTTGCTCTATGGTAGTTTGAACAAGGGTTTTGCGGGATTAGCCCTAGAATTGGAGAATTACAAAAGTAGATCCATGTTCTAGGGAAAATCCCCATGAATCTGATTAGGGATTAGCGGTCATCTTCTAGGGCTCGTGATCATGAGAGTGACTCGTGCACTAGGGATGATTTCTAATCCCCAATCCGCTAGTCGGTGACTACGAGAGTAGCCCGACTGTTAGAACCCACCATAGTGTAGTATTCCAATCCATAGATCATGAGAGTGGATACAGATCTGTTATACGGGAACCGGTGTCAAGCCTAATGCATGTATCCATGTGTGAAGCTCATTGCAAAAGTGGTTGAGAATAGGGATACGTTAGATGAGTAGGACGACGAATGTTAAGTACTCGTTTCCATCTTCAGATGTGACACTTCTACCCTCATTTATAGTTCGATGAAAGGGTCCTTAACCTATTATCCAAGCCTGAAGGTCTTAGCGGGGATTCCCGACACCCTAGCGATCGTTCTCTCAGTTGTTTTCTTTGTTCTCTTTGTTTCCTTTTGTGTGAAGTCCTTGGTTGTGTTTCGCTGATTGTGACACCCTCGCCATTCACATCCATCACCATTACGACCTCCTTCGTAATTCATCTCCCAAATAAATTCAAAGCCCAATTAACGTAGGAATCAATAGGTAGTATAAGCAATGCCTCCTTGTAGATTCGACCCCGAACTCATCGGGAATATATTGCTCTGACACCCTTCAACTTGGGGGTGAGGGTGTACATTACCTTTTTGGGAGTGTGCATCCTTGCAGAACAACAAGCACGATCCGAGATAAAAATTATTCTCTCCTCCTAAATTCTTTCGATCCTCCGTTCGAGTCCTAGCAAGATGACGATGAGGTCTGGATTAGATCCAAAGTCTTTAACGTGGATCATACTCAAGTGAAACGTTCTTCAGCAAGTGATTGACTCGGAGGCATGGTGTCGGCTCGCTTCTAGTGGACCAGTCTTGGAGTCGCGGTGTCGGCTCGCTTTGGGGAGCGAAAGAAAGCTGCTGAAAACGCCGCTTCGTTTTCTGCGGAAGCGAAGTTCTGGGTATATTCTTTTAATGCTTTCGTATATTATTGTATTAGTTTAGATCTATCTTTGGGGCTGGACAGACCTACCCGAAGATAATAGAGATCCTGGCTAGGGTCAATGTCATCCTTCGGGCTTTCATTAAAATGTTTAATGATAGTTTATTTTTCTTCTGTTGTTTTCTGCTTCAATCGTATGTCCGACGTAGAGTGTGTAGGGATTTTCAAGGTCCCTTAGAGCTAATTTTTAATTATTCGTCCTAAGTCGGACGAACCAAATAAAATAACCAGCAGAAAAACAATTTATTAAATAATTTAATAAATATAGCCCTAAGAAAAATTCCCTAAGCCAGTAAATCTACTGACTCGAGTTGGGTCTGACCAACTCGAGAAAGTTCTAACTACTATTTTAAGAAAAGCATATTAAATTAACTCATCTGAAATCTTGCCCTGGAGCAGGCAAGATGTTTCGCACCGTCTTGCGCTCCATGATCTGAGCCGCCTCCCTAACCGCATTGCGTCGCTCCTCGTCGTGAACTGGATCAGCTCCCGAAGCGCACCTTGCCTCCAAGCCCATCACTAGCCGTAGAAAGTTTCACTTGAGTAAACCCGCGTCGTAGACTTCCGAATCAGATTCGGACCTCCCCGTTGCCTTGCTAGGACTCGGTTGGAGGACAGGAAAATATATAGAGGAAGAGAATAAATTTAAGTCTTGATTAAGTTTGATCAAATTTTCCGGAGCTCCTTAATCAGTGACTTGGTGCAAGAAACAAAGAAGGGAGGACCCACCTATTTATATAAGAGGCCGGCTCTGCTTCTTTTGTCACGAGCAATGTGGGACAAAAGATTTGTAAGAGGCTTTAGAATTAATTTAATTTAGTTAGAATAGCTTTCATAAAAGTCTAACTTCAATCAATTAATCATCACTCACCATTGAGCCCTAGAGATGATACAAGTTATCATTTTGAAGAGCTAGGAATAGTGAACGCGTAGAAACAAACGGCGACGAAATCCGAGTTTGTTTGGCCCTTCAAACAATTGCTCAAAGTTGAGAAAAAACCCATGTTTCGTAGCCATCAAGGGTTTCAACAAAACCCAAATGAAACGACTTAAGTTGCGGGCGGACTGCTAAGCTTAGCGGGCACGACCGCCTAAGGCAATTGGGCGTGCCCGCAAGGGCGCACCCTTTGTGGGCGGGCAACCCGCTGTGACCAGCAGGCTACGCCCGCTGCTCCCAGCGGGCGGGCCCACTGCTTCCAGTGGGTTGAGCCCATTGTGAGCAGCGGGTCGCGCTCGTTTTCCCTAAGTGGGTGTTGCCCACTTCCTTTTGTGCCTTTCTTGCGTTTCTGGGCTCATCCGAGCTCCATTTCCTACACGGTTTGATCCTCTGGATTCCACACGAAATCCCCTCCAATCTCAAATGCTCCAAATTCACAACCAACTTGTGAATTTAACATTCTCATTTCATCTTATGAGTTCCTCTATACTATCTCCATGTTACTAAGACGTGAATGTTTCTCGGTGTGAGACCCTACAGCCTGACCCTTACTTCAGGCCGAGACTCGAAGTCTCTAGACGACAGTGATCACTAGCAGTAGGTGTCGTCCCTGTTTCAGGATCATCGATTACGTGATTGATTCGTTGGCAAGAGTGCCGACGGGATCACTCTGACTGTGACTGTGATAATTTCCGCAGTTTTAGTCCCTTCTTTATAACTATGTCACTTGACTAGCCTAGGGTATGGTACTCTATCAACCCTTCTAGCTAGCAGTGGTCAGTATACGTCGGTCTCTGGTACATACATGTTGTACATGTTACAACATACCTTGGCCAAGGTTTTACCGAGAGCCGTACTAACCTGCGACACTAACTTCCCATTAACGGAAGAGACGAATCCTCTGTTGATCACTACTTAGCTCATATGCTTCGAGTGTTACCCAGCCTAAGATCTTTCAGCAGGCCTAGCCTCGAAGCTAGATCTTTAGACCTAAGTGACACTGTTCACACATAGCTTCATACAATGATCTCAAGTCCTAAGGACCAACTTACCTATTATCACTTAGAGTTATTAATGATAGTTTAGTTAATGTTGAACCATTTAATAACTCTTTATTTGGGTCGTTTAGTGGACTCATTCTCTAGTGACCACCTGCGCCTTGTCTCCGACTTCGCCAAGCCGTATGGTTATGAGACCAACCAGACTAAGACGCAATGGTCTGTCCGATGTGCCGATATCCCTAATCTCGACACATCTATGACCACGAACGCTTTTTAGATTCAAGCTGCTATCGGTCAGACATTTCTCATAATCGTAATCTACATCGCGAAACATGTGTGACCTAACTTTGAATCCAAGGGAATAATCCAAGTAATAAATAACTCAGACAATATTTTACCAGAAAGAATACTTTCATTTATTGAACAAGATGTCTATTAAGATAAATAGCCACGAGGGCATACATTTCTCTACATCTCCCACTTGCACTCAGGCCTATTTATTTTGGTATCTCATACCATATTTACACGCTAGTTTCTCTAGACGATCACGTGCCAGCACCTTCGTGAATGGATCTGCTAAGTTATCTTCTGAAGAGACTCTAAGGAGTTCTATGTCCTGCCTCTGCTCAATCTCCCGTATCAGGTGATACTTGCCAAGAATGTGTCTGGATCTCTTGTGGAATCTTGGTTCTTGAACCAGGCTGATGGTGGCATTGTTGTCGCAATACAACGGTATTGGACTTTCAACAACAGGCACCATTCCAAGCTGGTTAATGAACTTCCTCATCCAGACTGCTTTCATTGCTGCATCGTTGGCCGCTATTTATTCGGCTTCCATCGTGGAGTCTGTAATAGTGACTTGTTTGGAACTCCTCCAACTGACTGCTCCTCCGTTGAGAGTGAAAACATATCCTGAGATCGATTTGCTATCATCCATATCACTCTGAAAGCTGGAATCTGTGAACCCTTCAACTTTCAGGTCTTCACTTCCATAAACCAAGATCAAGTCTTTAGTCCTTCTTAAGTACTTAAGAATTGTCTTGACCGCTTTCCAGTGCTCCTCTCCAGGGTTAGACTGATATCGACTTACTACACCTAGTGCATAGGCGACATCGGGCCTGATACAGATCATGGAGTACATGATAGATCCCACAGCAGAAGCATATGGGATCTTGGTCATTTGTTCCCTTTCCAAGTCAGTTTGTGGAGACATCTTCTTGGAGAGGGTTATCCCATGATTGGCTGGTATTGAACCACCCTTACTGTTTTCCATGTTAAAACGTTTTAACACGTTGTCAATGTACCTGGTTTGGGAGAGTCCTAGAATCCGTTTAGATCTATCTATATGGATCTTCACACCCAGTATGTAGGATGCTTCTCCCAAGTCTTTCATGGAGAAATTGGTTGATATCCATCTTTTAACAGACTTCAGCATCTCTATGTTGTTGCCTATTATCAGAATGTCATCCACGTATAGAAAGAGGATAACTAAAGAATTGTTATTACTGGTCCTTTTGTAGATGCATGGATCATCCTCGTTTCTGACAAAACCAAACTCTTTGACTATTTTGTCGAAGCGGATGTTCCAACTTCTTGAAGCTTGCTTAAGCCCATAAATGGACCTATGTAGCTTACACGCTTTTCCTTCACTCCCACTGACTTCGAAGCCTTCTGGCTGAGTCATGTAAATTTGCTCCTCTAAATCGCCGTTTAGGAAAGCAGTCTTCACATCCATTTGCCAGATTTCGTAGTCGTAGTAGGCATCAATAGTGAGTACGATCCGAATAGACTTGTGCATGGCTACTGGTGAAAAGGTTTCGTCATAATCTATTCCTAGAATCTGATGATATCCTTTTGCAACCAGTCTAGCCTTGTACGTTTCTACTTTTCCATCCGCACCAATCTTCTTCTTGAAGATCCATTTGCAGCCTATGGGAACATTTCCCTTGGACACATTTTCTAAGGTCCATACCTTATTCACGTGCATGGAATCTATTTCGGACTTCATTGCATCTAACCATTTGTTAGAGTCTATGCTCTTTATGGCTTCCTGGAAGTTAACAAGGTCATCATCTACTATGATGTTATCCTCAATCCCCCCGTCTACGAGAAAACCGTGGTACCTTTCAGGGACTCAAGGAACCCTATTGGACTTTCTACTGACTGGTTTAGAGATGTCAAGTGCTGACTCTCCCACTGGTTCCGACACTTGTTCCTGTGTAAGTACTTCCTCCGAGCATTCATCCAAATCAATTACCTTGCCAGTGGATTCCTTCACAAGGAATTCCTTTTCCAGAAAAGTGGCATGTCTAGAGACAACAATCTTTTGTTGTTCTGGATGGTAAAAGACATAACCTAATGAATGTCTCGGGTACCCTATGAATTTACACAGTATAGATCTGTCTTCCAGTTTGTCTGAATTTTTTGCCTTTTGACATATGCAGGACAACCACATGCCTTCAAGTGATTAAGGCTTGGTTTCTTGTCGGTCCATATCTGATATGGTGTCCAATGCACAGATCTTGACGTAACTTTATTTAGAATGTATATAGCAGTTTCCAGGGCACATCCCCAGAGGAAAGTAGTTAACTCAGCTTCGATTAACATAGACCGCACCATGTCTAACAAGGTGCGGTTTCTCCTTTCCGATACACCGTTATGCTGAGGTGTGTAAGGAGGAGTGACCTGAGAGAGAATCCCATTCTCTTTTAAGTAAGTAAGGAATTCATGGCCTAAGTATTCTCCTCCTCGATCTGATCGAAGGATCTTAATACTTTCCCCAGTCTAGTTTTCGACTTCGGCACGGTACTCTTTGAATCGCTCAAAGGTTTCGGACTTATGTTTCATCAAGAACACATGTCCAAACCTTGAGTGATCGTCAGTAAACGTGACGAAATATGAAAATCCACCTTTGGCTAATGTAGACATGGGTCCACATACATCGGAATGTACTAGACCCAAGAGTTCGATAACTCTCTCCCCTTGACTTGCAAAAGGAGTTTTTGCCATCTTACCTTTGAGGCAAGACTCGCAAGTGTCGAATGACTCATAATTCGAGAGGCCCAAGAGCCCCTCTTTATGTAACTTGCTGAGTCTCTTCTCTCCGATATGGCCTAGTCTACAATGCCAAAGATAGGTTTCATTAAAACTAGATTCCTTACGTTTTCTTGTATTAACGTTTAATACAACCTTATTGCTTAAAGTGTATATTCCATTACTGAGTGTACCAAAACCTAGCAACTTTCCATCAAAAGCAATGTTCATGACATTTCCGCTGATAGTAAAATTATAACCATCTCTAGCCAAAGCTGAGACAGATAAAATATTGTACAGGAAGTTTGGGATGTAGTAACATTGCTTCAAAAGCAAGTTAGCTTCACCAGCTAATGTGTGTTTAAGATCTCCTATGGCTACTACATCAACATTTGCTGCGTTTTCGACTTGGATAATTATCTCATTCTTTTCGAGTTTTCTAATGATTCTCATTCCTTGTAACTGGTTACAGATGTGAGAACCTGCACCGGTGTCTAACTGTAACGACCCGCTTTCGGGGGCCCGTTACTTATTTGGTTTATTCGCAGGTCTGCAGTTTACCAGTGAAATCAACATAGCCACGATGCAGAGACGTACCAACAATACTCAAGCCAACAGACATTATTACAGTCCACAACTTTAAAAGTACAACAACATCCAGCACTCTCTCACAAAATACATGAAAAGTAAAGCGGAAAAGGAAATACATCGAAAGTACATCACACACACACTCTGAATATAAAAGTCGACAGTCCCAGGATCGTGCTACGGCTCTGCAAGCTCAGTAGTGCCTGAGTCAACATGTGCGTCGTCTGCGGTGCCACGGGGATGGAACCATAGGTAAGCCACAACAATTCTAGCGATAGAAAAAGAGGAGTGCACAAATATGGAGCAGGCTATAGTAAACAAGTGCGGAAAGTAAAGTATTTCTATTAAGCCTCAGAAAAATATTTCCCTCTTGCAGTAAAACTATTTTTATCATATCTAGTCTATATAAAAATTTAGAACACTTTTCATCGCCGTTTTAATCAGATTTAAAATCAAACCGTCCAATTAATTAGATAATAATTAGAGTAGCCCTTAACTAATAATTTCTTGTGTCTGCAGGTACCAATCCCTGCGCTTTAACTCCATCCTCGTCTTGCTACGACTATCCTGATAGTGTAAGTCACAGTAAATTCTAACCTTAGAAATCTAGATAGTGTACGTAATAGTGTAAATACCGCATGCTCGAAGTATGGATCGGTGACTTAGTTGTTGGACTTCTAATCATTGCTCAGGACTGACATTCTCTCTTGAGGTTTCTGCCTTGACTTTTCAACAAGCGGAGCTCTTGGAGTGTCGTTAATGCCTTCGAATGTCTTTACTTTTGAAACAACAAAATTGACATACTGTATTGCAACACAATGGCTGAGTGATATACCGCATTGACCTCATACTGCTGGAACAACTTATTGAAATTAAATGCTTAAATAGAGTTGGCACTGCACTGGTTTTTTTTTGGGTAAACTTATATTGGTGAAAGTGCGGGAGCGACCACCGAGCCATCTACACAGTGCACCGTACCGACCGACTGAATGAAATGTACCGACTGAAGTGAAATGAGATCCGCCCGGGTGAGTGCCCCTGTGGCAGGAGATGAGCTCAATGGTTGCACACCGTACCTTCATATATAAGTCACGTAGCTCTAGTTTTACTATTGCCTGCCGGTTAAAACATTGTTGCTACCATGCCACAGTTGTTACTCTTGTACTTTACTTTTACACTTGTACCGTCACCTTTGCTTTGCACACTACACTAGCACTTTACTTATCGCTCTTGCATGCATGTTCGCTTTTACTTTACTTTCCGCACTTGTTTACTATAGCCTGCTCCATATTTGTGCACTCCTCTTTTTCTATCGCTAGAATTGTTGTGGCTTACCTATGGTTCCATCCCCGTGGCACCGTAGACGACGCACAGGTTGACTCAGGCACTACTGAGCTTGCAGAGCCGTAGCACGATCCTGGGACTGTCGACTTTTATATTCAGAGTGTGTGTGTGATGTACTTTCGATGTATTTCCTTTTCCTCTTTACTTTTCATGTATTTTGTGAGAGAGTGCTGGATGTTGTTGTACTTTTAAAGTTGTGGACTGTAATAATGTCTGTTGGCTTGAGTATTGTTGGTACGTCTCTGCATCGTGGCTATGTTGATTTCACTGGTAAACTGCAGACCTGTGAATAAACCAAATAAGTAACGGGCCCCCGAAAGCGGGTCGTTACACTAACACCCATGCATTAGAATTAACTGAGAGAACTACACTTTGCATTTTAGAAGTTAAGGCATAAACTTGCTCTTCCTTCATTTGTTCCCTCTCTGCTATAGATTTCTTTGACCAGTCATTATTTTTGTTATAACCAGTTAATTGTTGGAATTTCATAATTCCATATTTCTATTCCCATATGGTTTTGATATGACAAACACATTCAGTGCTACTAACTCTATGTATGCAGATACAAAACAATGCTGAGTTCCACACAATCAGATATCTTCATGCGTATTCAAACGGATATATCATAATTCATGAAGCTGTAAAGGCAAATGCACCTACATCCACAACTTGGATATATAATCACATGATAAGGATCGCCTACAAAGAAGCTTCTCAGATTCAGTTGCAGATGCAGTCCTATCTACCGCTTTATGTAATCAATGTCAAATTTACTTTATTAGAGTCACAAAGCCTTGTGATAATATGTATTAGTAATCTAGGTTCCATTACTCAGAGATATACACTTCCTAATTTCGAAAATTCGCAACTTTGAAAATTGGCAACCAATAACCCCATTTTGGTCGACCAATTTTAAACCTTCGAATTTGACTATGGGATTACATATGCAAACTCCCATAACCGTGTAGATTCTAGAAATGTCTTCCAACGGTCAAACTTCTCTCTCTAAATTTTGGTCGACCAATTTGTCCTTTTGGTCGACCAATTTCAAAACTAGCCGTTTTGATCCCAAATTTTCAGGGACGGTTCTTGCCCGTTTTGCAACGTTAACTACAGTCCCTAACCGTCCCTAAATACTATAAATAGAGGGGTAGACCTCTCTTTCTCTTCACTCACTTTCCTCTTCTTTACTCTCTTATTTATTGAAATCAAGTCTTTCATTTTCTAAAGCTTTATGCCATTAGTTGTTCTTTTCTTATTTGTAAGAAGAAATCATTAGATTTTTTTCTTCGTTTAAGAACGGAAGAACTTGGATTTTTCAACATCATTTTGGAAAGTTGTTTGTGTTCATAATTGTAAGAAGAAATCGATAGATCTCTCTATTCTTTTATGAACCAGAGAACTTCAAGTATTGTTCTTCATTACATATCTTATACATCTTGAAGTTCATCTTCTAAACACCATCCTTGAATTCTTTCTCTGAAAATTATACCAAGGCTATATGTGTTTTTCTATTTCATTATTTAACAGGTTTGAATCTCTGTTTAGAGATTGTACAAAGTTTGGGACACGAGGAGTGTCGCCATTTTTGTAAGTTTGTGCTTGCGGGACAAGTGATTATAGTGGATTGAAAATCTCTACTGGAAGTAGAGGACTGGAGTAGGATCAAGAGGATTCGAACCAGGATATATCTCTGTGTTTGCGATTGATTTATTTTCAGTACTTATCATTTTATTTCTGTGCCATCTTTGCAAATATCAGTAACGTTTTATTTGCAACATTTTTATTATATACACTATTCACCTCCCTCTAGTGTATTGATCCATACAGGCTAAAATTACATTTGGTATCAGAGCAAGGTTAAGATAGCAGAATCAAGCCTGAACGCTGTTCCACACAACTACAACACAAATCAACATCCTGAAGGGCACTCTCAAGTTTGTCCTCCTCTATTTGATGGTTCTAACTACTCATATTGGAAAATACGAATGGAGATTCATCTCCAAAGTATGCATTATGAGATTTGGGACATCGTAGAGACAGGATATATAAAGCCAACAACACCTGTTGCTGATTGGACCGCTAACGACAAAGCTGCAAATACAAACAACTCAAAGGCCAAGAATGCTTTATTCTGTGCCATAGATAAACATGAGTTTAATCGAGCATCTCAGGCCAAAAGTGCAAAGGAAATTTGGCACATACTCGAGGTAACTCATGAAGGAACCAATAAAGTAAAGGAAACTAAGATTGCCTATTTGGTTCATAAGTATGAGTTGTTCAAGATGCAAGACAAAGAGACGATTGGAGAAATGAACACCAGGTTCACTAACATTATTAATTCTCTTAATGCTCTTGGAAAAGTTTACTCTTCTCTTGATCAGGTACGCAAGATTCTTAAGGTACTCTCCCCAGAATGGCGTCCAAAGATCACTGCTATTGAGGAAGCCAATGATCTTTCCACATTATCCATGGAAGATCTAATTGGTAACTTAATGGCACATGAAGTCACATTACAAGATGAAAAAGAGGAATCAGATCAAAAGAAGAAAGTACTCGCCTTTAACACAACATCAGATAATGAAGATTCAGATGATGACATGGCATTATTTGCCAAGAACTTCCGAAAGTTCTTTCAAAAAGGTAAGTATAATAATAAATCTAAAAATACTGATTCTTCACTTTGCTTCAATTGTAACAGGCCAGGACATACGAAGAAAGATTGTCCGCTTCTCAAGGCCAAATTCAAAACTTCTAACAACAATGATCAATTTAGAAGGGAAAGGAAGTTTGACAAGATGAAGAAAGCATGTGCAGCAACTTGGGATGAATCTTCAGATGATGAAGATGATGATCATAATGAAAGTGCTAATATGTGCTTTATGGCACAAGATAATGAAGAAGAGGTAAGTGCTTTTAATAATGAAGAATTATTAGATGCATTGAAAGATCTTTATTCTCGTTTCAAAATATTAAATGGCCAACATAAATCTTTGAAACAGAATAATGATAATCTCCTTGTTAAATATCAAGAATTATCATCTTCTAAAAGCACTACACCAAATTCTATACATATTGAGAATTCATCTTCTCAAATTTTAGATCTTAGTAAAGAGAATGATATTCTCAAAACTAAGAATCTAGAATTACACACACAAATATCCGAAATGGATAAAAATATCTCATCACTAAAGATGAAATACGATGAGATGTCATCCAATGTTAATAAATTTAACAAAGGAAAAACAAATCTCGATGATTTGCTAAAAATTCAATATCCAGCAAATCATAGACAAGGACTGGGATATTCTCATAAGGATGCACCCAAGTCTTATAACACTTCTTCCTCTAGTGGCAAAATAATTTTTGTTAAACCACAAAAGCCGATAACAAAACAACTGTCTAATAAAAGTAAAACACAACGAAGACACTAGGACTGGTCCCCAGTGTCCACGTACTCCCCGTCAAACACAAGCTCGGGCTCGGCGTCAGCAAACACCTCGTTCTCAACAAGGTACTCGGGCTCAGGATCTAACATGTGTCACCCAAAAGAGTAAAGGGGCACATGTCAGCAAGTCTAAAAAGACTTGGGCAAGGAAACTGAAAGTGAGGCATCTAGCAACCTAGCAGTTTAGTATGCATGACATGGCAGTTATAACATGAGTGCACAATTAAAACATGGCAAGACAATTTGTACAAGAGAACAATCATCGGGACAAGACAAGAGTAGCCAAGCTACTATCAATTCAATACATTCACATTTTGTAGGTGTTTACGCCATTCGCTGAATGGCATAGCATTTCAGACCGATCGGCACTAAACACTACCCAATATTCACACGATATGGAGCCTGGGGTCCCCGCACATTGAGCTCAGCTAGTGAGCCTGAGGTTGCCCCGCACATTGAGCTCACATTCTTAGGTCACAATTCAATATATCGAACGTTGGGGTTTCCAACTCATTATGCTCGCTTCTGGTCACGAGCCAGGAACACTAGTATGGCGTAGGGAACACCTAGCCGGAACACGCAATTCGGGCATTGCTATCAACCAACACATGGCCCGCTTCTGGAACACGAGCCAGGAACACAACATTGTAGCGAAGCTACGCAATCACAGCAATATCTAAAGAATGCGAGGTCATGACAATTTATTTGCGTACAGTTAATTAAATTAAACGTGACAGGCGAAATGCAATGACATGAACATATTCGCGTACCGTTAATTGAAAGTAAACATGACATGGTAATTGTGCAACATGCTAAAAGTCGGAACTAGCTTCGTTGTCAAGCTAGTTCCCCAATTTGCGCCTAGGCGAGTATCATTTCGTCGCCTAGCCTCTTTTACGCCTACAACAAGCAAATGGCCTAAAACATGGCCTAAACCCTAGGTGGCAAGCTTCACTTGCCTAGCACCGGGGATTGACGATCACTTCGTCACACGGATGCTATCTACGGGGGAAATCGCTGTTTTAGGGGAGACAAACATCAAACACATGAAATTAATTAGGGTTTCATAAAAATATAAACAAGTTAAGAAAACAACGGTAGATCGATTTCTTACCGAGAGGAGGCGGAAGAAACACTCCAGGGAACCCTAGGATCAAATCTGGAGAAGATTGGAGAAGATTGGGGAAACTAGGGTTTTGGGGGATTTGGGGATTTTGATGGAGATTTGGGGAAGATGAGAGGTGGAATGAGTGGAGGGAGGGTTTGGATGATGGAGGATGAGCTTGGATGGAGGAAATAGGGTTTGAGGGAGATGGGGGCTCAAAGGGGAAGAAATTAGGGTTTTAGGTCGTGAGGGAGGAGAAGAAAACGTTTGGGTTGGGTATTTATAGGCTAGGCTGGCGGCTGCCCAGAAATTAGGGTTTTAACACAGACTAGTCGGTCAAAGAACTACCACTGACCGACTAGTTTGGCAACTAATCGGTCGGTCGACCAACGCAGACCGACTAAGTGTAAACAGTAACTCCTGAACGAAAAATAGGATTTAGAGTTAGTCGGTCCATGAACAAATACTGACCGACTAGTTTGGCATCTAGTCGGTCGATGAACGTTCTTAGACCGACTAAGAGTAAACAGTAACTGATACAAAAATGATATGATGAGTTAGTCGGTTCAAGAAGCATTGCTGACCGACTAGTTTGCAACCTAGTCGGTCAACCAACGTTCTTAGACCGACTAACGATAAACAGTAACTCCTGAGAAATTTAGAAAGCTAACTAGTCGGTCCAAGAAGGATTGCCGACCGACTGGATCGTCATCTAGTCGGTCGGTGGCCCTTCTTACACCGGCTAATGAGCACCAAAAGTACCGATACGGAGCGCGGGGCCCCGGGATCGATTCCTAAGACTCCTAGGCTTGATCTAACAGTTAGATATGACCGTTGTGAAGTCCGTCACGAATGACACACTTCGAAATCGACAATCCTAAGGAAGAAGCGAGAAAATACGACGAATCGATCGAAAATGAAACTACGGAGACGAAAACCACACAAGAGGAGAAAATCCACCAAAACATATATTATATTATATTAAATCCAGATACACGAAAAGCAGTCGTTACAATATGGATGTAATAATTGGACACTATTTGGGTATTTTTGTACATCTCTGCATCGTGGCTATTTTGTTTTCACTGGTTAACTACAGGACCTGCGCAAATACCAAAAAGTAACGGGCCCGGGAATCGGGTCGTTACATTATCTCTTCAATAGAATAGCTGTTCCGAAAGCCTATTCAAGTTTTTAAGGAAACGGGGAATGTATCGTTATTAATATATCCATAAAGGTATGTTGTCACAACATCCAATAGCAGCATATCTAAAATTTCATTTGCCAAAATCGCAAGCTACTCGCAACTATAACTAGGAAGTCTACGGCATCATTTATATATTACTTATTTATTTCCTACTTTCATCGAAAAAAATCGTGAGCTATATGATGTACCTTACAACATACGATTTCATGCTTATATTCATATTTATACAATACTAATTATGCCCACATGTTTGACACCTTTTGGTGTCCAGACTTCAGGTCCGAACACTTCACGTTTCATAAGCGAGTCTAGCTCTGCTTTTATTGCCTCGTTTCACAATGGCCAATCTCTACATTTGCATTTTAGCAACGGAGTATGGATCGATGTTATATGATTATAATCTCTTTTGCGATGAAAGTGGAACTATGATATGTGAATATATTGTCGACAATTGTGTTCTTTCTGTTTAACACTTTCCCATTACATACAAAATCTAATGATAGTTTAGTTTCTCCAGAATTCTCCTCTTCTTGGGGTTTTGGGAGGGGTGAGGGTATGTGCATGAGCTTATTTTCCTTTGATGGTATTGTCTTATGGCCTCTCAAATTTTTCCTCTTTCTGGAAATTTTATCCTTAGAGCTTAGTGGTATTCCAATTTTTAATTTAGGAATAGCCACTTCTGTTGCTGGTGGATTGCATCCATTCTTGGAGCTGTTAATCCTAGCTGGAGTGTTAGCAGCATGAATGTGTAATCTAACAATTTTCTTGTTGTCAGTACCTATGTCAGATAACTATTGAACAGTTTCATTAAATGTGAAGGATCTTTAGGATATCATTATCACATTTTATAATTCTGGGATCATATATTTTTATTTTTATTTTTTAATATTTTAAATGGTCAGTGGAGCTTCATGCTCAACTGAATTAAGCCCAGTGATGTGAATATAGGTTGCAAAGTTTCTATTTATCTAGGGTGAAGTAAACCCGATATAGATTTCAAGACATCGTTGAGGTTTAATTATTTTAGGGTTTTTCTCATATTAGTCCCTTAAATCTTGCATAATTTGATATTAGTCCCTTAAATCTTCGAATTTTGAGTTTAATCCCTCAAATCATTAACTATAATTAAAATAGTCCCCCCCTCTAATTTTCCGTTAAAAAGCTCCGTTAACGCTGACGTGGCTGTTAGTGCTGACGTGTTAATTAACACTAATTGTTAATTAATCGTTAATTAATCTAACTATTTAACAGAATATAGGATGGGGGGACTATTTAGGTTAACGGCTTAGATTTGAGGGATTAAATTCAAAATACGAAGAATTAAGGGACTAATATCAAATTACGCATAATTTAAGGGACTAATATGAGAAAAACCCATTATTTTATATGGTGATGCTATAAGGATATTTGTATTGCATCCAAACATCATATAGTAGGAGGTCGGTGTTGCACAGTATATTAATTGCATCGAGGCTAAGTCTGATGACTTAGGGCCTAAGACCGGTCAACGACACTACATGCAAAATAGTACGTTCCCATGCAATGACCAATGGCTGGAATTTTATTAACAACAGATGAGTAACCCATTGGAGTCGTTTTAATAACCGACTCAGCTAACCCATATTGGGTGTGAACATGGGCTTCAGGGTGTTCAACTTTTATTCCAGTTGTAAATTATTATTAATATCCCAGTATTATCCAATGTGTTTGCAATTTGATAATTTGTCCTAATAGCTTTAGAAAAGCTGGACCGAGGTTGAATAATAGGCATACTCACGACCATTTAGAGGATACATCAATAAGTATGGTAAGATACTTTATCGGCCCTTCTCGGGGAGTGGATAAGTCCATAAATATCCCTCAAGTACTCTCAAGGAAAGTCTCATTATTTCATTTTTAATTGATATATTTTCATAATTGGTTTTACTCCATAATAAGTGAGATATGGAGATTCACCCTTCTGAAGAATCCACGTGTTTTTAGAATATATTCATGGGATTGTGATATGATAGAGTGCATCATCATCGATCCTGGGCGTTTAAACCACTCGTATCAAAGTATAAACTTATACGAGTCCGAGCACATTTGTGTGCTCCGTTGAATTTGCTCCATTCTTCGAATTTCGTATGGTATTGACCTTTTGAAGGTGTATTCAAATGCTCAAGTATGATCTTCAAGCCATTAATTTTCTTGAGTCGTTATATACAAATATTCGGTATTTATTCTGTCAGTTTCAATATAGATTTCGTATCGACGAATATCCTTGAAACCTGGTGAGTTTATTTTTCAATGTTTTCTGAGAGTAATGTGAATCCTCATGTTCTGCTCAGGAGTTTACATGTTTTGCAATGCTTGATCCTCAAGGCAGACGTCCCAAGATAATACTTCGAGACTATTATTAGGGTGAGATATTTTTGATAGCATGCGTCATGACAGATCATGTGGATGGTAAAATTATCCACAATTTGATTGACAAGTTCACTTAGTGAAATAAGTCAAACTTATAGCAAGGCATGACCATTTAATTGCAATACACTGCAATGCATAAAAACATAACAGTTTATTTCAAACTATGTCATGTAAGAAAAAGATTTCATATGCATAAAAGCATGTTTACTGCAACCTACAACATGTAAAGAAAAATACGCCTGACAATTATATTTTGGTATCTATTCAATCAAGGTATTGTTTTTAAAATCCATATGTGCTAGAAGAATAGCTAATTATATGATAGCTAGATTTATTTCAGCTTTTGTATTTAGATTAGCTTTATAAATCATGCAATTTGCTTTGGCAATATAAACCTTGCATACTGTAATAGCAATATATGTCTTGCCAGCCCTTCTAGGAATAGACTCTGTTAGCCACCATTATTCCTCTCTGAGGTATACTTTATCTGTCCTTCCCATGTCTTTTGTTTTTCCTGTATGTTCTGTATTCCCCATGTTTACATTTTTATACTTTTGTAGTTTTTTTCAGAAAAGAAACATTAGCATCCCTTGGAAGACAGATAAAAATGTGCGAGCTTCCCATGTTTCTATTCTAGTTTTTATTTTATTTTTTCAGCCGTGGAAGAAGAAACATTAGCCGCACTAAAGAGACGAATACTATGGTGTGAGCTCCCCCTGTTTCTATTTTTCCAGTTTTTATTTTTCTTTTTCAGCCGTGGAAGAAGAAACATGGCTCAGGGTACAGATGCAAGGGTGCGATTGTCATATATCTCTCTCACTTAATCTGTCAAGTCACGACTTCAGGTGTGACTTATTATTATTATTATTTTTCAAAATAGAATTATTACTCAGGGCTAAATTCAAGAATCTTGCCCCATGAGGTGAGATTATTTAGCGGCGATATGACATCCTTTTAGTGTCCATATCGGTCTGTAATTAGACCATAGATCTTATAGGATCTATTTACCGCGAAATGCTCATCTTTAAGACTTGTTTCTAAAAGATGGCAAAAACGACTGTCGCATTATCACTTTGCATTCATTCATTTGTAGTTTATCTAGGAAGAATGGTAATGGCATTTCAGCTGAACTTTGGGTCCAATTGCCAAAATAGAAAATAATTATTCAAAATTTTGATAACAATAATTGTGATATGTGCCATAATACATAATTATTTATAAGCAAAATTGCATGATCATATATTGATTTATGAAAATAATAAAACATTTTATGCAGAATAAGTATATATCAAATAGGCTAATTATGTGGATCGGCCAGTCACCACAAATAAATAATGTCCACAGTTCAAATAATACAATCCCTTTCCACATAAATGAAAAGGTACAATTTTGGAAACAACGTGGGTCCCATAAAAATCTTTTGCATCAGGGGTGGCCTCCGCCTTCACGGAAGTAGCCATCGGTCTTGGGCATTACATTGTATTTCTCACCATATTTTTCTCGCATAAAAAAGAGAAAATACAGAAAAGTAAAAGTGTGAATAAGGCCGATCCAAAACCACAATATAACCATTCATGCAAAAGCTGTGCTCAAAACATTTTCCTCACATATCACATATCAAACATATAATATTCACATGATATGAAAGTTCAAATATTTTATGATTACTAATTAATTGGACCGTGAGGCAACGTCATACACCGTTAGTTTAGGTAACTAACGGCAGAGCGGTCCCCTCATAATTATTAAGTAAATGCTTACAAGAATAAGCCAAACATGTCCCAGAAACATGCCAGATAACACGTGATATATAACATATGAACATGATTCTAAAGTAGGCATCACAATTAAGAATTATGCTGGAAGATAAAATTATGGGCATTGATAATGAGGTCTAGTAAAAAAAATTTTGAAAAACTGAGCAATACCACATTATTTTTATTTAATTAATTTATTTTCTATCCCATCCTCCATTTTTTTCGTTTTAGTCTTCTTTCTTCTTTTTTCTTCGCTTTTTTGTTTGGGGGCCGAGGCCCGTAGCAAAGGCTGCGGGCTTCTGCCAGCCAAAATAACTCCATTTTTTCTTTTGCTGCGGGGTTCGGCCATCAGCAAGGGCTGCGGGGTTCGGCCCGCAACAATTTCTCTTTTTTTGTGCGGGCCGAGGCCCGCAACTGTAACGGCCTGTTTTCTTCAACACAACTATTTGCGTGTTTAACCTATTTCCAAATTTTTTGAACTATTTTATAATGGTTTGTTATGCATTTTAACTGATTTCAAAAATTTCTTATAAAAATATTTTGAAGTACCCGACTAGTTATGGAGTATTTTGGTAAGATCGGATTTCATCAAATCCCTCTAAAAGATTTGACAAAAATTCATTTTCAGATATTGCTGTTTTAGGTCAATGAATTTATTTTCTATACAAACGTTTTCAAAATGATTCCAAACTTCCGCAGTAGCATCCTATGATCATTTAGGGCTCCCCACATTAATTTCGTAATTTTCTGATATCGTTTCAATGGAAAACCCGCAAACCCGCTTTCTAAATGTTTTGGCCAAAAACTAGTATATTCGTAGCTTAAACTTTGAAACGGTCTTCGTATTCACGATCCTCGCGACGATACGATCCCGTGGGTATGTTTTCGTAATTTTTCGGACACATTTACTAGTAGGGGCATTTTCGTAATTTCGTTTTCACTAAATTGCCTTAATTACCCCCCTAATCACCTACTTAACCCTAATTACCTTTATTTACCCTACCTAATCTCCCAATTAACCTAACCCGCAGCTACCTATTTGTTTTCCCTCAGCTAACCCCCGCACCCCCATCTAACTCTCTCTTCAGCTAACCTACCCATTTTCTAACCCTATATATTCCCAAGATCACTCTCTCCCTCTCTTAGACTATCTCTCTCTACCCCTTGGTGATTTTTGAACCCAAGCCCGCTCACAATTCTGGGCACTCAAGCTCACGAGTCACGCAACCCACCTCCCCTTTCACAACTCTCTCTCACTTCCTCCCTCTCCCTTCGTTTGTCAGCTCCCCGACCCACGCCCTCACCCACGGCGATCTAGCCTCTCCTCCGACGTACTCACAACGAACGCTCGTCGCTCCACCACTGTACTCGGACCGTCGCCACCCTCCTGAAGCTCCGCCTGCCACCGTGTCCGCCATCTCCCCTCCGACCCTCTCGAAGCACCGCTCGACTGTGCCGCCGTCGCCGTCTCTCCGATAGCTCCAAGAAGCCCCGACGATGCTCCACCAAGCCCCCTCAGCTCCGCCGTGAGCTCCGACGTCCACAGCAGCCCGTGAGGCCTTCACAGTCCCCTCCGCCGTCAGCAGCGACGCCCCGAGCTCCTCTCCGCCTCCGCCTGTCGCCGGCAAGCCCACCGTGCTCCCTCCGACGAGTCAGCCCCCAGCTCCGAGCATCCACGCCGCCTCGCTGCCGTGAACACCCCACCCCGCGATCCCCTCCAGCTGCCGCGCCGCCGTCGCACCGCCTGCACCGCCACCACCACCGCCGATCCCACTCGCCGCCACGGCCCCCGCTTCGCCATGCTCCGCTGCCGCTCGGAAGTGCAAGCCCCCCCTTCGACGTGAGGACGAAGCGAAGAGACGATGGCGTGCGTAAGTTTCGAATGGCAAACTTGTTAATATCGCGTATTTTCGTATTTTTCGTGTTTATGGTTTTAAATCGATAACTTGAAATATAGGGCCCAGAAAATTGTGAGACTAGCTCCGGAAAATCAGAAGTGACATTCTGGACCCAATGGCACTAGTTTCATCTCAATCCGATGCTTACTTTTTCCAGAATTAATTTTTAAGCCTAAATTTTAAATACGTTACTTTCTATTAAAAATCTGTATCTTGTTATTTTCACGTAAACTAATATGTGATAAAAATATATGTTAAAGTAATCTTCGAGACGGTCGTTTTGACACCTCAATTGCAACATTCCGATGTAGAATGCATCCAGAATAAATGTTTGAATAAATACGTTACTAATTGAAAAACAGATTTTAAATTGTTTTTGAGCTTTTAAAAATTCTAAAAATTACTATAAGCTTTAGAAAAATATTCCCTCTTACTGTAAAATTATTTTTCATCATATATAGCCTATAGAAAAATGTAGAATGCTTTTCGACAATGTTTCAACCAGTTTTAAGAATCAAAACGATCAAATTATTTAAATAGAAATGTAGCGTTCATTAACCAAGTATTTTTGTGATTGCAGGTACCAAATCTCGTGCACCAGCTCTTCTAGCTCCAACCTCGTCTTGCCACGACGAGCTCGAATATAGTAAGTCACGACATATTCTAAACTTAGAAAACTTGTCTACTGTGCTTGTATGAACTTGTGACACTTCACTTATAGCCTCAGAACGGCTATTCAAGTTAAACCAAACTAGAGAACTAAAATGAAAGTAATCTACCAAAGATTACTTTGCCAACTTTCAACTTTGGTGGTTGTAGCACACAATTACCAACTTGGGTAAATTGTGTGCTAGCCACACTACCACGTGCTCAAAGCACGGAAGTAACAGCTTTTGGTGTTGGACTTGTCTTTATCCTATCTGCTGGTTTTCAATGAGGAAGTCAACCAGTTGACCTGGTGTGACTAACATGTGGAACATCCTGTGGAACAATCCTGTATAGAACTTGTAATTGACACGTCACCGGGGTTTCGGGGTAACTCACAGTTGCGAGAGTACGAGAGTGACTAGAGTTCGATCTACATGTCAAGCTGCCTGTGTTTCGGCCTCCTGTCTAGCTGCCTGTGTTTCGGCAAACCATCCTGCTGCCTGGGTACCGGCATTCGTCTGGGTAGCACCCAGGCAAGAGACGAACTGAACGGTCACATATTGTACTCTCCGACTTGAGTCACGTAGTTCTAGTGTAACTTGCACAGTTACTTTCTTTACAGTACATGCACTTTACTTTCCTTGCCAGTACAGTCACCGCACTTTACTTGCCGTACTTTTACTTTCTACACTTGTACAGACACTGCACCGTACTTTACTTTCACTTTGGTCTGCTTTGTCATACTTGTACAGTACCTCTCTTTCTTTATTTAGAATTGTTGTGACTTACCTACGGTTCCATTTCCGTGGCACTGCAGACAACACACATATGGAGGCAGATGCTCTAGAGTTAATAGCGCCATACTTCGACCATGAGACCGCAGCTTCCAGAGCTATTTTCAGTTGTGTACTTTCTTTCTTTCATGTATCATTGTTAGAACATTTGTACGGTATGGATTATAATAATTGGACACTATTTGGGTATTTTTGTACATCTCTGCATCGTGGCTATTTTGGTTTCACTGGTTAACTGCAGGACCTGCGCAAATATCAAATAAGTAACGGGCCCCCGAGAGCGGGTCGTTACAGCAACCCTTCGGTTCGAAGATGGGGAAATTATTTTTGTGCGTGGGCCGCTGATGCAATGGCCAAACCCTAATTAGGGTTTGGTCCGGGGGCGCCGTTACAGGGCGGCAGGGGGCAATCAGGAGGCCGATGCCCCCCGGAGGCTCCGGCAGCCTGGGGGCCGCTGATCGACTGGAAAATGGTTTTTTTCGTTGTCTGCCAGAGCTTCTTGGGAGGTAAGGCGGCCGGTCGGCCGCCGCCCCTGCAGCTGGGCCGGGCAGCTGTTCGGCTGCTGCCCCCTGCAGTTGGGGTAGGCGGCCAATGGCTGTCGCCCTCATCCCCAAATTTTGTTGTTGTTGATTTTGGGTATCAATGTGCAAAAGAATCATGATCATGATTAAGTTTACAGGGTTTTAGATATACCTCAAAATCGATTGAGACATACGCTTGATTTCGTTGATCGTCCGCGCGAGAACAAAATCTGGTTATTCAATGTCTAAACGGCAACGATCTCTCGATCCTCGGTCGTCCGTCAAAGCTTTCGCAACGTCCTATTTCTGTCTCTTTTTCAGGGAAGAGTGAACTGATAACGTGTTGTGAAGTGTTCTCTACGGTAGACCGCATGCCTTTATTTATAGGAGAACATGAAGAATTCATACAATTATGTGATACTATGTAGGATATAAACTTCTAATTATAGGATAGGCATTACCTAGGTCTATAATGGGCATAGTCAATACCGTTAATAACTCAAAGAATTTACCAGACAACGCCGGGACTAATTTGATGCGATGCGTTGAGTAGTGGCACTTCCAAAAAAGCACGAGGGGGTTTCTAGAAATTCATAAAAAATACAGGGAGCCAGAAGAAATTTACACGCTTTTAAAAGTCTCTTTATGGATTAAAAAAGGGAAACTAATCCGGAAGTGGCAACAGCAGCGTCCAATAGCAAATACCATCAACAAAACCGTTACTGCTGGCGGGTGGCTGACTCCCGACAACCCTGACCCGCCATCACCGACGCACGCATATTCTTCTCAAAATTCTCTCTCTTTTTCTATCCCCCTCATTTTTTTAATAAGCTCAATGATTTAAACAAAATGATATAAAGAGGAACCTCCACCAAGATAAGCGATGGTTAACCCTAGAGAGGAAATCGGAGCGAATGGGAATGGGGAGGTGGCGGCTGTGGTGGGCCCCACTTGCCCTGGCGGCGGCGGCGATCTTGGCCGAATGCGACGGTCGGATACCGACGACCCTGGAAGGGCCGTTCCAGCCGACGACGGCGGTGTTGGGGGACGGGGTGTTCAGGGGGAACGCCGTAGATCTGCCCGACGACGATCCGAGAGTCAGGAGGAGGGCGAAGGGGTTCGAGCCGGAGCAGATCTCTATCTCGTTATCGGCCACTCACGACTCCGTTTGGATCTCCTGGATCACTGGTAATGGCCAAAAGAAAAAAAGAAAAAAGATGCGGTTTTGATAGTTTACTTTTGCTCATATTGGATGCAATTTGGAAACACTGCTTGAAAAAGAATCTGAAA
Source organism: Scilla litardierei (assembly GCA_030789695.1). Taxonomy (NCBI): domain Eukaryota; kingdom Viridiplantae; phylum Streptophyta; class Magnoliopsida; order Asparagales; family Asparagaceae; genus Scilla; species Scilla litardierei. The sequence continues at coordinate 145,814,259 of CM061135.1, forward strand.
TGTTACCACTACTCGTATGAAAGCTTACTCCTTTTCTGAATTCGTTTTTTACTGAATACGAATTCTGGTGCTGTATTGGAAACGTTTCATGAATTGGAGGTGAAATTTAAATTTTCGACAATTTTTTATTTATTCATTCAATATTTTCTAATCGCTATTTTACCTTTTAACTGGGGACAAAATGTATGGACTTTGGGGACCATGGTTACGTGCAATTTATAGTAATTTACTGGGTTATTTTATGTTTACTTCAAGAAAAAAGTTTTAAAAATGCGTTTTTATTTGCTTTTGCTCGGATTGGATGATGACACATTTCATCAGAAATTTGGGAAAAGGCCAAAAATTTAAAATAATTTCAATAATCGATAGTATTGCAGTGGACCTACTTCAACCACGTCAGCAACCAGAGGGTGATGGTGCTGAATTGGCAGAGTTGGATTTGGCTAGGTTGCCAACCCCGGCCAACTTTGGCGAAAGAGCAACTTTTCGAATTGGCCGGGTTGCCAACCCCGGCCAATTGGTATGAGGTTGGGCAGTACACTTTGTTTTATTTATTTTTAGGTTTCGGCTCTGGAAAAATATTTTCTATAAATTCTTTAAAAATTACCATAAATCCTGAAATGCTGGAAAACTAATGAAAATAATTTTTGTCAAATTTTTCAGACACACAACAGAATATCATGTTTTGAGACTAAAGTTGTTAATGGGTGTAAATATTATTAAAATAATTTTAAACAACTTTAGACTCAAAACATGATATTTTGTAGTCCGAAAAACTTAACAAAAGTTATTTTCATTAGTTTTTCAATATTTCGGGATTTATGTTTTTAAAGAATTTTTAAAAACATTTTTCGGAACCGAAAACTAAAAATAAAATAAAGCAAAGTGTAATGCCCAGCCCCATTCCAATTGGCCGGGTTTGGCAACCCCGGCGAATTCAAGAAGTTGCTCGTTGTCCAATTTGGCCGGGATTGTCAACCCTAGCCAAATCAAGGAGTTGCTCTTTGGCCAACTTGGCTGGGGTTGGCGACCCGGCCAAATCCAACTCCGTCCAGGCAGAGTACCAAATCACTCCCTTGGTTGTTGACGTGACGCAAGTAGGTCGATTTCTGTAACTATTTTTGAATACGGTCGATTTTTGGAATTATTTTTAATTTTTGACATTTGTCCAAAATTTATCAGAGGCATATTTTATGAATTTTAAGGAGTCCATATTTATTTATTGTTGAATTTTTTATCAGTTTAAATTATACATTTAGATGTTTCATTACTATATGGCCGTCTGATATAGTTTGAAGGTAAGGCTTCTTGCTACTGCTGCTGCTATTGCTGTCATTTCATTGTTATTATTATTATTATTAATATTTTGGAACCCCAGGAGACTCTCAAATTGGATATAATGTCAAGCCTTTGGATCCTAAAAGTGTAGCTAGTGTTGTTCGCTATGGGAGACACCGGAATCCATTGCATCGTCAAGCAACTGGCTATTCACTTGTTTACAGCCAATTATACACTTTTGAAGGACTCCAGAACTATACTTCGGGAATAATTCATCATGTTCGACTTGGAGGTAATTCTTAGCCTTAGATTATACTGTTGGGACTTTGTCTCTTATGGTTTGGTTGTAATGTTTTTGTTCTTTCCTTGTTTTCCCAATCTTACGGATTCAAATAGGTTCTTAAATAGCTGATAACGCATAAGTATCCTTTTTATGTTATTTGTGTTTATCTGCTTGGAGAAAAATGTCTATATGTAGAAAGAACACCACAAAAATATACAAAAATATAAGTGACAGATTCTTTCAATATGGTCACTAGTTTTACTTTCTAATTTCTTTATATTCTTCTTTTGGTAAAGATAGCTGGAACATAAGCATTAAGTTTTCAATTAAATAAAGGTATTGGAGGAAACATGGACTGTTAATAAATATCAATGGCATCTATATCCTTCTTGATTGACCAGGTAGATAGCAGATTTTAGGACCCCTGCAAAGAAGTTTCTTTCACTGTTTAGTTTGTCTTATTTTTCTAAAGAACGACCTGTTGTGGTGAATATAAAGTTCAAAGAGATCATATCAGTTCAAGTTTATAACCTACTACAACCTTAGCCTGTTGGATGATCTTGTTTCTTTTGATGCTGCTGTATTGAGACTTGAGTCTTCTAGGACAGTACCATTACTTTTATTATGGTCCCACACTGTTTTGGTGTTTTATTTAGAACATGGCCTGTATAAAGTATAAAGTCTATATTCTATCTTTTAACATACATATACATAGTTTATGGCTTGAACTCTTACGCCACCTTATCGTTAAAAACAAAACCTATTACACTCTTGTTTTTTGTCCACACCAGTTATTGATTGAACGTAATATTGCCTACTTATGCATTGGTAGAAGTTTTGGTTGCTGTTCTGTTACAAGCATGATTGAGTTCAGAGTTAACTATAACCTCATCCATATGTTTACCTTAGTGGTTTTTATTCACCGGAGTTAGTTACAGAGCTTATTATGTGGAGGGAAGGTAGATGATAATGTGATACGAACTAGGGTTTCGTATCAATTAATTTCAGAATTTAAAGATGAAAAATATAAAAAGGTGGAATTTTTGGATCTTAAATTGCGAAGAACTATGAAAATAGATTGATAAATGAGCCTCTTTCGAGAGGAGACTCGCTCTCCTAGCTTTAAATGTACGGAACAAAGCCTAAACACCCTCACAAATGATGCCTACAATTGTTCTTCATAAAATAAGCATAAAAGAAATAAAAGACGGCTAGCCCTAATAAATAGAAAAAGCGGGGAATTACTAATCTAGTCCACAAAGACTAGAATACCCCTAGACTAACCCTCCTATGCCGCACGTGGGTCACTAAAGGTGGGTGGGTCCCACCCATGTAGCCGCCGGCCCTTGGGGTTTGTTGATGCGGGTCCGCATCAATACCGCCCCCTAAAAGAGCCACCTTGTCCTCAAGGTGGAGATCTGGTTTTGAAGGCCCACGAGGGAAAACAGAGGCTAGGGTCACCTGTCAGAACCACCGTGCGACCCCCCCTCCTAGAATTCCATCCTAAGCTGCTTCCAATTCATCTTCACCTCGCCCAACCCCCTCAGCCACTGCACGCCCAAAATCACATCGATATTGTCCAACTCTAGGGGCAAGAAGTCCTCCACGATCTGCACCCCTTGTACGGTCAGACTCAGCCCCTTGCACATCCCACTGCTCTCCTCCCTCCTCCCTGTCCCTGAGAGGACCGTAAACGTCTCCAAAGTGCTCACCTGCAACCTATGACGATCCACCAAATGTCGAGAGATGAAGTTGTGGGTAGCCACACTGTCTATGAGTACCGTCACCGGCGCGTCGTCCAATCGTCTTGACAACTTCATGGTATGGTTCGTGGTTACCCCTACCAAGGAGTTCAGGGACATCTCAGCTACATCCAGATATGCGTGCTCAACCTCGCTCTCTTCCGTCATCACTGGCTCCCCACCATCTGCATACTCCTCCTCGTCCGGTTCTAGCACAATCTGCATCAGCCTGCTCGCACATCAATGACCGGGACTGAACTTCTCATCGCATCTGAAACAGAGGCCTGCAGCACGCCTCGCCCTTATATCAGCCTTAGTCATCCGTTTACCAGGGATCACTGGTCGGGTTTCCTCTCTCTTCATTTCCGTGTCAACTGGTGCTACTGTAACCCCCGGGAGTGGGGCCGGTGCTGTCTGACTACGCTGCCCCTGGGCTCCCCAAGTCCCCCGAATGCGTCTCTCCTCTGCATGCTTCTCCTCCGCCTTGTGGGCCAGGCGAAGGACATCCTCCAGTATCCCCGGGCTCTGCATCCTCAGCTCTGCTCGTATGGAGGGCTTCAGCCCCCTCATGAAATTCCCGATCATCACCTCGTCGGTCACCCCCTTCACCCTACTATTCAGCATCTCGAACTTCTCCACATAATCCCTGACCGTCCCCTCCTGCCTCAGAGCAGATAACTGCTCGTAGAAATCTCCCCCCGGAGTCTCCTGGAACCGGTATAGTATCAGTGCAGACAGCTCCTCCCAAGTGCGAAAGGGGGTCCGCGTCACCTTCCATCTGTACCAGGCCAACGCCTTGCCCTCGAAATAGATTCCGATGGCCCTCAGAACCTCCTCCTCCGTCAACCGCATCACATGTAAGTAACGCTCCGCCCGGTAGATCCATCCGTCCGGGTCTGTGCCGTCAAAAATCGGCATCTTCAGCTTCATGAGGCGGCGGTCTGCATTAATGTCTCCCTGTGGACCCCCATCTCTACCGCGGTCTCCCCCACGGCCGAATCCTCCGTCGACTGCCTCAACAGGCCCTCCTCCGTCAGCCCCGTACAGCTCCTCAGGCCACCCGGGTCGCTCCCACGCCTCGGGCTGGTAATTGTACCCCGGAAACTCCTGCTGTCGCGCCATCACGGGTCCTCCGGCTCCTCTGGGCTGCTGTACCGGCGCTGTCCGTCCTCCAAAGTAGCCCCATGGGCCCTGTCCTCTCTCCGGAAAGCCATCAAAAACCTGTCTGGGGTCCACCTGTGGTCTCAGTACCTGTGGATGAGCCTCTGGTCTCCAAAATTGGGCTGCTGGAGCCCCAATCATCGTGTCCCGGGCCCATCCGCCTCCATCTGGCCCCTATGGGCCTGTCTGCGCTACCGGGGCCCTCGGAAAGTAGTTGGCGTCGACGCGGGCCCCCAGGGGGCTGCCTGCACCTCGGTGTGCCCCCAGAACTGGGCTGTAGGCCGGATCGGACCTGCTGGGGCAGCGACAGGCCTGAATGGGCCTGCCAATGCCGCAGCAGGCCTTTCCGGGCCTGCAGCAGCTGCGGCAGGCCCACTAGGCCCTGCCGCAGCTGCGGCAGGCCCAGTTGGGCCTGTCGCGTGCTGCGCAGGCCCAACAGGGCCTGCTGTAATTTCCGCAGGCCCTGGGGGGCCTGCTGCAGTGGCCGCAGGCCCTGGGGGGCCTGCCGGGTCATCCGCAGGCCCAGGAGGGCCTACCGGACCTGTCTCCTGTTGGCCGGCCCTCCTAGGGTTTTGGGTGGCCGCGTTTCGCCCCAAAGATGTCGCCGTAGCCGTCAACCCCTCCGGTTGCTCCCAAATTGCTGACTCAAGCGTAGAATCTCCTTGATTTTCTCCCCCTTGAATCCCCTTGCCCCGATCTCTTCCCCTCTCCATCGTGAGGGCTTGGAGCATAGCCTTTATCTCCGGAATTGACGATGTAGCCTCCCTTAAAAACTTCAGATCTGAAGTTGCCTCTTTTAATCCTTGGATGTCGCGTGCCGTTTGCGCGGCTTCCCTTCGCATACCCCAAAGCTCGACTTGGATGTCCTCTTGCGAATGGGCGTGATCTTTGATGGATTCTCCAAGAGTTTTCTTCAAGCCCTCGATCTCTCGGTTGAACTCCTCTCGAAGCCCTTGTACTTTCTCATCCACGCCATCCGCCTTTGACCTCGTGCTCGTTGCCATTGGATCTTAGCGCTTTGATACCAATTTGATACGAACTAGGGTTTCGTATCAATTAATTTCAGAATTTAAAGAGGAAAAATATAAAAAGGTGGAATTTTTGGATCTTAAATTGCGAAGAACTATGAAAATAGATTGATAAATGAGCCTCTTTCGAGAGGAGACTCGCTCTCCTAGCTTTGAATGTACGGAACAAAGCCTAAACACCCTCACAAATGACGCCTACAATTGTTCTTCACAAAATAAGCATAAAAGAAATAAAAGACGGCTAGCCCTAATAAATAGAAAAAGCGGGGAATTACTAATCTAGTCCACAAAGACTAGAATACCCCTAGACTAACCCTCCTACGCCGCACGTGGGTCACTAAAGGTGGGTGGGTCCCACCCATGTAGCCGCCGGCCCTTGGGGTTTGTTGATGCGGGTCCGCATCATAATGATGCCATTAAATAGCAGGACTGAGACTTGAAAGTAATTATAGAAGATGGGAAATTGATTTTTTACCAGGAGTGATGCCACTTCATAAAGACAAAGGTCTTTAGTTTGAATACACTTATCTTCTCTAATTTTCCACCAAGAAAGCCGTGGAAAGGCTATTAACTTATGTGGTTAGATGTCATACTGAGGCAGGTGTTTGCATGATCTGCCAATCATTTGCCAAAATTTATATGCTATTATTAGATCATACGTTCTAATGTTCCCATTAACCACTAGTATAGATGAACAATCTGGCATTCTAGTTCACAAATATGTAAATTGCTCTGCACTTTATCACTTTCAGTAGTGGTATCAATCAAGGTTAAGCGCAATGTGATCATAGTATATAACTGTTAACAAAGTAAAATTACACGTTCTGTCTATTAGAATTTTTTAATAAAAGCTTTTTTCACCTGCACATCATTGTGCTCACTCCCAATATGTAAGGATAGACGACCAAGATTTCACATCATATTCATGTCTTGGAAGCAAAGTCCTGGACATAGTATAAAGATGATACTTTAATACAAATTATTTGGAATGAAGCTCATTTATATGGGGAAAATTTATTGGAATTAAAGGACTTCAAATGAATAGAGTGGTCCAAATTCTATGTTTCTACAGGAAATGTACAACCTATCAGTTCCTTTCAGAAGAATACATTTGTAGGCATGCATGTGAACAGTGTATGCTTCATTAATGTTTACGTCTATAACAGTTTCAACAAAATCCATTCTCCAAGACTTCCTGGAAGTAGATCGTACCAATGCCCATGTATGATGTCACTCTTCCCACTAAAGCCAATAGGCCATATCAAACATAAAAACTTTGTAGTAGTTTGGAGTGGTGGTCAAAATTTTGGAATTCATGTAGACACTTCCTTTAGAATGTTGGATATGAATGGTCTCTTGGGGGGTTCCTAACTATTTTTGGCCAATGCATTTTCTTTGCAGGACTTGAACCTGGAACACTCTATTTTTATCGATGTGGTGACCCCTCTGTTGCCATGAGTAATACTCATGTTTTTAAGACCATGCCAGTTTCAGGACCTCGGAATTACCCGAAACGTATTGCTATTGTTGGTGACATGGGTCTTACTTATAATACTACATCCACGGTTGGTCATATGAGAAGTAACCATCCCGATCTGATTCTCTTAGTGGGTGATGTTACTTATGCGAACATGTATCTGACAAATGGAACTGGCTCAAACTGCTATTCTTGTTCGTTTCGTAATACTCCAATACACGAGTCATATCAGCCTCGTTGGGATTACTGGGGAAGGTAATTTCTTTAATATTTGCTCATATTCTGCTATTCTCTGGCCAGCCCCCCTTATTTCAGACATAATAATACTTGTAAATGTTGGGAATCTAGAGATTTTGGATGAAGAAAGATGATTTCGCCTCCCCACTTTAATTTTTTTTGTTTTTGTTTTTGTTTTTGTTTTGTTTTGTTTTGTTTTTTTTTTTTTTGGGGGGGGGGGGGGGTGTGTGTGTGTGTGTGTGTGTATGAAAAGATACAAAATGGTTGTCTACCAGAGGCCAAATACCCAAATACATAATTCATGCATAAATTTTAGCACATGTACAACATCATGAATAAAATGACAATATATTTTTATATGTTTAGTCCTATCATGTAATATTAGATTGTTAGTTATATAAATTGCTGCATGATTATTTTAATAACCAAGCTTCCACAATAATGTTTTGAGATATCATCTCATAAGCCATATGAGCCATAGTTCGATATTTTGCTTTAACATTAGAGCGAGTTACACCATTTTACTTCTTGATTCTCTAAGTAACAAGATTACATCCAATATATGTGAAATAAATAGAAGTAGATCTCTTATTTTTTATCTTCTGCATAATTGAAGTTATATAAAGCTTCTATTTTTAAATGCATATTCTTCTCATATTATAAACTTCTGTCACGAGAACTCTTGACATGCATCAGAATAGCCAAATCTGTTTTTCAATGAATTTCTCTAGGCTCATGAACTGTTTCATGTCACGCTTCTCATTCTACTAGGAAACGGTGTTAGAAAGCATATATCCGATAGAAACCATCAGTTTCTTATAATTAGAGAAGACACATTTGTAGATTTTGAAGTATAACAAAATGTAGATTTACAGATGAGTACAAATGAGTATATTCTTAAAAATATTTTCAAGTCATAAAAGATATGAAAGCGTACATAAATTGCTAGTTGGTTGGCCGAGAAAGATCCATGATGGATTATCCATGATGGATTAATGTGTTCAACGAGTTCCAATGAGACATCTAAGCTAAACTCTGGTGTCAAATCATCGTGCAGCTTAGGCTTCAACTCATGCTCCCTTAGCTTGGACTCGATCATATACTCAATCTCAATCACATGCATAGATGCAGACTCCGGTTCCGGTTCTATTTATGGCTCAAATACTATCTTATGCTTGCTCTGCACAGGGTCAAAATCTGCCTCGATTGTAGGCATTTCTTGTAGTCATTGATCTAGATCAGAAATTTTATCGCATCATTCCTGAAAATGCATTTTTATTTCTCGTAAAATTTTGTCAAATATCTTATCAATGCTTTGATTGTGTTCATCCTTTGAATTTGATAACGGTGTGGGTATACCAATGTCAAAGTTGCATTTTCAATTAAGACCAATTGTAATAATGCTATCGTCTTTACCAAACGAGAGCTTCTCCTTTCAATTTGTAGTTGGCACACTAGAACTTATCATCATCAGTTAGTTCAAAGCAGTAAAAAAAGGTTTTTTTCAATAAGGATTCTCACTCTTTATAATAATATTCGTATAACCCATTAAAAACAGGAAGGGTGCAAAACCTTCAAAGCTCAGTTTTAAAAAAATTATAGGCATCTATTAAGTATATATACTGTAAAAATTCATTAAAATATACCCAACTGATTGAAAATACCTCTAATATATGTAGTTGCTCTATTCGCTTGCAACTGGTTTGAATTGAGTTGAATTTGAACAGAAAAATGCTTTGTAATCATCGAAATAGCCAAACTGGCAAACTAGGATGAAAATACCTCCAGAAAATGATCCAAAAATGGAACAAGCCACACTATAGTTGTCGGTTTGGTTGACGATTGATTGAGTTGTTGACCAATCACCAGCAGCTTAGTCAGTTCGAGTTGGCTCCGACTCTATTCTGTCGGCCCGAGCTGAGCTGATGAACAATATCTACTTGTCTCGCGATCGGGTTTGGTTCGTCGAAGCCGGTATTTACAGAGATCCGATGCTGATTGATGTGTCGACCAAATTCGTTGTTGACCCATGACAGATTGACATGTGATATATGTCTGCTCTGAGGTGACAACTTTTGGTGTGGTTTACGAGGGTTGCAGGCATCGGAGATGGTGACGATCTTTCTAGTTGCCCAAAAGTCGTTAGTGGTAGCGACATGAGACAATGGTGGTTTGATCTAGGATGTAGGATGGCGGTGACGACCACTGTATCGACTGTTGAGGATGACGGGGAGGTTGGGGCGGGGTGAACTTTGGCGGTGGCATAAAGATAGTGTTATGGGTTGACGGGCAGAAGAATAATGTAATTTTTTGATCCTGTTTTGCTTGATTTTGAGTTTTTTTCTCTTCTAATTCTTTTTTGAAAACTTTTCTCTTTTTCCTTGGGGGTTTGAACTATTATAACCTAACTAAAAAATAAAATCAAAAAATGAAGAAGAAGAAAAAAGAAATAAAAATGGCTAGGTTTTGGCTCTGATACCAAATTTGACGAAATTGGGTTGTGATATGAAACTTGGAAAATAATTTGGGGATTTGATAAAATTTCCGATCTACATTCCGGCGATATTACGATCACCAACTCACATATCTTGCATGTATAGATTTTTCTGATCTCATGCCCATATAATCAAGTTCACTTTCACAATTTAATGCAAATGATTTTAATTTAGCGAAAAAAATTTACACCAATTTTTCTCAAATTCTATTGAATCTAATTATTAAAATAAAACAAATTCAAAACCTTTAAATAGGCCTATGAGAGTCTCAATATATTACTACAACTGATGTGGGAGTGGTAATAAAAACTTCTAAAATTAGAAAATAACTAAAACAGACTCAATTTTCTAGTAAAGTTCAAATAAAAATAACTCAAAAACTAAAGACCTAAATGTTAATATGAAAAGTGTATTTTAATCTAGAATTGATCCTCATCAATAACCTTATTGCACTCTAAAGTATTGAAGAAAAACACATTTGATGGACATATTGATATTAGGTAATTTATTAAGTCCAGATTGAAGATTTTGTACAAAACAAGTATGCCATAAAAACATTAAAAGAATTGAGAACCGATTTATCAAGAAACAAATACGAAAAATAATATGACCATTGAGTACAAATGATGTTATTCTATTAATCAATTAACAAGCACTTAACACAATATCCGATCAACAATACTTGAAAACATTCATTACTATTAGAATAGTCATAGCCATGTCAAGAAGATGTTAAGTTTTCGTTTGGCAATGGGTCGGCAATCCCGTTCTGTTGGGATGTACGAGGACAAGATATTTGATGTAGAATGCCACGGGACACACCATTGAGAAATACCAATTTGTATAATCTTAAGAGGATTATCTTTGCACAAACTACGAATAGTGGTCGTAAACTAGTTCTTTATTTTATTAAAATGATTTTTAATAATATCAGGTACTGAAGACATCATTTAAGAGATAAACCCAAGTCATTCTAGAAAAATCATCAACAAAAACAAGGGTCAAGTGCTATTATGAAAATTAGAATTCTTCTTACTCTCATGGTTGTAGAGCAAATGATCACATGAACTTTTTATCCGGGGTTAAAACTACAGCCAACCCCAAATATTTTCATTGCAGCCACTCTCCAGAGTAATATTTGGAGGGAAGATAAATAGACAAAGCTATTAAATAATTTATTTTGTGACAGGTTGGGATTCACATGAAAAATAAGGGTAACGTGGTATTATGAAAAATTAGAATTCTTCTTACACTCGTTGTGTTAGAGCAAATGATCTCAACAACTTTTTATCCAGGGTCATAAGTGATATTTTGTGAGTAGAAGTTTGTGTGGTTGCTATGCACAAATTTGAAGCATTATGATAGGAATTTCTAGGATTTGAAACTATAATTGGGGATAAAAATTTGATTTTTATTAGAATAGATATGGTTACAAGCAACGTTGGCCACATTCGAGAGGTGAACTGCTCTCCCAAGCCACCGATTCGAGAGGATGACCACACTCTCCACAATCCAGAGTTTCTTTTAACCTCCTAGAGGATTCTCACACAATATTCAACATGAAAACCAATCTCTCAAAGCCCATACTAATAAAACAATCAGTTTTTTCTAAAATGACAGAAACGTCCCTGGACACCAAAATTACCAAAAGTTTACTTGAAACTAATTTTCAGCCCTAATCCTCCTGTGCCGACACCGATAAGTGATGATTCTATCATTGCTCACATCAAAAGAGCCACATTGTTCTCAAGGTAGAAGTTTGAATACATTTGCTTAATAACCCCAAACGGCTCCCAAGTAGCCTCAAGATTAGGAAGGTCCCTTCACTGGATCAACGCCTTGTGAGCCCCTGTACTCCCGCGACGAACTCCCCTCAGCTCTATTGGCTCCAAGATGACCTCCATGTTCTTAGTCAGGGTAAGTGGTCGCGATGGAGAAGGCGCGTGGTCTCCAATGGCCTGACGAAACTATGAGACATGAAAAATGAGGTGTATGGTGGACTCCGGTGGTAACTTCAGCTTGTAGGCAACTTGACCAATCCTCGTCTCAATTTTATTTGGTCTAAAGTATTGTGGTGACAACTTCTCATTTCTCATATGCGTCAAGGATATCTGATGATACGGTCTCAACTTCAAGTACATCTTGTCGTCCACCTCAAACTGAATTTTCCTCCTATGCACATCTTCATGTGTCTTCTATAATCTGTTAAGCTTTGGTCAGATGTCGCTTCAGCTCCTCCAACACCATGTCCATCTACCTAAGTACTGCTCCACCTGAAAAATTGGTGTAGATCTGTGTCCATAATATAGTAAATATGGAGGATTTCGGCCATACAAAATCTTGAATGGTGTCATCTGAGTTATGGTGTGGTAGGATGTGTTGTACCGATATTCTACACACGCCAATTACCTCGCCTACTGTCTTGGTGTCTCTGAAACAAAGCAACACCGATAAGTCTCGATACTCCTGTTATCGACTTCAGTTTGACCGTATGTTTAGGAATGATAGGCTGTGCTCTGCTTCAAAACCGTCACATGCACCCCGAAGAGCTTCCTCCAAAAATGACTCAAGAATATCCGATCTTTGTCTGATACAATGGATTTAGGTATTTCATGCAACAGTATTACCTCCTGTTAAAATGCCTCGGCTACAAACCCAATGGTAAAAGGATGACGAAGAGGTACACATATTTACTGAGTCGGTCTACCACAACAAGAATGATGGAAAATCTAGCTGACTTCGGTAATCTCTCGATAAAATTTATCGTCACCTCCTCCCAAACTCGATCGGGCAAAGTACAAATGTTGTAGCAAACCTTCAGGATCCATCGTCAAAGACTTGTGACGTTGACAAATGTCACACTTAGCCACCATATTAGCTACGTCCTTTTTCGTCCCCTTCTAGAATACCCTCCTCAATAAGCGTCGATAAGTCTTTAGGACTTCAGAGTGGTCTCCAATTGCACTGTTATAGAACTCCTGTAAGATGCTTAGGATGTGTGTAAAAGTCATATGCAATACCAACCGCCCCTGATATAATAATTGATGCCCTTTTAAAGAATATCCTGGAAACTCCGTCGATCCATGTAGAAGGGCGGATTTAATCCTAGCCAACTCATTATTTGTCGCAATCTCATACAGCAAAGGCTCCCAATCATGCAACAATGGTACCAACAAAGCGGCCAACTATGAATCCTTCCTACATCACGAGAATGCATCCGTTGCTTTATTGTCAAGCCCTGGGCAATACTGGATCGCAAAATCATAAACCAATAGCTTTGCGATCCACATCTGATGCTCATCGGTCACCATGTATTGCTCTAGCAATATTTCATGCTCCTCTGATCTGCACGCACAATAAAACGACGGTCAAGCAAGTAGGGTATTTACTTCTGCACTACTAATACAATGGCCATCAGCTCACGCTCATATACGGACTTGAGTCGAGCCCTTGTCGTCAATACCTAGTTGAAGTAAGCTACTGTCCTCTAGTACTGCATCAACACGGCATCCGAAACCATACCCAGAGGGATCCGTCTTCACTACAAATGGTTCGTTGAAATCGGGAAGAGCCATCCTTGGTACACTTGTTATGGCACTTTTCAGGGCCTTAAAAGTTCTCGTCACATCATCACTCTATTAGAAATTGTCTTTCTTGAGTTGCTACGTCAGTGGCCATGCGATGGTGTTGTATCCCTTCACAAACTTCCCATAATATCCTGTTAGTCCCAAGAATCCTCTCAGCTCCCGTAAGATAGTAATAGTATGGCATGGCTAGTTAACCATCGCTGCAATATTTGATCTGTCTATCGCTACTCTCTCTGCCAACACCACATGCCCCAAATATTTTACCTTCAACTACACGAACATGCATTGGTAATTCTAAGCTCCTATAACACTATCTCCAAGTGTCCCACGTGTTCCTCGAAATATCGGCTATACACCAGAATGTCATCAAAAAAGACACGCATGAATTCCTGAGGTATGGATGGAAAACATTGTTTATAAGGGCATGGAAGGTGGCATGTGCATTGGTTAAGCAAAAGGACATAACCAAGAACTCATAATTGTCCTTATGAGTCTTGAAAGCCTTCTTTAGGACATCCTCTGCTCTCATCCTAATTTGGTGGTAGCTGGACTTTAAATCAATCTTGGTGAAAATCACCGTCCCATGTAACCCATCTAATAGCTTGTCAATCACCGAGATGAGAAATTTATCTAGAACTATCTCTTTGTTCAATGCACGATAATCAACACAAACTTGCCAGCTATCATCTTTCTTCTTCACCAGCAGTGAGCTCAAAAAAGGGCTCATGCTGGGCTGAACAACCTAGCCTGAACCATCTCCGCAATCATGAGCTCGAGCTTGTTCTTCTACACGTGGGGTTAAGGTAGGACCTCACGCTGATATGTAACACTCCCTCGCGCAGGACTATTGCATGCTCATGGTCTTGTGGTGGAGGAAGACCATGGGAAGTCTGGAGCACACACTTGAACTGGAACAATAGCTGATGTACCTCGACGGGAATGGTCTATTCATCCTCGGCATCCTCTCCTACTAAACCCGGAAAGTCCATTAGAAATCCATCCATCCTTAGACTGGATTGCCTTTGTCATGGTTAAGGGAAACCATGGCTCGGCATAAGCTGTGATCACCTTGAAGTGTGACCGTCCTTCATTTGTCTTGGAACTCCATTCGCAATAGCTTCTAATTGATCTTCATATCTCCTAATGACTGCAACCACCTCATCTCTAATATCACGTCGGTGCTTTTCAAGTACAGCGACAAGAAATCCTCCAGTACTGGAATGCACTAGAGCATCAAAACAAGTCCTAGGCACACTATGTTATGCGTCACCTGTCCAGTCTCCATCATTATACCAAAACTCGCAGTGTCTACCAACTGTAAGCACTGCTACTCCACGACCCTATTGGAGATGAAGTTGTGGGTGGCCATACTATCAATGAGGACTGTAACCTCCATATCTAAAATCATCCTCGTTAACTTCATGATGTGGTACGTGATGACCTCACCATGGAGTTCAACGAGACCTCTGCGACATGGTGACGCTGCCGGTCCTCTGCTTTCTGTGCCTCTACATGCACAACGTCCTCATCCTCTTCGTCACTATCAGCTAGAGTTTGCGCTCTCGACAACGATGTCCTGGGATAAATTTTTCATCACAGCGGTAGCATAGCCCCTTCATGCGTTTGTTTCTCATCTTGACATCTGTCATGCGTCTAAAATGTTCACATGGTCGTGGCTTACTGCTCTTCTCTCTGCTAGGCGGATCTCCATCCTTCAGCGCCTTTTGTCCCGTATTTGACTGCGAAAAGCGGATCCACTCTAGGTCCCTCTCTGGACCTCCGCTCCTTTATGAGACAATCCTCTACCGTCTGGGTGAGCTCCATCGTGTCCAATAACCCCTCGGCCTCTATATCTGGAGCCCTACGCAGATATTCGTCTTGAGCCCCTTTATGAAGCTCCACTCCAATGTCTCTTCAGGTATCCCCCTCACTCGTTTTGAGAGCACCTCAAACTTCTCTTTTTACTCCCTGACAGAGCCTTCTTTCTTGAGTGCAAAGGGCTACTCATGTAAGTTTCCTCTCAGAGTGTCTCGAAAACTGTCTATCATGTCGTCCTTAAGCTCTAAGGATCTGAAACTAATTTGATAGGAATTTCTTGGGTTTGAAATTGTAATTGGAGATAAAAATCTGATTTTTATTAGAATAAATAGGGTTATAAGGATAGTTGGCCACATTCGAGAGGTGGACTGCTCTCCCAAGCTACCGATTCAAGGGGATGATTGCACTCTTCACTATCTAGGGTTCGTTTCAACCTCCTAGGGGATTCTCACACAATATTCAACATGAGAACCAATCTTCCAAAGCCATACTAATAACACAATCGGAATTTCCCAAAATTACAGAAACGTACATGGACCCCAAAATTACCAAAAAATGCCACTTAAACTAGTTTTCAGTCCCAATCCTCCTGCGCCAATGCAGATAAGTGATGATTCAATCACATTACAATGTAGAGAGGATGACAATGAAAATATTTTGGGTTGGTTATAGTTTGCCTTTTCTCAATGTTTGTTGAAGAACTGATGTACATTTAATTCCTATACTTATAAATATGTGCATTTAATTCTTATATTTATAAATACAGTAGATGACATGATGTAAAAGAGTGCCTAAATGAATACATGTGGATTATTTAAATTTTTGTTTGGCAGAAAAAGAAGAATACATGTAATATGATGAAAAGCGCGGACATGCATATGGGAGTATTATATTTATCATGACAGAAATTCAAAATGATAAGGTTCAAGTTGACAAGTTCTTATGGGGTTGGAGTTAGATTATATTTGATTTTCAGTTAAGATTATATTTGTTTTTATTTTGTTTTATTTGTTAGGATTTTTAGTTAGATTTTTAGTTGGTATTTTAATTGTTTTTATTTGATACTGTCTGTTACGATTTTATTTGATATTTTAGTTATTTGGTTTAGTCCCACATCGGATGGGAGAAGATTTGTTTCTAGTTGCAAGCCTATAAATAGGCGCCAAAACTTATTGTGTTTGGCAATCAATGATTGACTAAATAAAAGGAATTGCTTTGAGAAAAATATTTCTCTTTTAAATCTTTTTGTGAGATTTGAGAGAGTGGGTGCACGAGAGCCTTGACGAGAAGTTTAGATCTCTAAATCTCTGGTATGTGATTCGTTGGCGTGAGTGGAGGATGGCCTGTGTAAGAAACTCTCAACATCCCTAATTTATATAGAATCCCTAATTTTCTCAATTTGTTCTTCCCCCGATTTCTCAATTTTTCCACTTTAAAACCATATATCTATTAGTATTTCTATTTTTTCCTATTTAGATCTTTGATGATACTACATCCTAATGGTAGATTTGTAATTTTGGCCCATCAGGGACGTTTTCGTAATATTCAAATTTCTAGTGGTTTTAGCAATTTTTAGTTTTATGGGTCCTTTTGTAATTTCTTATTTTCAGTTTAGATGGGGGCTTAGGGGGATTAGGGATCCTCAGGTTGGATTTGGTGAAGAAACTTCATAAAGGTTGGGAATTCCTCTTTTTGGAAGTGCGGCCGTTCTTTAGAATTGGCGGCGTGGGAGAGAGATTCTCTCGAAAGGACTCACTCGAATTTATCTTGTAGCCTCTTTATTTTCAGTTTTTCTTCAATAAAAATCCCATCCTTTCCCAATTCTTCTCATCAAAACCCTAAAAATTCCCTCTTTCTCATAAATAATCATACATTTCCTATAAAAACCATACTTTACTCGTCAAAATATAGTTGATATCAATTTGGTATCGGAGCAGTGAGATCCATGACGGTGGCAAGATCAAAAGACCGGTTCAATGCTTTCGAGGAAAAAATACAACGGGGAGATTGAAGGTTTGAAGAAATCCTTAAAAGAACTTAGGTCATCGGGTGAAGAAAGATTCATGGAGATTGATTCGAAGGTGGATTCCCTAGCGCAAAGTCTAGCACAACATGAAGACATCTTGCAATCCCTAAATCAACAAATTTTGAATCTCACGGCGGCAAATCACTCCGACATGGATGAAAATCCTAACATAGGGCAAAAGCTGATGGCTTTGGCGAAAGGGAAAGGAAAAGAGGAAGAATACGTTGAAGGGTTACTTTCCGATGCCGATGACCACTTCGTGGAAGGAGAAAACCCCACGAAGGGGGAAAATCCTAACCCTAGGGGAACACTAGCCATCAGATCCAAATCGAAGGGGTCCTACAACCTGCAGGCATCCCTGCAGGCTGTCTGGGACCTGCATGCACTACTGCAGGTCTTACAGGGGCCCGACATGCCACGTGCAAGGCCGACATGGCCCTCGTAGGCCCCTGGCAACCCGTCAGAGGCCCGTCGAGTCTTGGGAGCATCAGAGGGGGCCCTGTGACGTCTAGGGGCCCGCTAAGACCTCAATGATGATTTTCAGCGGTTTCTGGAACCAGAGGATGACGTGGAAGAACTTCAGGGGCTCCAGAGGCCTCAATTTGCGGCAGAAAGGCGATGACATCGAGTTCCTCTGGCAGAGGATTTTCGGGGTGGTTATGACAAGGACCCTGGTCTTGATGAAGATGGTGACTACTATGCTTGGTATGATGATGACTGGGACGGCCATGGAGATAGAGGCGGTAATCCGTTGAGAGGTTATTCGCGACACATGGAGGTAAGGCATGACAGTTACCATCCCCTTACTATATACATGCAGGAGGGCGAGCAGATCAAGGGAATTCTGGGGTGGATGACAGAGTTAGCTTGAAGTTACCTGTATTTGAAGGGGATGATCCTTATAGCTGGATCTATCGAGCAGAGAGGTTTTTTGCGATCACTCGTATGACGAAGAGGCAGAAACTGGAGGTGGCCTGTGTTTGTTTCGAAGGAAAAACACTCTCGTGGTTTCTGTGGATGGAACAGAGGTGACCTATACACATGTGGGTAGATCTGAAGGATCATTTAGTGGACATGTTTCGTGACACCCAGGGAGGAAACCTACATGAGCAGTTGTTGACCCTTAGGCAGGATGGATCCGTCAGGGAATATAGGAAGAAGTTTGGGGCACTCTCAGGGCAAGGCAGGGACATGTCGGAGGAGACTTTGGAGGGAAGCTTCATAAAGAGACTCAAGCCAAACATATGCACAGGGCTCCACAATCTTCAGCCGAGGGGATTATTGGAGATGATGGACCGAGCATAGCTGATAGTGGACCGCCTTGTCGAGGAGAGGTGGTCTAGAGGAACTTAGAATGGACCCAATCTTCACAGTCAGGAACCAGTATGAGGCAGAAGACATCAGTAGGGGTAGAGCAGTCCAGCAGCGAGAAAGATGGCGAGTCGCAGACGGGTTGTCAGATCAAGAAGATGACATGCTGAGATGCATGAGAAGAGGCAGAAGGGGTTGTGTTTCAAGTGTGATGAGAGGTTTATCCTCGGACATCATTGTGTAGTTCGCAAGCTCCAGCTGATGATAGTGGACGAGGACGAGGACAGAGTGAGGGACGAGTCAGGAGGAGCATCTTCACTTGGAGTAGCAGTTTTCATGCACCACCTTAAGGACAAGGTGATTTTTCGGGGGTGGAGTAACGATGAGACTGCATCCTAATGGCAGATCTGTAATTTTGGCCCCATCAGGGGGCTTTTTCATAATTTTTGGATTTTTAGGTGGTTTTAGCAATTTTCTGTTTTAGTGGTCTTTTTGTAATTTCTTATTTTCAGTTTATTATTTATATGGGACTTAGGGGGATTAGGGATTCTCAGGTTGGATATTGTGAAGAAACATCATACAGATTGAGAATTCCTCTTTTCAGAAGAGTGTGGTAGAATTGGTGGCTTGGGCGAGAGTTCCTCTTGAAAGTACTCAAATTTATCTGTATCATCTTTATTTTCAGTTTTTCTTCAGTAATATTCCCATCTCTTCCTCAATTTTTCTCATCAGAACCTTAAAAATTCCACCCTTCTCATAAAAATCTTACATTTCCTATAAAAACCTTATTTTACCCATCAAAATCTAGTTGTTCCTATCAATCTTCCATCCTACATCAATTGGGTATCAAAGCTGAGACATGGTTTGTCTTCTTTTTCATAAAAAAAATCTTTTTTCTTTTAGTTATGTTTTATCAAATATCAAAAGAACACTTTTTTTCGTTTTCATCATTTTCTTCTTAACTTTAAGATTTTAGGAAAAAAAAATCTTAACTTTTCTGTCATCTTTTTCCCTCGTAAAAAGACTCCCTTTTCTTCTAATTAGATTTGAAATGTTTTAAAAAAGGCGAGGAAAAAAAATAAAAAAGTAGAGATAAAAAATTGGAAAAAAGAGAAAAGATAAAAAAGAGAGAGAAAAAAAATTTAAAAAATAGAAAAAAATTCAAAATAGATTCAAAAAAAATTATTGAGGTAAAAAATTAATTAAAAACTTTCAAAAAAATTCCCACGACTATTGCTTATCATTTTCTTCATTATCCTTTCAATATTTCCTCTTTCTTCATTTAAAAACTAATTCACAGTTCTTCATCCTCATCACAGCCACCAATAAATAAACTTTATGCATCCTCCTTTCTTCCGTGATTTTGGTACATCCTCCTAAATATCCTCATTTACTCATTTATACTTTTATTCATTTCAAAGTTCGAGGATTAGTTGTTTTCAACTTCAAGAGTTTGTTAGCAATTGGTCGGGTTATGTTCTGTTACCATCATTCACCAGATGGTGAATTTTTCAAAGCTAGGGAGAATGCCAAGAATCAAGTTGATAAGTTCTTATTGGTTGGAGTTAGTTAAAGATTATATTTGATTTTCAGTTAAGATCATATTTGTTTTTATTTGTTAAGATTTTTAGTTAGATTTTTAATTGTTTTTATTTGATTTTTTCTCTGTTAAGATTTTATTTGATATTTTAGTTATTTGGTTTAGTCCCATATCGGATGAGAGAAGATTTGTTTCTAGCTGTAAGCCTAAATAGGCTCCAAAATTTATTGTATTTGGCAATCAATCAATGAATGAATGAATGAATCAATAAAAATGAGTTGCTTTGAGAAAAATTTCTCTTTTAAATATTTCTTATGAGATGCGAGGGAGTCGGCGCAGAGAGCATTGGCGAGAAGATCTCTAAATCTATGTTATGTGATTTGTTGGAGTGGACGGAAGATGGCCTGTGTGAGAGTTTCTCAACATCTCTTATTTATGTAGAATCCCTAATTTTCTCAATTTGTTCTCCCCCAATTTCCCAATTTTCCCACTTTAAAACCTTAGATCTATTAGTTTTTCTATTTTTCCCTCTTTAGATCTTTCGTTCTACGTCACAAAATTAATCTGTATTTACTGCATATGAATTAAGATAGGGTATACTAAAACCATTTTGTATAAGCAATTCTCAAGGCTTAAAGTCATTTTATTTTATTGGGTGCTGTCTGGATGCTGGACATGAGTCCTATGTGTCCGAATTCACTAAAATTTTATTCCTATTTTCCTACGGAATTTAGGGATTTTTTATATACCCTTTTTCATTTCCTTGAAAAACCTGGAGGAGGCACTTTCCCGTGTTTATGATAATTTCCAAAATATTATCTTTTTCCCTCACTTTTTGCTGTCTGAGACTCTGAGCTATATCATATAGTGTGCCACATGGTACATTTTCATATCTAGTGCCCATGTGATGAAGTCTTGATTCCGTTTTGGGGATTTATGATAAAGCTACCAGAGATAGAGATAATTTACTGTATTTTGAGAATTGAACATTATCGTTGGGCCTCTTCTGTAATTAACAGATCATTTGAAAAATTTACAGATTTTGCCAGGTCTTCTTTTCTTTCTGATTTCAGTAAATCCGTGAGATGCTACCTTTGACTTTTAGAATTCTTTTGGGGTATAATGGCATCTTATGTATGATATATATACTATATTTCATGATACTTTCGGATATCTCTTAGCAGGTTTATGGAGCCAACATTGTCGGAAATTCCAATAATGGTGATAGAAGGAAACCATGAACTAGAAAAGCAAGCTGAAGACAAGACCTTTGTATCATACAGCTCAAGGTTTGCATTCCCATCCGAAGAGAGCGGTTCATTCTCCACATTTTACTATTCTTTTAATGCTGGAGGAATACATTTCATCATGCTTGGTGGCTACACTTCCTATAAAAAGTCAGGTAAGTTTATTACCTACATGACTATGCTTAGAATTTTTATATCCCTATTTGTGTGTTTTCTTTCATTCTTTTTTCACTTTCCTTGTTTGTTATTGTCCTTTTTTCTTTTCTTTTTCCCCATTTGAGTACAGCAGCAAGAACAATTCTGGCCGCAGTTCCCTCAAAACGCTTTTAGTGAAACAAAGATTCTCATGTGCCTTTTAAAAATAGCTTTACATACAATGATGATGTTCTTTCCAGCAAACATAAAAAACAGCAGCCTATGGATGCTGCTAAAGTTCCATACCAAGTTTGTTCCCGTAATTGTTTTGTGCTTTGACATTAGTACACTTAGAATTTATGCTTAAATGCTCCATCGTGTCACAATCCAAATCTACATATATACTAAATAAGTTACATCTAAAGTGACTACAATAGCAACTAACGTGCACCAACTTGGCAGGAGAGCAGTACAAGTGGTTGCAGAGAGACTTGTCAAAGGTAGACAGAACAGTAACCCCTTGGTTGATAGCTACCTGGCATCCACCTTGGTATAGCAGCTACAAAGCCCATTACAGAGAAGCAGAGTGTATGAGAGTGGAAATGGAGGAACTGCTTTACTCATACGGTGTTGATGTGGTCTTCAATGGCCATGTAAGTGGATAATTCCGATATTTATTTCCACCTATTTAGTCATCCTCACTTTGGCTCTGGTTGCATGGAAGTGGAAAGAGCCTAAAAAAGAGCCTAAAAAAGAGAGGAATCTGTATTGTCTTTCACTATTTTAAGTTTTGAAAATTTACATGAAATGACAGAATTTGTAGAATTTGTAGTTGTCTTTTCGCTATTTTAAGTTTCAAAAATACACATGAAATGAAAGAATTGTAGCTTCCTTTTCTCCAGCTTAGTATTTCCTACTTACCTTTGACTAACCAGATGATGATGTGAAAGTTTCACTCGTATTTAACTTCAATTCTCTTTTTATCTCGGATCATATGCAAGTTTAAATATGCCATATAAAATATGTTAGTGTTGAGACCAACAGGTTGAACAGATTTTTTCATTTTTCATTTTTATTTTTCATTTAAGTTTCACTGTCTGAAATATCTCAGCATTTGGCTTGTATTGATGCCTCATTGCTAGTAAGAATTATTTTAGTTACGTGCATCCTCCGACCAAGAAACAGAGTGCATTTATATATATTCCCTAACCATTTGCATCTTTAAATCAGTGCTTGTGTTCTTTGACATCAGGTTCATGCCTATGAAAGATCAAATCGGGTATATAACTACACCTTAGATCCTTGTGGTCCTCTACATATCATGGTTGGAGACGGGGGCAACCGGGAGAAGATTGCTACTTCATATGCAGATGAAGCTGGCCACTGTCCAGACCCACGAACGACACCTGATTGGACGAGAGACAACTGTGCTTTCAACTTCACCACAGGCCCCGCTGCTGGCAAATTTTGCTGGGACCGTCAACCTGACTATAGTGCATACAGAGAAAGTAGCTTTGGCCATGGAATATTAGAGGTACCCTTCTGTTTGCTCTCTTTCTGGTTGTACTATACCCTGAAGGGATTACATTGATCCTTTGACTTATTTCAATACCATTTTCAAAGATGCTACCTCACTAATTCCTTTTGCTGTTTCCTTGTCATATATTTAACATGTGTGGTGAGCCATGTTATTGAAAATTCAAAGAGTTCTGCACTTCTGGAACCATAAAGTTTAAATAGAGTACTTAGATTTGAGCACTTTCTATATTATGATTTGGTGTTCTTGGCTCCCATTTAAACAAAGACAAATGTTATGTTCGTTTAAATGTCAGTTGTTGATTATTTGCAACTTTGACGGTTGCAATCTAAACAGTATTATGAGTGTACATGTCTTAATTACTTGGAGCCTGGAATTTGACCCACTATTAACTGTATTCCATGTTATGGGCCTGAATCCTTTTATGCATATCAAATTTGTTTCAATAGGTAATCACATGTTACATGTGCATATATTAATTCTTGTTGCGTTGATTGTTGCACCATTGTGTTCTTATCTCTCCATTTTCTATATATGAATCATTAGGTTTTCAATTTTTTATCATGATGATTAAATCAAGACATCAGTATGAGGCCCTCTCATGTGACACCAACCAATTTACCTATCACACTGCATGTGGCATGGGCAAGGATATAGATAATTGTTTATCAGCCTGTCATTCCTTGGATATTGTTGCATGAATACTTGAGATTTTGGACCTTGTAGTTCATCATACTTTGGTTCTGTACACTACACTTGTTTTTCTTCTCTTTTTTATTCTCCTTGGTGTTTTTTCTTCCATCTATCTTTTAAACGAAAGGGGAAGTTTCACGGCCTTGAAGCATTGGCAGCGTCCCTCAACCTGTGATAAAGCTTGTCACAAGGGAGTGATTCTTTCCCTTTAGGAACCTCTCGTACCATTCCAATATTGTAAATCCGCTAGTATTTCTCATGCAATAATCATCTTCTGGTGAAGTTGTTGACTTTACCATTGCGTCATCAATTGTTATTTTAAAGTTTTTTCAGGGCATACATTCTATTTACCTATTCATGCTTGTATTTAGTCTCCATATTCATTCCATGGACTCTATCATGGTGTCGGTGAATTCTTCTATGATGCTTCTTTTTAAGTATTCCGCGGTGTTGTAGCATAACTTTTGTGTGCCATTGAACTGAAAAATGACCCGCATGGCTCTCGCTTACATTTTGTGGATCACATCTTTTAAGTCTGCGAAATGCTTGCGGAAGGCATCCTATCTACACAGTGCCTTAACTGTTCCACAAGCTTTATCCGGATTGTGGCATTGAATCAGAATAGGTTGCTGTCAGCTCATCGTCATCAATTCTGTTAAGAAGGCTGATTGAATTAATTTAATTGAATTTCTATTGATGAATTTCTACAAGACATATCATATATTTATACAATTTTTGTCACAAGTTTCAATGATAAGCTCGGGAGACGAAGCAACACATGCACGGGAGTCTAAGTGACAGTATTGGGAACCCAATCACCTGCAGTAGTATTTAACACCCCCCTCAAACTCACGGTGGGTCAGCTACTGAGAGTTTGGACAAGAAGTGTCGTAACTGATTAACTGTCTGGGCTTTGGTGAAGAGATCGGCAATCTGACCTTTGGAGAAAAGATATGGAAGTGAAATACGTCCATCATGATATTCCTGACGCACAATGTGACAGTCAACCTCGATATGTTTTGTACGTTCATGGAAGATCGGATTAAGAGCAATGTAAATAGCACTTCGATTATCACAATGCATAGGAATAGGCGTATGAATACAAACTCCCATGTCTCGCAAAAGGTGGCATAGCCAACGGATCTCAAGGATAGTATCAGTCATCGCTCGATACTCAGCCTTGGTACTTGAACGAGAGACGATGGCCTGACGTTTGCTTCGCCAAGAGATAAGAGATGAACCAAGAAAAATGCAGTATCATGTAGTAGAACGACGAGTTTCCAGATCATCAGCCCAACTGGCATCAGAGTAAGCTTGAAGAGTCAAGGATGAATTCGATGGGAATAATATAGAGTGAGATATGGTGCTTTGAAGATATCGAAGAACTCTGAGTAGAGCTGCATAGTGAACTATCGTCCGAGTAGCCAAAAACTGACTGAGAGTGTGAACTGCATGAGCAATATCAGGACGAGTGGCTGATAGGTAAATAAGGCACCAACAAGCTCACGGTATCTGGTAGGATTAGGTAATGGTGTGCCATCGGAGCTCGAAGCTTCAGATGAAGTTCCATAGGAGTAGTCACTAGTGAAGATGTTGCTTGTGAGGGGTCTATAGTAACTCTTTTTAGAAGATCGGAGATATATTTTTGTTGAGATAGTAGATATCCTCGGGAGGAGTATGCAACTTCAATGCCAAGAAAATACCGAAGATATCCAAGATCCTTCATGTCAAATTGTGCCTGAAGATGACGTTTGAGAGACTGAATGGTCGAAACATCATCTCCAGTGATGATCATGTCATCAACATATAATAGTAGAATGGTATGACCGTGAGATGTGCTGCGATAAAACATGGCATAATCAGCAAGGCTCTCTGTGAAGCCAATGGATAACATGAAAGTGCGAAAGTGATCAAATCAAGCACGTGGGGCTTGTTTGAGACCATATATAGCACGACGAAGACGACAGACATAAGATGGAGGTGCATCAATACCAGGAGGTGGTGTCATATAAACTGTCTCATTAAGATCACCATTGAGGAATGCATTTTTCACATCCATATGGTACAAGAGCCACTTGCGAACTGCAGCAACAACAATGAGAGTACGGATAGAAGTAATTTTGGCGACATGGGCAAAAGTTTCCTCATAATCAAGGCCATATTCCTGAGAAAATCTGTGTGCAACAAGATGAGCTTTATATCGATCAACAGAGCCATCTGATTTTGTTTTAATATTAAATATCCACTTACAATTGATTGGTTTTGCTCCTGAGGGTAATGGAATAAGATCCCAAGTTTGAGTTTATTGAAAATCTTGAAGTTCCTCATGTATAGCTTGCTGCCATTCGGGATTCTTAATTACCTCGGTATAAGACTTAGGTTCCCGTAAAGTGTGAATAGCAGCCAGAAAGGACACAAATTGTGGAGAATAAAAATTTGATAAACTATAACGAGGAGGGGGATGTCGATCTCGTGGAGGATTGCGTCAGGGCGGTGATGGGAGTGGCGGTGGCGGTGGCGATGGTGATGGTGGAGGAGATGAGAGTGATAGCGGCGGCGGCGGTGATGTCTCAGTGACCATTTGAGTGACAACAGGAATAGTCGCATCTGGTGATGAGCCTTTATCAGCATGAACAACAATAGGAGATGGAACAGTTAGAATGTGGGTAGTGGGTAAAGGTGGACTAGTATATGACTATTTAAAGATGTATCTGATGATGGTGGAGCCTGAAGGAAGGATACGTCAGAATCTATGGTAGGTGAAAAGTATGATACATTCTCAAGAAACATGACATGATGAGAGATGCGAAGTCGACGACTAGTGGGATCATAGCAACGATAGCAGTTGTGATTGGGACTATAGCCTAACATGACACATCGGACTGATCGTGCAAATAATTTATCACGTCCATTGGGGGGAAGTAATACAAAACAAACACAACCAAATACTCTAAGCAGGGAATAGTTAAATTTTGATGAGTGTAATCGAGAGAATGGTCACGTGTCTGGAAATAAAGATGGTGTGATATTAATAAGGAAAACTATAGTAAGAAGAGCTTCTCCCCAAAATTGTCGTGGAATAGAAGCACTAAACAAAAGAGCACGAGTTGTTTCAAGAATGTGACGATGTTTTCTTCAACAACTCCATTTTGTTTCGGTGTATCAGGGCATGATTGTTGAGCTAAAGTACCATGAGATTTAAGAAGTGCTTGCATTGATGAAGACACATACTCACATGCATTATCTGATCTAAATTTTTTATTCTGTTCTTAAATTGGGTAAAAATCATGGCAGTAAAATTTTTGTAAATATTGTAAAGTTAGAACGTGATCGCATTTGGTAAACACAAGTATAACGAGAAAAGTCATCAACAAAGGATATATAATATCGATAACCAGAAATAGATGCGATATGAGCAGGTCCCCAAATATCAGAATGGATTAAGTCAAAAGGTTTGGTAGACATATCATCATGCATCACAAATGGTAATGCAGTTTGTTTGGAAATACGACACCGTACAGTTATACTCATTTTAAAAAGAAAAAGATCCTAAAACACCAGATTTAGCAAGATTTTTGAGACGAGAGCTTGAAATATGACCTAACCGACGATGCCAAAAAAAGAAACAGAGTAACCAAACCCGATAGATGGAGTGGGAGGTAAATGTAGTTGTTCAAGCTGATAAAGTCCATTCACTTTACAACCTATCCCAATCTTCCGGCCGCTGTAAGTGTCCTGCATGGTATACGAAGTAGCATCAAATGAAATGGTACAACCAAAATCAGCAAGTTGACTAACAGAAATAAGATTTATGGTAAGTTGAGGAACATATAAAATAGAAGATAAAGTAAGTGGAATAGAAGTGTTAGAGGTAGAAGTAATGTCACCACGCATAGGGACAGCCAGAGGAGTACCATTAGCAGTGTATATAAAAGAAGTCAAAGGAATGCAATTTTGTAGTATAGAAGAATTTGAGGTCATGTGATGAGATGCACCTGAGTCAAATATCCAAGGAGATGAATTACCCTGGGTGGCAGCAAGCGCAACAGTGTCAGAGTTTGACGAAATTCCAGAAAACCCAAGGTTTTGGGCTACAAGGTTAGCTACTTCAGACATCTGTTAAGGCATGAGCGTAGGAAGGCCATGCGATGATTGTGGAGTATGAGATACCGGAGAGGAGACTAATGCAGCAACTGCATTTTTCTGATGTTGAGATCCTCGATTTCGAGAAGGGCAATCCTTTGACCAATGACCCTTGAGTTTGCAGATTGGGCATGGTCTTGATGGTGGCATAGTAGAGGCACCTGGTTTGAATCCTTTAGAGTGAAATTGTCCACGAGAGTGAATGCTTTGGTTACTGTTATTAAGTGGAGGACGAAAGTGTGCAGCAAGTACAGAGGCTGGTGCATTTGTGGATGATGATGATGCAAGGTGAAGAAGACAAAGTCGTGTCTCTTCAGAAGTGAACTCAGCAACGGCATCAGCAAGTCGAGAGAGTGGACTTGTGTGAAGTATGTGTGCCCTTAGTGACTCAAACTCTGGACTCAGGTGCATAACAAAATGATATAAACATTGACGATCACGTTGGATTTCAAACTCTTGTGCAAAATCACGGAGCGTTACAGGGATAGTGACCTCCATTGACTGAAGTTCTTCCCAATAGCTCGAAAGAAGATTGTAAAAATCTTGAATTGATTGGTCCTCTTGCCGAGCATCCTGAAGAGCCTGATGTAATTGATATTCTCGAGCTACACCCGTCTGAACGAACATGCGAGAGAGGGTCAACCACTGAGCACGAGAGGTAAGAAGACGACCAATAGAAAGACGAATAGGTACCGACACAGATCTCATGAAATAAGCCATGGTCTGCTGGTCAACAATGACCCACTGTTGATGTGTGAGAAAGCACCGATGACAGTTGGTGAGGTTTCTGATGTAGATGTGGTGGATGGGAATGTCGGGGTGGTCATGGAAGGACAAGGAATTGAGCCATCAACATAACCCCACAAGCCAAAAGCTCGAAGGTTGTACTGAATATTCAATGCCCAAGCAGTGTAATTTTCTATACCAGTGAGCTGGACATCAACGACGGGAAAGTTGTACGACTTGCTCATTTTTTGTTGGTAACTAATGGATGAGCGTAAATAAGCATTTGGAATAAATCTATATGAATCTTCAAGGGGGTGGCACAAATTGGGTCTCTTCTGTCACCAACAAATTTGGGGTGTTCTCGTCTGTCACCCACAAATTAGGACGTTGCACGCCGAGGTGTTGTAGCTGTAGGGATCTGTCAAGATTGTCGGAAGCAATGACCTTGCCGGTGGTGCCGGATTGCCAGTGGAGGGACCCGTTGCTGGCGAAGAGGATGAGGTTGAAGGGCGAAGATGTGTGTGACGCAACCGTAGACGAGGTCGTGGAGGCGGGCCTGGGCCTCGAAACAGATGGCGATGACGGCGTCGAGGCGCTTGTGGGCCGGGATGTGGAGGAGGACCTTGGACACGTTGCTTGCCTCGAACACCTTGTGGACGGCAGTACGTGGGCGGCACCCTACTCAGCGTTGAAGTAGGGCGGTGTAGATCAGCGGAGCAAGGAACAAGAGGAGAAGATTGGAGGGCAACGACAAGATCCTGAGGAGGTTCAGGTTGCCGGGAACGCCAAAACCAGTAGCCGCGAAAGAGAAGTCTAAGAAGCCAACGCCAAAACCATAGCCCACTGCTACTGCGAAGGCCAAGGCGCTGCGGTCTTTCGCTGCTGAAGCACGAGTAGGACGAGCAGAGAGAATCTTGTAGGCTTGACCCAGGTAAGCTTATCGTCGGCAGTGAGGGTGGAGTCTTTGGCCTGGAGCTCCGAGAGTTTTGATCAGATGAGGAGGTTCTGCCCCAGGATCTGGATCTGAGAAGCGTGGTGCTCTGGTACCATGTTAAGAAGGCTGATTGAATTAATTTTATTGAATTTCTATTGATGAATTTCCACAAGACATATCATATAGTTATACACGTTTTGCAACAAGTTTCAATGATAAGCTTGGGAGACGAAGCAGCAGTTCGGGAGTCTAAGTGACAGTCTTGGAAACCCAAGCACCTGCAGTAGCATTTAAAAAATTCCATGAATATTTCTAAACTCAAGACTGCGGGGAAGTGTTGGTGTTATGTATCAGTACTTCATTCATCAAGCTTTATGTAGTTTGAAATCTTGCATTCAATCCATTCCCTAAACTACTTTTGTTGGTATAAGGCTCGATGATATGCAGTAAGCTAGGTAGCACGGACAATTCTGTTATGGAACAATGTCCACTCGACACACACACGTCAGCCATATTTATATTTTGATTGTATACCCTAGAATTTGTTTCTGATGTTTCCTATCATGCTTGTTCCAATATGTCCGTGTCTGTGCCTGTGCAACGTAGGCAGTACATATGTATCCTGCTTGTTCCAATATTTTAGTGTCCATGCAACGTAGGCAGTTAGTTGCGAATTATTAAATATACAAGTACCATGTTGTCTACCGCCGGTGTCTTTCAACCTGTTAGGTTCTTGAAATCGAGGATGTAGCTTCTAACCTGCAATCTGAGTGACTAATACCCTAATTTTGTTTATTTCCGCAGGTGAAGAATGAGACCCATGCTTTGTGGACGTGGCACCGGAATCAGGACATGTACGAAAGCCATGGCGATCAGATTTACATAGTGAGACAGCCAAATAAGTGTCCCCTCCGACCTAGCAAGTCTCTTGTCCGAGTGCAATCAGCCGTCAGCAACAAAAACTTGCCACATTTGTTCGGCGAGGTCTAGTAATGGATTTCACCCGGTTGACTGTACAGCATGTTTGATGATGAACATTCGGATGACCTGATCCTATACTAAGAAAAACCGATGAATCCTGAGTATTGTAGACTACTAAATTAAATACAGGAGATGTAGGAAGAACAGATGTATACTAGTTTTAGAAAGATTTCGAAGTCATAGGTAGCCTAAATGGAGGAGTTTCGCGAAGTTGATGTGTATATATTTGTTTCATGGTTGGTGAAGCTTGTATCTGTATGTTAGAATGTAAATATCTGTATTGTATCAACATTGTTGTACAATTCAAGTTGGTATTGAATCAAGAGTATGTCTCATGCCTTCAGGGCTCGATATCCTCCCATGGCACTTATGCCCGTCTAACGCTATTTGTTTGACCATGTTTCATATTCAAATTGTGTAAAATCCTTTAGTTTCATCTGTTACAAGGAGACATTGTCCAATATTGATGAGCAATTACTTTGTATGAGTAGCAACTGATCTCAACTCAAGTGGCAAAACATGACCTTTTCTTTGTGGAGGATCATGTGTTTGAATCTCTTAATATGATCGTGTGAATCATGTTGTTTCATGATGATCTAAACTAAGAATGATAATGAGCCGGTATTCGTTGTGAACACTTTCAATTTTTTTTGTGAGAAGTTAAAATCAAACGGAAGAACCTATATCACCAAGCAGTGCTAATTTCTCCCTTTTTTAGAATGGCTCCAGTGGTTACATTTATGTTAAGTCTTGTCGCTCAGGACGTTGTACCTTTCAATTATGGTATGGTATTGTCATATCCGAACATATGGCTACTTTATTTATTTGCTATATCTTTGCACTGTAGGAACTGGGTTCAAGCTTTCTTCAGACACTTTTCAAGGGCAGCCCTAAGACGATAGATGGTGGATGGCCAAAAATTATATTTTCTAGTAATATCAATATTGATCTATATATCCATTTTATATCATGTCTTTTTTAAATGGATATCATTAAAACAAAGTCCAATGTTATTTACTAGAAAAATGATTCTTTCTTGTATGCTAACAATGCATATATTTTTATCTTCAATGTTCTATCCTCTTTCTTCTTTTTACCATCTCTCTTTCTTTGTTTCTCTACCCAGCCCCTCAGCCCATCCGCCCCAGTGCCCTCCCCGGCTAGTCTCTCTCCCAGTTAATTGACTAATTAGCTTAATTTACTAATTAGGTCTGTGTAATGAGCAATTAGTTTTAGGGTTTAATTAGTTAACATGCAACATTAAAGAATTAAAGGATGTATGTGTATTTAGCAAAAGCGATATGTGAACTGAGTGATTTTGAACTAAGTGATATGTGAACTTAATGGCAGTTTTGACAATCTAGCATGCGAACCAAGCAAAAACTTGGTTTTCAAACATGTATGATATGTGCACTATGTAATTTTTTAAGCGATATGTGTACTGAGCAAAACGACATGTTTGTAAAGTAATTCCCGACATCACAATCATAAGGTCTAACTGTGAGCTTTGAAGATTACTACTGTAAAGTTATGTTAGAGAGAGAGAGAGAATTTCTTTTGGTTCATCAGAAAGCAGTAAACCGTGCCCGAAGGCCGGCTGGCAGCCCGGCGCAAGAGCCCGGGGGAGCCACTACACTAGCTACTCTAGGGGGGATTACACAACAAAGGGGGATAAGGGGTTTCGAACCCAGGACCCCACAGGTCCCGGGTTCTCACCCGGGTGCCAATGCGCCAAAGGCGCTCAGCAGAGAGATAGAATTTTAAAGCTTTGATTGAGAGGAATCTGTCTATATGCTCTATATGCTGCTTGTTCTTCTTCTTCCAACTACATTATCATTATTATGGCATGCAGGAGGGCAAACTTGATTGATCCCTTCTGCCAGCCTTTTATTGATTTTGAAAACTCTACCAGGCTACCCCACCCCACCCACAGGACACATTATTTTGTTTTTTCGCTCTTTTTGGAGTAATTCTATGCGCACAGACCTAATTTCTGTACACTAACCACTTTACACACACGCCAAACGTATTTGGGAGTCGCTATGCGCACAGACCTAAGTGCTCATTACACACCACTAATTTACAAGTTTGCCATTCAAAATTTACATGCGTGCCATTGAAATTTTTCCCCCTTTAACTCTTAACTCAATTCAAAATTTACAGCTGTGCCATTGAAAACTGTTCTTCTCCGTCGTCGGCATGAGCCCGGCCACCCCCACCCCCACCCCCCCACGCCCCTCACGTGTGGCCACCCCTCCCCTTGTCCGTCGACTCTCTCCCCCGCGTCCACCGCATCCCCCGCCCCTCCCCTCGTCCGCTCCCCCGCCTCCTCCCCAGCCCCCTGCCCGCCCCCAGCCCCTCCCATCGTCCGCTAACCCCCCCTGCTCCACCCGCCTGCCACCTCCCAAGCCCCCTCGTCAGCTCCCCCCCTCCCCTACCGCCTCCCCAGGCCCATCATCCGCCCCTCCCCTCATTCGCTCCCCCAGCCCCCTCTCCCACTTCCCTCGTCAGCTGGATGAATGGATGAAGAGGGTCTGCGCACAGACCTAAGAGCTTTTCGGAAATTAGCAATTTTTAAAATTTTTAAGTCTGTGTGCAAAGTAGGTCAGTGTAACGAATAATTATGTCTGTGTGCATAGAAATTACCAAATATTTTAAAATAGGTTTTTTACTTGACACAACTCATATCCCCAAATTGAACTTTTAATCTTTCTCATCGTCCCCAACTTCCGCTGCCGCTGTCAGCTACCAACTGTCGTTGCTGTCTCCCCGGTCGCAGCCCGAACCCTCGATGCCGCCTTCATTGACATCTCACATTCCACATCCCCTCTCACATACACACTCTCTTCTTGATCGCCTCTTTCGCCGTTGCCGCTGTTGTATCGACAGTGGCAAAAGAGGGAATGTGATGAGGAAAGAAGAGAGGGAATGAAGGAGATGGTATGAGATGATGAAAGAGAGGTGTTAACAGAGGCGGCGTTTTTTTGTTTGGGGGGGAGTAGACGGCAGCGGTGGCTGAGAATAAAAGGAAGATGCAGGAGGAATTTTGTGTGTGTGTGCGTGTGTGTGTTGTGTGTAGACGGTAGCGATGGGAGGAGGGGAGTAGACGACAGCGATGGCTGAGAATAAAAGGAAGAGGAAGGAGGAAGAAGAGACGAGATGGGTAAAAGAGGAAAAAATTTTAATGGCATACCTGTAAACGTTGAATGCAAACTTGTAAATAAGTGGTCTATGTGTTCATCAATTAGGGTTGGGTATAGAAACCCCCCTTTTGGGACATCCTTTTGGCATTTTGACATCTTTTCGTATTGCTTTTTGTAACATTCATGACCTAGTAGATATTAATATTTCTAGGTGAGTTCTATATCGATGTGTATGCCTTTTGTTGCCGAACACGATACTTATGTATTCAATTGAGCTGTATATTTTGTAATGAATGCCATGGGTTGGACTAAATGCACCGGCGGAGAGGAGGTGCATATAAGAGTTTGGGTCCATTTTATTAAAAAAATAAAAGAGAGGGAAGAATTGACATGTGATTTGATTTGATTCCTTTTTTTTGCCAAAAAAGGAATATGTACCCCGGTTGACCAGTGTATATATCACTTTCCAATGCGATACTTATAATTGAGTTTTATATCAATTAGTGTGCCTTCTATGATAAATGTGGTAATTATGCATCATTTTGAAATGAGAAACACTTTATACACCGAATCTTGAGCTGCATGCATTCAAATTTTTCCAAAAATGAAAAACAAACCAATCAAGTGTCACATTATACACATCACCTCTCCTTTTTTCTTCTATTTTCGGTTTAAAAAAGGTACTATGCACCGCATTTTCTGCGATGCATGTAGCAGTTCTCTTTGAAATTCATCCCAATTTATGTGTTGTTATGTCTACTTGAACCGAATACAATCATTTCTTTACTTAAATTGGTTTACTTACCCCTCCATAGCCACTTGAGATATTTATACGTCCATTTGTAAATATGGGATGGAAAGTGGTAAATACACCAATTTTTTTGGCAAAAAATTATGAGAATCAAATCCTATCAAGTCTATTCCAATAATTCCATCATATCTCTCTTCCATTTTTAGCAAAAATGGATGCCAACTCGTATGTACATCCTCCCCTCACCCGTGTATATAGTCCAATCCATATGGGGTTTGCACGCTCTGAACTATTTTACAAATTCACTGTCATTTTAATGGATTATATGTCCATGATGGCATGATTTTCTTAAGCAATATGAATGTATAACATGCTCTATGTGGCGATCAATATTTCTATATATTCTTTTTCGTTCGTAATAAACATTACACCCTTCGTGGGCGATTGACGCAACTGTGAGGATTCTTACATTTACATAATGGATATAGTTTTGGAGGAGCGATGTTCTTGATAATAGGCTTAAAACCAAATGACCCGCGCGCGGGGGGGGGGGGGGGGGGGGGGGGGGGGGTGGGGTGGGGTGCGTTCCTCTCCCCCTAAGTGGCGATAGATCAAGGACCGATGTTTACCTCGCTTAATTCTTTCGACTAACCTTGTGTGCAGGGTGTGGGTCAGCCTTGCATACCCCCGGTTTGGTGCCTGACCGCCCCACTTGTGAGGCGGTGCGGGCCGGGTCACAAAAAAAGACTTAAAACCAAATACTTATGCATTGTTGTGAACGGTTATTTAACCGGAGTTGGTTTAGATTCTGGGCTATCCTCGAGATAGGCCCATATCAATGTAGCCCATATTTGTATTCTTCCATATTGCCTATAAATAAAGAGTTGGAGGCTCCTCCCCCAGTAGTTGATTCATAACACGTTATCAGCACGAGTCTCTAAAAATTTTCCACAAAAATTTTTTCGTTCGTTGCGAAGGCGAGAGGAGACGGGAGATCCACGCGTGCAGTGCAAGGCTTTCTCAATCGAGCGTCGTCATCCGCGTATGGCTTCATTCAACCGTCGCTATATCCGGAGAACGGATATAGAGGTAAAATCGCTAAAAACGAAGTTTTTAATCATAGGTATGATTGTTCTACACCTAGATCTCGCAAGATCGATACGGATATTTGCTTGATCGCCTTAAAAACGACGAATTTTTCGTCCCAAAAATCCAATTTTTAGGGTTTTCAAAACCACACCCCCCAAACGTCCATAGCCGCACCCCCTAGAGGGGGCGGCTGGCGCCGCGCCCGCTCCCCCCTGCAGGGGGCGATCGGCGCCCCGCCGTCGTCCCCCCTTCAGGGGAGCGGCCGGCGCCCCGCCCCGCCGCCGCCGCCGTCCCCCACTAAATTCGTGAAAAATCACGGTATATTATGGGGCAAATAAAGTGGACTTATAAGGGATTATTGGGGACTATTGGAGGTTATTGGGACGTATTAAAAAGGAAAACTTTTTCCTTTCTAAATAGAAATTGTCACTTTTGGGCTCTTATTCAATTTATTGATTAAACCCAGAAATTTTACAACCCTTGCATCAAATGATTTTCTTTCTGTAAAATCATCTATACAGACTTTACATCACTGGCTTATTCTGGGGATATTATATGCATGGTTGTGCATTATATTTAAAACTTAATAATTAGGAAGATCATGCGACCGCTTTGCCGTTAGTCACCTAACCTAACGGTGTATGATGTTGCCAAGTGGTCCAATAATTATTAAGTGATTAAATTATTTATCATCATGTGAATATTACTGCCTGTGATAATGTCTGTGAATGAAAATGTTGATGAGCACAATATTTTTGCATGAATGGCTAAATGTGGTTTTTGGATCGGCTGTTTAAGTCCCACATTTTATTTTCTGCACTTTTCTTTTATTTTTGAGAGAAATTGTAGTAAGAAATTTATGTAAATGTCAAAGACAGAAGACCATTTTCCATGAAGACGGAGGCCGCAATTGAAGCTGAAGATATCATACAGGACCCGCGGGGTTTCCAAAGTTGTATTTTCCTTTTAAGCTGCAAATTGTGTAATATGGACTGTATGGACTTTGGACTTTTTTATGTGGGACTGGCCGATCCACGCATGTAGCTTCTCATTAAATATTGCCTCCGCATGAAAATGTTTTCTTTGATTAAAAAATTAATTCATGCATATTTGTGCTCTGCTAGATAAATGGCTAAAATTGCAAACGTTGATTTCGAAGTGCTGGATGCATCAGGTAGAAACTATCTGAGCTGGCAGCTAGATGTAAAGTTTCATCTGCGGGCAAAGTCCCTCATTGCTGCTGTAACAGAAAAAGAAAATGTTAGCGATATATAAAAGGCGCAAGCCATTATCTATATTCGCCGCCATGTGGACAAGACCTTAAAGGCTGAGTACCTTACGGTCGAAGATCCACTTGAGCTATAGACCGCCCTTGAGGATAGATATAAACATCATAGAGATGTTATACTCCCAAGGGCAAGATATGAGTGGGAGAACCTGAGACTGCAGGACTTTAAGTCCATTGCTGAATACAACTCAGCACTTTTTAGCATCACCTCACGCTCAAATTTGTGTGGTGAGAAAGTCTCAGAAGATCGCATGCTGGAAAAGACGTATACGTCTTTCCATGAAAAAGATGTAATACTCATGCAGCAATACCGTGAATGTAAGTTCACCAAGTATTCTGAGCTACTGTCATGTTTACTCATGGCCGAACAAAACAGAGAGCTTCTTCTCGCCACTCACAATATGCGCCCTCCTGGCACTGCCCCTCTACCAGAAGCTCACCATACCTCTTCCTTCAAAAAGAAGAGAGATAATAAAAGAAAAGAAAGACCACAGAAGGGGGGACAACAGAAAAGAGCCAAGGGACAGGTTCAGCAGCTAAAGAATGAAGGGAAGCGCAAGTTCACCTGCAGAAATGACAACAAGAAAAATGATACACCCCCACCCAAGAGGGATTGGGAAGACCAGTGACACAGCTGTGTCATGAAAGGCCACTGGTCCAGAGTGTGCAGGACCCCACTGCATCTCCAGGAGCTGTATAAACAAAGTAAGAAAAAGAATGCAGAAACAAACCTGGTGGCTGTAAACAATGCAGTCAAGTTCACAGCAAAAGACTTCGAATCAGAGGACATACTTGATTAGCCTACTTACATTTATCTTAGCATTTTATTTTGAGAACAATCTATTTTACGAGAGCTTTTTATGTAATTTGACTTCTATTGAATAAAATTTAGTTCCTGAATGCAAATGTTTTACTCATCTTTTTAGATGGAATGCTCTCATGACTGATTGGTAGACAGTGCTTCGACACATACGATCCTTCAGCACAAATGCTATTTTCATAGCATTACACCATATAAGAGTCCTGTAAATACAATTTCAGGGCCATCGGACATAATTGAAGGTTCTGGAAATGCAACCTTATTGCTCTCCAAAGGAACAGAAATAATAATTAAAGATGCATTATACTCTCCGAATTCCAAGCGAAACTTACTAAGTTTCAAAGATATCCGTCTGAACGGATTCCACTTGGAAACATCAAATGTAAAAGAAAATGAATTACTGTATGTAACGTCTTAAGAAAATGAAGTTAAAACCATACTTGAACGTTTTGAGAGCCTCTCCTCGGGCCTCTACCATACAAGGATTTGGAGAGAGGAAGCAAATCTGACGGAGCACTTGAAGTGTCCGACATCAGCCAAATTTTTACTTTGGCATGATAGACTTGGCCACCCTGGATCTGTGATGATGCACCGTACTTTATCACAATCCCATGGGCATAACCTGAAGAACCAGAAGATTCTTCAGAAGGGAGAATTCCCTTGTGTACTCTGCTTCAAGGCTAAATTAATAATAAGGCCATCACCACTTAAAGTGGATATTGAATCTCCAAGCTTCCTCGAAAGAATACACAGAGACATATGTGGACCGATCCACCCCCAAGTGGGCCTTTCCGATACTTCATCGTACCGATTGATGCATCATCGAAATACTCGTATGTGTGTCTACTTTCGACCTGCAACTTAGCTTTTCCAAAGCTCCTGTCACAAAGTATAAAGTTGCGGGCGCATTTTTCAGATAACCAAATAAAGAAAATACGTCTGGATAATGCGGGGGAATTTACCTACCAGTCATTTCAAGAATACTATCAGGCAACGAGAATAGAAATTGAACATACGGTGTCGCATGTTCACACCTAGAACGGGTTAGCTGAGTCGCTAATTGTCACGACCCGCTTCCCTAAAATGAAGGCGAGACGTGAAAAGGTCCGCACGAGAGTGGAGCTGTGAAGCCCCAAACCCGATAAGCGTAAATAAAACATAAGCAGGTCCCTGTAACCACAACGGAACAACAATAATAATACGAGGAGAGACTGAAATAAAACTTCACATCTCAAATAATGTCCAACATCAAAATAAGCCCAACATCCAGAAAAGCCACCAGGCTAAAGGAAAAGAGTCTAAGGCCCAGAACAAGGCCAACAAAAGCAACGACAACAACAAAGTATGGGTGCTACACACCGATAACAAAACAACTGTCTAACAAAAGTAAAACACACGAAGACACTAGGACTGGTCCCCAGTGTCCACGTACTCCCCGTCAAACACGGGCTCGGGCTCGGCGACAGCAAACACCTCGTCCTCAACAAGGTACTCGGGCTCGGGATCTAACATGTGTCACCCAAAAGAGTAAAGGGGCACATGTCAGCAAGTCTAAAAGACTTGGGCAAGGAAACTGGAAGTAAGGCAACTAGCAACCTAGCAGTTTAGTATGCATGACATGGCAGTTATAACATGAGTGCACAATTTAAAACATGACAAGACAATTTGTACAAGGGAACAATTTATCGGGACAAGACAAGAGTAGCCAAGCTACTATCAATTCAATCAATTCACATTTGTAGGTGTTTACGCCCTTCGCTGAATGGCATAGCATTTCAGACCGATCGGCACTAAACACTACCCAATACCCACACGATATGGAGCCTGGGGTCCCCGCACATTGAGCTCAGCTAGTGAGCCTGAGGTTGCCCCGCACATTGAGCTCGCATTCTTAGTTCACAATTCAATACATTTCGAGCGTTGGGGTTAGCAACTCATTATGCTCGCTTCTGGTCACGAGCCAGGAACACAAGTATCGTAGCAAAGCTACGCAATCACCCCACACGATATGGAGCCTGGGGTCCCCGCACATTGA
Organism: Scilla litardierei; assembly: GCA_030789695.1. NCBI lineage: Eukaryota > Viridiplantae > Streptophyta > Magnoliopsida > Asparagales > Asparagaceae > Scilla > Scilla litardierei. Next base: position 145,853,764 of record CM061135.1, read on the forward strand.
GCTCAGCTAGTGAGCCTGAGGTTGCCCCGCACATTGAGCTCGCATTCTTAGTTCACAATTCAATATATCGAGCGTTGGGGTTTCCAACTCATTATGCTCGCTTCTGGTCACGAGCCAGGAACACAAGTATGGCGTAGGGAACACCTAGCCGGAACACGCAATTCGGGCATTGGCTATCAACCAACACATGGCCCGCTTCTGGAACACGAGCCAGGAACACAACATTGTAGCGAAGCTACGCAATCACAGCAATACCTAAAGAATGCGAGGTCATGACAATTTTTTTGCGTACCGTTAATTAAATTAAACGTGACAGGCGAAATGCAATGACATGGACATATTCGCGTACCGTTAATTGAAAGTAAACATGACATGGTAATTGTGCAACATGCTAAAAGTCGGAACTAGCTTCGTTGTCAAGCTAGTTCCCCAATTTGCGCCTAGGCGAGTATCATTTCGTCGCCTAGCCTCTTTTACGCCTGCAACAAGCAAATGGCCTAAAACATGGCCTAAATCCTAAGTGGCAAGTTTCACTTGCCTAGCACCGGGGATTGACGATCACTTCGTCACACGGATGCTATCTACGGGGAAATCGCTGTTATGGGGGACCAATCATCAAACAACATGAAATATTATTATGGTTTCATAAAAATATAAATAAGTTATAAAAACAACGGTAGATCGATTTCTTACCGAGAGGAGGCGGAAGAAACACTCCGGAGAACCCTAGGATCAGATCTGGAAAAGATTGGGGAAGTTTGGAGAAACTAGGGTTTTGGAGGATTTGGGGATTTGATGGATTTTGATGGAGATTTGGGGAAGATGAGAGGTAGATAGAGTGAATGGATGGATTGGATGATGGATTTAGGGCTTGGAATGAAGGATTGAAGCTTGGAGGAAGATGGGGGCTGAAGGGGGAAGATTTTAGGGTTTTGGGTCGTGTTGGAGAAGAAGAAGTCGTTTGGGTTGGGTATAAATAGGTTGAGCTGGCGGCTGCCCAGAAATTAGGGTTTTAACACTGGTTAGTCGGTCAAAGAGCAACCACTGACCGACTAGTTTGGCAACTAGTCGGTCGGTCGACCAACGCAGACCGACTAAGTGCAAACAGTAACTCCTGAACGAAAATAGGATTCTAGAGTTAGTCGGTCCATGAACAAGTACTGACAGACTAGTTTAGCATCTAGTCGGTCGATGAACGTTCTTAGACCGACTAAGAGTAAACAGTAACTCCTGAGAAATTTAGAAAGCTAACTAGTCGGTCCAAGAAGGATTGCCGACCGACTGGATCGTCATCTAGTCGGTCGGTGGCCCTTCTTACACCGGCTAATGAGCACCAAAAGTACCGATACGGAGCGCGGGGCCCCGGGATCGATTCCTAAGACTCCTAGGCTTGATCTAATAGTTAGATACGACCGTTATGAAGTCCGTCAGGAGTGACATACTTCGAAATCGACGATCCCAGGGAAGAAACGAGAAAATACGACGAATCGATCGAAAATGAAAGCTACGGAGACGAAAACCACGCTGAGGAGAAAATCCACCAAAGCAAATATTATATTATATTAAATCCAGATACCTGAAAAGCAGTCGTTACATCCTCCCCAACTTAGAATAAAGTCCGTCCTCGGACTTTCTAACTACAGCTATATCTAATCACCCTAGTAACTACCCTCAATCAATACCGCATCAAAATTTCAACTAAGTACATTCATTTCAAGTGCTTATATATATATACTCTTGGCAGTCAATTATTAACACCACAGAAATAATTATATATTCACGCACAAAGTACACTTATACTTATTATAGTCAAACAACTCCCTTCACGCGTTCAAATCATTCGTATAGGCAAGTATATTCTATATAACTATAAAACACTTATTACACACTATACGAAAATAACCAAGTCTCTTTTACTTATATGAAAATAATTTCACACTAGGAAATACCATCGGAAACTACACGTATAGGTAACTACCTATGGACAAGACCATAAGAGTACACTAGTCCCTATATCACCTAGTATGCGCCAAACAATCAACATGCGAAATCACACCATATAATTTGTTAAAACAAGTTCACTATACCTAATATACATTCACAATCATTATAATTTCACAATTTATAGTCATTCAAATGCATGCACACATTTCACCATATTATCACTCCATATATAGTCTTATAGCTATAATCACGACACACCACACATACCACAGTCACCAATTCCTATAGCTATCACATACTTACCCGTGCATGGTGCACACCCACACACGCCAATATTTCATTCATATATATATACCAATCACACCACTATATGCTTAGCACATCTACGCACCTAGTTTAGCTAGCGCACATATACTCACGCAACCAAGTCCTTAGTGAAAAATATACCACAAGACCAACTCACATAACTATATATTGGTATAGCCACCCACAATCGTGTACGTAACACAACCGGCACAAACAATCCTAACATTATACATACATCATCCATCACTGTACACCAACCACATACAATACACCAATGTACATAGAGTGTACCCACTCAAGCTTGAGTGGGACTCAAAATCATAGCGGAATAATTCCATATACGAAACATAGCATCCATATATACATGCAATTACTAGCCAATGCATACACGTCTACCAACATAACCACATACATATCTAAATGCCAAACACCCTTAATATCTAACCAGGTAATATCACATATATACTCACGCAGCAATTTCATAACTACTCACGCCTACGCACAATATGTAACTACGTACGAGCACACTCTCACGCGTACAACACATAGGTCGCATAATAGGCCTACCCACTTTAACTATACGTACACCCATTATTATCACACCCAGTATACATACAGTTTCACCAATCATATTATTTCAACCATCATAAGTATCTCCAACTACGTACACCCTATTCAGACATTCCAATACATAATCTTATATACATAGGCGCCCCTAGAGTGGCATAGCTATCCTCGCACATATCCATAAATATTAACACACTTACAATTTCATAATATCACGAGTAACTCTGAGTATGTATATATCACGCAATAGACAACATCACCAAAAACACTAGAAGTATAAAACGGTCACATTTTGAAAAGTTTGGGGTTCCCCTTCATATAAATGATATTTGAGGTTCGATAAAATCACTTGTTCGAAATAAGTTTGAGTTGAATGCTCATAATAAGAGGAAATGATTTATTGGCTTAACGGAAATCATCATGAGGGAAGCAAAGCGTTCTTACACACATTAAGGACGTAGTTTTAGAAAATATTATACGGCAGTGATTTAACAATGTTGGCAAAAGTCTTGAAACGAAATTTAATTAACGAAAGAATTCTAAATTCATGCCAAATACTTTCAAAATCTTTAAGACAGGAAAGATTCAAATAATCAATATTGAAACCACCTTTTAGTGCAACCGGAATTTGCCAAAAGAAACCGTTTTACACAAAGCTCTTAACACACGAGCTAATGAGCCTAATACGGATATATGAAAACATTCGAAATTCAACTTAGTTTAGAAATTATTCTAAAAGCATGTGTGGTGGACGGAAAACTCAGTAGTAGGTTTGTCAAAATTTGTAATAAGCTTTAAAACCAAATTATGGAAGGTCCAGATCGTGAGAAAGTTATGAAGACGTAATTCTTTTTCCAAAAATTGTAATAGGGGAAATGTTGAACATATCCTAAGTTGGTTGAAAGCTGGAATCATGTGTAACTTGAAAGGTATATTAAAGGAAACACGATGAGTCAATTGTGTGGCATAAGTAAGATAAGGAAATTTATAAATCGAATTGGGCAAAAATAAAGATACAGTTCGGAATAAAATTTATATAAGAGGGGACAAGGTATTTTCATGGGCACGGAAGGTATAGACTGGCAAAGCACAATGGGTTAGTATTCCAAATTTTCGACAAGGTTTTAGAGATCTTTAAGTCAACGAAGGAGCATGAAATATAAATATATAAATATTAAAATTTCGAACGAATTTAAACTTAGGAAAAAGGAAGTCGAAGGGATACCTTCAGAAAAGTCAAGATTTGCAACGGAGAGGTCCGAAAATATTTTACGGCAGTAGCTTAATATATTGTTTCGGTGAAATTTTGAAATTCGAAGAATGAAATCCGATCAACTATAGTGTGAAAATTTAGGCCCATGCTAAATGCTTACAAGTTTTAAAAACTGAAGAGAAATTTCAAATAAATATCATTTAAAACACTTTTTTTTAGCGGGGCCCGGATTGCCCAACAGCTGATTTACACCAGACCTTAAAGTACGAGTTCAAAGAACCTAGAACTGATATATGAAAATAATTGAAGTTCTACTTATCTTGGAAAATATTCTAAAGTAATCAAAATAGTGGTAAAGCTCTTAAAACCAAAATACGAGAGATATCGGTTAGCAGAAGCTACGAAATTAAAATTTCAACCAATAGACTTCAAAATCTACGAAGAGAATTTTAACTCGATCGAATAGGAAGGAATTAAATATTTAAGAAAGAAAGGGGCCATCAAGAGATGCTTCTACACGAAGCATCAGGATGCAATGCACATTGATGCACCAGAGTCAAGAGGACTCGTGCCAGAAACGTGCAGACCCAAATCACACTCAACAACCAACCCAGCAATCAAACTCCATTCTAGCAGCATAACACATTCAAGCAACCAAACATGTTCAAACAAACAAGACTATCAAAAAGGAAGAAGGTAACTAAACTGAGGGTTACCTGCAATAACCCCATCCACAGTCTCAGCCTCAACTACGGCCATCGGGGAAGCCTGCCTCCTCAGCGGAAAAGCCTGCCGAAAAGCCTGCCTCTGTGGAACAAGGGCTGCCCCACATCCAGCAGGAACAGACGCTCGCTGCTGCAACGGCTGTGCTGCAACAGGTGCCTTCCAAGGCTGCTTCAACCTCGGGCACTCCCTGAGAACATGGGCGGGGTCTCCACAGGCAATACATTGCCCCAAGAACCTCCTGCATGATTCCTTCTTATGACCAATCTTGCCACAATGGCGGCACACCTTCCGACTCGGCCCAGCTTCCGGTGCTTGCTGCTGCGGAACTCCATCCGACGCCTTCCGCAGCCGATTTGCATGCCGACAATCCTTCGCCGAATGAGAAGCACCACCACAAATCAAACGCTGACCTAGAAACCTTCTGCACGACCCCTTGAGGTGCCCGATCTTGCCGCAGAAATAGCAAGCCTTCAGAGCAGATCCACCACCAGCGCGGGTCTGACGTCTTCTAGTCATCTAGCGCCAGAGAAACGGGCCAAAATTAGACTCACAGCTTACTGACTCGGATGCCGAACTTAGTTCATTGGACATTCTAATATTATTATCGCTATTCCAAAGATCGCAGTTACAGAAGGACCTGCATGGGCCACCACTAAAACCTGTCACGACCCGCTTCCCTAAAATGAAGGCGAGACGTGAAAAGGTCCGCACGAGAGTGGAGCTGTGAAGCCCCAAACCCGATAAGCGTAAATAAAATATAAGCAGGTCCATGTAACCACAACGGAACAACAATAATAATACGAGGAGAGACTGAAATAAAACTTCACATCTCAAATAATGTCCAACATCAAAATAAGCCCAACATCCAGAAAAGCCACCAGGCTAAAGGAAAAGAGTCTAAGGCCCAGAACAAGGCCAACAAAAGCAACGACAACAACAAAGTATGGGTGCTACGCACCGATAACAAAACAACTGTCTAACAAAAGTAAAACACACGAAGACACTAGGACTGGTCCCCAGTGTCCACGTACTCCCCGTCAAACACGGGCTCGGGCTCGGCGACAGCAAACACCTCGTCCTCAACAAGGTACTCGGGCTCGGGATCTAACATGTGTCACCCAAAAGAGTAAAGGGGCACATGTCAGCAAGTCTAAAAGACTTGGGCAAGGAAACTGGAAGTAAGGCAACTAGCAACCTAGCAGTTTAGTATGCATGACATGGCAGTTATAACATGAGTGCACAATTTAAAACATGACAAGACAATTTGTACAAGGGAACAATTTATCGGGACAAGACAAGAGTAGCCAAGCTACTATCAATTCAATCAATTCACATTTGTAGGTGTTTACGCCCTTCGCTGAATGGCATAGCATTTCAGACCGATCGGCACTAAACACTACCCAATACCCACACGATATGGAGCCTGGGGTCCCCGCACATTGAGCTCAGCTAGTGAGCCTGAGGTTGCCCCGCACATTGAGCTCACATTATTAGTTCACAATTCAATACATTTCGAGCGTTGGGGTTAGCAACTCATTATGCTCGCTTCTGGTCACGAGCCAGGAACACAAGTATCGTAGCAAAGCTACGCAATCACCCCACACGATATGGAGCCTGGGGTCCCCGCACATTGAGCTCAGCTAGTGAGCCTGAGGTTGCCCCGCACATTGAGCTCGCATTCTTAGTTCACAATTCAATATATCGAGCGTTGGGGTTTCCAACTCATTATGCTCGCTTCTGGTCACGAGCCAGGAACACAAGTATGGCGTAGGGAACACCTAGCCGGAACACGCAATTCGGGCATTGGCTATCAACCAACACATGGCCCGCTTCTGGAACATGAGCCAGGAACACAACATTGTAGCGAAGCTACGCAATCACAGCAATACCTAAAGAATGCGAGGTCATGACAATTTATTTGCGTACCGTTAATTAAATTAAACGTGACAGGCGAAATGCAATGACATGGACATATTCGCGTACCGTTAATTGAAAGTAAACATGACATGGTAATTGTGCAACATGCTAAAAGTCGGAACTAGCTTCGTTGTCAAGCTAGTTCCCCAATTTGCGCCTAGGCGAGTATCATTTCGTCGCCTAGCCTCTTTTACGCCTGCAACAAGCAAATGGCCTAAAACATGGCCTAAATCCTAAGTGGCAAGTTTCACTTGCCTAGCACCGGGGATTGACGATCACTTCGTCACACGGATGCTATCTACGGGGAAATCGCTGTTATGGGGGACCAATCATCAAACAACATGAAATATTATTAGGGTTTCATAAAAATATAAATAAGTTATAAAAACAACGGTAGATCGATTTCTTACCGAGAGGAGGCGGAAGAAACACTCCGGAGAACCATAGGATCAGATCTGGAAAAGATTGGGGAAGTTTGGAGAAACTAGGGTTTTGGAGGATTTGGGGATTTGATGGATTTTGATGGAGATTTGGGGAAGATGAGAGGTAGATAGAGTGAATGGATGGATTGGATGATGGATTTAGGGCTTGGAATGAAGGATTGAAGCTTGGAGGAAGATGGGGGCTGAAGGGGGAAGATTTTAGGGTTTTGGGTCGTGTTGGAGAAGAAGAAGTCGTTTGGGTTGGGTATAAATAGGTTGAGCTGGCGGCTGCCCAGAAATTAGGGTTTTAACACTGGTTAGTCAGTCAAAGAGCAACCACTGACCGACTAGTTTGGCAACTAGTCGGTCGGTCGACCAACGCAGACCGACTAAGTGCAAACAGTAACTCCTGAACGAAAATAGGATTCTAGAGTTAGTCGGTCCATGAACAAGTACTGACAGACTAGTTTAGCATCTAGTCGGTCGATGAACGTTCTTAGACCGAATAAGAGTAAACAGTAACTCTTGAGAAATTTAGAAAGCTAACTAGTCGGTCCAAGAAGGATTGCCGACCGACTGGATTGTCATCTAGTCGGTCGGTGGCCCTTCTTACACCGGCTAATGAGCACCAAAAGTACCGATACGGAGCGTGGGGCCCCGGGATCGATTCCTAAGACTCCTAGGCTTGATCTAATAGTTAGATACGACCGTTATGAAGTCCGTCACGAGTGACATACTTCGAAATCGACGATCCCAGGGAAGAAACGAGAAAATACGACGAATCGATCGAAAATGAAAGCTACGGAGACGAAAACCACGCTGAGGAGAAAATCCACCAAAGCAAATATTATATTATATTAAATCCAGATACATGAAAAGCAGTCGTTACATCAATTAAAAGACTCCAATGGATTGCACATCCATTGCTAATGAAAACCCAATTGCCGCTGGATGCATGGGGACATGCAATTCTGCATGCTGCATCACTAATAAGAATAAGACCCTCAGGAGGTCAGAGTCTCTCTTCAATGCAACTTGCATATGGAATGTCGCCGAACATTTCTCACTTGAGAATCTTCAGCTGCGTAGTTTATATCCCCATTGCACCATCCCAGAGGACCAAGATGGGCACTCAACGTCGCCTAGGTATTTATGTAGGGTTTGACTCACCCTCCATTATTAGATACGTAGAACCCCAAACGTGGGACGCTTTCAAGGCACGTCTTGAAGACTGTGACTTTGATGAGACATATTTCCCCAAAATGGGCCTAGACATTGAAAAGTCTAGCGCGAAGCAAATGTTAACGTGAGATACAAAGTGCTTGACCCATTATGATTCGGTGAAAAAACAATGTGATGATGAGATCCTGAAGATCTTACACATCCAAAACATAGTTCATAGATTACCGGACTCATTTACTGACAACCAGAAGATTGTCAAATCACACATCCCTGCTGCAAACACTCCAGCTAGAATTGATATCCCAAAGGATGGATGCAATCCACCAACAGTAGAAGTGGCTGCACCTCAACAGAAAAGATGCAGATCACCAGGCTCCAAGGATAAAAATCCAAGAAAAAGAAAAATAACCGGAGAACTTGGGATGATACACCCATAGAGAAACGAGCTCGTGTCCATACCCTCTTCCCTTCCGGAATCCAGTACAAAGGAACTGCCAGGAGAAACTGAAATATCATTAAATTATGTATGTACATGAGAGGTATTGGACAGAAAGAGTACAGTTGTCGACGATGAATTCGCGTTTCACATTGCTATTCACGTCGCCGGAAGCGACGATGATCATGATCCACATTCCGTTGCTGAATGCAAATGTAGAAATGACTGGCCAAAGTGGAATCAGGCAATAGAAGCCGAGCTGGACTCGCTTCAGAAACGCAAAGTCTTTGGACAAATAGTCCAAACACCTACTGGTGTCAAACCTGTGGGATACAAATGGGTATTCGTCAGAAAAAGAAATGAAAATAATGAGATCGCACGCTACAACGCAAGACTTGTAGCACAAGGTTTTTCACAAAGACCAGGCATTGACTATGACAAAACATACTCACCGGTCATGAATGCGATCACCTTCAGATCCCTGATAAGCTTAACAGCAAAGGAAGGTTTAGATATGCAGCTAATGGATGTTGTGACTGCATATCTATACAGTAATCTCGACACGGAGATATACATGAAACTTTCTGATGGCTTTTCAATGCCTGCTGAACTAAAAGATAGACCTCGGGACGTCTACTCTGTTAAGCTGCAAAGATCAATGTATGGTCTCAAACCATCAGGAAGGATGTGGTACAACAGACTCAACGAATTCTTTGTTAAACAAAGATTCAACAACAATGAAGTCCGCCCTTGGATCTTCATAAGAACAAAGGGAAAATGATTAGTAATAATTGCTGTCTACGTAGACGATCTGAATCTCATTGGATCTCCTGAAGAGATCGCTGAGATATTTGTAAGCCTAACAAAAGAATTTAAAATGAAAGACATAGGCAAAACGAAATTTTGCCTTGGCTTACAAATTGAACATCTAAAAGATGGAATCCTATTACATCAAACCACACACACAAAGAAAATGTTGCAAAGATTCCATATGGACCAATGTCATCCACTAAGTACACCTATGATGGTATGATCTCTGGATGCACATAAAGACCCCTTTCGGCCGTTGGAAGAGTGGGAGGATATAATTGGTCCAAAAGTCCCTTATCTAAGTGCCATCGGAGCACTCTTATATCTGGCAAACTGCACGCGTCCCGACATAGCATTCGCAGTAAATTTGCTAGCCAGATACAGCGCAGCGCCCACACAGCACCACTGGACCGAGGTTAAGCACCTTCTGCGGTACCTCCAAGGGTCTCCATATTTGGGACTCTTCTACAAAAATAGAATATCCTCTACACTTGCTGGTTATGCTGATGCAGGTTACTTGTCAGACCCCCACAACACAAAGTCACAGATTGGGTATGTGTTTACCTATGGAGGGACAGCCATTTCCTGGAGATCCATCAAGCAAACCTTGACGGCGACCTCATCCAATCACTCAGAGATCATTGCCATCCATGAAGCAAGCAGAGAATGCGTATGGTTACGCTCAGTTGTCCACCACATCCTGTCTACGACCGGACTGAAGAGTGGAGATCTTGAACCTACTACAATGTTCGAGGACAATGCTGCTTGTATAGCTCAGTTACAAGGTGGCTTCATCAAAGGCGGCAGAACAAAGCACATTTCACCAAAGTTCTTCTAGACACACTAGCTACAGAGAGATGGCAAGATCGACATCAGACAAGTGTAATCATGTGACAATTTGGCAGACTTGTTGACTAAAGCCCATCCTACTGTCATTTTAGGATGTTTGTACAAAGGATTGGGATGAGACGCCTAAGAGATCTGAAAGCTTGAGAGCTTGTACAGATCAGGGGGAGTTATGGAGAGTTTGTAGTCTTTTTCCTTAACTATGGTTTTTCCCACAGGGTTTTCAATAGCTAAAGGTTTTAACGAGGCAAATCTCACCAACTCAGGATCCTGAAGTATCCACCCCATGTGAAACTCTTCTATGCTCAAAATCCTGAAGTATTCGCGATCAGAGTCCACCCCTATGGCTGGATAAGGGGGAGTGTTGTGAACGGTTATTTAATTGGAGTTGGTTTAGATTCTGGGCTATCCTAGAGATAGGCCCATATCAATATAGCCCATATTTGTATTCTCCCCTATTGCCTATAAATAAAGAGCTGGGGGCTCCTCCCCCAGTAGTTGATTGAACTAAATGAAAATTAAGCTATTGGCTACTCCAAATACTTATGCATGACTCAAGGTGGCCAACGGACCGGCCCAGAGGGTTGGAACCCCCCAACTGCCCGGCCCGTTGCCCGTTGCCCGGCGGGCCGCGGGCCGAGCAAAATAGTTTTTTATTAAAAACTTCAAAAATCTAAAACAAAATCTTTAAAATCTTAAATTTTTTTATTAAATACGTAAATTTAATAAAAAATGTTTTAAAGAATAAAAACTAAGTTAAGCAGTATATAAAAATTTTAAAATATATATAAGAACTATATAAAATTATTTTAAAATGTTAAGCATTTTATAAATTGAAGTATATTTAATATAACATTATCAAAAATTCAAAATGATATAATGAAACTATTTTAAATTAAATCTATATTATTGAAGAAAAAAAGATATTTAAGCCCGAAATTCACGAAGGTCCTGGGTTGAACCTTTAAATTTCATTAATTCAAATTTTTTTGAGGGGTGGACTTACATTGGCCAGCTTTACCCCTCATACAATGGCCAAAACATATGACTTCTAAATGCTAATACAAGTAAGAAAGTAACAATAGAAGAAAAAAAGAAAATCATTCAGCTTCTGTAGCTTCTTCCTCAGAGTCTTCCGAAAGGTCATGTTTATCTTGCGAGCGGTTTTCAGCATGAAACCAATCCTTTGCACATACCGCCGCTTCAACTATGTCTTCTTTAAGCCTTGATCTCTTGTCGCTCAGAACTCGGCCACCTGTACTAAAAGCAGACTCCAATGCAACAGTAGAAATAGGGACTGATAACAGATCACTGGCCATAATGGTCAGAATTGGAAACCTATGTTCATACACATTTTCCACCATGCCAAAATGTCAAAATTCTCATCATCCAATTCTGACTCAGTAAAAGGAAAAGTAATTTCTAAATACTTGGACAACTCACTAGATGAACTTTCTGTAGCTACGGTTTTTTGTTTTTTCTTCCCCAAAATCTGTCGGAGTTTGCATGTAATATTATAACTAGCAGGAACAGAAGAAGTGTGTGATGAACTACCATATCTAGCCTCATACATCACAAAAAGAACTCTTAAGCTAGTTTTAAAATTCATTATATGATCATCTACTTCAAATTTCATGTTTTCATAAAAGGTTTCTAATAACCCAACTACTACTTCCTCTTTAAACCGTGGATTAAAAACCTTAGATAATGAATTAAGCAAAGGAACATGCTTCTTATATTTCACTAGTTTAGTATCCATTTCTTCTATCATAGGTTGAAGAACAATGGTAGTGTCCGTAGTGTCTCTATACTTCGCTAAAGTGTTTGAAATGATAACTAATTGACCAAGGCCTAAACTGGATGTTGAGTAATACACACCCGAGAGTTTGTTTGTAGTAACATAAAAACCCTCAAAAAATCACAAAGCTGCTCAATCATTTTCCACTCAAACTCACTAATGTTGTAATCCGCGTCATATGGAATGTGTGTGCTAACAAAATAACTCATCTGAATCTTGTTTTTAAGACATGCAACATATCAGAAGATACGCTGAATTCCACCTATGTGGAACGCTAAATTTAAACTTTCGGCAAGGAAGTTGGCTATTTCTACATACTTCTTTGTACAAATTTCTCTTATTGGCAGAAGACTGCATGTATAACATAAGGTTCCTACCTTTTTCTAACCAATCAGAAGCATATTTTAGCCCATAATGTACTACCAAATTCAAGATGTGACAAACACATCGGTGATGAAATAAAATACCCTTAAGATCAGGGTTCAGTTGTCTTTTTAAAGATGATTTTGCACTTGTATTGTTAGATGCATTATCAAGTGTAAAGAAAAAGATTTTTTTTCAAAAATATCATACTCGTGAATAATAGACATAATCACATTAGTAATGACATCACCGGTATGAGCATGTTCTAACATTTTAAAACCGATAATCATCTTGTGAATAGTGTAGTCATGGTCACATGTCAAGGAGACGAACGGTCAAGGAGACTTCACTCCCCCCGAGCTTTCTCGTCCGCACAGGTCAAAGAGACTTCACTCCGTCGAAGCTACCATTCGACGCTTCATACATCGGAAACGAACGGTCTCGACCCCCCCAGCTTTCTCGTCCGCGCAGGTCAAGGAGACTTCACTCCACCGAAGCTACCATTCTGCGCTTCATCCACCGATGACGAACGGCCTCGATCCTGAGCTCGTTCAACTCTCTACTCAAAGAGGCCGTCGTTAACCGGAAGTTACCCATCGAGATACCGACGCACAGATCCGCGCATTCTGGACCGAGCAAATGCACCGCTATCCGATCTCGGAGGACGCACGTGTCTCACGCAACCACGTCGACCTCCGATCCTCGAGACTACCGAATTGTGGTGAGAAAACACCCTAAAACAGTTTCCGACATTTTTTCAAAAACCACGTAACGAAAAATGTGTTTTCAAGAAGCTATGTGGGTTTTTGTAATAAGTAAAAAGAGTTAACATCAAATGATTGCAATTCGATTATTAATCAAAACAAAGTAATATTTTTGAGGAGAGAGAATTCCAATATTTTCCAGTTGTGAGTGGGGGAGGCCTTTGGCCTCCCCACCACTTATCCCTCCATTACACCCCCACTCTTAGTGTAATGGAGACCTTTGGTATCTAGGTGTCTCTTGGTATACCCTATGAATTTTATAAATATAGAACCATGGCTATTTGCCATGGTTACTCTTCCCTCAACATTTCTCAACACGTTATCAGCACGTAAAGCTCTCATCTCTTGAGCTTTTCATCCCGTCTCCCCTCAAAAATTAAACACATATGCGCGAAGGAATCTATTGTTGCGGCGAACTGTTGCGGCGATCATTTTTGGCGTATTAGGAGCGTGGATTTTTCTTTCTGCGGATCTTCTCTTTTTACGATCGTCCCTAGATTTTTTGATCTAGAGGTAACTATTTCGATCCCGTAGATACATACAAAATATTGTTAGCTATGATTTTACATAGCTTTCCTTAAGGCTTGTATAAATCTGGTACATCATAAAAATCATCAAAAATTAAAATAATGATGATAAAAATATACAAAACCCCCAACAAACTTTTCATCTCCCACCCTCGTTTGCGGGCACCCAATTGCCGTATCTGCTCCCACCTACGGAGTTTTCCCTGCAAAACAATCTGTCGAGGGGGGGTTCCCTCTACAGACTAGCAGACAACCTCCTGCCCCTAGACGGGGTGGCTCTGGCTATAACCCCCCCACCATCGGGGGGGGGGACTCTGCGGCTCTTACGGGGGGGCTCCGGCGTTTCGCCCCCCAGAAGGGGGGGGGGGCTCCGACGTCCCACCCCCCTCAGACGGGGGGGGGGGGGGGTCTGTGGCTCACCCCACCCCCCCGACGAGGTGGGGACTCTGGCGTCCCGCCCCCCAGACGGGGGGGGGGGGGGGGGGGGGGGTCTGCAGATCAACCCCCCCCGACGGGGGGCTCCGGCTAATCACCCACCCCTCCCGCCGAGGGGGGGCTCGTTTGTAGGCCATGTCCAACACCCCCACGTCGGGGGGTGTTCTGTGTGCCCCCCGATCGGGGGTCTGCCATCTGCGCGTGAGAAGGGGGGGTCTGCCGACGAAAGGGGGTTAACAGTGCCTGACACCGAAGGGGGTTGTTTTTGTAGATAAAGGGGAGAGGAGGGGACACAATCTGTAAGATGAGGGTTTGGGGGTTTTTGGCATTCATCAACCCTAAATTTGTTTTTTGGGTTTGAGTTAAAATTGATTTTAAATTTTACAGCCCAAAACTGTTTAATAATTTTGTTGGGTTGTTTATTAGGCCTGAAGCCTAGTACATAAAATGAAAATTAAAATGTGCTTAAATTACCTTACGTGCCTGCAGTCCATATTACAACAATAATTTATTTTATTTGGTTATTTGGGCCAGAAGCCCAGATAATTTAAATTTCTAATTAAAATGATAATTATTTTACTTATGGGCCTGCAGCCCCAATCATAATAATAATTCATTATAATTTCTTGTTTGGGCCTGAAGCCCAGTTATTCAAATTTCTATTATTATTTTAAAAATTACTCTTGCATTATTATTTATGGATTATTAGAATTTTTCAAAATATAATTATCTTAAGGATCCAGCGATCGCTCTGACGTTAGTCATCTAACCTAACGGTGTATGACGTCTCCCCGTGGTCTAAAAGATTATTATATTTTATAGTTTCTTTTTCCATATCATATATGCCTGAGTTATATGCGTGGTTGCTTTCTTTGTGCCTGTAGCATATTTAAAACTGCGTGGATGTTTATATAAATTAAAATATGTTTTTGGGATCGGCCAGTTTGATACCTTTAAAATTACTTGCACTTTTATTTTCTTTTGAGAGATTTTGTAATTGAGGATTGAATGTATTAATGCCAAAGACCGGTGTACCAACATATGAAGACGGAGGTGAAATTTACAAATGATAGGAACCCCTTCTGGGTTTCCAACTTGTATTTTTTTCTTTTCTTTATGAACGGTATATCGGACTTTGGATTTTGTACGTTTTTGGGTATCTGGCCTATCCCCACATTTTACTTATTTTATTCTTTATGCATGAATTTATATCTTAACTAATTCATGCTTATTTTAAATTGCATAGATAAATGGAAAATTAGCAAGCGTCGATTTCGAGGTCCTTGATGCTGCAAGAAAAAATTACCTGAGTTGGCGAGTGGACCTGAAGTTCCACTTGCGTTCGATGGCCCTCCTTGGCTCAATTTTGGCTCCTTCATCGGCCCCATCAGCGGCCGATGCTTCTGCTACATCTAGCAGCACTCGTACCACTGTCTCCGATGTGGATAAGGCGAAAGCCATTATCTACATTATGAGACATATAGATCGGACCTTAAAGGCTGAATACCTTACGGTAGAGGACCCAATTGAATTGTGGACAGCGCTGGAGGCACGGTATAAACATCAAATTGATGTAATATTACCACGTGCCAGTTATGAGTGGGAAAACCTCAGACTTCAGGACTATAAGTCCGTTGCTGAGTATAACTCTGCACTTCATAATATCACCTCACGCCTGAAGTTTTACGGTGAAGAAGTAATTGAACAACGTATGTTAGAAAAGACATTTACCTCGTTTCACGAGAAAGTTGCAATCCTCATGCAGCAGTATCGTGAACGCAACTTCACAAAATTCTCTGATTTGATCTCTTGCCTCCTTATAGCAGAGCAGAATAGAGACTTACTGCTTGGTACTCATAATTTACGTCCTGCTGGTACTGCTCCTATCCCTAAAGCCCACTACATTTCTCCCCAGAAGAGGAAAAACAAGAAGAAGACTAAAAAGAATAAAGGGAAAGCTGTAATGAAGCAAGCACGAGGAGAAGCACCCCAGACCACCAACAACAAAGGAAAGAGAAACTTCACATGGAAGCGTAAGAACACTGATCAAGTGTCTATTCCTAAGAAGAACTTGGAGGATAAATGCCATAGATGTGGCATGACTGGACATTGGTCCAGAAACTGTCGCACTCCTCGCCACCTCCAGGAACTATATCAGGCGAGCCAGAAGTCTCTTCCTGAAACTAACTTGGCGGATTTTCAGTCGCCAACGATTTTCACTGCAAAAGACTTCGAGAGTGACGACCTGCTCGATTGAGCCCTATCTTTATCTATGCATTTTACATGTTGCTTCATCTTTAGTTTGCTTTTGTACGAACTTTTAGTTAAATGTCATTTTACATTTACTTAAATAAAATTTCGTTTTGCTTATATAGATGAAGTATGATTGCCTAGTGGACAGTGCCTCGACGCACACAATCCTTCGCGAACATTGCTATTTTAATAGCATAAATAAATATGACAGTCCTGTTATCATAATTTCAGGACTGTCCAAAATAATCAAAGGATCTGGTGAAGCAATAATATTCCTCCCAAATAACACAAGACTTCAAATAAAGAATGCATTATTCTATCCTAAATCAAATAGGAATCTCATAAGGTTAAAAGATATTCGTTTAAACGATATCACTTAGAAACCAGAGATGTAAATAAAGTTGAATATCTGTATGTAACTCGTCAAAAAGATGACCAGAAGATCATTTACGAATGATTCAAGGGATTCCCGTCGGGTCTCTACCATACACACATTCAACCAATAGAAGCCAATATGACTGAGCACCAGACGTGCCCATCATTGCCAGCGTTCGAACTCTGGCACAACAGAGTTGGTCACCCTGGATCAGCTATGATGCGACGCATCATCACTGAATCCCGTGGACATAACTTGAAGAACCTGAAGATTCTTCATAAGGGTGAATTTCCTTGTCCCCTTGTTTCAAGGGAAAACTGATAACGAGACCCTCCCTCCTGAAAGTGGAATTGAAATCTCCTGGCTTCCTTGAGAGAATTCATGGTGACATTTGAGGGCCTATTCACCCCGCAAGTGGCCCATTTCGGTACTTCATGGTATTGATTGATGCATCCACTAAATGGTCTTATGTGCGCCTCTTGTCCACCTGCAACCTAGCTTTTCCAAAGCTATTGGCACAAATAATAAGGTTGCCGGCTCATTTCCCCGATAACCATATCAAGAAACTACGTCTTGATAATGCGGGTGAATTCACTTCACAAGTATTCGAAGACTATTGCCGGGCAACGGGTATTGAAGTTGAACATCCAGTAGCAGATGTTCACACCCAGAACGAATTAGCTTAGTCCCTTATAAAGAGACTCCAATGGATTGCACGTCCATTGCTTATGCAATCCCAGTTACCGGTGGATGCTTGGGGCATGCTATTTTACATGCCGCATCACTTATTAGGATACGACCCTCTGGACGTCATACATTATCCTCGATGCAACTTGCATATAGCGCACCTCCGGATATCTCTCATTTGAGAGTGTTTGGTTGTGCGGTATATGTCCCAATAGCACCACCTCAGAGGACCAAAATGCGTCCTCGGCGTCGTCTAGGTATCTATATTGGGTTTGATTCGTCCTCTATTATCAGATACCTTGAACCCCTTACAGGGGACGCATTCAAGGCACGTCTTGCTGACTGTGAATTCGATGAGAAAATTTTTCCTAAACTAGGCACACAGTCTAAGAAGCCTGAAGCTATTAAGACCATTATTTGGGACCAGAAGTCTTTGTCCCTATATGATCCGTGTACTAATATGCGTGAAGATGAGATCCTAAAGATCCTTCACATTCAGAATACAGTACATCTTTTACCGGATAAGTTCACGGACAACCAAAAGATTATCCGTTCACACGTCCCTGCTGCTAACACGCCAGCTAGGATTGACATCCGCATAGATGGATGCAATCCACCAGCAGCAGAATTGGCTGTACCTCAATTGAAAAGAGGACGCCCACCAGGTTCAAAAGATAAAGTTCCTCGAAAGAGGAAGATTCCTGGAGATAATAAGATTATCCCTCCACAGGATGCTGAGCTTAGACTAGCTACTTCTCCCCTCCTTATTTCCTCTACAGAGGAAACAATAGGAGAAACATCATTAAATTTTGTACGTACTGGAGAGGTACTGGACAGACATAGCACAGTCGTCGTCGACGATTTTGCATTCGATATTGCCGTTTACGTCACTGAATACGATGATGACGTCGAACCACGATCTCTAGCGGAATGTAAACGCAGAGATGATTGGCCAAAGTGGGACGATGCAATAAGAGTAGAGCTGGACTCACTCTTGAAACGCAAATTCTTTGGACCAACAGTCCAAACACCAATAGGTGTAAAGCCTGTGGGATATAAGTGGATTTTCATAAGAAAAAGAAATGAAGATAATGTGATCGTTCGCTATAAGGCACGTCTTGTAGCCTAGGGTTTTTCTCAAATACCGGGGATTGATTACAAAGATACATATTCCACGGTCATGGATGCGAACACATTCCGATTTTTAATAAGACCAACTTCTCTGAAAAGCCTAGAAATGCAGCTCATGGACATTGTGACTGTATTTCTATATGGCAATATAGATAAAAAGATCTATATGAGACTTCCTGATGGATTTAATCTATCCCCAGAGATAAAAGAGATACCTCGGGACGTATTCTCTGTAAGGCTGCATAGATCATTATATGGTCTAAAGCAATCGGGCAAAATGTGGTATAACAGACTTAGTGATTTCCTTGCACAGCAAGGATTCACAAATAATGAAGTCTACCGTATATCTTTATCAAAAGAACGGGAACAAGATTCGTCATCATAGCAGTATATGTTGATGACTTAAATCTCATAGGATCTCCTGCAGAGATCAATGAAATATCTAAAAGCCTAAAGCGTACTTTTGAAATGAAAGACTTAGGCAAAACAAAGTATTGTCTTGGCTTATAGATTGAACACATACGAGGTGGAATCCTATTACACCAATCAAATTATACAAAGAAACTTCTACGTAAGTTTCATATGTACAAATGTCATCCATTAAGTACTCCATATTGGGGTTTTGGCGGACCCCCAGAGCTCGGATCTGTGTCCGTCCTAAGTCGGACGGACCACAGGGGCACAAAAGCGCAGCGAAAATAGAAAATAAAAATTTTCTAGACTAGCTAAACTATTTAGCTAGGCTCTGAGGAAGCCAGAACCTAGCCCGATCTATGCCAACTTGGGGTGGATCTGACCACCCCAAGAGGGATCTACTCTAAAGCGACTAATTTAAATCTACACTAAAATTACTTAACCACATACCCGGAATCTTGGCCCTGGAGCAGGCAAGATGTACCGCACCGTCTTTAGAAGCTCCTCGTAGCCGAGCCGCCTTGACTCGAACCACCTGAGCCAGCTCGCACCCTCGCACCGATCCACCCGAGCCGACTTTCGCCTCCGAACCGATCACACGCGGTAGAAAGTTTCACTTGTGAAGAACCCGCGTCTTAGACGTCCGGATCAAGATC
This sequence comes from Scilla litardierei, assembly GCA_030789695.1. NCBI lineage: Eukaryota > Viridiplantae > Streptophyta > Magnoliopsida > Asparagales > Asparagaceae > Scilla > Scilla litardierei. The sequence continues at coordinate 145,873,537 of CM061135.1, forward strand.
CAAACCCCCTTCGTAGTCTTGCTAGGACTACTCTGGAGAACAGGAAGAGAGAGAGAGAGAGAGAATAATTTAGTCGCCGATCGAGCTTGCTCTAAGAGTCTGGAGCTACTCGATCGATGACTTGGTGTATGTTTCAACGAAGAGAGTGCACCCCTATTTAAATAGGGAGTTGGCACTCACTCCTTCGTTGCGAGCAATGTGGGACATTCGCAAAATGGGAGAAAAATCAATTAAGCCAATTTGGCTTAATTTCTAGTTTAAGTGAGCTTTTCATAAAAGCAAACTTTAACTAATTAATTCTCTTTGCATATAAAACTTTAGACACCAAAAAAGCTATCAATCTGAAGAGCTTCGAATGGTGAACGTGTAGGAACCGACGGCGACGAATTTCGACTTCGTTTGACCCCTCAAACAATTGCCCAAAGTTGGGCAAACAATCGATTTTCGTAGCCGTCATTTGGGGTTTCAAAAACCCCTAAATTGACTTAAGTTGCGGGCGCACCCGTCCAAGGGGGCAAAGGCGGGTCGCACGCACGCTACCGCAGCAGGCCGTGCCCGCTGCAAGTAGCGGGCCGTGGGCATGTGCCCGCTGTGCAGTGGGCGTGCGCCCACTGCAGCCAGCGGACTGCGCCCGTTTGCCTTTGCCTATGGGCTTATTAGCCCAGTGGGTCTAACCCACTTCGCCTTGGACTGTTTTCGCGTCTCCGGGCTCGTTTGAGCTCCGATTTGGACACGGTTTGAACCTGTGTTTAGACCGGGACGATCCCGTCATCCAGGAAACCGCTTCCAATATATTTGTTCCTACTAAATTTGTCGTAACCAATTTACGACATGTTTAATCATAGTTTGCATCAAATGCAACGTTTGTCCCTATTGCTATTGCGACTAACTTTCACAACAAGCTTTGTGAATATCATCAAATGATATCTCTCTCTATTCTATCTTCCTATTACTAAGACACGAACACTACTCGGTGTGAGACCCTACAGCCCGACCTTACTACATGTTGGGGCTCAGAACCCCTAGACGACGGTCACTACGAGCAGTAGCTGTCGTCCCTGTTTCAAAATCATCATAACGTGATCGACCCTTTGACAAAAGCATCATTGGGTTTAAATTGGCTGTGTCAGTGATGAACTCCGTTAGCCGTAGTCCCTTCGTCAAGACTGTGTTCTTGTTGGCCTAGGGTATGGTTTACTGTCAACCCGATTAGACAACATTGGTCAGTATACGACGGTCTTTGTTGTATTCATGTTATGCTTCTTACAATGTACCCAGGCTGAGGATTAACACAAAGATCGTACTGAGCCTGTAACACTAACTTCCCTTTAACGGAAGTGACGAATCCCATCTTAGTCATCTACTCGCCTCGAGAGCTTCGGGTGCAACTCAACCTAAGATCTTTCAGCAGGCCTAGCCTTGAAGCTAGATCATAGGTCTAAGCTACACCGTTCACTCACAGGTTTATACAAATGACTTCAGGTCTTAAGAACCAGCTAACCTATCATCACCCTAGAGTTATTAAAGATAGTTCAGTTAAAGTCAACCATTTAATAACTCTTATGTGGTCGTTCAGTGAACTCATTCTCCAATGAGCACCTGTGTCTCGTCTCTGACTTCACCAAGTCGAATGACTATGAGATCATCATTACCCTAAGGTAAAACTAAGACACAATGGTCTATCCGATGTATCGATATCCAGTTCTCGACACATCTATGACCACGAACCGTTTAAGACTTACGTTCTATTCGATCACTTACTTACTCATAATCGAGATCTCATCTAGATACGTAAGGACCTAACTATAAGTCTATGGATATTATCTAAGTATATTAATACGAACTATTTATACTTAGAATAATAGGTACCATATACGGTATGAACAAGACGTATACTTATGGATAAATGCCTTATGGGCATATATTCTCCTACATCTCCCACTTGCAGTTGGGCTATTTATCTCGGTATCTCATACCGCTATAGCATATCAGTCACATTGACATTTATATGACAAACCTAAGAGTGGTTTTACTAACGAGTATCTACAATGAATTTAAGTGGATTAATAAATACATCTCTTGATCACACAGGGTTGATCCTTTGGAAAAATGATCTGGATCAATTTTTCCTATCTTTGTATAGCTAACAATTAGCTTATACAATCTAGATGTAGGGTCTAACATTATAATTTATTAGTCAGTCTCAGCTCATTCCACTTTCTTTGTGTTAATATGTCAAGTACATACATGACTCCCTGAGTCTCTATATATTCGATTAAATCAAAACAATTTTGATTCAATGTTCTATATAGATGATTTATTTAAGGTGGAAATCCTTTTTACTTAGTCCGAGAGACCGGAACCAAGTATACGAGCTGGCTCCCACTGACTTTAAGAATTACCTGGTTGAATACTTCAATATTATATCTAAATCATATTTAGATTATATATACGAAGATATAACCATTTTATAAGTGCTTTTGATGGAATGTACCAGTGTCAGGTTCGGTTTGACGAATGAGTCAAGTCAAGATCGGTTTAAGGAATCTTGACATTGACTCGCTCAATCAAAAACGTCCTACACTGTACTTTTCCCTTAACCAACATTTAATATTAACTCTTTAATAACTAAATGCGGTTTATTAAGAATTAATCTTAATATGCGTATAATTGTGATCGCACACAATTTATACGCCCTTGGAACATATACTTAACTACCAATTGACTATAACATTAAGTCAGCTCAAAAAATCAACATTTTCCGAAGCTTCGCATCATCATTCGAGAATTTTCGCAACCATCTCAGAAAGCCACAATCACAGAAAATTTAAGCCAATCAAATTTCAACTCAACAAAAACGCAATTTCCGAGACATTCATTAAAACAACGGATTCATTAAGATGAACCGTAATTTGTTTATCCCATAAACTTTGAGTGCAGAACACTCAATCATTGTTTTCAACATTCAAGAAATGATGCAATTTATTTAACTAAGATTAGTATCATCTCCTTCTTGATCATGTCTCTTGAAGTCGTTGAACGGCCCTAGCAGCAACGATTGCTTAGATTGCCGACCGTCCTCCGCACTTCTCCCAATCTCCGCTTCATATCAGCCACATGTATACATTACACAGATGTCTTTTAGTATCTCATACTATATGATTGGAAATAATTACGTTTTATTGAATTGAATTTGTACCTGAGGTGGAGGCATCCGTATGCCCCTTCTTCTTCTCTGCAAGATAGATCTTACAGTTCCTCTTCCAGTGGCCAATCTTGTGGCAATGGAAGCACTCAGATTTCGATGGGGCCCCTTTAGTCTTTTTCTTCCCTTTCTTCGCCTTTGCAGGTTGCGGGACCTGCCTCTTCTAACCATTGCCTTTCGGCTGTGTAACGACTGGTTTTCTTGTATCTGAATTTATTATAATATAATATATGTTTTGGTGGATTTTCTCCTCTTGTGTGGTTTTCGTCTCCGTAGCTTTCAATTTTCGATCGATTCGTCGTATTTTCTCGTTTCTTCCTTAGGATCGTCGATTTCGAAGTACGTCATTTGTGACGGGCTTCATAACGGTCATATCTAACTATTAAATCAAGCCTAGGAGTCTTAGGATTCGATCACGGGGCCTCGCGCTCCGTATCGGAACTTTTGGTGCTCATTAGCCGGTATAAGAAGGGGCACCGACCGACTAGATGACGATCCAGTCGGTCGGCAAACCTTCTTGAACCGACTAGTGAGCTTTCTAAATTTTCTCAGGAGTTACTGTTTATCGTTAGTCGGTCTAAGAAGAGCTGTTGACCGACTAGGTTGCAAACTAGTCAGTCGGCAAAGCTTCTTGAACCGAATAACACATCATCTTAATTTTTGTTGAGTTACTGTTTACTCTTAGTCGGTCTAAGAACGTTCATCGACCGACTAGTTGCTAAACTAGTCGGTCAGTACTTGTTCATGGACCGACTAACTCTAAATCCTATTTTTCGTTCAGGAGTTACTGTTTACACTTAGTCGGTCTGCGTTGGTCGACCGACCGACTAGTTGCCAAACTAGTCGGTCAGTGGTTGTTCTTTGACCGACTAGTCTGTGTTAAAACCCTAATTTCTGGGCAGCCGCCAGCCCAACCTATAAATACCCCTCCCAAACGTTTCTTCTTCCTCCAACACGATCCAAAACCCTAGAAACTTCCCCTTTGAGCCCCCATCTTCCTCCAAGCTCCATTTCTTCATTCCAAGCCCTAGAATCATCATCCAATCCAACCTTTCACCCTATCTACTTCTCATATTCCCCAAATCTCCATCAAAATCCATCAAACCCATCAAAATCCCCAAAACCCTAGTTTCTCCAAACTTCCCCAATCATTTCCAGATCTGGTCCTAGAGTTCCCCGGAGTGTTTCTTCCGTCTCCTCTCGGTAAGAAATCGATCTACCGTTGTTTCCTTGTCTTATTGTAATTTTTATGAAACCCTAATAAAATACTTGTGTTATGATGATTGTTCCCCATGACAGCGATTCCCCGTAGGCTAGCATTCGCGGAAACGAACTTTCGTAACCGTCATCCCCGGCGATAGGCAAGTGAAACTTGCATCCCTTGATTTGGGCCATGTCTTAGGCCATTACCTTGTTTTTAGCGTAAAAGAGACTAAACGGTGAAAGGATAGCCGTTTAGACGCCATTGACCTAGCTCGACAACGAAGCTTGGTCCGTCACCCTCATCATGCTTGTATGTCACGTTTACTTTTCAATTAAACGGTACGCGTATTAAATGTTCATGTCATCCATGCATCCTTAACTGCTATTGCATTTTGCCTGTCACGTTTCATTTAAATAAACGGTACGCGAATATCTGTTCATGTCATTGCATTTTGCCTGCCATGTTTAATTACAATTAACGGTACGCAAAGTAACTGCTCATGTCATTGCATGCTTGAACACTCATCGTGATTGCGTAGCTTTGCTACATACTAGTGTTACTTGTTCCGGCTAGGTGCACCCCTACGCCATACTTGTTAAATCCACTTTCTGGCTCGTGTTCCAGAAGACGAGTTCAACACAGCCTGCGGGCAAAGGGCACTCGTTGAGTGATCCCTTGTACTTGACACTTGAACACAGCCTGCGGGCAAAGGGCACTCGTTGAGTGATCCCTTGTACTTGATACTTGAATACAGCCTGCGGGCAATAGGGCATCCATGTGTGGGTGATCCCTTGTACTTGTTGTTACTTGACTATACTTGTCACACTTACCACTTGTACTTTACTTGTCACTTCCATACTATACTTACCATGCCATACATCATACTATAACTGCTAGGTTGCTAGTTACTTTCAGTTTCCTTGCTCAAGTCTTTTAGACTTGCTGACATGTGCCCCTCTCTCTTTTGGGTGACGCATGTTAGACCTTGAGCCTGAGTTGCCCGCTGAGGGTGAGGTGTTTGCGGACGCCGAGCTTGAGCCCGTGTTGGACGGGGAGTACGCGGACACTGGGGACTAGTCCTAGTGTCTCCGTTGTATTTTACTTTTGTTAGACGGTTGTTTGTTATCGGTGCGTGGCACCTATACTTATCTACGTTGTAGCTTTTGTTTGGCCTTGTTCTGGGCCCTTAGACTCTTTTCTTTAGCCTGGTGGCTTTTCTGTGTTGTTGAATATTTTGTGGACAACCCTTGGGATTGGTGTTTCTTTTCCGTTTCATATTATTATTATTGTTGTTTCGATTGCAATTACAGGGACCTGCTTATACTAAATTGACGCTTATCAGGTTTGGGGCTTCACCGCTCCACTCCCGTGCGGACCTTTTCTCGTCTCGCCTCCATTTTAGGGAAGCGGGTCGTGACAGGTTTTAATGGTGGCCCATGCAGGTCATCTGTAACTGCAATTATCGGGATAACGATAATAATGCAAGATTGTCCAACAAACAATTTCGACATCTGAGCCCTAAGCTATGAGTCTAATTGTTTCGTTTTCTGCGTCATTAGATGGCCGGAAGGCGGATCACCCGAGGTGGTGGTAGTGGTGCGCCCCCTCACGACGAGGAGCCGGAGCGGGAGCCCACTAATGGGGAGATGATGAGGATGATGTTGCAGATGATGCAGGTCCAGCAGGGTGTGCTTCTGCAGGTGCAGAATGCTCCGGTGGCTTGAGCTGCTCGGGTGGTGGAAGCCCCTCGCTCTGAGCCCGGGGTGAAGCAGTTCAGAGAGCTGGGTCCTGCGTATTTTGATGGAACCGAAGGTCCCCTAGCTGCTGATGAATGGATGAGGAATATTGAGGACAATCTGAAGATGTCCAAGGTCAACGAAGTGAGTTGGGTTGACTTGGCGAAGCGCCAGCTGAAGGATAACGCCAGGAATTGGTGGGATGCTGAGGAAAGGATGTTGGTTGAGCCGATCGTCTGGGCTACCTTCAAGGCCAGATTTGATGGTGAGTTTTTCCCGAAGGCTGCCAGGGAAGAGATGCTGCAGCGTTTTATCGACCTGAAGCAGGGGAACTCGTCGGTGGACATGTACCACCAGGAGTTCATGAGGCTGAGTCGGTTTGCACCAAAGATGGTGCAGGACGCTGAGGAGCGAGCTCAGAGGTTTCTGCAGGGGCTTGTTTCGGAGCTCCAGAGCTTTGTGACCTCTTCTGACCGGGAATCTTATCAGAAGGTTTTGGTCGCTGCCAAGAGGCAGGAGCTGCTTGTGAACCAGAGGAAGGGGTCTGTTGTTGGTGCTGTGAGGAGGCCTGTGGAGCAGGCGAGAGCTGTGGTTAGGCCTGGATTCAGGCCGAACCAGCCTGTTCAGTTTAAGAGGCCAGGAGGGCCTATTCTGAAGACTTGCCATTTCTGTGGCAAGACTGGACACCTCAGGGATCAGTGTAGGAGGTTTCTGGGACAGTGCATTGTCTGCGGAGATCCTGCCCACACCATCCGGGAGTGTCCGAAGTCGAGGCAGCCTTGGCGGGCTCCTATTGCAGCACAGCCGTTGCAGCAGCGAGCTCCTGTGCCCGTTGGACGTGGAGCGCCTCTTGTTCCATAGAGACAGGCTTTTCAGCGGGCCGCTCCGCCGAGGAGGCAGGCATTTCTGATGACTGAGGAGGAGAGCATGGCCGTGGATGAGGTTATTACAGGTAACGCTCGTTCTAGCTGTTTATCTTCCTTAGTTAGTTTAATCTTTGATTATGTTGGTTGCTTGCTCATGTGTGCTGCTAGACTAGGATTTGATTGTAAATTGCTTGTTAGGTGTGGTTTTGGTTTGCACATTTCCTGCACGAGTCCTCTTTGACTCTGGTGCGTCGATGTGCATTTTGGCCCGGAGCTTCGTGGAGAAGCATTCCTTGTCGACGTCCTCTCTCTCCAAGAGTTGGAATATCGTCACAGGGAACGGTGTGGTCTCGGTGCATCGTGGGTGCAATTCTTGCCCGTTGGTGGTTTGTGGACGTGAGCTTTGTGCTGATTTCATTGTCCACGACATCATCAACTACGATGCGGTCCTTGGGATGGATTGGCTTGCGAGCTTCTATGCTACGATCGACTGCAGGAGGAAGAAGGTGGTGTTCGAGATTCCCGGACATCCAGTATTTGAGTTCAGTCGTGGTAGCAGTTCGCTTGGTCCTGTCAGATTTCGGGCCAGGCCGGTGGAGGCTGTAGCTATGCTGATGGAGCTGGATTGGCCAGCTGTGGTGCGAGATTTTGGCGACGTCTTCCCCGAGGAGATGTCTGGATTGCCGCCTGATCGAGCTCTGGAATTTTCTATTGACCTCGTTCCAGGTGCGCAGCCGATTTCGAAGGCGCCGTATCGTATGGCACCTGCTGAATTGGAAGAGTTGCGGAAGCAGTTGGATGAGCTGTTGCTGAAGGGTTATATTAATCCTAGTGTGTCTCCGTGGGGAGCACCGGTGTTGCTGGTTAAGAAGAAGGATGGTTCGCGTCGCATGTGCGTGGACTATCGGGGATTGAATGCGGTAACCATTAAGAATAAGTACTCGTTGCCTCGCATCGATGATATTTTTGATCAGCTTGGAGGTTCGAGGGTGTTTTCTAAGTTGGATTTGAGGAGTGGTTACCATCAGTTGAAGGTGAAGAGGGATGATGTTCCGAAGACAGCGTTCAGGACGAAGTATGGACACTATGAGTTTGTGGTTATGCCTTTCGGCGTAACTAACGCGCCCGCAGTTTTCATGAATCTGATGAACCTGATTTTCAACGACTTTTTGGATAAGTTTGTCGTTATCTTTATCGACGACATTCTGATCTATTCGAAGTCGGAGGAAGAGCATGCATCGCACTTGAGGACGGTGTTGGAAATTTTGAGGAAGCATCGTTTGTATGCTAAGTTTTCGAAGTGCGAGTTTTGGCTGGATCGAGTTGCTTTTCTGGGGCATGTGGTGACTGGAGATGGTATTTCTGTGGATCCCGGGAAGATTAGGACTATCAGGGAGTGGCCTGTTCCGTCGTCTGCGTCTGAGATTCGGAGCTTCCTTGGACTTGCTGGTTACTATCGGCGATTCATTAAGGACTTTTCCCGTATTGCTGAGCCGATGACCAGGTTGACGCGGAAGGATGTTGCTTATGTTTGGTCGGGTGATTGCGAGAGTGCTTTTGGTATTCTGAAGGAGAGGTTGACGAGTGCCCCTATTCTTGTGGTGCCTGATCGCAGCGGTGGATTTGAGATCTTTTGTGATGCTTCTGGAAAGGGTCTCGGTTGCGTGCTGCATCAGCACGGACATGTTGTGGCGTATGCGTCTCGTCAGCTTAAGGTTCATGAGAAGAATTATCCGACGCATGATTTGGAGTTGGCTGCCGTCGTGTTTGCTCTTAAGATTTGGAGGCACTTCTTGTTGAGTGAGAAAGTGAAGATTTTCACCGATCACAAAAGCTTGAAGTATATTTTCACTCAGAAGGAGCTCAACATGCGGCAGCGTCGATGGTTGGAGCTTATGGCGGATTATGAGATTGATTTGCAGTATCACCCTGGCAAGGTGAATGTGGTTCCAGATGCTTTGAGTAGGCTTCCGGCGGTGATGATTTTGACCTCACAGTGGAGATTGCAGCAGGATTTTTGCGAGTCTGGCGTGAAAATTGTTCTTCCGGGGGAGGCTTCTTCGTTGATGTACATGCAGGTACAGTCGACGATTGTGGATCGGATTAAGGCTGGCCAGGCTGAGGATCCGAAGCTGGTAAGGATTCGGGAGCAGGTGGAAGCCGGTCTGCGGATTGACTTTTTGATTCATGAGGATGGCTCGCTGAGGTTTGGAGCCAGGTTGTGTGTGCCAGCTGGGGATATCAGAGAGGAGCTGATGGTGGAGGCACACAGTTCGCCGTATTCTGTGCATCCTGGTGGCACCAAGATGTACCAGGATCTTCGTCTGAATTATTGGTGGCATGGTATGAAGAGGAGTGTGGCTCGGAGTGTAGCCAAGTGCTTGGTTTGCCAGCAAGTGAAGGCGGAGCATCAGCGTTCGGCCGGGTTGCTACAACCGCTTCCGATTCCGGAGTGGAAGTGGCAGCACATCACTATGGATTTCGTGACTGGACTACCTCGGAGTCCGAAGCAGAATGACGCGATTTGGGTGATCGTGGATCGATTGACCAAATCTGCGCACTTTATTCCGTTCCGAGTGGGACAGTCCACGGAGGTGCTAGCGAGGAGATATATGGAGGAAATCGTGCGACTTCATGGAGTCCTCGTGAGTATCGTGTCTGACAGAGACACGAGGTTCACATCTCAGTTTTGGCAGAGTTTGCAGAAGAGTTTGGGTACGCGTCTGAGTTTCAGCACGGCGTACCATCCGCAGACGGATGGCCAGTCTGAGAGGACGATTCAGATTTTAGAAGACATGCTGAGGGCGTGCATGTTGGATTTCAAGGGTTCGTGGGAGGACCATCTACATCTGGTAGAGTTTTCCTACAACAACAGCTTCCAGGCAAGTATTGGCATGGCGCCTTTCGCCGCTCTTTATGGGAGGAAATGTCGATCGCCATTGAGTTGGGATGACGTTGGAGATCGGGAGTTGTTGGGACCTGAGATGATCGTGGAGGCCGTGGATATCGTCAGGAATATTCGGGAGAGGTTGAGGATTGCTCAGGACCGTTTTAAGCATTGGGCGGATGCTAAACGTCGTCCTTTGGAATTTCAGCCGGGCGACCATGTGTTCTTGAAGATTTCCCCGAATCGTGGTGTGATTCGTTTTGGGAAGCGTGGGAAGTTGAGCCCGCGATACATTGGACCATTTGATGTTTTGGAGAGGGTTGGCGAGGTTGCTTATCGCTTGGCCATACCACCATCTTTGGAAGGAGTTCACAATGTTTTCCATGTGTCGCAGCTTCGTCGATACATTAGCGATCCATCTCATGCCATGGATTTCTCGGAGATCGCCGTTCGCTCGGATTTGACGTATGACCAGTATCCGGTGCAGATTCTGGACAGGCGTCAGAAGTCACTTCGACACAAGGTCGTCGATCTTGTTAGAGTGATGTGGCGGCACGGTTCGCCGGGAGAGTCTACTTGGGAGAGAGAAGATGAGATGCGAGAGCGCTACCCACTTTTGTTTCCGGACTCATGAGTATTCGGAAATTCCGAGGACGGAATTTTTCTTAAGTTGGGGAGGATGTAACGACTGGTTTTCTTGTATCTGAATTTATTATAATATAATATATGTTTTGGTGGATTTTCTCCTCTTGTGTGGTTTTCGTCTCCGTAGCTTTCAATTTTCGATCGATTCGTCGTATTTTCTCGTTTCTTCCTTAGGATCGTCGATTTCGAAGTACGTCATTTGTGACGGGCTTCATAACGGTCATATCTAACTATTAGATCAAGCCTATGAGTCTTAGGATTCGATCACGGGGCCTCGCGCTCCGTATCGGAACTTTTGGTGCTCATTAGCCGGTATAAGAAGGGGCACCGACCGACTAGATGACGATCCAGTCGGTCGGCAAACCTTCTTGAACTGACTAGTGAGCTTTCTAAATTTTCTCAGGAGTTACTGTTTATCGTTAGTCGGTCTAAGAAGAGCTGTTGACCGACTAGGTTGCAAACTAGTCGGTCGGCAAAGCTTCTTGAACCGACTAACACATCATCTTAATTTTTGTTGAGTTACTGTTTACTCTTAGTCGGTCTAAGAACGTTCATCGACCGACTAGTTGCTAAACTAGTCGGTCAGTACTTGTTCATGGACCGACTAACTCTAAATCCTATTTTTCGTTCAGGAGTTACTGTTTACACTTAGTCGGTCTGCGTTGGTCGACCGACCGACTAGTTGCCAAACTAGTCGGTCAGTGGTTGTTCTTTGACCGACTAGTCTGTGTTAAAACCCTAATTTCTGGGCAGCCGCCAGCCCAACCTATAAATACCCCTCCCAAACGTTTCTTCTTCCTCCAACACGATCCAAAACCCTAGAAACTTCCCCTTTGAGCCCCCATCTTCCTCCAAGCTCCATTTCTTCATTCCAAGCCCTAGAATCATCATCCAATCCAACCTTTCACCCTATCTACTTCTCATATTCCCCAAATCTCCATCAAAATCCATCAAACCCATCAAAATCCCCAAAACCCTAGTTTCTCCAAACTTCCCCAATCATTTCCAGATCTGGTCCTAGAGTTCCCCGGAGTGTTTCTTCCGTCTCCTCTCGGTAAGAAATCGATCTACCGTTGTTTCCTTGTCTTATTGTAATTTTTATGAAACCCTAATAAAATACTTGTGTTATGATGATTGTTCCCCATGACAGCGATTCCCCGTAGGCTAGCATTCGCGGAAACGAACTTTCGTAACCGTCATCCCCGGCGATAGGCAAGTGAAACTTGCATCCCTTGATTTGGGCCATGTCTTAGGCCATTACCTTGTTTTTAGCGTAAAAGAGACTAAACGGTGAAAGGATAGCCGTTTAGACGCCATTGACCTAGCTCGACAACGAAGCTTGGTCCGTCACCCTCATCATGCTTGTATGTCACGTTTACTTTTCAATTAAACGGTACGCGTATTAAATGTTCATGTCATCCATGCATCCTTAACTGCTATTGCATTTTGCCTGTCACGTTTCATTTAAATAAACGGTACGCGAATATCTGTTCATGTCATTGCATTTTGCCTGCCATGTTTAATTACAATTAACGGTACGCAAAGTAACTGCTCATGTCATTGCATGCTTGAACACTCATCGTGATTGCGTAGCTTTGCTACATACTAGTGTTACTTGTTCCGGCTAGGTGCACCCCTACGCCATACTTGTTAAATCCACTTTCTGGCTCGTGTTCCAGAAGACGAGTTCAACACAGCCTGCGGGCAAAGGGCACTCGTTGAGTGATCCCTTGTACTTGACACTTGAACACAGCCTGCGGGCAAAGGGCACTCGTTGAGTGATCCCTTGTACTTGATACTTGAATACAGCCTGCGGGCAATAGGGCATCCATGTGTGGGTGATCCCTTGTACTTGTTGTTACTTGACTATACTTGTCACACTTACCACTTGTACTTTACTTGTCACTTCCATACTATACTTACCATGCCATACATCATACTATAACTGCTAGGTTGCTAGTTACTTTCAGTTTCCTTGCTCAAGTCTTTTAGACTTGCTGACATGTGCCCCTCTCTCTTTTGGGTGACGCATGTTAGACCTTGAGCCTGAGTTGCCCGCTGAGGGTGAGGTGTTTGCGGACGCCGAGCTTGAGCCCGTGTTGGACGGGGAGTACGCGGACACTGGGGACCAGTCCTAGTGTCTCCGTTGTATTTTACTTTTGTTAGACGGTTGTTTGTTATCGGTGCGTGGCACCTATACTTATCTACGTTGTAGCTTTTGTTTGGCCTTGTTCTGGGCCCTTAGACTCTTTTCTTTAGCCTGGTGGCTTTTCTGTGTTGTTGAATATTTTGTGGACAACCCTTGGGATTGGTGTTTCTTTTCCGTCTCATATTATTATTATTGTTGTTTCGATTGCAATTACTGGGACCTGCTTATACTAAATTGACGCTTATCGGGTTTGGGGCTTCACCGCTCCACTCCCGTGCGGACCTTTTCTCGTCTCGCCTCCATTTTAGGGAAGCGGGTCGTGACAGGCTGATCGGAAGAAGCAGAGCCAACAACCAATGCAGTCAGCTTCTTCTCAATCTCCTCAAATTGCCTAAGCATATTGAGGAGACCAGAAAGATCCGTTTCAAGACTGTTCATTATAAAACCAGTGATGAAAGGCTTAAACTCAGGAGTCAAAGACTTTAGGATAATGTCTATGGACATCTCATTGTCCAGGACAAATCCTAACTGGGCGGCGTCCTCTACGTACCCGATCATATTGATAACATGATCCTGTACGGGCCATGCCCCCATCTTTGTGCCCCAGAGGTTGCTGGTGGCTTCGAACTTGGCAGCTCGAGATCGCATGCCGTATAACTCTTGTGCATTGAGAAGCATACTTTGAACATCCATATGTTCATGCTTCCTCTGCAACTCGTTACTCATCGAAGCCAGAGTAAGGCACCTGGCCTTTTCTGCTACAATTTTTAGGCTTCCTTTTCCTCGAAGGTCGAATCTTCATCGGGCTTATCCGGAGCGTCCTCGAACAGTACGTATCCTATCCCGGCTAGGGAAAGGACCAACTTGATGTTCCTAAGCCAGTCTTTGTAGTTCGTTCCATCGAGCACGTTCTTCTCAACCATATATCTAAGACCCGAATCCATTCTGCATTTTATAGGTACTTTAGTTAGTATTAGTTCGTAGTATAGTTTTAATGGTTTTTATAAAACTATAAGCTCCCACTAAATTTATTAAAGCCATAATAATAAACAATTTATTATAAAATAACATTTGTGAGAGAGTGATCCGACTACCCCGAGTCTGACAACCTTGAGTGTATCTCAACAAGTTGTCCGACTCTGCAGTCGGTAGATGAACTCGTCGTCAATCATATTAACTATGATTCCCTATCGATTTTTACCCCTAGTCATTTATGATCATGAGTGTGCTCAACCGGATCACAATGGCTAGCCTAGTCGGACCCTTGTTTTCGTGTCTAGCCTGACGTGCCCCGCCGCTCGGTGTATGCACGACACGTCGGTTTAGGTCAGGACTTAGACTACAGTCTTGGTTAGACTTATGCCGATGCTCGAAGGATGAGACAACGGTTTCAATCAGGTCAAGATGTCAATCAAGAAATCGGTTTCTATAAGATTGACATATCACGGCTTGAGTGTAGCTCAACAACCGTAACATGTTTCTTACAGTTGCCAACTCCTAAAACAAGGAGGGCTACGATTTATCTTGAACAAGATTATTATCGTATTGACTTAGGTATAGTCGATGGACTTTCATAGTCATGAATCGACTCCTTGCGGTCCAGCGGACGCGGCCAGGGAATTGACTAAGCCAGGACAACTTGTTACCCAGTCTAGCTAGATTGGTCCAGCAAACTTAGCCAAGCACATTGACTGACATCATGATCCATTGAAGGAGTTTTCATCAATTCTATGTTTGTCCAAACAACTAAATGGCTTTTAATTAAGAAGACTAGTTAATCCTTATCAACTAGTGGATCCTAAAATTCGAAATTTTATGGATTGGTTGAACAATTTTAATTAAGTCCTTATCAACTATAAGGTCTATTCGTTCAACGTGCTACCCCAATCTAATTAGGATTTTATAAAACAATTCAACATTTGTCTTTTATGAAAATCATCAATTAAACGTTTTAATGAAATGATTTACAAACAAAGGGACTAATCTAATCTTGTATTAGATTTTAATGTTGTTTTGTTTTATCAAACATAACGTGTCACTAGTTAATTAAAATTTCATCTCATAAAATTTTAAACATTTAATGGCTAACCTAATAAGGTTTATGAATACATTATTCAATATGTCCATTAAAAATTGAAACAACTAATTTATCCGCATAAATGAAAGTTTCATATTTGTGACATATAACGAGTATTTGCAAGTTTAAAATTATCTACATAATAAAACACGCAAATCTAAAATTTAACAATTAAATTCGAAGATAAAATTTTTTAAGCTTCAAAACATTTTATCACATAAAACTAGGTATAAAATTATCAAATAATTCTAAAACCTAGGCCTTAAAATTTTAATCAATTATTTCTAAAATTGAAATATCGCATAAATAATTTTAGAAGCTTATATGTAATTTAAAAGAAACTAATTTAACTTTCATCTCATGAAAATAAAGTATTTCTATAATTTACATATTCTCTAAAACAATTTTAAAACACTTTTAAAATCATTAGAAATAGATTTAAAAGCTTTAAAATAAAGTTTTTAAAATTTCTAATCTTTATGTAACTTAAGAAAAAATTAAATTTCAAAAATAAAATATTTCTTAAAATTACATAAATATTTATATATCATAAAAATAATTTTTTATGAAGCATTTGAACGTTTGAGATTCATTTAAAATTATCGCATAAAATTAAATCATCTCAAAAAAAAATTCCGTGTTGTAAAAAATATTTTTAAAACACAAAACATTTTTAAAACTAATTTTAGCATAAAGCTAAAATAGTCCGTATGTTTAAAAATAAGCAAAATTTTAAAGATTTAAAAAGTCGCTATAATAGGTCTATAGCAAAACCGTGGCTCTGATACCACTGTTGGGGTTTTGGCGGACCCCCAGAGCTCGGATCTGTGTCCGTCCTAAGTCGGACGGACCACAAGGGCACAAAAGCGTAGCGGAAATAGAAAATCAAAATTTTCTATACTAGCTAAACTATTTAGCTAGGCTCTGAGAGAGCCAGAACCTAGCCCGATCTATGCCAACTTAGGGTGGATCTGACCACCCCAAGAGGAATCTACTCTAAAGCGACTAATTTAAATCTACACTAAAATTACTTAACCACATACTTAAATCTTGGCCCTGGAGCAGGCAAGATGTAGCGCACCGTCTTCAGAAGCTCCTCGTAGCCGAGCCGCCTTGACTCGAACCGCCTGAGCAGCCTCGCATGTAGTGCCCTGTGGTAGCTACTGCACACGTACTAGAGGGGGGTGAATAGTACTTAAAATAATCAAGATAGTTATTCCTAATTATTGTGCAAGAAACAAACGACAATGCGGAATTAAACAACTATCAACAAGAATTAAAACATACGCAAACAAACAATATTACTGGGTTCGGATCCACCCAAGTCTCCCCGACTTGTTCCCGGTGATCCTACGTCCCAACCACCCGGATCCCCTCCGGATACTTGAGTTAGCAACCCTAACTCAAGATTTCCACTATGAAGTACTTGTGAAAAACCTTCACAAGTCAAATCATACACAAAGTAAATTGTGACTCCCACAACCCGGGATCACAAACACAACTCTCACAACCGAGAGATAAACACTTACAAAATGAAAGTAAATGAAATAAACTCTTACCGTACAAAATCCTATGCCTTGAGTAAATCTTACCAAATTAGGGCAATGATGGATTTTGAGGAGAGAATGTCACCAAACCGAATCTCCACCAATAAGATCAGCGATCTAAGGCTAGGATGGAGGATGGTGACTTTGGATCAAGCTATTGGCTTGGAAGGCTCACAATGGAGAGAATCTCTCTTGAGGAAATGGCTCAAAGAGTGGAGGGAGAGATTCTTGTGAGGAAGAGAAAGCTTTAGAATGGAGTAGAATAGCTTCTCTTAGATTTCTCCAAATCTCTAAAATGGCAGCCTTGAAACCTATGAAAGAGCCCCTCCAACTATATATAGGATAGAGGAGAGAGGGAGAGAAAAAAGTTTCAAGAAAAGCTCCAACGGCTCTATTCTGAACCAGACTAGTCGATCAAAGAAGGATCACTGACCGACTAGTTCATCAACTAGTCGGTCGGTGATACAACGTAGACCGACTAACGGTTGAACAGCCAAACGATCGAAAAACAGGCAAAGACAACTAGTCGGTCTAAGAAGACTTGCCGACCGACTAGTTCCACAACTAGTCGGTCGGTGAATGATCTTTGACCGACTAACAGTCGAAATAGAGTAGGTTGACTTCAAGATGAATTAGTCGGTTTAAGAACAAATGCTGACCGACTAGTTTCTCAACTAGTCGGTCGACAAACATTCTTTGACCGACTAACTCGAAACAGTAACTCAGGCCGTACAGAGGCAAGCTCAACTAGTCGGTCCAAGAAGGATTCCTAACCGACTAGATCGTCATCTAGTCGGTCGGTGACTCTTCTTTGACCGACTAATTGATCAACCTGGAAAGAGCTGAATAAAGCAAGGCATCTAGTCGGTTCATGTAGAGTTGCTGACCGACTAGATCGTCATCTAGCCGGTTGGTAACTCTTCTTGAACCAACTAACATGCACTCGAAGCCGAGGGAAGAAGCGATAGGCTTCGGGAAAGTTTCTAATGGCTTCTATGAATATCCTAGCTCTAAGATATGAGCGAAATGAAGTATATAATGTAAGTCCTACTCAAGGCTTAACATTCTAATCTATGAAGCTAGAAGACAATAAATTAAACCTTACGAGACGTCTTCAAAGCTTCAATCTTCATTCCTCTTGACTTCCATATTGCTCCTTGAGCTTCAACGAAGCTCCAGGCACATGATCACGCATATTGAGAAGTCTTGAGATGTCGCTTTTGATGTACGTGGTATATTGGCGACGATCTCCATAACTGCGCTCACAAATAAGTTAGTATACATTATTTATGTTTGCTCATCATCCAAAACCAAATCCGGGGAATCATATCACAACATTCTCCCCCTTTTTGGTGATGACAAACCAACATAAATAATAATCAATAATAATGATTCAATTGAAATTTACTTACTCCCCCTGCATTGATGACACATTAGTTCCATATTCAATAATATTCATATGCATCAAGCAGCGAGGGAAATATAAAATATGAATCCTACTATTGCACATATAGGATCAAAATCCATTTTATATCTTCACTCCCCCTGAATTCTAACACATCAAATTAGATTCATGGTAAATTCCTTTGAATTATTAAATACCCTGAATTCTAACACATCAAATTAGATTCATGGTAAATTCCTTTGAATTATTAAATAGCACATTGTCATTATTATATCTCTCCCCCTTTGGCATTAGCAAAAAGAGCGGGAGGAGACAAAACCAATGGCTAAAAAATAACGAATGGGAGTCGAAGAATACGACCAAGGTCCAAAATAACACCAATGCAAAATATCAAATACAAAATACCGAATAAAAGCAAAGCGTGTCAAGGAGACCAAAGTCGAAAATTGGAAACCGAAATCATCAAACCATAGGCGAAATACGAAATACCAAATCATCTAGCCATAGGCGAAACTCAAAAACCAAAATCATAAAATCATCGGCGAAAATCGGAAAACGAAATCACCAAGCCATAGGTGAAAATCGAAATACGAAATCATCAAAACTCAAATCGATTTTACTTATTGAGTTTTGGAACATAATCTCCAAAATCAATAGAATGCATGGAAAACAATTCTATGTTTCCATAGAAAGAATTCTATTAAATCCATAAAATCGTCGAACGACGAAATCAACATCAGAGACAAAAATAATCCGATGTGCATACCAAATGTAGCATGCAAGAATGTTATGCCAAAAATAGATAGAACATCATATAACAATGGCATACACTAATCTAGCATACCAAATGAAGCAAAGTGATACCAATCGTAATATATTCTACCAATGGATACCAATATGAATCAAAAGTATGAACATACTTACAACATTAAGCTCCCCCTACTTTGGTGCATCACTCAAGCACCATCAACTCCAATCGAATGAAAATCCTTGCAAATCACGGAGTTGGTAGGGTTGGTATCTCATGGTGGATTTAACCTAGAGAATATCATTTTGGTATCCAAAAAATCTTTTTGGATCCTATGGGTTAGGCAATAAATTTAGCTAACTAAATTCAAATTAAATGTAACCCAATCATACCACAATTGCTTTGGTACCCATAAAAATGAACTTAAACAAATGGTACCAAGCAATGAAGGGTCAAAGGAAGCTAACCCTTCGGAAACCAAGTCCAAGAGGAACTTGATTTCCCAACATAATTATCATTCAAAATAACATCATTAATAAACGATTTTACATATAAATTTTTATAATGCATGCTTGTGTTCTTCGGACCCCAAATGGTGTATGTCTTGGGAGTCCTAATCCTATTGGGAACATGCATATGTTGTTGATTTCTATGTGATACATATCGTGGGTAAGCATATGGCATGCGATGCAATGGTGCATGACGATAATTATTCATATGAGAATGAGGATGAACATATGGGTGTGGAGGAACACGTGCATGAGTGTGTCTCACAAGGTGTGCACGTGCTCGTGGGTGCGGAGCATAAAAATCATCATTTGTGCTAACATGTGGGGTAGGATGTGTGTTCCTACGTGGCATGCTATACATGTAAGCATGACCCTTCTTTGGAGGTCCACCCAAAGTGGGTTTCTTTCCAAATGGGGGCGTGTTCCTAGCTGAAGCACCATTGGTAGAAGATCTACCCATGACGTGTTTACTTCCACTAGTAGAAGCATCGGAAGATGGCCTAACAAAGGTGGCGGACGATTTGGATGACTCTCCCATCTTATACCCCAAACCAATGTGATGATTGGCCGGAGGTAAGTCATTTAGGATATCATCCAACTTGCCCTTACCTTTGTTGAATTCATGAATTCGGCCTAATGTGCTCTCATGCTTCTCGGTGAGAGAATGCAAAGAAGCATCCAAAGTGGACACTTGCGATGCGAGTGCACAAACACGTGACTTGAGATTTTTATTCTCAATACTCAAAGTTGAGATTTGAGACGTCAAATCAGCTATCACATGTTCATCCGAATCCTCGATATGAACATGCTCAAGTTGAGACTTGAGATTTTCAATCTCATTTCTCAACCCATCAACAACGGTGTCGTTGTTGACGATGAAAGGCTTAGGCGAGTTTTTAAGACTATCTAATTCATTTTTAGTCTTCATAAACTTAGTAGCCATATTAGAAAACTTATTCCATAGTTGTTCATTGGCTATTCTAAGTTCATCATTGGTTACCTCTTCGCCTTCATCCTCGCTTCCATCCTCGCTTTCATCGGAGGAAGTCTCTTCATCACAATCCTCTTTTCCCATAAAGCACGTGTGTGCAATCTCCACTCTTTCATCGTCCGACTCTCCACTTGAGGAGTCGGAGTCGGTGAAGGTACCTACAAGTCCTTTCTTGTTCTTTCTCGACTTGTCGTGCTTGGATGCCTTCCACTTCCCTTTATGTTTGTAGAGAGGACAATCCGGCTTGATATGTCCTGGCTTATTGCATTTATAACACACGGGAGTAGAAGCATTAGTCGAAATAAATTTTGATTTACGATTCAACTTACCTTGTCGGAAGAATCGGATGAATTTCTTTGCCATATTGGCCAATGCTTCCATGTCCATTTTTTCGTCCGCTTCTTCTTCCGAATCTTCATCATCGATAGATAGAGCGGCCTTGAATGCAATTGCCTTTTTCTTTGGCTCGTCTTGCTTCAAGTACGCCTTCATCTTTTCCCTCATCCGGATCTTACTATCCTTGCGTACCTCATAAGACAACAAGGTACCCATTAGTTGTACGACGGTATATTTATTCATGTCATTACCTTCCTCGATGGCGAAGGTACGCTTCTCCCAACAAGAAGGAAGTCCATCGATTATCTTCGAGACTTTCTCCTTTTGGGTGTAGGTCTTCCCAAGAGCTTCAAAGTCGTTTGATATATCCACGAAGCGAGCGTAATAATCCTTCATGGTTTCGCCCTGCTCCATATGAAACAACTCAAATTCTTTATTAGCAACGACGAGTTTAGAATCTTTTACCGTACTCAATCCTTCGTGCAATATGAGGAGTTGGTTCCATATTTGATATGCACTCTTACATGTGCATATCTTGTTGAAGTCCTCGGGCTCCAACGCACAATTCAAGGCATTCATTGCCTTGGCATTGGCTACTTCCGCGGCGACCTCCGCGGGGGTCCACTTCGTGAATCTTCTTCGGAAGGCTCGACATACTCCGTCATGGTGGCTCTCCATAGTGAAGCGCTCCGGAGGAAAATTTGCATCCGGCATTTCCAGTACCCGTAGTTGGTACCGTTGAAGTGTGGAGGCCTGACGGAGGATAGTCCTTCCATAACTGAAGAAGCTCCATCGCGGTTCTTGAAGACGTTGTAGTCGTTGTTCGTCATAGCTTTGAACTTGTAGCTTTAACCTTGGCTCTGATACCAATTGTAGTGCCCTGTGGTAGCTGCTGCACACGTACTAGAGGGGGG
The DNA here is from genome assembly GCA_030789695.1 of Scilla litardierei. Classification (NCBI taxonomy): domain Eukaryota; kingdom Viridiplantae; phylum Streptophyta; class Magnoliopsida; order Asparagales; family Asparagaceae; genus Scilla; species Scilla litardierei. Next base: position 145,894,756 of record CM061135.1, read on the forward strand.
GTGAATAGTACTTAAAATAATCAAGATAGTTATTCCTAATTATTGTGCAAGAAACAAACGACAATGCGGAATTAAACAGATATCAACAAGAATTAAAACATACGCAAACAAACAATATTACTGGGTTCGGATCCACCCAAGTCTCCCTGACTTGTTCCCGGTGATCCTACGTCCCAACCACCCGGATCCCCTCCGGATACTTGAGTTAGCAACCCTAACTCAAGATTTCCACTATGAAGTACTTGTGAAAAACCTTCACAAGTCAAATCATACACAAAGTAAATTGTGACTCCCACAACCCGGGATCACAAAAACAACTCTCACAACCGAGAGATAAACACTTACAAAATGAAAGTAAATGAAATAAACTCTTACCGTACAAAATCCTATGCCTTGAGTAAATCTTACCAAATTAGGGCAATGATGGATTTTGAGGAGAGAATGTCACCAAACCGAATCTCCACCAATAAGATCAGCGATCTAAGGCTAGGATGGAGGATGGTGACTTTGGATCAAGCTATTGGCTTGGAAGGCTCACAATGGAGAGAATCTCTCTTGAGGAAATGTCTCAAAGAGTTGAGGGAGAGATTCTTGTGAGGAAGAGAAAGCTTTAGAATGGAGTAGAATAGCTTCTCTTAGATTTCTCCAAATCTCTAAAATGGCAGCCTTGAAACCTATGAAAGAGCCCCTCCAACTATATATAGGATAGAGGAGAGAGGGAGAGAAAACGTTTCAAGAAAAGCTCCAACGGCTCTATTCTGAACCAGACTAGTTGGTCAAAGAAGGATCACTGACCGACTAGTTCATCAATTAGTCGGTCGGTGATACAACGTAGACCGACTAACGGTTGAACAGCCAAACGATCGAAGTACAGGCAAAGACAACTAGTCGGTCTAAGAAGACTTGCCGACCGACTAGTTCCACAACTAGTCGGTCGGTGAATGATCTTTGACCGACTAACAGTCGAAATAGAGTAGGTTGACTTCAAGATGAATTAGTCGGTTTAAGAACAAATGCTGACCGACTAGTTTCTCAACTAGTCGGTCAACAAACATTCTTTGACCGACTAACTCGAAACAGTAACTCAGGCCGTACAGAGGCAAGCTCAACTAGTCGGTCCAAGAAGGATTCCTAACCGACTAGATCGTCATCTAGTCAGTCGTTGACTCTTCTTTGACCGACTAATTGATCAACCTGGAAAGAGCTGAATAAAGCAAGGCATCTAGTCGGTTCATGTAGAGTTGCTGACCGACTAGATCGTCATCTAGTCGGTTGGTAACTCTTCTTGAACCAACTAACATGCACTCGAAGCCGAGGGAAGAAGCGATAGGCTTCGGGAAAGTTTCTAATGGCTTCTATGAATATCCTAGCTCTAAGATATGAGCGAAATGAAGTATATAATGTAAGTCCTACTCAAGGCTTAACATTCTAATCTATGAAGCTAGAAGACAATAAATTAAACCTTACGAGACATCTTCAAAGCTTCAATCTTCATTCCTCTTGACTTCCATATTGCTCCTTGAGCTTCAACGAAGCTCCAGGCACACGATCACGCGTATTGAGAAGTCTTGAGATGTCGCTTTTGATGTACGTGGTATATTGGCGACGATCTCCATAACTGCGATCACAAATAAGTTAGTATACATTATTTATGTTTGCTCATCATCCAAAACCAAATCCGGGGAATCATATCACAACATCGCACCCTCGCACCGATCCACCCGAGCCGACTTTCGCCTCCGAGCCGATCACACGCGGTAGAAAGTTTCACTTGTGAAGAACCCACGTCTTAGACGTCCGGATCAAGATTCAAACCCCCTTCATAGTCTTGCTAGAACTACTCCGGCGAACAGGAAGAGAGAGAGAATAATTTAGTCGCCGATCGAGCTTGCTCTAAGAGTCTGGAGCTACTCGATCGATGACTTGGTGTATGTTTCAACGAAGAGAGTGCACCCCTATTTATATAGGGAGTCGGCACTCACTCCTTCGTTGCGAGCAATGTGGGACATTCGCAAAATGGGAGAAAAATCAATTAAGCCAATTTGGCTTAATTTCTAGTTTAAGTGAGCTTTTCATAAAAGCAAACTTTAACTAATTAATTCTCTTTGCACATAAAACTTTAGACACCAAACAAGCTATCAATCCGAAGATCTTCGAATGGTGAATGCGTAGGAACTGATGGCGACGAATTTCGACTTCGTTTGACCCCTCAAACAATTGCCCAAAGTTGGGCAAACAATCGATTTTCGTAGCCGTCATTTGGGGTTTCAAAAAAACCCTAAATTGACTTAAGTTGCGGGCGCACCCGTCCAAGGGGGCAAATGCGGGCCGCACGCCCGCTGCTTGCAACGTGCATGGCCCGCTACGGCAGCGGGCGCACGCCCGCTACTGCAGCGGGCACTGGCCCGCTACTACAGCGGGCGCCCGCCCGCTGCAGCCAGCTGGCTGCACCCTCTGCAGCCAGCGGGCTGCGCCTGTTTGCCTTTGCCGATGGGCTTATTAGCCCAGTGGGTCTAACCCACTTCGCCTTGGACTGTTTTCGCGTTTCCGGGCTCGTTTGAGCTCCGATTTGGTCACGGTTTGAACCTGTGTTTAGACCGGGATGATCCCGTCGTCCAAGCAACCCCTTCCAATATATTTGTTCCTACTAAATTTGTCATAACCAATTTACGACACGTTTAATCATAGTTTGCATCAAATGCAACGTTTGTCCCTATTGCTATTGCGACTAACTTTCACAACAAGCTTTGTGAATATCATCAAATGATATCTCTCTCTATTCTATCTTCCTATTACTAAGACACGAACACTACTCGGTGTGAGACCCTACAGCCTGACCTTACTACAGGTTGGGGCTCGGAACCCCTAGACGACGGTCACTACGAGCAGTAGCTGTCGTCCCTGTTTCAGAATCATCATAACGTGATCGACCCTTTGACAAAAGCATCATTGGGTTTAAATTGGATGTGTCAGTGATGAACTCCGTTAGCCGTAGTCCCTTCGTCAAGACTGTGTTCTTGTTGGCCTAGGGTATGGTTTACTGTCAACCCTATTAGACAACATTGGTCAGTATACGACGGTCTTTGTGTAGGGAATTGGGCGGTCCATTAGGGCACAAAAACTCTAGTCCCGTCCTAAGTCGGACGGAACATAGACACAAAAATCATTTGCAGCGGAAGAAAAACTAGTTAATCTAAATTAACATGCAAGTTAAAAACTATTTTTAACTTGGCCCTAAGGTCCAAGACCCTATGCCAAGATCTATGCCGACTTGGGATGGGTCTGACCATCCCAAGAAGGATCTAGCCTACTGTGATTAAACTAAACTAATGCTAAAAATACTTTAACCACATACCCGGAATCTCAGCCCTGGAGCAGGCGAGATGTTCCGCGCCGTCTTCCGAGCTGCTCCCATCCCACGCCGAGCCGCTCCTTGATCCGCTCCCTGAACCGCTCCTCGATCTGCTCCGCATCCCGAGGCGATCAATCCCCGTGCCGCCGAGCCAACCACGCGCCGAAGAAAGTTTCACGCGAGTGAAACCTCCGCCAAGATTTCAGATCCAGAATCCGAACTCCTTTATGGCTTTGCTAGAGCCCGCATGAGTAAGGCAGAAATTTAGGGAGATAGAGAAATATTTATTTAAGCTTAGATCCGAGCGTGCTCCAACATTTACGAGAGCCGCTCAGATCTAGAGCTTGGGACGAGTTTTGAGAAAGGGGGGAGACCCCTATTTATATAGGCGGCGGACTCTCCCCTTTTCTCAAAATCCGATGTGGGACTAAACAATGGGATTATTAAAATCAAGTTAGTTTGCACTTCACAAAGTGCAAACTTCCGTGAATTTTAACTCACTCACCGTTGAGCTTCAGGATTGATACAACCTATCAATACGACAAGCGTTCAACGGTGAACGCATAGGAAAAAACCGTTCGTCAATCGGAGGTCGTTTGACCCTCCAATTGATCGTCCAAAGATCAGCCCAAACTTGTATTTCACAACTAATCCAGCCGCCGCCAAAACACTCCAACCCTAGCAGCAGGCGGGACCCACGCATGGGCCCCACCCGCGCTTCAGGCGACAGCGCACGCGCAAGGCGCGTGCGCTGCCCTGTGCAGGCAGAGCCCGTGCAGAGCACGGGCCCGTGCTCTGCACGGGCGGGAGAATGGCGCCCGCTTGTGCGGGCGCCTCTCTGCAATTGGGGCGGGCGGGGCCCGCGCCCGCAGGAGGCGGGCGGGCCCCGCATGAACAGTGCGGGCGCTGAAAAGCGCCCGCGGGTTTCTGTGCCAGATAAATGGCAGGCCCAATGGGCCCTGCCAATCTGCCCCCATTTTGATTTAATCAGCCTCTTAGGCTGATGTTAATATGGGCTTGGGGTTTTTATTGTTTTGGCCATAACTTTTATGTTTGGCGTCCGATTTGGACGCCGTTCGAACCTGGGTCTAGACCGGGACATTCACGTCTTACCCGTTAACTTTTCCTTGCGTTTATTTTATTAAATATTGTATTAAACAATTTAATACACATTTAATCGCTTTTGCATCAAATGCAAAATAGTCCCTATCTAAGCTTAAATAACCATATTGCATCAAATGCAATTTTCTCTTCTTTTGCATCAAATGCAATTATTCTCCCTAACTAATTTCTACCTATTACTAGACGAAGCGTTGCACTCTGTGTGAGACCCTACAGCCTGACCCTTACAACAGGTTGGGCTCGAAGCCCTATACGGCAGTGACCACGAGCAGTGGTTGCCGTCCCTGCTTCAGGAATCATCATTATGTGGTTAACTCATTGACATGAGTATTGTCGGGACCACCCTGACTGTTTCCGTGATGAATTCCGTAGTTATAGTCTTTTCGTCTTAACTATGTCGTGTAGATCAAGTCTGGGGTACGGTCAAAACTGTCAACCCCAATAACTTGACTCCGGTTAGTTTCTATCAATCTTTAGTCAATAAATGTTGGACTTCTTTCAACATACTCTGCGCAGAGTTTTTACTAAAGACCGAACTAACTCTACGACACTAACTCCCATTGACCGGGAGAGACGAATCCTCTCTTGGTCATTACTCGCCTCGTACGTTTCAAGTGACACCCAATCAAAAGACCTTTCGACAGGCCTTGCCTCGAAGCTAGGTCAGTTGATCTAAGTGGCACCGTTCACGCACAGGTTTGTCAAAAATGACCTCAAGTCAAAAGACCAACTATCCTATCATCACTCAGAGTTATCACTGACAGATTGGTCAATATAACCATATGATAACTCTAGTGGATCGTTCAGTGAACTCATTCTAATGAGCACCTGTGTCTTGTCTTCGACTTCGCCAAGTCAAGCGATCATGAGATCATCGCCACCGCTAAACGGTGAAGACTAAGACACAATGGTCTATCCGATGTTTCGATATCCTTGTCTCGAAACATCTACGACCACGAACCATTCCAAACTTATGCTACAGACGGTCAAACGTTTCTCCATGATCGAGATACTCATCTCGATACCCGTTTGACCTTGCATAAAGTCTCAGAACTTTACCTAAGTTGATATCTAATGTTAACTACATTACAATATAACTTAGATAAATTATTACCAAACAGCTTACTGTTATTTCGAACAAGATGTTTGTGCTATTCACACAGGAATAAATGGCCTCGAGGGCATAATATTCCTACATCTCCCACTTGCACTCAGGCCCATTTATCTCGGTATCTTATACCGTTTTTACACATAAGTTTTCCCGACTTCATGTGGTAGAGCCTTCGTGAGTGGATCTGCTAAAACCGTCTACACTATAGACTTAAGGGGTTTCTATGTTTATATTAGACCAACCTTTTGAATCTTATTCAAATAATTCATTTGGTCTGTCGGAATCTATAATACTTTATTTCCCTGGATCTTATCCAGTTCATCGTATCTTACGATAATAATTTCAAATTAGTTATTGGTCATTTCAAATGGTTCATATTCATTTCTGATAAATAATCAAACTCTTTGATCAAAATATATGTTCCATCTCTTTGATGTCTCGCATGTAATTTACACGCTCCCACTGACCTTGAAAATTCTCTAGCCAATTCATATAAGTTGGTCCGTCTAAATCATATTTAGAAAAACGAACTTATAAGTGAATGCTCCAATTTTCACGGTCAACTTAAGCGTTTTACATCGGCTTTGGTCCGAGTAGATCTGTACACATCTGTTGGCGGAACCGGTTTCATCATAATCTGTTTTAAAGAAATTAGGATGAAAACCGTTCCCGTCCAACATTATTGTACTTCACTATTTTCTTTTCTGCACCAATCTTTCAACTTAAAGATTTACTTGCAGTAAGTGAGGAAACATTTTCCTTGGATACGTAAACTAAATTCTCAAATTTATTTACGCACACGGACCTTCATCAAGTTTTAAATCGGAGTTACTACTCCGAATTTCATCCTAGAAGTTGACTAAGTCATCATCAGTTATGATGTCTGACTCGACAATTCGTCTCACGAGATTCAAGTATTTTTACAACTTCCTTACGATTGATTTATTGAATATATTATTGATAATGTCCTCATAGAACATTATTAAAACCTAGGCATTACTATCTGGGACTTAACCCAGATGGAGGATTTAACTCAGAGTCACTTACAGTGGATCGCACCAAGTCTAACTAAGTGTGATTCATACCTTTTAACACTCCGATGTGTTAACAGACTTGATCTGAGAGAAAATCACATTTTCTTTTAATTACACAAGATTTTATTTAGCTAAGTATTTGACCATTCGATCTAATCGAATCAGTTTAAATACTTTAGTCATTTCGTTCTTTATTTTATCAGACTTGCGTTTCATCAAGAACACGTGTCTTAATAAAATATACGAATAACTTATTTTGGTTAATCTAGACTCCAGTACATCGGTATGTACGAGACTGAGTTCGACAACTCATTCTCCCACTGTCTCACAGATGGGTTTCGGCCATTGTATCTAAGAGGCTAAGACTCACAAGTGTCCGTAGACTTCATAATACGAGAGGTCAGACCCCTCTTTATGTGACTTGTGAAGCTTAATCTCTAGATACGGCCTAGTCTAATTTTACCATATAAGTTTGCTACTATCTTGTGTATTTTATATATTAACATTTAATATATATTTAGTTATTTACAAATTACTTAACGCAAAACATTACTTCAGAAGCAATGTGACGACATTCGTCAAAATGTGTTAAACGTCTTTTGTATAACAATTCATTCTGAAATCGTGACATCAGAATATGTCACATTTTCATTTCCTCCTACTTATGCCTTTACTAATGATAAATTAAACTAACTTTCTCAATTGACTTTCCGAAGTGCCTTCTACCTTTTCTAAATCACATTTAGATATCAACATAAATAAATAGATATGCAAGCAACTTATGCATCCAAACGCTTGAGCTTTGCAATCTTGAGTGTAGCTCAAGAAGTTGCTTGTCTCAAGATCCGGTTGGGATACATAGTCTTGCATCGCCCATGCACTCGTATTCGACTCAAACGGTTTGATCGAATTTTCGAACTTTGTGGATCAAAATTGTTTGTCCATACAACCTTGAGGGTAGCTCGACAAGTTGTAGGGAGAAACATACTTTGAATGTCCTATATGTTCAAGCCGCCTCATATAGAGACGAGTGACATGTAGCTTTAATTTATTTGTTGGACCCAGAACTTAATGAAATCATATTTCTTAAGTCTGTTCTTTAGAAGGTCATTTAATGTCAATAAGAATATAGTTTAATTACATCAATTAGAATTTAACTTGATATTCAATTAATCAACTTATTGACCAGTTAACTAATTCCAATATTATCAATTGATTCTTTCGGTAAACATAGTCTTGCCCTAGTTTTAGCATATGTTCAATATTAAATATAGGTAGATTGGCTTTTATCTATCTATATCCTCCCACTAATTTTACGAACGTTTTAAAGCTTAATAACGAACGATTTAATCGAATTAAAATTAATGGGTAAGAGTTCCAATCACCTTGAGTCTAAACAACCTTGAGTGTAGCTCAACAAGTTGATTGACTCTGCAATCGGAAGATGACTCTTCATCGATCATATCGGATATGACTCTCTTAATCGGTTTTTGACCCTAGCCATTCGTGATCATGAGTGTGCTCATCCAAATCACAATGTCTAGTCTAGTCGGACCCTTGTTTTCATGTCTAGCCTGACTTGCCCCTCAGCTCGGTGTATGCACGACACGTTGGTTAGGGTCAGGTCTTAGACTACATCTGGGCAGACTACATCGTTGACTTAACTTACGCCGGCGCTCGGGGTACGAGACGACGGTTAGGGTTAGTCAAGATTTCATCTTATGTATTTAAGGAGTTGGTTTCTACAGGGTTGCCATGTCACAGCTTGAGTGTATCTCAACAACTATAACACGGGCCCTATAGTTGCTAACCCCTAAAACAAGGAGGGCTACGGTTAATCTTGAAAAAGATCATTAACGTATTTGACTTAGATATAGTCCAGGGTGTCATACAATCATGATTCGCGACATTGCGGTCCAGCGGAACTCAGCCAGGGAATTGACTAAGCCAGGATCACTACCCCTTGGACTAGCAAGGGTTGACCCAGAACTCTTAGCCAAGCACATTGACTGGATCATGGTCCATTGAATGAAGCTTGTCATTTTTGTATGTATGCCATAGACTAAACAGCTTTTATTAACAACTAATTAATCCTATCAACTAGTTGAATCCTTAAATTCAAAATTTTTAGGATTTGTTTAATAACTTTTATTAAGTCCTTATCAACTATAAGGTTCACGTGCTACCCTAATCGTTATTAGGATTTTAATAAATTTTATTAACAACGCTAGAAGCGAAGTCCTTTAATGAAAATTAATTATAACAATTAGAATTGAAAATCATTTAAAGGACTACCCTAATCAGGAATTAGGTCTTAATATTGTTGTTAATGATTTATTAAAACATAGCATGTCATTAAAATTCAAGTAATAAATTTTAATCATTTTTAATGGCTAACCTAAAAGGTTGTCTTGTGTTATCAAATAAGGGACAACATTAACAAGCCATTAAAAAAACTACACTAATTTATCGCATAAAGATAGTGCACAACTATTTAACATTTAAATATACTAAGTTTATCGCATAAACAATTTTTAGCATGCATACATAAATTTAACATTTAAATTTAAAATATGATTTTAAAATTATTTTATTTTTATCTCATAAAAAACCTTAATTTTAAAATCACTAATTTGCATGCTACGTTAAAAATTTATCGCATAAAAATTTTTAACTTTTAAAACAGTTTTAAAATATCTCATAAATTAAAACATCATTTTAAAAACTTTCATGCTTAAAAAATTTATCAAATAAATTTGAACATATAAAACATTTTTAAAATTTATCTCATAACTTTAAAAACATTTTAAAAGTATTTAAAAGCATTCTTAAGATTAAAATTAATCGCAGGCTAGATCGCTACGTAAACCTAGGCTCTGATACCACTGTAGGGAATTGGGCGGTCCATTAGGGCACAAAAACTCTAGTCCCGTCCTAAGTCGGACGGAACATAGACACAAAAATCATTTGCAGCGGAAGAAAAACTAGTTAATCTAAATTAACATGCAAGTTAAAAACTATTTTTAACTTGGCCCTAAGGTCCAAGACCCTATGCCAAGATCTATGCCGACTTGGGATGGGTCTGACCATCCCAAGAAGGATCTAGCCTACTGTGATTAAACTAAACTAATGCTAAAAATACTTTAACCACATACCCGGAATCTCAGCCCTGGAGCAGGCGAGATGTTCCGCGCCGTCTTCCGAGCTGCTCACATCCCACGCCGAGCCGCTCCTTGATCCGCTCCCCGAACCGCTCCTCGATCTGCTCCGCATCCCGAGGCGATCAATCCCCGTGCCGCGGAGCCAACCACGCGCCGAAGAAAGTTTCACGCGAGTGAAACCTCCGCCAAGATTTCAGATCCAGAATCCGAACTCCTTTATGGCTTTGCTAGAGCCCGCATGAGTAAGGCAGAAATTTAGGGAGATAGAGAAATATTTATTTAAGCTTAGATCCGAGCGTGCTCCAACATTTACGAGAGCCGCTCAGATCTAGAGCTTGGGACGAGTTTTGAGAAAGGGGGGAGACCCCTATTTATATAGGCGGCGGACTCTCCCCTTTTCTCAAAATCCGATGTGGGACTAAACAATGGGATTATTAAAATCAAGTTAGTTTGCACTTCACAAAGTGCAAACTTCCGTGAATTTTAACTCACTCACCGTTGAGCTTCAGGATTGATACAACCTATCAATACGACAAGCGTTCAACGGTGAACGCATAGGAAAAAACCGTTCGTCAATCGGAGGTCGTTTGACCCTCCAATTGATCGTCCAAAGATCAGCCCAAACTTGTATTTCACAACTAATCCAGCCGCCGCCAAAACACTCCAACCCTAGCAGCAGGCGGGACCCACGCGTGGGCCCCACCCGCGCTTCAGGCGACAGCGCACGCGCAAGGCGCGTGCGCTGCCCTGTGCAGGCAGAGCCCGTGCAGAGCACGGGCCCGTGCTCTGCACGGGCGGGAGAATGGCGCCCGCTTGTGCGGGCGCCTCTCTGCAATTGGGGCGGGCGGGGCTCGCGCCCGCAGGAGGCGGGCGGGCCCCGCATGAACAGTGCGGGCGCTGAAAAGCGCCCGCGGGTTTCTGTGCCGGATAAATGGCAGGCCCAATGGGCCCTGCCAATTTGCCCCCATTTTGATTTAATCAGCCTCTTAGGCTGATGTCAATATGGGCTTGGGGTTTTTATTGTTTTGGCCATAACTTTTATGTTTGGCGTCCGATTTGGACGCCGTTCGAACCTGGGTCTAGACCGGGACATTCCCGTCTTACCCGTTAACTTTTCCTTGCGTTTATTTTATTAAATATTGTATTAAACAATTTAATACACATTTAATCGCTTTTGCATCAAATGCAAAATAGTCCCTATCTAAGCTTAAATAACCATATTGCATCAAATGCAATTTTCTCTTCTTTTGCATCAAATGCAATTATTCTCCCTAACTAATTTCTACCTATTACTAGACGAAGCGTTGCACTCTGTGTGAGACCCTACAGCCTGACCCTTACAACAGGTTGGGCTCGAAGCCCTATACGGCAGTGACCACGAGCAGTGGTTGCCGTCCCTGCTTCAGGAATCATCATTATGTGGTTAACTCATTGACATGAGTATTGTCGGGACCACCCTGACTGTTTCCGTGATGAATTCCGTAGTTATAGTCTTTTCGTCTTAACTATGTCGTGTAGATCAAGTCTGGGGTACGGTCAAAACTGTCAACCCCAATAACTTGACTCCGGTTAGTTTCTATCAATCTTTAGTCAATAAATGTTGGACTTCTTTCAACATACTCTGCGCAGAGTTTTTACTAAAGACCGAACTAACTCTACGACACTAACTCCCATTGACCGGGAGAGACGAATCCTCTCTTGGTCATTACTCGCCTCGTACGTTTCAAGTGACACCCAATCAAAAGACCTTTCGACAGGCCTTGCCTCGAAGCTAGGTCAGTTGATCTAAGTGGCACCGTTCACGCACAGGTTTGTCAAAAATGACCTCAAGTCAAAAGACCAACTATCCTATCATCACTCAGAGTTATCACTGACAGATTGGTCAATATAACCATATGATAACTCTAGTGGATCGTTCAGTGAACTCATTCTAATGAGCACCTGTGTCTTGTCTTCGACTTCGCCAAGTCAAGCGATCATGAGATCATCGCCACCGCTAAACGGTGAAGACTAAGACACAATGGTCTATCCGATGTTTCGATATCCTTGTCTCGAAACATCTACGACCACGAACCATTCCAAACTTATGCTACAGACGGTCAAACGTTTCTCCATGATCGAGATACTCATCTCGATACCCGTTTGACCTTGCATAAAGTCTCAGAACTTTACCTAAGTTGATATCTAATGTTAACTACATTACAATATAACTTAGATAAATTATTACCAAACAGCTTACTGTTATTTCGAACAAGATGTTTGTGCTATTCACACAGGAATAAATGGCCTCGAGGGCATAATATTCCTACACTTTGTTGTATCCACGTTGTGCTTCTTACAACGTACCCCGGCCGAGGATTAACACAAAGATCGTACTGATCCTATAACACTAACTTCCCTTCAACGGAAGTGACGAATCTCATCTTAGTCATCTACTCGCCTCGAGAGCTTCGGGTGCAACTCAACCTAAGATCTTTCAGCAGGCCTAGCCTCGAAGCTAGATCATAGGTCTAAGCTACACCGTTCACTCACAGGTTTGTACAAATGACTTCAGGTCTTAAGGACCAGCTAACATATCATCACCCTAGAGTTATTAAAGACGGTTCAGTTAAAGTCAACCATTTAATAACTCTTATGTGGTCGTTCAGTGAACTCATTCTCCAATGAGCACATGTGTCTCGTCTCCGACTTCACCAAGTCGAATGACTATGAGATCATCATTACCCTAAGGTAAGACTAAGACACAATGGTCTATCTGATGTGTCGATATCCGGTGCTCGACACATGTATGACCACGAACCGTTTAAGACTTACGTTCTATTCGGTCACTTACTTACTCATAATCGAGATCTCATCTAGATACGTAAGGACCTAACTATAAGTATATGGATATTATCTAAGTATATTAATACGAACTATTTATACTTATAATAATAGATACCATATACGGTATGAACAAGACGTATACTTATGGATAAATGCCTTATGGGCATATATTCTCCTACACTCCTATGGTTGTAAGATCACCAGATATACATAAGGACCACTTTCGGCCACTGGAAGAGGTGGAGGAGATACTGGGTCCTGAAGTACCCTACCTCAGTGCCATTGGAGCACTTCTATATCTGGCCAACTGTACGCATCCCGATATAGCGTTTGCAGTTAATCTCCTAGCCAGACACAGTGCATCGCCTACAAAGTGCCACTGGAACGTAGTAAAGCATCTTTTGTGATACCTCCAAGGTTCAATAGATTTGGGACTTTACTACCAGAGAGGTGCCTCTCCCCAATTACTTGGTTATGCCGATGCAAGTTATCTTTCAGATCCGCACACGGCAAAATCACAGACAGATTTTTTGTTTACCTACGGAGGTACTGCTATCTCCGGGAGATCGGTAAAGCAAACAACAACAGCTACATCATCCAATCATTTAGAGCTCATTGCGATCCATGAAGCAAGCAGAGAGTGTTATTGGCTACGATCCGTCGTCCACCACATTCTTTACTCCACTGGCCTGAAGACTGGTGATTTGGAGCCTACTGTCCTGTTTTGAAGACAACGCCACGTGCATTGCTCAACTTAAAAGGGGCTACATCAAGGGCGATAGGACGAAGCACATATCTCCCAAGTTTTTCTGGACACACGAGCTAAAAGAGGACAACCAGATTGAAGTTCAGCAGATCCAGTCCTGCAACAACTCAGCTGATCATTTTACCAAATATTTACCGAAATGTATTTTTGTAAAGTTTGTAAAAGGAATCGGTATGCGACAGCTGAAAGACCTACAAGCCTAAAGCTTGTATGGATGAGTAGGAGTAACTTGTGTGTTGCACTCTTTTCTCTTAAACTGTTGGTTTTTCCCACTGGGTTTTGCACAGCTAAAGTTTTAACGAGACAAACACGATTACTCAGGATCCAGAAGTATGCACCCCTTTAGCCTTATACGCTAAGACCAAAGTAATGGATGGATAAGGGGGAGTGTTATGAGTGGGGGAGGCCTTTGGCCTCCCCATCACTTATCGCTCTATTACTCTCCTACTCTTAATGTAATGGAGACCTTTTGGTATCTATGTGTCTCTTGGTATACCCTATAAATTTTATAAATATAGAACCATGACTATTTGTCATGATTACTCTTCTCTCAACATTTCTCAACAAATTCCAGTATTTTCCAGTAAAAAAATTTGAAAATTATTTTCCTTAAAGAGTTACCATGGTTTCCTAAAAACCTTTTTTTGAACTCAATCAAACATGAGAATAGAAAAATATCCTTCAAAAGCTTACAAGAAATGTACCTGACCCACACGTAATTTCCGCATGGATTTTGGCGGATACAAAGAGACCATAAGAGTGTAACAAGAAGAGAGAGAGAGAGGCCATAAGAGAAAACACAATTCTCATCGTTTATAAACTAACATATTCTTTCATTAACGATAACAAGATCAAACAACATTTAAACAAGGAAAAAAAAATTAAAAAAATAGCACATGGAGCAGATTGAGATTAACCTCGTCCAAAGCTATCAGGAGTTTTTCTTTTCGTTTTTTAAAACCAAGGAATCAATCGGAACATTTTCTAAAAATGTTTAATCAGAAGATATCCAGAACCTCAAGAATCGCGGCGTTACATAGTGGGCAGTTACCGCGTCCCATCAGCAGCTCCCGCGAGCAGCTCCTGCAGAATGTGTGGCCGCAGGGGATGAACGCCGCCCCTTTTCTTCTCACCATGCACACGCAGCACACGTGCCTTTCCCTCTCTCCGCTCTCCTCCTCCACGTCAGCACAGTCGCTATCGGCCTCCGCGACCGCCATCACCGCAGCACTCCCTCTCTCCTCCTCTCCTCCTCCATCTCCCACCTCCCTCAGCTCCATCAGCGACATCAGCGAAACCCTAATTGTCCCCGATCCGCTCCGATCGGAGTCTGATGTCGATGATTCGGATCTCTCCCGCGCCGGCGTGGACGCCGATCCCGCCGCCGACGAGGCGGCCGGCCGTATCCGGAGACGATCGGTCAGATCCCGCCACCTGGAGCTCCCCCCGTTGCCTCCGACGCGAGATTCTTCCTCTTCTCGAATGACATCGAGCAGCGTCCGGCCGCCTCCGCTTCCCCCGGAGGATGAGGATGAGGAGCTGTTGGCGGCGTTCTTCTCGGCCTCGATGACGGTGGCTAGGGTAACTGTGCTGTTGCTCTGGCAAGAGCTGGAGTCGTCGTCTCGGAATTTGAGGAGGTCGAGTAGGTTGGACGAGGACTGAAGGACGGAGAGCTGATCGGAGAGCGTCATCCGCTGGCGGATCGCCGGCGCCTCCATGGATTTCTTCCAAATTGAGCTCAAATCTAGTAGAATCGATCTGTAAAAAAGGGGAATTCGGTCGACAACATCAAGAAAATTGACGGGATATTATGACGTGAGAGCAAAGGCGGGGGCATCGGATCCCTTTGCTGTTGACTCGCCGAGATTTGTGCTTGGAAAAAAAATGGCCAATTAAATGCAAAAGAAACCCTGCTTTAATTAAAGCTGCTGCTAAAATTAAAGAAGGAAGAAGAAGAAGAAGAGAGAGAAGCAAAGAGGGGATTCTCTCTCTCTCTCTCTCTGCGACGACGATCGCCGACAAATCGAGCGGGATTCTCGGGACTCTCGCCTTCATCTCCCCAATTTATAGCGGCGGACGGCTTACCATGACTGTCAGTATGAAATTACGAAAAGGTGCGAGAGGGTAGTAATGCCATTTCGTTTTTCGTAAGTAATTTACAGTTTACGACCTTATCGCAACTTATGACGTCAAATGCTAATTTAGTTATTATTGTTGTTATTTTTAGCGGGGGGTTTTTTTAATTGTTGGCGTGGTCCGCAGGTGGTCCATAATACAAGCTGCCACCCAGGTAAGGACAAACAGAATACAATCATACTCACGTGATGGGCACGCGATAAGCTTAAGTACAGTGTATATGTACATTGCCTGTGTCCGTTTCTTCTCCAAATCAAGCTACAAGTGGAGGCTCGAGCCTAATTTATTCTGGAATTTGCTAAATCTATCGGACACAGTTCGGTGTATATTGGTTTTTTGTTTTTTTAGGTTAAATCGTAGATCACATTGTCACATCAGATAAGTGACAGTGTGTGCTTTTTTGCCCAGAAAGGCAATTTTTTTACATGCACCGAAAACAGTTCGGTTGTTTTCGGTGCTTGTAGTCCTTCTCTTTATTCTACATGGCCCAAGAAACGCTAAATGCCATGTAAATCTAATTTAGTGAGTAGGGATGTGTGAAAGTCTCTACAAATGGGTCCTATGTTGGATAAAGATTCAAGGCGCAAAGTCAAAAGAGATGATGGCCTTTTTTTAGAGTTAGGGTGGAAGATTATAAAATAGGAAGAAAGCTTAATGGATAAGACGTGGTAGTCTTCTAGATAAGTCATAATTATTAGAGTAGTTGGAAGTTGTGTAGAACATTCTAGAATTCATTTGAAACATATGGTCAATTTAATCTTAACCATCTATTTAGGTGTTGAAGACTTATGTAAAGATGTCATTGTATCATTTGTAAACCGTCCAAGTTTGAGTGAATAAGAGTCTTCATAAGAATTCATTTTAAATACATTGAGGGTTCTCGTGTTCTTCCAACTATTTGGGTGAGCTCTTCAAGTGTTCTAGGTGAGATTCGATTTAGTCACTCCTTCGATCTTTCAGAGTTCATAGAAATACTTTGCAGCGTGTTGAAGAGTAAGGCTAAACTAGCTTCATAAGGGAATCAAGAGACTAGTGCCTCGCGGTCTTCGACAGTGCAAAGTCCGAGCATGTGACAACATGGAGAGGAACATGTAGGTTAGCTACATCACGGTGTATTCTTCCGTATTCATTTTTCGTTTTTTTAAATAATCGGTATTGTGTACTTTGATCTTTATATTTTAACATTTCAAGACATATCAAGTATATAGTGAACCTATAGTGTTGTAATCACCGAGTTAGTTGTTGCAAAAAGTTTTACTATTGCGAAACAGTTAAGCTTGCAACGATTAGATAAATAGGAAAATCATGTTTGGTTTACTAGATATTTAGCTGTTAGTGTTTTCATATAAGAAGAACAAAATCAACGTGTCTATGGTTTTAAAAGATAATAAAGAATTGTTGTGAATACATTATCTTGTAGAGATGATGAGTTTGTATTCTACTCTAACATTGTATCCTATTATTGTATGAACTCTTCATATCTCCTATAAATAAAGGCATGTGGTCTCCCCGAGGAAGTATTTCGTTATCAGCACGTTCTTCCTGTGAGAGAGGGTTCGAACGTTGCGAAAGCTTTTGTTAGAAAAGGGGGTGTAATACTATGGCTGAAAGGGGAAGAAACAGACCAACAGAAGACTGCAGAGTATGACTATGTAGGGAAGGAGACTGCAGAGACAAAAATACTTATCAGATGGAAGCGAAAGATGTGGCGTGGGACGACCACTGCTTTGAAAGCAATTACGGTGCGACCTATGGACGGGACCACTCGTGGCCAAAGACTTTGGAGTTTGCACGATACAGATACCTAGGAGTACGAGCAGAGGAAGAGATGATTTTTTGGAGAAACAAAAAATTTCGTATATCTCAGAAGAAGAAATGCGCAGATAATTTAGGATCTGGAAAAAGATGTTTCAGAACTCAAACGGATAAAAAATTTATTAAGCTGCTGTAATATTTGCAATTAAACAGATAGTTGTTTGGTAATTAACAGATGCAATAAACATACGTAATCAAAATTGGAACGTTGAGACAATAAAGGGCAATCAAAATTGGAACGTTGAGACAATTAAGAGGCTAAGTCTAAAAAGAAAAGGCACGCCATCCAAAAAGGAAAGGCACGCGTCCAAAAAAGAAAAGGCGCGTGCATCACGTCACGGCGGGTGGGCGGCGGCGCGGGTGGTGGACTCATGCTCATGTAAGTCATCTCCCCTTCACAAAAGTTTCATACCCCCTGGGGCACACCCTCAAGTCTCAACAACTCTCCAAATAAACTTCTCCAAGGCAAATTGGCCAAGCAATGTGAGACTAAAAGGTTAGTGAGAATGAAACAAAGGCTGTTGATGTTGGAACTTATCCAACAAGTTGGATCTTAATCCAACGTTGGGCTAATATGCGGTAAATAATTATATAAGTACTACGTTGTCATATTAAGCCCAATATATTAGTGATCTGGGTTTAATTAATTAAATGGGCTAAATGAGTTAAACAGGTTGTGGGGCCTTTATGTGTAGAGACTATTGGGCTTCAACTCGTTGATGGGCCGAGTTGGAAACCCTAGGGCTATGGAGGCTAGCTTATACATACTTGCGGTCATGGTCCCCGGAACACACGAACAAGTTAGCCGTCTTTTCTACGCCTCGTCGCTAGGAGAGAAACCGGGAGAAAGCCAAAGGATTTCTCCAACGGTTGATTCATGCTGTTCTGGAAGATCATCCGTCACGGTATCGTCAGGATCTCTTTCAGTATATTAGCGATGGATTCAGGTACGCTTCCGATAAACAGAGTAGGTAATGTTTTAAGATTCAACATGTGTTTTATCTAGATCTGTGTTATTCGGTTTGTACGCACATCTAGATCTTTAGTTTCTACAAGTGGTATCGGAGCCACCATGCTTGGATCTTATTATTTTGCCTCCTCGATGAGTAGATCGGTTAAAAAATCGGATTTTTAATCTGTTTCTGGTTTCGTATCTGTTAAAAATTCATTTTTTATCAATTTTAAGTTTGGGATCTGTGAAAAAATGGGGTTTTTGATTGATTTTTCTGTTAAAAAAATTATTTTTCACGAACCCTAGATCGGGGGCGGCCCGCCGGCCGCCGCCCGACACGGCGAAAGAGCCGTCGGGAGATCGGCGTCGGCACCACCGGCGCCGACGCGGAACAGCAAGGGGCGGCACAGTCGACCCTGCTGTCAAAAAAATAAAACAGAGGGGGCGGCTTTCGTCGCCCTCGTCGGCATCAGGGGGCGGCGGTAGCCGCCCCCGCCGGCGTCAGAGGGGGTGGCGGTTGTCGCCCCGGCAAGAGAAGAGCAGGCCCCAGTGCGGGGCCTGTCGTAGTTGATCGGGGGGCGGCACCCTGCCGCCCCCCGTCGAGCTTATAGGGGCGGCGGTGGCGGCGTCCGCCGCCCCCCCATACAAACCCTAAGACCAACCCCACTGCGGGTTTGTTTTTTTGGAAGCCCAGTGGGCCGGTCCCTAGGCCGGCCCACACTGTTAATTTTACAACAAAAAAATTAAAGGGGATTTTTTTTAAAATCAGTATTGGGCTCTGGCCTGCTTTGGGCCTGTTTGGGTTATTTGAAAGTTTGAACACAAATCTGGGCATTAATTTGGGCATTTTGAGGCCATTTGGACTCCTGTTTTGGGCCAAATTTGGTTAATTTTTGACACAAATGGAAGAGTAAATAAAAGGACCATTTATAAATATGTTTCATTTATATGTTTTGTGTTAAAAATTCAGTTTTATTTTTAAATATTACTTTTAGGCATACTACATTATATATATTTCGAAATGATTGTAATTAAATCGAAACCCTACCAAAGTGGGCTTTATCGTGACAATTACTCTTATTTCGATATATAAAAAGCTACGAATTTACTTTGTATGTAAATTTAAATTTGTTGAATAAGGAAATAAATGGTTACGTGTTTATATATATTTCATTTAAGCCCAATATGTGTGTTAAATTATATTCGTTCCATTTTAATTCTTTTAGGCATTCTTCATTTTATTTATATGTTTCGAAATAATTTTAATTATTATGAGACCTCACCAAAGTGGGCTCTACAGTTAAATTATTATTATTTTGGAATGTAAACGGTTAAATACATGCGTTGTATTATCAGTTGCCTGGATGAATTTTAAATGGATCGAAGGAGTAAATAAAAAAATTTCACATATATTTACATTTAAGTTCAATTTCATTTAAATACAATTTTGGGCGCATTTGGTTATACATTTCAAAATGATTCTAATTTTCTTGAAATCCTACCAAAGTGGGTTCTACTGTAAAGTTTATTATTATTTCGAAATGTAAATGGTTAAATACATACGATGTATGATTGGTTGTCCAATATTGAATTTAATTGGATTGAAGGAGGAAACAAGAGGCTTTTATGTATATTCCTCCTCAAAGATAAATTTTGTGTTAATTGTGCAAAATAAATTTACATTCGAAGTTTATGGCATAAAACAATATATATATATATATATGTTTCGGTATATAAAAAGTTGACTTCATACCTTCGTAAGAAAATTCAGTTTGCCTAAATTTAGATTTAAATTAAAACACAAAATTCGAGCGTTTTCTTCGGGAGCAAATAAAAAGCTTTAACTGTTATGAATAGGCCCATTGGGCCAATTGGGTATCCAACCCACTATTGAAAGATATAAATACACGGGTAGGGGGGCTCTTAACCCCTTACACCTATTTCTCCCTAAATTCCCTTCACAACACGTTATCAGCACGATCACGCTCGTTGGAGGAGACGGCGGCTCGCGGGAAAGGAGATCCACAAATCGCTCAGAAAAAGAAGATCGTAATCTTCTCAACGGGGAGCGAAAAGGGCATCCTTCACCAACCGTCGCCTAGATTCCTCGTCGAATCTAGTAGGTAAAAATCCAAACTTTTAGATCTAAACTTGCTTTTCTCATTAGATCTGCATGTTTTAGGATCAAAAAGTTCACAAACTCGGTTAAATTCAACATTTTTAATAAGATCTGCATGTTTAAAACAATAAAAACTTGTTTTTTAGCGATCAAAACTGTTGAAAAACCCGATTTTTTACCCCCCCCGCCTTCGATCCAAATTTCCGTACGCCCGTAGGGCGAAACGGCGGCGCGCCCTTCGCGCCGCCGGAGGAAACAAACGCCGCGGCCTCAGGCCGCGGCTGCCGCGCGGCCAGCAGCCGCGGCCTCAGGCCGCGGACTGCAGCCGCGGCCTGCAGGCCGCGGCCAGTCGCCGCGGCCTCAGGCCGCGGCCAACTGCCGCGGCCTGCAGGCCGCGGCCCGCAGCCGCGGCCTGTCGCCGCCACGACGGCCGCGCCCTACGCGGCCAGCCGTCGCGGCGACACGCCGCGGGCCCCCCCTAGGGTTTCCAGAAACCCTAACCCTAACGGGCTATTTTTCGGGGGCGGCCCAATTTTTAACCCTAATGGGTTGTTTTCATGGCCCAAAAGGCCAGAAAATTAGCCCATCCACAGAAATTATTTTATTTATTTTTAGGCCCTAAAAAGCCCAAAATAGTTAAAAGAAATTTTTAAAAAAGGGTTGAAAGCGGTAAAATAAAACATTATATTATGGATCAAAAAGGCAAAAAGTTTTTCAAAAAAAAATGTTTTTTGCACGACACACAATTTTAATTGCCTGTGTCTTTTAGATTATCTGCGTGGTTGTATGTTGCAAAAATATTATCTGCGTGGATGTGCAAATATTAGGCTATGTTTTTAGGGATCAGCCAGGTTTCCGACACCGTTTTAAATTCCCGCATTCTTTTTCTTTTTGAGAGAAACTTTGTATGTGAGGATGAAAATGTAAAAAGAAGACCGAAGGACACCAAAAAGAAGCTGAAGGCGTTTCGCTCAATGAAGATAGGGGCTTCTCTCTGAAGTTCCCGAGTTGTAATTTATATTCATGCATTTTATTTTTGATGTAACTTCGGACTGGACTTTTTATTTATTTTTCGGTGTCGGCTGGCTGATCCCCATAGCCTAAGGTCATTATTTCTGTTTTCATTGTTTTTGCATTAAACTGCGTGGTTGATTAATTAGCTTTAATACCATGTTTTAATGTCACAATGAAAACCCTTAAACAGCATGCGTGATTGTTAATTTTTTAGTAATTAATTATTCACATTACCTGAAAAAAGCATGTATGTTAAAACCACAGTAATTAAAATTCATGCCATGAAAATGACTACATTACATGCGTGGATGTCTGTCTTATTTCAATCTTAATGATACATGCTATTTTTTGTACATGCTAGATCATAAAATGGCCAGACTCGCAAATGTAGACTTCTCAGTCCTGAAGGCTGATGGGTCAAACTACCTGAGTTGGCAGTTGGACCTGAAGTTCCATCTGCGCTCTCATGGTTTCAGTCTCACACAGACTGAAAAGGCAACAACTAGTACTGCCCCAGCTAACAAGGAGGCTTCAGTGGAAGCACCTCATACAGAGGAAGTTTCCGATATATTAAAGGCGAAAGCCATTATATATATCAGGAAACACTTAGACTCGACCTTAAAGGACGAGTACCTCACTGTAGAGGACCCTTACGAGCTGTGGGATGCACTCGAGGAGAGGTACCGACATCAGAGGGATGTCATACTCCCCCGTGCACAGTATGAGTGGACTCACCTCCGCATACAGGATTTCAAATCCGTAGCGGAGTACAACTCAGCTCTCTTCCGCATCACCTCACGCCTGAAGTTGTGTGGTGAACCAGTGACGGAGAAAATGTTGCTGGAAAAGACGTTTACGTCCTTCCATGAAAAGGACATGATCCTTATGCAACAATATCGAGAGAGGAAGTTCACAAAGTACTCTGACCTTCTTTCATGCCTGCTTATGGCTGAACAGAACAGAGATCTGTTGGTTGCCACCCACAACCTACGCCCTCCTGGCTCCGCTCCATTGCCACCTCCTGCAGAGGCCCACTTCCAGTCTTCCCAGAAGAAGAAGACGGACAAAAAGGCAAAATTCCAGAAATGGAAAGAACAGAAGCAGCGGAAGAAAGCCACTCCCCCAGCTCCTCCCCAGAACCAGAAGTTCGCGGACAAGAAGCAGAAGAGGATTCCCAACAAAGGAGGCACTCCCAAGAAAGACTGGGAGGACAAATGCTCCAAATGCGGGATGACGGGCCACTGGTCCAGAATCTGCCGCACAGCAAAACACCTCCAGGACCTCTACCAGGCAAGCCTCAAGCCTCGAGCTAAGACAAACCTGATGGAGAGCGCAGCGCTGGGAGAGACCTCATGGACTCCTGAAGATTTCATGGGAGACGACACTCTCTAGATCTGGACCACTTTTTATGCAATTAGCAATGTATCTTTCTATTTTATGCATCGTATCTAGTTTTATTTCCATGTTAAAACAATATCTCTTTGAGCATTTATCTTTATGAAAGTAGATTTTTCTCTTCATTTATTGCTTGAATGTCTTTCAATTTTTAGATATGGAACTTATCTGCCTAGTGGACAGTGCATCGACGCACTCGATCCTTCAAAGCTCAGACTACTTCACGAGCATAAGTAGTTATTCTGGTCCACTGAGAACAATCTCAGGGCCAGCAAATATAATCGAAGGATCAGGGGAAGCAATTATATTGCTCCCCGGCAACACACAAATAACACTTAAAAATGCGTTATACTCCCCAAAATCCATCCGAAACCTCCTAAGTTTTAAAGACATCCGTTTAAACGGATATCACTTAGAGACGGTCGAGGAAGATAAAAGGGAATACTTGCTTGTAACGGCTCTTACAAATGGTTCAAAAACCATTGTGGAACGTTTCAAGGGACTCCCCTCCGGACTCTACCAAACAAGTATACAAACTCCAGAAACATCCATGGTGGAGCACCTGCAGTGCCCCCAAACACCAGAATTCCAACTCTGGCACAGTCGACTGGGACACCCTGGTTCGGTTATGATGTACCGCATCATAAAGAACTCCAGTGGCATTGACCTGAAGAACCTGAAGATTCTTCAAAAAGGCAAATTCCCATGTCCACCCTGTTACAAGGGTAAACTGATCACGAGACCCTCTCCACTGAAAGTGGATGTGGAGTCTCCCAGCTTTCTGGAAAGAATCCACGGAGACATTTGTGGGCCGATTCACCCATCAAGTGGTCCGTTCAGGTACTTTATGGTCCTGATAGACGCATCAACTAAGTGGTCACATGTGTGCCTACTGTCCACCCGTAACCTAGCACTATCTAAGCTTTTAGCTCAGATAATAAAGTTACGGGCCCACTTCCCCGATCACCAGATAAAGAAACTTCGTCTGGACAATGCGGGGGAGTTTACGTCACAAGTCTTTCTAGACTATTGCCAAGCTCAGGGAATTGAAGTCGAACATCCTGTAGCGCATGTTCACACCCAAAATGGGTTAGCAGAATCTCTAATTAAGAGACTGCAATGGATCGCTCATCCATTATTACTTCAATCCCAGATGCCAGTGAATGCGTGGGGTCATGCAATTTTGCATGCTGCATCTTTAATAAAATTAAGACCCTCTGGAGGTCAGTCATCTTCTCCAATGCAACTAGCACTTGGAGCCCCACCAATTGTCTCACATTTGAGAATATTTGGTTGTGCAGTATACGTCCCCATAGCACCACCACAAAGGACAAAGATGGGTCCACAACGTCGCCTAGGCATTTATGTTGGGTTTGACACCCCCTCCATAATTAGATTCCTAGAACCCCTTACGGGGGACGTCTTTAAGGCACGTCTAGAAGACTGTGAATTCGATGAAACATCGTTCCCAAGACTAGGCTCACAGACAAAGAAGCCCGAAGCTTCAGAAAGTATCACTTGGGATACAAAAACTTTATGTCACTTTGATCCGCCAACAAGCCAGTGTGAGGAGGAGGTCCTGAAGATTCTCCACATCCAAAACACTGTCCATCTCTTGCCGGACAAATTTACTGACAACCAGAAGATTGTCAAATCACACGTCCCTGCTGCTAACACTCCAGCTAGGATTGACATACCGCAAAATGGATGCAATCCGCCTGCAGCAGAAATGGTTGGACCTCTCAAAAAGAGAGGACGACCACCGGGATCCAAGGACCAAGTCCCTCGAAAGAGTAGGACCCTTGGCAATGGTAAACAAATACCACCACAGGATGCTAATTTAAGCCCTGCTACCCCATCTCTCCCAAACTCTCATGAAGAGGAAAAACCTGGAGAAAATGAAGTATCGATACACTATGTACGAACTGGGGAGTATTGGGACAGAAAAAGCACAACAATAGATGACACATTTGCGTGTAATATTGCCATCAACGTCGCGTACTGCGACGATGATATTGAACCATGCTCTCTGACAGAATGTCAAAGCAGAGATGATTGGCCAAAGTGGAAAGCGGCAATAGGAGTGGAGTTGGATTCACTCACCAAACGCAAGGTCTTCGGACCAATAGTCCAGACACCAAAAGGTGTAAAACCTGTGGGTTATAAATGAGTATTTGTTAGAAAACGAAATGAACAGAATGAGATCGTACGCTACAAAGCAAGGCTTGTAGCGCAGGGTTTTACCCAACGTCCTGGGGTGGATTTTGAAGCCACATACTCCCCGGTCATGGACGCGATCACCTTCCGATTCCTCATTGGCATAACAGCACAAGAGGGTTTAGATATGCAACTCATGGACGTGGTTACTGCATACCTATATGGCAACCTAGACCGAGACATCTATATGAGATTGCCTGACGGTTATTCTTTGCCTGCAGCACTAAAAGAGAGAGAACGTGACATCTACTCAGTGAAACTGCAAAGATCATTATATGGTCTAAAACAATCTGGAAGGATGTGGTATAACAGACTGAGCGACTTCCTTGCACAGCAAGGATTTAAAAACGACCCAGTCTGTCCTTGCATCTTTATAAGAGCAAAGGCAACAGGATTTGTGATTATAGCCGTCTATGTAGACGACTTAAACCTCATCGGATCTCCTGAAGAGATCACAAAGATTTCTAAAAGCCTGACAGAAACCTTCGAGATGAAAGACCTCGGAAAATCAAAATTCTGTTTAGGCCTTCAGATAGAGCATCTTAAAGATGGGATCCTGTTACACCAGTCAACTTACACATCGAACTTATTGAAAAAGTTTCAGATGGATAAGTGCCACCCCCTCAGCACTCCGATGGTCGTCAGATCATTGGATGTACACAAAGACCCCTTCCGGCCGCTGGAAGAGGGGGAGGAAGTACTAGGCCCCGAAGTGCCTTATTTAAGTGCTATCGGTGCACTCCTTTACCTGGCTAACTGCACTCGCCCTGACATAGCGTTCGCAGTAAACTTACTAGCCAGATATAGTGCTGCACCTACACAACGGCACTGGGCCGGAGTTAAGCATCTACTGCGCTACCTCCAAGGGTCCATAGACTTAGGTCTATTCTACAGGAAAGGGGCATCAACTGGTTTAGTTGGTTATGCTGACGCAGGTTACAGGTCCGATCCTCATACAGAGAAGTCTCAGACTGGATACATGTTCACATATGGCGGCACTGCCATATCCTGGAGATCTGTGAAGCAGACCATGACGACCGTCTCATCCACCCACTCCGAGCTACTTGCGATCTTCGAAGCAAGCAAGGAATGTTTTTGGCTACGCTCGGTGATCCAGCACATACTCACCTCCACCGGCCTGACAACCGGCGTTCTTGCACCCACTACACTCTATGAAGACAATGCTGCATGTATAGCCCAGCTACAGGACGGCTACATCAAAGGTGACAAGACGAAGCATATCTCCCCCAAGTTCTTCTGGACGCACGACCTTCAGAAGCAAAAGCAGATTGAGGTACAGAAGATCCAATCATGTAATAACTTGGCGGATTTGCTTACCAAATCCCTGCCTACTAGTATCTTTGAAAAACTTGTACATGGGATTGGGATGAGGAGAGTGAGTAAATGTAAACTGGGTCAGGATGAGAGAACTATGAACTCATAGATACATAGGAGACTGATGTATAGATTCATAGGAAATCTGCAAGCCTGAATCTTGGTCAGATAAGGGGGAGTCAACTGCAGAGTTGTACTCTTTTCCCTTGGCTACAGGTTTTTTCCCACTGGGTTTTCCGTAGTCAAGGTTTTGACGAGGCAACCTCGTTGACTCTGGATCCTGAAGTATCCACCCCTAGACACATCCCCAAAACAGGGGAAGTTATGGGTTAACTGTTCTTTCTTTAACAAGACAGTTACCTTAACTCGGATCCTGAAGAAT
Source organism: Scilla litardierei (assembly GCA_030789695.1). Taxonomy (NCBI): domain Eukaryota; kingdom Viridiplantae; phylum Streptophyta; class Magnoliopsida; order Asparagales; family Asparagaceae; genus Scilla; species Scilla litardierei. Next base: position 145,921,493 of record CM061135.1, read on the forward strand.
CCACCTCTTATTTCAATGTTGATTGGATAAGGGGAAGTGTTATGAATAGGCCCATTGGGCCAATTGGGTATCCAACCCACTATTGAAAGATATAAATACACGGGTAGGGGGGCTCTTAACCCCTTACACCTATTTCTCCCTAAATTCCTTTCACAACATTAACATATATTTCTCCTCAAGGATGAGTTTTCCGTATGTATTTGTGCTAGATATCAAGCAAGACCTAAGGAGTCACACTTGATTGCGGTTAAACAAATATTTCGTTATCTCAATCAATCTCTAGATTATGGGTTACTCTACCCTAAGTCTAGCACATATGAGTTAATCTCATATAGTGATGCCGACTTTGCCGGATGCAAGTCCGACAGGAAAAGTACTAGTGGCACATGCCATTTCTTAGGAAATTCCTTAGTTTCTTGGTTTTCTAAGAAACAGAATTCGGTGTCATTGTCCACGACTGAAGCGGAATATATTGCCGCGGGTCTTGCATGTGCACAAGTTCTTTGGATGACACACTCTTAGTGACTATGGTGTCAATTGTGATACTTGCCCTATCATGGTTGATAATCAAAGTGCTATTTGTCTTTCCAAGAATCCGGTACACCACTCCCGTACCAAACACATAGACGTGGGACACCATTTTATAAATGATCATGTAGCTAAGAAGGACATCATCTTAGAGTACATTGAAACCTAAAAACAAATTGCCGATATCTTCACTAAACCTCTTAAAGAAGATTCATTTGTGAGATTGCGTGGAGAATTGGGAATTATGAGTGAATCTGAAATCTAGAAGCTCAATCTTCATTTTATAACTCCTTTTTTGAGCTCATATCTTTTTAATTGTCTTTCTTCATGTGCTTTATTGTTTTATGAGATTAAGAAAGGCAATTGTGACTTATTTGATTTCATGAGTTTTTGAAACTGATTGGAGTAATTTGTGTTTCAATGGATTTATTGTTTTCATAATGATTTTACGATGTATTTGTGATTAGAGTATAGGTCCTAGGGTGAGTGTTCTTATTCTCTGGAATTCTTTCTCACTGTGCTCTTTTCGACCAGGACAGATGACTGTTTTTCCTTCGACAGTCGACTGCCCTACTCTATCTCCTCAGTCTGAGAATTGGTATCTTTCGTACAGCCAACTGATGACTATTTTACAGTCGACTGTTAGTTTAACAGGCGACTGCATTTTAGTTATCAGGCGACTGTACTCTCTGTCGAATTTTTACAGTGTTCTCTGTTATTTTTGTGAACTGCACTAATTCTCGGCCAGCCGACTGTTGAGTATATGTCAGTCGACTGTCCAATGGACAGGCGACTACATGTTACTTTCCAGTCGACTGCCTTTCTATCTGAGCTTTAATTTTATCACTTCATCCAGTCGACTGACTGTTGTTCATCAGTCGACTATCTTATGCTGTGTCGGTTCATGTGATTTGATCCGAGCCGTCGATTCCTTGATCCAACGGCTCAGATTGATTCCCCAATTTTATATTCAGTCTACGCGACCACTTCCCCACGTCGACTTTCTCTCTCCTCCTCTTCGACTGTTCAACTTCCCGCTCGTTTTTCTCTACAAAAACGGTCGATTTCGCCTCTTAAACCGTCGAACTACCCCAAATTGTCGTCGTCGATCACGTTCTGCCATTGCCTTCGATCTTCTTCTCCGCGATCGTCTGTGCTTCCTCACTTGGTTTGTTTCTCTCACTTGCTCTTCGTCGTTTCATTTCTTTGCTTTAGTTTCTCCTTCTCTTGTTTCCATGGCTCCTAAACCAAAGGGAAAAGAGAAGATCGATGTCCCTAAACGTTCTAGGGCACCCAAGAAACTCATTGCCAAGAAAAAGAAACCCTATAAAGCCCAAACCAAGCATGCCCTGTCACCCGTGCGTTCGACTTCGCCGGGTTACTCTCCTTCTGCTTCTTCTAGCGATGCTCAGCCTTTGATTCATCGTCAGCGCAAGCCTACTGGTGTTCACATCAGTGAGCCTGTTGTTGAGAATCCACATGTGTCTCCTTCTGTGTCCAGTTCTTCTGAAGAGACTCCTGCCGTACCCCCCTCTGATCCCTTAGTTCCTGTTTGCCGAGACGATCTTTGTCTGGCAAAGTTTCACTCTCTCCTAGGGATCAACCTACTTAAGGAACGGTACATTGCTTTCCCCGCCTTCACTGCTGAGAGACTATCTGACATTCTTTCCGCTACTCACCTGGCCGATCTTTTTCGCTTCTCTCAGAGCGAGTCCCCCAGAGCCTATCCATTTCTGGTGAAGCTCTTCTATGTGAACCGCGTTCGCGGTGAGTATTCATCTACCGGGATCCTCGATACTATCGTTCAGGGAACCCACATTCAGATCACTCCCTCTCTCTTAGGGACTAATCTTAGGATTCCTTCTGTCGGTTCCCTTCCCACTGATATCTGCATCTCTGAGATTGACGATCTTGACCAGTCTGTTCTCCGGGATATGTTTTGAGAGGTACCTTTAGCTCTTGATTCGGGTGTCAGATCATCTATGTTCTCTGCACGAGGTTGGGCTGTTCACCTAGTGGTGAAGTCCAACATCCTGCCGAGATATGGATCGTCTGACTAGCCGTCTCAGGATATACTAAAGTGTATGTATGCTATTTTCTCTGGCATGCCCGTGAACTGGGCCGGTGTCCTCCTTGATAGGATGGACAAGGTTGAGTTCACGTCCTCCTCGTCTCACATTCCTTACGGTAGTATTTTGACTCGTGTCTTCTGCCACTTTGGTGTTGACTTGACTCGTTACGAGCCCATGCCCTTTGGTCCTCTCCTCAACGCTTCTGCAAAGTCAAAATCTTCTTCGGCTCTGCAGACTGCCTCGAAGAAGAGGAAGTCTACTTCAGCTCCATCCTCATCCACTGTGCCTCCAGCTGATTTGCCTTCTTCATCTGCTCCACCATCTCAGGATACTCTTTTGGCGATGGTCTCTGGTATCTACAGATTGCTGTCTCTCTCTTTCCTCCATCAGGGAATTCCCTTCCCTGAGGATTTGAGATAGTTTGTTCCCCAGCTTCATGTGCCTCCTCAGCCTACTGGTGCGTTGAGCCTCCAGGTGTTGCTTCTTCTCAGGATGTTGCTGCTGCTTCTTCCGTTGGTCCTTCTGACCCTCCTCCAGAGGATACTCCTGCTGCTACAGAGCCTGCTTCCTCGTCTGTAGCCCCTGGAGACGCTCACCCTTAGATATATGTTTGAGTGATGTTATTATGAGTGAATCTGATATATATTTTTTGTATGATGGATGATGCTGTCTGCGACTCTTTTATATATGTATGGTGATATACTTTGATGTCGTCATGATGATGTATGTTTTTTGATCATGATGTATCTTTTTGGGATGGCCATGTAGATGACCATCCGTTGATGTACTCAGTTGCTTTATATCTATATATATGATGTTGCACCCTCTCATGTGTCACTATGCTATATTGTATATCTTATCTGTGTGATGAAATGATATGTTGTGTCCATGTATGCTTCACTCTCCTTGATGTGCTTTTGAGACAATATATGGATTTGATATTGGTTAATTCATGCTCTTTCTTTGATGTGATGAATTTGTGAAAATTATTTTCATTTCGAATATCTAAAATGTTGATATTGGATTTCAATTCCATTACTCACATGTGTATATGATGAGATTTTATGAGTTTTTGATTCGATATATCTTTATACTCCTTGATTGTTGTTAGTTCATATTTAGCACTATTATTGTTGTTGTTATTTGCTCCCACCTTTTTGGATAATGCCATAGGGGGAGAGAAATAAACATACAAGATTCATAATGGATGTGCTAAGTATGTTCTAACTCTTGAACCTAAGATTTTCGTTGCCTTAGATTCAGGGGGAGTAAGATTACAATGAATAGGGATTTTATTTCCTAGATTTCTTGAATTGAATTCATTCATATCTCATTCACTTGTTTCAATTGTTATGTAGATGCTCTAATATTTGTTGACTAACTTGATTGGCATCTATGTAGGGGGGTAAGTTTTCATTACGCACAATTATTTATCTTTTTGTTTATGTTTGTTTGGCATCATCAAAAGGGGGGAGAATGTTGAGTATTGGACTTCTCCCTACTTGGTATTAATGATGAGCAAACATAAATACTTGTGACTAATCCTCTATTTTGCAGTTAATCCATTGCCTAAGCTTATTATGAAGATCAACTAGCAATGGATGACTCACAAACATAATTGAAGGCAAATGATATGAATTGAATGATCGTAGATTGATGATTGAAGCTCCGTAAAGACTTCAAGCTCAAACGATGGAAAGAAGAGATTATTCGTCAATGTAATTCTTCTTTTATCTCTTTCAGTATGTATCTTAGAAGTAAAACTTTGATGGAGTAGTCACACACATCTACTTTCTTTCATAGGACATCTCTAGACCTTTGTCCTTTGATCCCAATTCAATTCTCTTTTGTTTGTGCTAGGATTGTTCATAACAGCCGACTGCTGAACAGTTTACAGTCGCCTGTCTCACAAAAAGTCGACTGTGTTCTGTTCTACAGTCGCCTGTTATGCACAGACTATTACAATGTAGTTTTGGGCCTTCTCTGATTATTTCGCATAGGCTACTATTGAACAATTCACAGGCGCATGTCCTAGTGACAGTCGACTGTGTATTGTAAATCAGTCGCCTGTCTCTCCATGCCCAAACTCTGTTTTGATCTGACTTCTACGGCCAGTCAACTTATGCTGTATATACAGCTGACTGTCTATTAGATCAGTAGACTGTCTATGCTGCAACAGTCGCCTGTCTGTAAGTCATTTCTTTGACTCAGCCCTCTGGAAATTTCTCTTGCTTTTGACAGACGTTTGTTCATGGTTTTACAGTCGTCTGTTCTGATTAACAGTCGACTGTGTTCCTTGCATCAGTCGTCTGTCCTGTATCTTGTGAGATTTCCAGTGTTTGTCTAACTTACTCTTCTCTCGGCCAGTCGCCTGTCAAAGAAATTACAGTCGCCTGTTGGTTTTGAAGGGAATTTCAGGGACCCTTAGGGCACAAAAAATCTATGCCCGTCCTAAGTCAGACGGAACATAGACAGAAAAGCAGCGAAAAAAATGTTAATCTAATTAACATTTAACCCTAAGGTCCAAGACCCAAATCCAAGATCTATGCCGACTTGAGATGGGTCTGACCATCCTAAGAAGGATCTAGTCTACTGCGATTAAATTAAACTAATGCTAATAAACGCATACCCGGAATCTCAACCTTAGGGCAGGCGAGATGTTCTGCACCGTCTTCCGAGCCGCTCCCGTCCCACGCCGAGCCGCTCCTCGAACCGCTCCCCGAACCGCTCCTCGAACCGCTCCGCATCCCGAGGCGATCAATCCCCGTGTCGCCGAGCCAACCACGCGCCAAAGAAAGTTTCACGCGAGTGAAACCTCCGCCTAGATTTCGGATATAAATCCGAACTCCTTTGCGGCTTTGCTAGAGCCCTCAGGAGCAAGGCAAAAATTTATAGGGAGAGGAGAAATATTAATTTAAGCTTAGATCCGAGCGTGCTCCAACATTTACGAGAGCCGCTCAGATCTAGAGCTTGGGACGAGTTTTGAGGAGGAGAGCAGACCCCTATTTATATAGGCGGCTGACTGCTCCCCTTTCCTCAAAATCCGATGTGTGACTAATTTAGAGTTAATCAAATTCAATTTAGTTTGCCCTTCACAAAGTGCAAACTTCCGTGAATTTTAACTCCCTCACCGTTGAACTTCAGGAGTGATACAACCTATCAATTCGAAGGGTGTTCAACGGTGAACGCATAGGAAAAAACCGTTCGTCAATCGGAGTTCGTTTGACCCTCCAATTGATTGTCCAAAGATCAGCCCAAGGCTAGTTTTTCGCAAAACTGAGCCGTCAAACAATTCTGCACAATAAGGGTTCAAAACCCTAGAGCTGGGGCCCACAGGTGGGCCCACACGTGCTGCACGCAGAAAAACTGCCAGGGCAAAGCCCAGGCCGTGCCTGGGCTTGCCCAGGCGCTGGGCAAAGCCCAGGCCGGCGCCTGGGCTTGCCCAGGCGGCCTGGGCAAGCCCATGCCCGCGCCTGGGCTTTGCCCCGGCGCTGGGCAAAGCCCATGCCCGCGCCTGGGCAAGGTCAGACCGCCCGGGCTTGCCCAGGCCAGTGCCTGGGCTTGCCCAGTGGCTGGGTTTGCCCAGGCCTTGGGCAAATATCCAGTATTATTTCTTTTGGGCCTTTTTGAGCATATCTTGGGCATCTGGTGTCCGATTTGGACGCCGTTCGAACCTGGGCGTAGACCGGGACATTCCCGTCTTACCCATAAGCTTTTCCTTGCGTTTATATAATTAAATATTTATTTTAAACTATTTAAAACACATTTAATCTATTTTGCATCATATGCAATTTAGTCCCTATCTAAGCTTAAATTATTATTTGCATCAAAAACAAATGTTCTGAGGGCATATTTCCCTACATCTCCCACTTGCACTCAGGATCATTTATCCCGAATGCTGGAGATTATTGCAAACATCTTTTGCACTATTTTATCCCTTGCATCAAATGCAAATTATTCTCCCTAACTAATTTCTACCTATTACTAGACGAAGATCGCACTCTGTGTGAGACCCTACAGCCTGACCCTTACAACAGGTTGGGCTCGAAGCCCTATACGGTAGTGACCACGAGCAGTGGTTGCCGTCCCTGCTTCAAGAATCATCATTATGTGGTTGACTCATTGACATGAGTATTGTCGGGACCACCCTGACTGTTTCCGTGATGAATTCCGCGGTTATAGTCTTTTCGTCTAAACTATGTCGTGTAAGTCAAGTCTAGGGTACGGTCAAACTGTCAACCCCAATAACTTGACTTCGGTTAGTTTCTATCGATCTTTTAGTCAAAAATGTTGGACTTCTTCCAACATACTTTGGCCAGAGTTTTTACTAAAGACCGAACTAACCCTACGACACTAACTCCCATTGACCGGGAGAGACGAATCCTCTCTTGGTCATTACTCTCCTCATACGCTTCAAGTGTCACCCAATCAAAGACCTTTCGACAGGCCTTGCCTCGAAGCTAGGTCATTTGATCTAAGTGGCACCGTTCACGCACAGGTTCGTCAAAATGACCTCAAGTCAAAAGACCAACTAGCCTATCATCACTCAGAGTCATCAATGACAGATTGGTCAATATAACCATATGATAACTCTTGTGGATCGTTTAGTGAACTCATTCTCTAATGAGCACCTGTGTCTCGTCTACGACTTCGCCAAGTCAAGCGATCATGAGATCATCGCCACCGCTAAACGGTGAAGACTAAGACACAATGGTCTATCCGATGTTTCGATATCCTTGTCTCGAAACATCTACGACCACGAACCCTTTTAGACTTATGCTACAGACGGTCAAACATTTCTCCATGATCGAGATACTCATCTCGATACCTGTTTGACCTCACATAAAGTCTCAGGACTTTACCTAAGTTAATATCCAATGTTAACTACATTATAACATAACTTTAGATAAATTATTACCAAACAGCTTACTGTTATTTCGAACAAGATGTTTGTGCTATTCACACATGAAGATAGATAGCCTCGAGGGTATCATCTATCAACATCTCCCACTTGCACTCAGGCCCATTTATCACGGTATCTAATACCGTTTTTACACATAAGTTTTTTCGACTTCATGTGGTAGAGCCTTCGTGAGTGGATCTGCTAAAACTGTCTACACTATAGACTTAAGTAGTTTCTATGTTCATATTAGACCAACCATTTGAATCTCATTCAAATAATTCATTTGGTCTGCCGGAATCCATAATATTTTATTTATTTGGATCTTATCCAGTTCATCGTACCTTACGATAATAATCTTAAATTAGTTAATGGTCATAAATAGCTCATATCTATTTCTGATAAAGTATCAAACTCTTTTGATCACTTCATCAAAATATATATGTTCCATCCCTTTGATGCCTCACATGTAATTTACGCGCTCCCACTGACCTTGAAAACTTTCTGGTTAATTCATATAAGTTGGTCCGTCTAAATCATATTTAGAAAAATGAACTTATAAGTGAATGTTCCAATTTTCATGGTCAACTTTGAGCGTCTTACATCGAGTTTGGTTCGAGTAGATCTGTGTACATCTGCTGGCGAGACGGTTTCAACATAATCCATTTTATAGGAATTAGGATGAAAATTGTTCTCGACCAACATGATTGCACTTCACTCCTTTCTTTTCTGCACCAATCTTTCAACTTAAAGATTTACTTGCAGAAAGTGAGGAAACATTTTCCTTGGGCACATAAACTAATTTCCAAAATTTATTTACGCACACGGACCTATTCTGATTGCATCAAGTTATAAATCAGAGTTACTACTCCGAATTTCGTCCCGGAAGTTGACTAAGTCATCATCAGTTATGATGTTTAACTCGACTCTTTGTCTCACGAAATTCGAGTAATTATACAACTTCCTAATGATTGATTTAATGAATATCTTATTGATAATGTCCTCACATGACATTATCAAAACCTAGGCATTATTATCTGGGACTTAACGCAGAAGGAGGACTTAACTCAGAGTCACTTACAATGGATCACACCAAGTCTAACTAAGTGTGATTCATACCTTTTGACACACGGATGTGTTAACAGACTTGACCTGAGAGAAAATCACATTTTCTTTTAATTACGCAAGATTTAATGTAGCTAAGTATTTGACCATTCGATCTAATCGAATCAGTTTAAATACTTTAGTCATTTCGTTCTTTATTTTATCAGACTTGTGTTTCATCAAGAACACGTGTCTTAATATAATATACGAATAACTTAATTTGGTTAATCTAGACTCGGGTTCATCAGTATGTACCAGACTGAGTTCGACAACTCATTCTCCCACTGTCTTACAGATGGGTTTCGGACATTCTATCTAAGAGGATAAGACTCACAAGTGTCCGCAGACTTCATACTACGAGAGGTCAGACCCCTCTTTATGTGACTTGTGAAGCTTAGTCTCTCGATACGGCCTAGTCTATTTTTCCATACAAGTTTGTTACTATCTTGTGTATTTATATATATTAACATTTAATATATATATATTATCGTTATACATAAATTACTAACGCAAAACATTGCTTCAGAAGCGAGGTAACGACATTCGTCAAAATATGTTAGACATCTTTTGTATAACAATAATTATAAAATCGTGACATCAAAATATGTCACATTTTCATTTCCTCCTACTAATGCCTTTACTAATGATAAATTAAACTATTAAACTCGATTGACTTTCCGGAGTGCCTTCTTCCTTTTCTAAATCACATTTAGATATAAATAGCCCAACATAAATAAATAGCTATGCAAGCATCTTATGTATCCAAACGCCTGAGAGGTGCAATCTTGAGTGTAGTTCAAGAAGTTGCTTGTCTCAAGATCCGGTTGGGATACATAGTCTTGCACCGCTCATGCACTCGTATTCGACTCAAACAGTTTGATCGAATTCTCGAACTTTGCGGATCAAAATTGTTTGTCCATACAACCTTGAGGGTAGCTCGACAAGTTGTAGGGAGAAACATATTTCGAATATCATATATGTTCAAGCTGCCTCATATAGAGACGGGTGACATGTAGCGTGAATTTATTTGTTGGACCCAAAACTTAATGAAATCGTATTTCTTAAGTCTGTTCTTTAGAAGGTCATTTTAATGTCAACGAGAGTATAGTTTAATCCTATCAATAAGAATTTAACTTGATATTCAATTAATCAACCTATTTGACCAATTAACTAATTCCATTAAAAAATTATATTTTGATTCCTTCGGTAAACATAGTCTTGCCCTAGTTTTGGCATATGTTCAAAATTAAATATAGGTAGAATGGCTTTTATCTATCTATATCCTCCCACTATTTTTACGATCATTTCAAAGCGTAATAACGAACGATTTAATCAAATTAAAATTAATGGGTATGAGGTCCAATCACCTTGAGCCTAACAACCTTGAGGGTAGCTCAACAAGTTGCTTGACTCTGCGATCGGAAGATGACTCTTCATCGATCATATCAGATATAACCCTCTTAATCGGTTTTTACCCATAGCCATTTGTGATCATGATGGTGCTCATCCAAATCACAATGTTTAGTCTAGTCGGACCCTTGTTTTCGTGTCGAGCCTGACTTGCTCCGACGCTCGGGGTATTCACGACACGTCGGTTTGGGTCAGGACTTAGACTACATCTAGTCAGACTACATCATTGACTTAACTTACGCCGGCGATCGGGGTACGAGATGACGGTTTGGGTTAGTCAAGATTTCATCTTATGTATATAAGGAGTTGGTTTCTACAGGGTTGCCATGTCACAGCTTGAGGGTATCTCAACAACTGTAACACGGGTCCTATAGTAACTAACCCCTAAAACAAGGAGGGCTACTGCTAATCTTGAAAAAGATTATTAACGTATTTGACTTAGATATAGTCCATGGTGTCATACAATCACGATTCGCGACATTGCGGTCCAGCGGAACACAGCTAGGGAATTGACTAAGCCAAGATCACTATCCCTTAAAGGGTGATCCAGAACTCTTAGCCAAGCACATTGACTGGATCATGGTCCATTGAATGAAGCTTGTCATTTTTGTATGTGCGCCATAGACTAAACAGCTTTTATTAACAACTAATTAATCCTATCAACTAGTTGCATCCTTAAATTCAAAATTTTAGGATTTGTTTAATAATTTTTATTAAGTCCTTATCAACTATAAGGTTCACGTGCTATCCTAATCGTTATTAGGATTTTAATAAATTTTATTAACAACGCTAAAAGCGAAGTCCTTTAATGAGAATTAATAATAACAATTAGAATTAAAATTTTCATTAAAAGGACTACCCTAATCAGGAATTAGGTCTTGAAGCATTGTTAATGTTTTATTAAAACATAGCATGTCATTAACATTCAAGTAATAAATTTTAATCATTTCTTAATGGCTAACCTAAAAGGTTGTCTTGTGTTATCAAATAAGGGACAAGATGAACTAGCCATAAAGCTACACTAATTTATCGCATAAAAGGTGTACAACTATTTAACAATTTAAATAGAACAATGTCTATCACATAAACAAGTTTAGCATGCAAACATAAATTTAACATTTAAATTTAAAATATGATTTTAAAACATTTTATTTTTTATCTCATAAAAACTTGTTTTTAAAATCACAAATTTGCATGCTACTTTAAAAAATTTATCGCATAAAAATTTTAACCTTTAAAATCAGTTTTAAAATATCTCATAAAATTAAAACATCATTTTAAAAACTTTCAGGCTTAAAAATTTATCATATAAAATTTTTAGGCACTTTAAACTTATCGCATAAATTTTAAAAGATTTAAAATTAGTTTTAAAAATTATCACATAAATTTTAAAACGTCATTTAAAAAATTTCATATTCAAAAAATTATCACATAGATTTTTAAACATCAAAAACATTTTTAAAATTTATCTCATAATTTTAAAAACATTTTTTAAAGTATTTTAAAACATTTCATAGGTTTAATAAAATCGCAGGCTAGATCGTAACACAAACCAAGCTCTGATACCACTGAAGGGAATTTCAGGGACCTTTAGGGCACAAAAACTCTATGCACGTCCTAAGTCGGACGGAACATAGACAGAAAAGCAGCGGGGAAAAAAAGTTAATCTAATTAACATTTAACCCTAAGGTCCAAGACCCTAATCCAAGATCTATGCCGACTTGGGATGGGTCTGACCATCCCAAGAAGGATCTAGCCTACTGCGATTAAATTAAACTAATGCTAATAAACACATACCCGGAATCTCAACCCTGGGGCAGGCGAGATGTTCCGCACCGTCTTCCGAGCCGCTCCCGTCCCACGCTGAGCCGCTCCTCGAACCGCTCCCTGAACCGCTCCTTGAACCGCTCCACATCCCGAGGCGATCAATCCCCATGTCGCCGAGCCAACCACGCGTCGAAGAAAGTTTCACGCGAGTGAAACCTCCGCCTAGATTTCGGATCTAAATCCGAACTCCTTTGCGGCTTTGCTAGAGCCCTCAGGAGCAAGGCAAAAATTTATAGGGAGAGGAGAAATATTAATTTAAGCTTAGATCCGAGCGTGCTCCAACATTTACGAGAGCCGCTCAGATCTAGAGCTTGGGACGAGTTTTGAGGAGGAGAGCAGACCCTATTTATATATGCGGCTGACTGCTCCCCTTTCCTCAAAATCCGATGTGGGACTAATTTAGAGTTAATCAAATTCAATTTAGTTTGCCCTTCACAAAGTGCAAACTTCCGTAAATTTTAACTCACTCACTGTTGAACTTCAGGATTGATACAACCTATCAATTCGAAGGGTGTTCAACGGTGAACGCATAGGAAAAAACCGTTCGTCAATCGGAGTTCGTTTGACCCTCCAATTGATTGTCCAAAGATCAGCCCAAGGCTAGTTTTTCGCAAAAACTGAGCCGTCAAACAATTCTGCACAATAAGGGTTCAAACCCCTAGAGCTGGGGCCCACAGGTGGGCCCCACGCGTGCTGCGCGCAGAAAAACTGCCCGGGCAAAGCCCAGGCCGGTGCCTGGGTAAGCCCAGGCCCGCGCCTGGGCTTGCCCAGGCGGTCTGGGCTAGCCCAGGCCCGCGCCTGGGCTTGCCCAGGCCAGTGCCTGGGTTTGCCCAGGACTTGGGCAAATATCCAGTATTATTTCTTTTGGGCCTTTTTGAGCATATCTTGGGCATCTGGTGTCCGATTTGGACGCCGTTCGAACCTGAGCGTAGACCAGGACATTCCCGTCTTACCCATAAGCGTTTCCTTGCGTTTATATAATTAAATATTTGTTTTAAACTATTTAAAACATATTTAATCTATTTTGCATCATATGCAATTTAGTCCCTTTCTAAGCTTAAATTATCATTTGCATCAAATACAAATGTTCTGAGGGCATATTTCCCTACAGGTTTAACAGACGACTGTCTTTGCTTCATCAATCGACTATCCACGTGGTAAGTTACCGTTATGATTTCTCACCTACCCTTGCTGACTATGCAACAGTCGACTGTGGATTGTTCAACAGTCGACTGTTGCGAGTTCAGATTATATCCGTTGAGATTTTTCTCACGGATTTCGATTGGGTTTTTGCCTAAACTGTTTTGTGGATTTAAGAAAGCTATAAATAGAGCTTCTACTGTTTCATTGGAAGGTTACTCATTCATTGCAAAATCCTTCAAGCTTTCTTTTCCAAAGATCAAAGCTTTCAAATCCAAAGCCCAGTATTTCCAAATCTTGTTCTCTTGCTCTCCAACCTAGAACCAAAGATTCATCTTCTAGGCAATTAGTGCAGTCAAGAGAACGGGCTTTCTCCTCTCTTCCAAGAGAGTTCTTCAACACACATCACACTTCTCCTTCAAGTTCTACTTCAAGGCATAGGTGATTGTAAGTGTTGCTTTCAGATTTCATAACTTCTTTATTTGAATTGTGCTCTCGGTTGTGAGAGTGGTTTTTGCTTGCTCCCTGGTTGTGGGAGTCAATGACATCGAATGTATTCGATTGCACTTGTAGGGTTGCTACAAGTGGGCTTTAAGGAAACCTCAAGTTAGGGTTCTAACTTGAGTATCCGGTGGTATCCGGGTGGTAGGGACGTAGGATTACTGGGAACAAGTCGGGAGTTGACTTGGGTAATTCGAACCCTTGAAACATATCTACGTTTGCTTGTGTTTCTCTTTGGGTTGTTTTTCTATTCTGCACTATTTGTTTGATTGCATTTTATTTGGCGTAAATTCCTTTTAAATTTGCATAAACACTATTCAACACCCCTTCTAGTGTTTTCCCCATTGATAGGGTCCCTACAATATACACATTAGTACACATATATACCCCATTTTAAGAAGAAAATTTGTGTTGAAACTATGAATTTTATTTAACTCAATATAAATGATTTGAAAGGTGGAATAAAAGGTTCTTATATATATTTCCACTTAGTGTAATCATTTTGTGTTAAATTCAGTTTAGTTTCAAATTTCAATTTTTTGGCACAATTAATTATATATTTCGAATCTGGATTGATTGGATCATCAACTCACCAAAGTGGGTTTTCTTGTGAAGATTAGTTTTAATCTCGAAATATAACAAGTTGAATACATACTTTTGTATGAAAATTTTGGTTGCCTTAAATTTGATTTTGAATAAAAGTGGACTTGAATATCTCCACTTAAAGTATAAATTCATGTATTAAATTGCTACATAGATTCAAATTTTGCAAAAGTATATATTTTTGAAATGACTTCGTGCAATCATCATCTCGCCAAAGTGGGCTCTGTTGTTTTGCATTATTTCATTTCATAAATATAAAAAGAACTTAATGTGTCAATGATTTTCGTAAGAACGCTTAATCGGCCTAAAGGAAGATTACCGTTCTATACCATTTCATGCACACCTGTGGCAATAGACAAGGTGATGATTAGTGAGATCAATGCATGTAAATTTAATTCGGCCCAAAGGAAGTTTTATTTTTGGCATGTTATTATTGTCATTGTCTGATTGCTACAACAAGATGTCAATGACTAGTCAATAGATTATCCAAAGATAAATATTGGGCTAGTGGGGGATGTCTTAAGATGGAAAAATAGCATTAATTTGAATTTGGTGTTGTTTTGTTTAATACTCATATGAACATGTTAAAATTGTTTACTTGTTCTCTTTTTTCAGGTGTTATTCCTGAAATTTTTTTGCCAACCTCAAATCTATTCTAGTACTTAATGGTACTAACTTCAAGGCATGGAAGGAGAATCTTTTGATAATCCTCGGAGTCATGGATCTTGATATGGCATTAAGGACTCATTGTCCTCCACCACTCACTGATGAGAGTACCTCTGATGAAAAGAGGGAGATGGAAGAGTGAAAGAGATCAAATCGCATGTGCCTAATGCTTGTGAGGAATGCCATTCCAGAATATCTCAGTGGTTTTATTTCAGAGAAAATTTCCACAGCTAAATGGTTCCTTATTGAGCTTGAAAATAAGTTTGTCAAGAATGAAAAGAGTGAGATTAGCACACTATTGAAAAACTTATCTTCAATGAAATATGAAGGTAAAGGAAACATCAGGGAGCACATATTGAAGATGTCTAATATTACTTCAAGGTTGAAAGCACTGAGCTAGACCTCTCTGAGGCTCTGCTAGTGCATTTTGTTTTGATATCTCTTCCATCCCAGTTTAACCAGTTTAAGATGAGCTACAACCTGAAGGATGAGACTTGGTCTCTGGATGAGCTCATCTCATACTGTGTAAAGGAAGATGAAAGGCTTGAGCAAGAAATGACAGAAAGTCATGACCTGAACTCCACCTTCAACAAAAGGAAGAAGGATACTGAAGCTGCAGATACAGCTTCTCAAAAGAAACAACAAAGGGAACTGAAAAGTTCAGAAGGTAATGGTTGTTTCTTCTGTGGAGCTGAAAGGCATGTAAAGAAGAACTGCACAAATTATCACGCTTGGCGTGCTAAAAAGGGATTGCCTAAGATGACAAAAGCCAAATGATGGCGAAAGATACAACGATATGGGCAATGGCAAGATGGTTCAAGTAGAAGCAAATTAAATTTAGATTACTTCTTTTAAAGGCTAGATTGTATTTGAATTTTATGAGACTATTATGTACCGTTTTCAACGGAATTTGGATTTCTATTTCTATTTTGAACAAATTCGGTTATCATTGTTCAATTATGAATGGAAAATTTGGTTGTCTCATGATTCAAAATAAGTTTATTCTGGTTCTTTAAAAGTTTATTATAATCTTCATTTATTTGGAAATGATGCTTCATCTATAGAATTCCTGCATTTAAGTACATGTGTTATAATGAAAGAATTAACAATTTAGAATTCAATTATTTATTGATTGCAGCTTATATCAATACTAATGTTTCAACAAATGAATCCTTTGCATGTTTGGAGATGTTCAACTAAGGTAAGGCTTTATAAGCCTAATAAATAAAATAGGACATGATGCTAATGATTTTCTAATTTTGTTAAATACTTTAAAAGTTGATATTATTTCGTATGTTTTTTTACATAATCCCACTGTTAAGTTAGTTTACGAATTAGGAAATGCACACCTATTTGAGGATGCTGAGTTTGAGGGGGGAAATTTAGTTAGTGACATTATCCTTGAAAAGGATTATATTCCCACAGGTGTTGTTGGCATTGTTTGGGATGGTATTCCTGACATTGTTCAAGACACAATAAATTCAAGATAATGTTGCAATTCCCCCAATTCGGGAAATTGTTCATAAGGACAAACTCTAGCACCTCAAGTAACTAATTGCCATTCAGGAAAACCATTAAGGAGATGAAAAATACATTGTTGAACTATCACATTGTAACTCTCAAGAACATATGGTTGACCGTAGGATGATGGAAATTCGACTTACATCAAGTCATAAAAGTTCTACATCTCTGAAATGGATTAATGCATTAATTAAGAAAGTCTTTGAATGATATTTAAAATCTTTTCTCATTGCCATAAGGTTTGAAACCTATTGATTTTAAATAGTTTTTTATGATCAAAAGGAATTCAAAAGGGTATTAAGAAAAGATTTAAAGCGTATCACTCAAGGACTTTATAGGGAAAAGGATGCATTAATTGTAAAGAGACTTTCTATTCAGTTTTCATGAAAGACTCTGTAAGGTTTATAATGGAATTAGTAGAGCATTTCAATATCGTGAATGATATATTAAATTTCATTAAGTGATCACCTCGTTCGGTTTTGAGATGATATTTAATGATGTTATATATCTTAAGTTCTGTGGGAGCATGTAATTTCTATAATATCTATGTGGTAATGAATGTTAAGTTCTGTGGGAGACAAGTTTAGTCTCATTAATTGCCCCGAGAATCTACTTCAGAAGATTCCCTATATCTCACCAAAAGGGAGTCTAAAGTATGCTCAGTTTTATATGCATTTGGTTATTGCATATATTACAGGTCTGTTGGGCAGATTGTTAAGTCCAGGAGTTGACCATTTGACAGCAGCCAAATGTGTCTTACGGTATTTATGGAGAACAAAAGGGTTACATGTTCAAGGATCAGTAGTCAAAAAGGTTTGAGATCATTTTGGTATACTGACTCTGATCATTTATTGGATGCAAAGAATGTATGAAAATCTATGTTAGGCGTCATCTACTAGAAAAGATTTAAATGGTCCCCTTTATATAATCTCTTCTGACATGGCTTTAGATTTCATATCATATTATGTGACATCCAAATCATGAAATATTCTGCATATTTTGTCACTATGCTACAAATTAGGGATGGTGTTGGAACACCACACAGTTTATTTAGTGACAATGAAGTCTGCAGTTTTATATTCCAGCAACAACAGGAACTCGACAAAGTTTAGATATTCAGAGATCAAGTTCCTAGATTGTTGATTAATAATAGGAGTGTATAATTGTCTAATGAGCACATCGGAACAAACCATGTAATTACGGATCCGTTATAGTAAGGAAATGTCATCCAAAAGGTTTTATGAGCTCGCTACTCATATGGATGTCATTTCATTAAGAACATTCAGTTTTGTTGGAGTTTGTTCTTTTGGGTGCTCATATGATAGACAAAATTAAGTCTCCAGCTTAAGCTTGAGATGATTTTCTGATCAGAAATAAAGCTTTGGTTCAGTTCGGCTTCACTCCGATTTTGGTTTGTTTATAATCTCACTAAGGTTAAGGAGGATCAGTTGGAAATAGACATGTTACATCACATTACATGTAATTTCCATGCGACACATCCACTTCATAATCTATGTCATTCTTTTGTATTAGCACGGTGACCACCGATGGGTCGAGCTGCAATTGCTGCGACGAAGATCTCTTTGATCCCTTGCTAATATAATTGATGGACCGGATTGGTTTTTGACTCATTAAAAAAATGACATTAAGTTAAGATCTTATTTGATTGTATGCACTATGAAATATAATTATAAAGTTTAGCATATAGCCCAAGTGGGATATTGTTGGAACTTATCCAATAAGTTGGATCTTAATCCAACGTTGGGCTAATATGCGGTAAATAATTATATAAGTGCTACGCTGTCATATTAAGCCCAATATATTAGTGATCTGTTTTTAATTAATTAAATGGGCTAAATGAGTTAAATAGGTTGTGGGGCCTTTATGTGTAGAGACTATTGGGCTTCAACTTGTTGATGGGCCGAGTTAGAAACCCTAGGGCTATGGAGGATAGCCTATAAATACTTGCGGTCATGGTCCCCAGAACACACGAACAAGTTAGCCGTCTTTTCTACGCCCCGTCGCCAGGAGAGAAACCGGGAGAAAGCCAAAGGATTTCTCCAACGGTTGATTCGTGCTGTTCTGGAAGATCATCCGCCACGGTATCGTCAGGATCTCTTTCAGTATATTAGCGATGGATTCAGGTACGCTTCCGGTAAATAGAATAGGTAATGTTTTAAGATTCAGCACGTGTTTTATCTAGATCTGTGCTATTCGATTTGTACGTACATCTAGATCTTTAGTTTCTACAGTTGAGAGCCTATTATTTCCAACAGCTTTGAAGGACGACAGAGGATTGACCGCATGCAGACGAGAAATCAAAGCACCACGTCCGTTTTTCTTCGATCTAGAGGTATACCGAAATCCCATGCAATTTTCTATTCATGATCATGATAATTGACTAGATCGAAATAGAGAATTTTTTAGTTGGTGCTTAGAAACAAAGTCCCATTTCTGTATCTGACTTCCATATTCCCATTCATCAATTGCAAATCTTTAACCAAGTTAAAAAAGTGCAAATTACAAAAAATGTTCAAGTTCAGGATAACTTTCAAATTTGTGCCGATGCTTCCAAATGTAACCCAAATAAAAGCAGGCAGGGCTACAAACTTTTGCTCTTGTTATCATCAGTGTTTTCAAAGGCGTTATTGGGGCTCGTCTCAGGGCTCGTCCCGGGGCAGGGCGTACCCAAAACGCCCCGGGACAGCCGAATTAAGCGTAACTTTTCTTGGGCGTTCGCCCAGAGATGTGGGGCGAACACTCAGGCATTGGGCAAACGCCCGGACATTGGGCGAACGCCCGGATGTTGGATCGCGTTTTTTGGTCCGGGCTTTAAAAGCGACCGCCCAGCAAATGATACACTTGGAGCCTGTATTTGATTGGGCTCAGTTCATTTTTTAAACCCATGTGGCCCATTCACGTGTCTAACAGACTACTTTAAGAAAAAAAGAGAAAAAAAATTTAACTCTAAATTTCTATTTCTTTCCTAACCGATGACTGATAGAGAGTAGAGAGCGGGAAAAGGAAGAGAAAAAACCTAATCTTGTTTTGAAATTTAATTAATATCTTGTTACTTTAATCTTGTTACTACCATAATAGTTGAAGTTCAATTTTAAAAATTGTTAGAATTGTTACTGTCACACAGTGTCAAATTGTGAGAATTGTTACTATGATGCTGCGAATGGCCTTGCATTTGTTATGAATCGTGATTTACGAGTCTACGGCTACTCTTATTTGACGATAATCCTCTAGTTTTTTCCAATTCTTATTTGTGAATCTGTGATAACTTTTTGGTTTGGTTTGTGAGTGAAATACTAAAGTTATTTTTCTTAGTTAGATTCAAATGTTTTGAAGGAAATGAAGTAGTTGTTACTTTGGTACTCTGTTTATAATATTTATTAGTTTTTATGTTTTTATAGAATTAGTTATATATATATACATATATATTTATATTTATATTTCAAATATTTAAAATAAAAATTTGTGAGGCTTTCGCCCCACGCCTCGGGGCTTTCGCCCAGACTGGACGGACATGAAACGCCCTGCCCAACGCCTTCGCCTTTTAAAACACTGGTTATCATACATGATTAAATATTACAACTTATATTCTGAAAGCTACTCCTAGGTTGATACCGATCATTGGGAAAAATAATAAAACATGAAATTTGCATCATGCCAATGGAAATTCTTTTGCATGTAGCCTAACCTTCATATTCCTTGAAATAAAACTTTGTGAATAAAATTTTTATTGCAACGAGGAATTGCTCCAGCAGCGTCTCTCCCTGCTCCCTCCTGAAAGCCGCCGAAAGTGGATAGCCTTCTTGTTAGGGTGTTTAAGGAGTGGTGGAATAAAATTTCATAAAGAGAATGACTCCCTACACCGAAAAGCTCGGTGTAGGGAGGTGACATTACCCCCAAAGAGGGAAAGAAAGAGAGACAGAGAGAGATTTAACATATAAGTTGTTATTTTTTTGTCAATTTTCAAAACCTGTCCCATCTCTGCACCGAAAAATCGGTGTAGATAACAATTCTCTTTCATAAATTATTTTAAGTTTTCAGATAACGTAGCTATGGTTGTCGATTCTACACACAAATAGTGTTGAAATCACAAGGAGACCCAATCAGACTGTAGAAGCGACAATATGTGTGCCTACATTAATGTCAGAATTTGTTATGTGCGGCCCCCTGTGACAACTCAAATTCAATGCTGACAAGAGGGCCTGGCAGGCTCGCTGTGGCTTTGCCTGTCATAATTTCCTAGCATGCCTCACTTTATTCAAGAGAATTGCTATATACATCCTTATGTAATATTGTGTTGCCAAAAAAGGCAATTGTTTCACTTCATTCGCATTTTACCCTCACTCTACATTACTTTTCCCTTTTTGAGCTACTAATGGTTATACACACACCTATTATAGGGGTGTACTAGTCATATTCTGTGTCCTCAGGCACAGTTCATTTAAAATCTTCTTTCGGCACGGGCGTCTTCGACGCCCCCTCCAAAATTTTGGACATATTATATTCCACTTCACACTTTAAAAGAACAAAAATTTAACGGACGTCTTAGGCACGCGCAAACGCGTAATTAATTAATTTCATGTAATTAACTCATTCCACATAATTAATTTTTCCCATAAATAATTCCACATTCACAAACACTCATTGCAACCATTGTTTTACCAAGATTAAATCCTAGACATTCGTCATCATTCCACCTAATTAATTCTTTCCCATAAGTAATTCCACATTCCCTAACACTCAACCCTTCTTTTACCAAGATTAAATCCTAGTCATTCTTCTATCAACATCTTTATACATCAGCATGACATCAGTTTATCCTAGTCAGCAAGGCAATTCAAAAAAGCCCTCAAATGTATTATCGATATAGTATGTTCCTTATTTAATAGTACACTGGAAAATGATGGGCATGAGAGTTTTATTTAGAGGAAGACTATATGCAACTCAATTTGAGGTTTTATGGAAAGTATGTTGGCTTAGAATGGAAAAAAGCGGAAGAGAGAGGAGGAGGAGAGATCTTTGATGTGATTCTCTCTCTTTTTTGGCAAAATATCCCATACACGCACATCAAACTGAGGTGTATATAGTCTCCCTCTTTATTTATTTGTTTTTTAAATATATGATCTTCCTTTATAGAGTGGACTAGCGACCACTCGTGCTCGGAAGGCAAGTCGATGGTCGTCTTCTGGGCGCGAAACCGACAGGGACAGTTGGCTCACCAGCGAAAAGCCGACAGGTGGTAATCGTCTACCAGGCGCAAGAACGACGGGTGAGCTGTCTCCCGGGCGCAATACTGAAGGCGAAAAGAAACACCGGGCCAGTCATCGCAGGGCGCAAAAGCGAATGAATTAAAAAAATCGAAAAATGAGGCACAAACGCCAGGAAAAACCAGGAGGAGGAACCATGTGATAACACGTAAATACCGGGTTCCCCGGGGGTCAAAAACGCCAAAACCCCACAAGGGCGGTGGCATCCCCGTAAATACGGGGATGCCGTCCACCCCTTTGTTAAGGGGGACACGTTTTGTGGGCCCGCTGAGCAGGTTACGCACCTGGTAGCTGCACCTGGGCACCACACAAGTGCCAGCGGGGGGGCGTCGTAGGATTACGAGATCGATCGATCCTCGCCGTCTGCATTTGTCTGACTCGGACAAATCTTTATCAGGAGGTTTCCCCACGGATTTGTCCTGCATGTTAGGAAACTCTCCCAATATGTCGAGGAATGTTCCTTCAAAATTATAATTCCTAGCGTGAATGACATGAGAAGAATCTGAAAAATACTCATGCATAAAGTTCACGGCTCTAGCAAATTAACCCTCCTTCCCATCACATGACGCATGCCCCACCTGGAGGTGGGTATTTATATTGGTTTGGAAACGGATGCATGTGATTATCTGCGAATGGTGGGTATATGTGTTGGTGTGGCCTTGGATGTATGTGCCGTTTTGAGAAGGGAGAGTTGGGACTCACAGGATGAGGTGGCCAAATCATGGCCGCTACTCTATCGACTCAACTATGCTATGTGGACGATACGTATCCCATCAGGAACTGATTTGATTTTTTTTTTTTGGCAAAAAACAGGACAAAAAAAATACAATGCACCGCATTTTATAGGATGCACTTAGTAATTCTCCTAATCTTTTTGAGAAAAGAATAGTATGAGTGAGAGATCTTTCTTCCTCGTCGTCTTTGACATGAGAACACACGTATATAATATTATATTAAATCATAATAAAACCATACAATTAAGTGATCATAAAACCTATAACCGGCTAGTTTGACCAAGTCAATGTAGACTCGATCAAAACATAAATAAATAAATAAAATATTTAACTAATCATAGCATACAAGTTACATTAAATTATTCATAAGGCACCTGTGGTTATATTTAAGTATTTAACCTAATCAAATATAACCTCTCTATTTTGGATTAATCAAAATGCTAAATAAATAACAGTTATTTGGAATATTTATTTTTTAAAAACAAAATACCCAACAACTTGCTATTTTTCTTGCACGGCCGCTAATAGGCTGTATTTTTCCGAAATTTTAGGGCATGAAATTGTGATCTTAGCAATATGAAAGGAGATGTAGCTATTTTGTTTCCAATCTCGATTAATATCAAGCAAAGTCTCTCAACACGAAGTATAGATAGGGTTAAGAGCTAGACTGACTCATTCAGTTCTTGGCTAGTAGAATTGGTGTTGTTACCGCAGTGTACTGGCTCACTGGTAACTTAATCATTTATTTGAACTGACAAAGCCCAAAAGCCCAGTAAAATCGACAGATCTGGCCTAACAGCTCGGAGGCCCTCGCGGGGACCGACCATCCCTCCCTCCCTCCAAGATGACAGTTCGGCAACCCGTCGGCTCCTAAATGGGAGAAGACAATGATTGACTGTCATGCTTACCATCATTGGTGACAGTTCAGGCCAAATGCAATAAAGTGTCTTAAATGCTCGGGCGTTACCTTACATTCAAAAGGCCATCACCTATAAATAGTTTCTCGAACAATGAGAGACGAGACTATTCTCAGATAACTAATAGTCAGGTACGCTTACACTAAGTATCTGCTATGCCTTATACATTTCCTCGGCGTGACAACTAGCGGACGACCTCCCAATAGGTCAGACTTAGTTACCTCGAGACTTCTTGAGTCATCTATTGATTTAACATCGGAGGGGATTAGGTTGGACCTCATATCAGACCCCCTGACGAGCTTCTTGTGTTACATGCAGCCTGTTACGGCCTTAAGGTCGGCACATATAATTGAGGCACACATACACTGAAAGCCCAAGCGAACAGCTCTTCGACCATCCAGAAGGGGTACTAGCCGAACAGAAGATCACCTCTATCCAGGGAAACTCGCCTCGTCGTGCGACAAGCTCACCCTCAAGGCCAACCGAAGAAGTTCACCTTCCCGATCAATAAGCTCGCCATGCCAGAAAGAAGCTCGCCTACTCTCTGATAGGAAGCGCGGTCGGACGGTCCGAAGACACCAAGCTCGGTCGTCGAGCTTGGACGTAACCAAGGGCGGCCTAACACAAATATCTCTGACAGGGTGACGCAAGGCCACCTACCCTCCATTAATGCCAGAGGTTAAGGGTGAGAACTGATGGCCGCCCATCAAGTCTCATTAATGCGACTGACACCGTATGACACACATTAAGGCATATATATCTTTGACACACACTGCCGACCTATCACTTCTCCTCCAGCTAAGCAGACTCAACAGCAGAGGGGATGTCGAGCAACCAACTCTCAGCCCTATAAATACCCCCCCTCCAGCCACCAAGGAGGGGGTTGATTAGTTGAAATCCTTAACTCCTTTCCAATATTCAAGGTCGGATATCTCCCATATATCCGCGCCTTCCTCATAAGCTCACCACGCTTCGCCGATCTACCTTAAGATCGCCAAGCGTGTCCAACACACTTATTAAAAGTCATCCACTGAATTAAGCATCGGAGAGGCTACGGGCTGACAGCCAGTCTCACCTTTCTGACGAGTTGCTATTGTCGCAGGAAGCTTGTCTCAGCTACCAGGAGACTGCGACCTTGGGTGACCTTCAGTAGACCTTGGATTCTTCACCCCCAAAGCGTATTCCTGAGTCGTGCTAACCTCGCCATCAACCCAAAACATGTAATCATTGTACCTGTGATTCCCTCTAAATACAAATTTCATTGTTGGCAGACTTGACCCGCAACACATCCCAATGATAGGTAGGACCCGACTCCAATAACTCGATCGGGGCATATTCAGTCCGTTGTCAGCTCGTTCAGTGCCCATTCAGCTGCCCACATCACCCCACATCAACAACGGCATCAAACCATCTTCCAACAACTTTAGTGGTGAGAAAACACCCGTAAACATTTGGCACCATCTATAAAAATCAAGTCAGCATCCACATCTTCAACCACACCGACAATGACTCGACCCACCAATTAAGAGCCTGAAAGGCCAGTAACCACATGGGCGGCAGACGATGCACTACCCTTCGCGAATCATAGTTCCCCCATTCGTGGGATACCTGAGTCACAATTAGTGACTTTGGATCAGTTCCATGTGTTCTCAAATGTGAGCGTCAACATTCAAGTGCTGATCACCGTGATCGAAAGACTGACGTATGTGTAGTCCCATCTGACCGTGAACCTACCAGTCATCCCAATTCTTCATTAACAGCATCCAGTGATGCTACCCGCCACGACGACGGACCAAGGAACTGGGCATCCTAATCCAGAGCAACAGGTTCGTCCTGCCATCTTTCACACTGCAACATCAGCAGACCCACATCTCTCCTCGTCCCGAAGGAGATCAGAGCGACAAGATTGGGGGCCACGTCTCAACTACAACCGGTCTCAGAGGCCCGTGGTCCTCACTCGGTGGGGGTAGAGGATCGATGCCTCGCTTTGGCGGGTAATCGATTACAGGAGAGCTACTAGGGTGAAGCCTGAGCCCTCGTCGTAGCTCTCGTTCAGGCCTCAAGAGGAAGGCTCGAAGGGACTGCCTCCGCCATCTGATCTCCTTCGATAGCTCGGATGAGGATCAATGCGACTCCTCAAGTGCTTACAACAACCGGCCAAGAAGATCCAGGCACCGAGGTGATGTACGACGACATTGCTCCTATTCATCGAGCTGGGGTGAGGAGCAGAACCCCATGTAAGAAGAGAATCACCTTAGCCCCGCTGCCACCCAAATTCAAAATGCCTGATCTGGATAAGTATGATGGCTCGAGCGAACCACGTGGGCACCTCTAAGACTACAAATGGGTTATAGAGATACAAGGGGCCGACAACACCCTCTTTTACCGAGCTTTCCAAACCACCTGACGAAAGGCCGCAAAGAGTTGTACAATGGACTTTGATTCGGGTTCAATACTACATATTTAACACCCCATTCAGCCCTATTTTATGCTCATGTGATGCTATATTGTTCTCTAATACATTCGTATTTTGTACACAATCATTTATTAGAGAAAACACTCTATTTGAGCACAAAACAGAAATTAACGAAGTATTTCTGAATTTTTTATATTTTTCCTAGCTTGCTATCGATCTCACGATTCCAACGACTATTTATTTGTATTTTTCTGAGATCTGTGCTAATTACTGTGAATTTTTGAATGCAGAATACCAAAAAATGAGATGTGCACGAATCTTGGCGCATGACGTGGCCTTCATCCGCGCGTTCCCGCTCGAGATCAGACGGCTAATAATGCGGGCGACGCGGCTCATTTCTAGCCATTGGATCGAGATCCAACGGCAGTCATCGACGCAAAACGCAGCAGCGGAGCGCGCGATCTTGGAGCCACGTGGCGTTATCACCGCCGTCTGATCGAGATCTAACGGCCAGCGACGCGGGGCAACGGAGCTGAGCGGGAGAGAAAATACGGGCGACGTGGCTTCTTCAGGTCCGTCCGATGGAAGATTGGACGGTCTGGATTTAATCCGAGCGGAGTTCGGAGATCAAGCGGATGCGGAGTCGGGCGAGCGCGAGGAAAAGCCCGATAATGAAGCCACGTGTCGCCACGATAGCAGATCCCGCATTGATTGTGCGACTGAGGTTTGCGCCGGCGGTTTCTAGCGGGTTTGATGCGAAAATGGAGCGGGTTTAGACCCGTTAAGAACAGTAAACCCGCAATGCTATTATTTATGTGTATTCTAGGGTTTTTGTGAGTATATGGGACGTATTGGAGCACTTAGGAGCCGAATTTGCTCTTTGAAAAATTTTATAAATTTCCAGTGGCTATTCTTCTTATTTCCAGAGAGTTTGGAGGCTAAACTTGGAGTTTTGGTGATAGTTTCTTAAACTCATACCCCGTATTTGGGTGTTTTTCATCGTATTTTGCTATGAACATGAAGTATTTTGCTATGAACTTTGTTTATTCTTGCACTATGAGTAGCTAAATCTTATTTGTGCATGGTATGGAGTAGTTAGGGGATGTGAATCGTATTTGTTTGGTTGAATTTCATTGTGCTTAATCGATAATGTCGCTAAAGTTGTAGTTTTTATTATAAAATCCTCTTTTTCATCTTCCAAAAGAAGTGATTGAGTTGATGATCGCCCCATAAGGGTGAGCGTTGATCTCTCCAAAAGAGAGTTTCATACCGTATTTGTAGGATTATAATTTTAGCGACGATTTTATTCATATTGTGCTTGAACCCCCAAAAGGGTGTCTTCCGATGAATCGCTCCCAAAAGGAGGATTTATTGAGTTATATTTAATCAACCAACGTATACGAATCACTGATCCTAACGAACCCATACCATGTGCATATTTCTCATACATACTTTTATACACGACTCTTTCGTTGTTCGTACTTTCACACCATCATCACCATCATCACCATCATTATTAAAGTGGTTAGTTTCTCTTCGTCGGATTTCTATTTGATTTGAGCTTGGGCTGCAACAGATTTTCTCCCGAGGATTCGACATCTGGACTCCCAGATTTTACTACTTGTACGGACTCTTGCGCTTGAGAGAAGCACTATTTTGGGCCAACCAAGTTTTTGGCGCCGTTGCCGGGGAGGAATGGTTTGTTACCACGGTTTACTTCATTCAGAGGACCTTCGGTGAGATCTTTCCACTTTACTGTATATAAATTTTTGTTTAATTTTATTGTACATAAACTTTTGTTTTTTTAATTTTTTTTAAAATGGAGTATATGAATTTCTATTGCACAAACAATCTGTATGATGCAAGGTACGCTAATGCACACAAACATAGGATGGAGAAGCTCAAGATCGTTAATTTTAATCAAACTAACTGTGAAACTTTCTTTCAGGCCCGGAGGAGGTTCACAGACATAGTATCGAGCTATCCGCAGAATGTGTACACAAAGGACGAGCTTATGGAGTCCTTTCTAGATGGACTACGACCACAGCTGCAGGAGTTCTTGGGTGTCATGACGCCGACAGAGGCGTGGGAATACATGGAGTCTCTGCAAGAAAATGAAGAAACCATGGAATAGACTTCAGAGTGCGATTCAACGAAACCTTCGTGCCTCGATCAAGGGGAGCAAAGTGTAGACGTACCTTTGCAATCCTTGAAAGAGGAAGCTTACTTGATTATTCATACACAGGAGGCTACATCCCATCAATTCCAAGAGAATTTCCTTGCTCGGAATCGGCAGATTCAGAAATCCTTTGAAAATCTTACTCTGATTGCCACTTGCCTTGAAGAAAGTAATGCTTTTGAAACTCAATTTGAAGAATCTAATATGAGTTTATCTTCTATTGCAGGTATATCGAGCGAACCATGTCACGTTGAGGACACGAATAAAAATATCTACATGGCAGAAAGTGTGTGCAAAAGAGAGGACCAGCTAGCAATTTTCGATGAACGAGAGGAGGAGACAGCTAGGGACAAGGGTTTTGAGATTATCGCTATGGAGTCAGAACCATGCCCTCCTCCAGTTTTATCCCAAAATCATTTACCCATCTCCCCAACGATCGAGCATCATACCGAGAGTAGTGCATATCTTTCAGGGAGTAGTCGTCAACTTGCTTTAATTTATTTCAACTATTTTGATGACTACATTTGGAATATTTTTATCAAGAAGAATCTTAGACTAAAATGGATTGACGTGACTCATCTCTTGCAGGATACAGGTGAACATCTTATAGAGATGCTGGGGGTTACATTCCTGGAGTCCAATTTAGCTTTTGGAGGAAAAATAATCGCCGAGGAGCGCATGGAGCAAATTGAACAACTTCCTCCCCAATTAAAGATTCGGGATCCACCATTTGATCACGGTGTGTTCTTTCCAATAGTGTAGATTTTTATATGCTTTCTAGGTTGCTGGCTTGAATAAACTCGTACCCCTTTCGACATTGAGGACAATGTTCATCTTTAGTTGGGGGGTGTGTATGAGACCTTAGGATTTTTTTTGAGAAGAATAAATCACCAAATCTCATCATTTTAAATTCCTTCACATGCCTCAAATACGGATGATTATGCATTGATTGAGTACTAAAGATTGTTTACGGCATGAGTTAATTATTTTTCCTTCATGGAATTACCGTTAATATGCTATTCATGAAAACTTTCAATTTCCATGATTAATATCTCGAAATAGTTTGAATTTATTTCATGTAGGGTAATGTGATGAAAAAGCTTAAGTATACATGATTTATTAGAATAGTCTTCAAGTTGAAGAGGAATTTGGCCATTGTTATTAATGTTTATGTTCGAAAGAATGGGTGTTGAGTCGCTTACAAAAAGAAAAGAAAAGAAAAAAAATGAATGAAGAAAAATGAATGAATAAGTATGTCACTAATAAATAACTTGGTCGGCTCGAGTAGTACAGTCCGAGGGGTCCTTTTTGGCCTAATGTCCTATTATCGTCTGATTTGGGAGCCATTGACCGAAACCTCACTCATTTGATGGAGCGATCCAAGTTATACAATTTTCCGCAAATGTTGCTTGATGCGTATTACGCGGAACTAAAAAAAGAAATGGTGAGTACACTAAGCAACCTCAATACCTATGATGTGAACGGTTACTTTTTGAGATGCCAATTCCTTGGAAATGAGAAGACTAGAATATAACGACGTGTTATACTTTCGCTTGCGCAAAACGATGCTTGCATGCTATTTATTCAAATTAAATTAGAGAAAATATCATTTGATTGATCTTGTGCATGGATTGTGTATATTGATAGTCTAGATCATGTTGGAAAGCGTATTATTGAGCCATGCCATAAGCGATTGATAGAATTTATTGTTTTATTAATCATCCGTATTAATCGCTCTTTTTGCTAGAGACTAGCAAATCGCTAGTTGGGGGTGTGATTCGGGTTCAATATTACATATTTAACCCCCCATTCAGCCCTATTTTGTGCGCATGTGATGTTATATTGTTTTCTAATACATTCGTATTTTGTACACAATCATTTATTAGAGAAAACACTCTATTTGAGCACAAAACAGCAATTAACGAAGTATTTCTGCACTTTTTATATTTTTCCTAGCTTGGTCTCGATCTCACGATTCCAACGACTATTTATTTGTATTTTTATGAGATCTGTGCTAATTACTGTGAATTTTTGAATGCAGAATACCAAAAAATGAGATGTGCACGAATCTTGGCGCATGACGTGGCCTTCATCCGCGCGTTCCCGCTCGAGATCAGACGGCTAATAATGCGGGCGACACGGCTCATTTCTAGCCGTTGGATCAAGATCCAACGGCAGTCATCGACGCAAAACGCAGCAGCGGAGCGTGCGATCTTGGAGCCACGTGGCATTATCACCGCCGTCCGATCGAGATCTAACGGCCAGCGACACGGGGCAACGGAGCTAATCGGGCTAGAAAATACGGGCGACGTGGCTTCTTCAGGTCCGTCCGATGGAAGATTGGACGGTCTGGATTTAATCCGAGCGAAGTTCAGAGATCAAGAGGATGCGGAGTCGGGCGAGCGCGAGGAACAGCCCGATAATGAAGCCACGTGTCGCCACGATAGTAGATCCCGCATTGATCGTGCGGCTGAGGTTTGCGCCGGCGGTTTCTAGCGGGTTTGATGAGAAAATGGAGCGGGTTTAGACTCGTTACGCACAGTAAACCCGCAATGCTATTATTTAAGCGTATTCTAGGGTTTTTGTGCGTATATGGGATGTATTGGAGCACTTAGGAGCTGAATTTGCTCTCTGAAAAATTCTATAAATTTCCAGAGGCTATTCTTCTTATTTCTATAGTGTTTGGAGGCTAAACTTGGAGTTTTGGTGATAGTTTCTTAAACTCATACCCCGTATTTGGGTGTTTTTCATCGTATTTTGCTATGAACATGAAGTATTTTGCTATGAACTTTGTTTATTCTTGCACTATGAGTAGCTAAATCTTATTTGTGCATGGTATGGAGTAGTTAGGGGATGTGAATCGTATTTGTTTGGTTGAATTTCATTGTGCTTAATCGATAATGTCGCTAAAGTTGTAGTTTTTATTATAAAATCCTCTTTTTCATCTTCCAAAAGAAGTGATTGAGTTGATGATCGCCCCATAAGGGTGAGCGTTGATCTCTCCAAAAGAGAGTTTCATACTGTATTTGTAGGATTATAATTTTAGCGACGATTTTATTCATATTGTGCTTGAACCCCCAAAAGGATGTCTTCCGATGAATCGCTCCCAAAAGGAGGATTTATTGAGTTATATTTAATCAACCAACGTATACGAATCACTGATCCTAACGAACCCATACCATGTGCATATTTCTCATACATACTTTTATACACGACTCTTTCGTTGTTCGTACTTTCACACCATCATCACCATCATTATTAAAGTGGTTAGTTTCTCTTCGTCAGATTTCTATTTGATTTGAGCTGTGGTTGCAACAGATTTTCTCCCGAGGATTCGACATCTGGACTCCCAGATTTTACTACTTGTACGGACTCTTGCGCTTGAGAGAAGCACTATTTTGGGCCAACCAAGTTTTTGGCGCCGTTGCCGGGGAGGAATGGTTTGTTACCACGGTTTATTTCATTCAGAGGACCTTCGGTGAGATCTTTCCACTTTACTGTATATAAATTTTTTTTTAATTTTATTGTACATAAACTTTTGTTTTTTTAATTTTTTTTAAAATGGAGTATATGAATTTCTATTGCACAAACAATCTGTATGATGCAAGGTACGCTAATGCACACAAACATAGGATGGAGAAGCTCAAGATCGTTAATTTTAATCAAACTGACTGTGAAACTTTCTTTCAGGCCTGGAGGAGGTTCACAGACATAGTATCGAGCTATCCGCAGCATGTGTACACAAAGGACGAGCTTATGGAGTCCTTTCTAGATGGACTACGACCACAGCTGTAGGAGTTCTTGGGTGTCATGACGCCGACAGAGGCATGGGAATACATGGAGTCTCTGCAAGAAAATGAAGAAACCATGGAAGAGACTTCAGAGTACGATTCAACGAAGCCTTCGTGCCTCGATCAAGGGGAGCAAAGCGTAGACGTACCTTTGCAATCCTTGAAAGAGGAAGCTTACTTGATTATTCATACACAGGAGGCTACATCCCATCAATTCCAAGAGAATTTCCTTGCTCGGAATCGGCAGATTTAGAAATCCTTTGAAAATCTTACTCTGATTGCCACTTGCCTTGAAGAAAGTAATGCTTTTGAAACTCAATTTGAAGAATCTAATATGAGTTTATCTTCTATTGCAGGTATATCGAGCGAACCATGTCACGTTGATGACACGAATAAAAATATCTACATGGCAGAAAGTGTGTGCAAAAGAGAGGACCAGCTAGCAATTTTGGATGAACGAGAGGAGAAGACAGCTAGGGACAAGGGTTTTGAGATTATCGCCATGGAGTCAGAACCATGACCTACTCCAGTTTTATCCCAAAATCATTTACCCCTCTCCCCAACGATCGAGCATCATACCGAGAGAAGTTCATATCTTTCAGGGAGTAGTCGTCAACTTGCTTTAATTTATTTCAACTATTTTGATGACTACATTTGGAATATTTTTATCAACAAGAATCTTAGACTAAAATGGATTGACGTGACTCATCTCTTGCAGGATACAGGTGAACATCTTATAGAGATGCTGGGGGTTACATTCCTGGAGTCCAATTTAGCTTTTGGAGGAAAAATAATCGCCGAGGAGCGCATGGAGCAAATTGAACAACTTCCTCCCCAATTAAAGATTCGGGATCCGCCATTTGATCACGATGTGTTCTTTCCAATAGTGTAGATTTTTATATGCTTTCTAGGTTGCTGGCTTGAATAAACTCGTACCCCTTTCGACATTGAGGACAATGTCCATCTTTAGTTGGGGGTGTGTATGAGACCTTAGGATTTTTTTTTGAGAAGAATAAATCACCAAATCTCATCATTTTAAATTCCTTCACATGCCTCAAATACAGATGATTATGCATTGATTGAGTTCTAAAGATTGTTTATTGAGTTAATTATTTTTACTTCATGGAATTACCGTTAATATGCTATTCATGAAAACTTTCAATTTCCTTGATTAATATCTCGAAATAGTTTGAATTTATTTCATGAATGATAATGTGATGAAAAAGCTTAAGTATACACGATTTATTAGAATAGTCTTCAAGTTGAAGAGGAATTTGGACATTGTTATTAATGTTTATGTTCGAAAGAATGGGTGTTGAGTCGCTTACAAAAAGAAAAGAAAAGAAAAAAATGAATGAAGAAAAATGAATGAATAAGTATGTCACTAGTAAATAACTTGGTTGGCTCGAGTAGTACAGTCCGAGGGGTCCTTTTTGGCCTAAGGTCCTATTATAGTCTGATTTGGGAGCCATTGACCGGAACCTCACTCTTTTGATGGAGCGATCCAAGTTATACAATTTTCCGCAAATGTTGCTTGATGCGCGTTACACGGAACTTAAAAAAAAGAAATGGTGAGTACACTAAGCAACCTCAATACCTATGATGTGAACGGTTACTTTTTGAGATGCCAATTCCTTGGAAATGAGAAGACTAGAATATAACGACGTGTTATACTTTCGCTTGCGCAAAACGATGCTTGCATGCTATTTATTCAAATTAAATTAGAGAAAATATCATGTGATTGATCTTGTGCATGGATTGTGTATATTGATAGTCTAGATCATGTTGGAAAGCGTATTATTGAGCCATGCCATAAGCGATTGATAGAATTTATTGTTTTATTAATCATCCGTATTAATCGCTCTTTTTGCTAGAGACTAGCAAATCGCTAGTTGGGGGTGTGATTCGGGTTCAATATTACATATTTAACCCCCATTCAGCCCTATTTTGTGCTCATGTGATGCTATATTGTTCTCTAATACATTCGTATTTTGTACACAATCATTTATTAGAGGAAACACTCTATTTGAGCACAAAACAGCAATTAACGAAGTATTTCTGCACTTTTTATATTTTTCCTAGCTTGGTCTCGATCTCACGATTCCAACGACTATTTATTTGTATTTTTATGAAATCTGTGCTAATTACTGTGAATTTTTGAATGCATAATACCAAAAAATGAGATGTGCACGAATCTTGGCGCATGACGTGGCCTTCATCCGCGTTCCCGCTCGAGATCAGACGGCTAATAATGCGGGCGACGCGGCTCATTTCTAGCCGTTGGATCGAGATCCAACGGCAGTCATCGACGCAAAACGCAGCAGCGGAGCGCGCGATCTTGGAGCCACGTGGCATTATCACCGCCGTCCAATCGAGATCCAACGGCCAACGACGCGGGGCAACGGAGCTGAGCGGGCGAGAAAATACGGGCGACGTGGCTTCTTCAGGTCCGTCCGATGGAAGATTGGACGGTCTGGATTTAATCCGAGCGAAGTTCGGAGATCAAGAGGATGCGGAGTCGGGCGGGCGCGAGGAAAAGCCCGATAATGAAGCCACGTGTCGCCACGATAGCAGATCCCGCATTGATCGTGCGGCTGAGGTTTGCGCCGGCGGTTTCTAGCGGGTTTGATGAGAAAATGGAGCGGGTTTAGACTCGTTACGCACAGTAAACCCGCAATGCTATTATTTAAGCGTATTCTAGGGTTTTTGTGCGTATATGGGATGTATTGGAGCACTTAGGAGCCGAATTTGCTCTCTGAAAAATTCTATAAATTTTCAGAGGCTATTCTTCTTATTTCTATAGTGTTTGGAGGCTAAACTTGGAGTTTTGGTGATAGTTTCTTAAACTCATACCCCGTATTTGGGTGTTTTCATCGTATTTTGCTATGAACATGAAGTATTTTTCTATGAACTTTGTTTATTCTTGCACTATGAGTAGCTAAATCTTATTTGTGCATGGTATGGAGTAGTTAGGGGATGTGAATCGTATTTGTTTGGTTGAATTTTATTTTGCTTTATCGATAATTTCGCTAAAGTTGTAGTTTTTATTATAAAATCCTCTTTTTCATCTTCCAAAAGAAGTCATTGAGTTGATGATCGCCCCATAAGGGTGAGCGTTGATCTCTCCAAAAGAGAGTTTCATACCGTATTTGTATGATTATAATTTTAGCGACGATTTTATTCATATTGTGCTTGAACCCCCAAAAGGATGTCTTCCGATGAATCGCTCCCAAAAGGAGGATTTATTGAGTTATATTTAATCAACCAACGTATACGAATCACTGATCCTAACGAACCCATACCATGTGCATATTTCTCATACATACTTTTATACACGACTCTTTCGTTGTTCGTACTTTCACACCATCATCACCATCATTATTAAAGTGGTTAGTTTCTCTTCGTCAGATTTCTATTTGATTTGAGCTGTGGTTGCAACAGATTTTCTCCCGAGGATTCGACATCTGGACTCCCAGATTTTACTACTTGTACGGACTCTTGCGCTTGAGAGAAGCACTATTTTGGGCCAACCAAGTTTTTGGCGCCGTTGCCGGGGAGGAATGGTTTGTTACCACGGTTTATTTCATTCAGAGGACCTTCGGTGAGATCTTTCCACTTTACTGTATATAATTTTTTTTTTAATTTTATTGTACATAAACTTTTGTTTTTTTTAATTTTTTTTTAAAATGGAGTATATGAATTTCTATTGCACAAACAATCTGTATGATGCAAGGTACGCTAATGCACACAAACATAGGATGGAGAAGCTCAAGATCGTTAATTTTAATCAAACTGACTGTGAAACTTTCTTTCAGGCCTGGAGGAGGTTCACATACATAGTATCGAGCTATCCGCAGCATGTGTACACAAAGGACGAGCTTATGGAGTCCTTTCTAGATGGACTACGACCACAGCTGCAGGAGTTCTTGGGTGTCATGACGCCGACAGAGGCGTGGGAATACATGGAGTCTCTGCAAGAAAATGAAGAAACCATGGAAGAGACTTCAGAGTACGATTCAACGAAGCCTTCGTGCCTCGATCAAGGGGAGCAAAGCGTAGACGTACCTTTGCAATCCTTGAAAGAGGAAGCTTACTTGATTATTCATACACAGGAGGCTACATCCCATCAATTCCAAGAGAATTTCCTTGCTCGGAATCGGCAGATTCAGAAATCCTTTGAAAATCTTACTCTGATTGCCACTTGCCTTGAAGAAAGTAATGCTTTTGAAACTCAATTTGAAGAATCTAATATGAGTTTATCTTCTATTGCAGGTATATCGAGCGAACCATGTCACGTTGATGACACGAATAAAAATATCTACATGGCAGAAAGTGTGTGCAAAAGAGAGGACCAGCTAGCAATTTTGGATGAACGAGAGGAGGAGACAGCTAGGGACAAGGGTTTTGAGATTATCGCCATGGAGTCAGAACCATGACCTCCTCCAGTTTTATCCCAAAATCATTTACCCCTCTCCCCAACGATCGAGCATCATACCGAGAGTAGTTCATATCTTTCAGGGAGTAGTCGTCAACTTGCTTTAATTTATTTCAACTATTTTGATGACTACATTTGGAATATTTTTATCAAGAAGAATCTTAGACTAAAATGGATTGACGTGACTCATCTCTTGCAGGATACAGGTGAACATCTTATAGAGATGCTGGGGGTTACATTCCTGGAGTCCAATTTAGCTTTTGGAGGAAAAATAATCGCCGAGGAGCGCATGGAGCAAATTGAACAACTTCCTCCCCAATTAAAGATTCGGGATCCGCCATTTGATCACGGTGTGTTCTTTCCAATAGTGTAGATTTTTATATGCTTTCTAGGTTGCTGGCTTGAATAAACTCGTACCCCTTTCGACATTGAGGACAATGTCCATCTTTAGTTGGGGGGTGTGTATGAGACCTTAGGATTTTTTTTTGAGAAGAATAAATCACCAAATCTCACCATTTTCAATTCCTTCACATGCCTCAAATACGGATGATTATGCATTGATTGAGTTCTAAAGATTGTTTACGGCTTGAGTTAATTATTTTTACTTCATGGAATTACCGTTAATATGCTATTCATGAAAACTTTCAATTTCCTTGATTAATATCTCGAAATAGTTTGAATTTATTTCATGTATGCTAATGTGATGAAAAAGCTTAAGTATACACGATTTATTAGAATAGTCTTCAAGTTGAAGAGGAATTTGGCTATTGTTATTAATGTTTATGTTCGAAAGAATGGGTGTTGAGTCGCTTACAAAAAGAAAAGAAAAGAAAAAAATGAATGAAGAAAAATGAATGAATAAGTATGTCACTAATAAATAACTTGGTTGGCTCGAGTAGTACAGTCTGAGGGGTCCTTTTTGGCCTAAGGTCCTATTATCGTCTGATTTGGGAGCCATTGACCGGAACCTCACTCATTTGATGGAGCGATCCAAGTTATACAATTTTCCGCAAATGTTGCTTGATGCGCGTTACGCGGAACTAAAAAAAATAAATGGTGAGTACACTAAGCAACCTCAATACCTATGATGTGAACGGTTACTTTTTGAGATGCCAATTCCTTGGAAATGAGAAGACTAGAATATAACGACGTGTTATACTTTCGCTTGCGCAAAACGATGCTTGCATGCTATTTATTCAAATTAAATTAGAGAAAATATCATGTGATTGATCTTGTGCATGGATTGTGTATATTGATAGTCTAGATCATGTTGGAAAGCGTATTATTGAGCCATGCCATAAGCGATTGATAGAATTTATTGTTTTATTAATCATCCGTATTAATTGCTCTTTTTGCTAGAGACTAGCAAATCGCTAGTTGGGGGTGTGATTCGGGTTCAATATTACATATTTAACCCCCATTCAGCCCTATTTTGTGCTCATGTGATGCTATATTGTTCTCTAATACATTCGTATTTTGTACACAATCATTTATTAGAGGAAACACTCTATTTGAGCACAAAACAGCAATTAACGAAGTATTTCTGCACTTTTTATATTTTTCCTAGCTTGGTCTCGATCTCACGATTCCAACGACTATTTATTTGTATTTTTATGAGATCTGTGCTAATTACTGTGAATTTTTGAATGCATAATACCAAAAAATGAGATGTGCACGAATCTTGGCGCATGACGTGGCCTTCATCCGCGTTCCCGCTCGAGATCAGACGGCTAATAATGCGGGCGATGCGGCTCATTTCTAGCCGTTGGATCGAGATCCAACGGCAGTCATCGACGCAAAACGCAGCAGCGGAGCGCGCGATCTTGGAGCCACGTGGCATTATCACCGCTGTCCAATCGAGATCCAACGGCCAACGACGCGGGGCAACGGAGCTGAGCAGGCGAGAAAATACGGGCGACGTGGCTTCTTCAGGTCCGTCCGATGGAAGATTGGACGGTCTGGATTTAATCCGAGCGAAGTTCGGAGATCAAGAGGATGCGGAGTCGGGCGAGCGCGAGGAAAAGCCCGATAATGAAGCCACGTGTCGCCACGATAGCTGATCCCACATTGATCGTGCGGCTGAGGTTTGCGCCGGCGGTTTCTAGCGGGTTTGATGAGAAAATGGAGCGGGTTTAGACTCGTTACGCACAGTAAACCCGCAATGCTATTATTTAAGCGTATTCTAGGGTTTTTGTGCGTATATGGGATGTATTGGAGCACTTAGGAGCCGAATTTGCTCTCTGAAAAATTTTATAAATTTCCAGAGGCTATTCTTCTTATTTCTATAGTGTTTGGAGGCTAAACTTGGAGTTTTGGTGATAGTTTCTTAAACTCATACCCCGTATTTGGGTGTTTTTCATCGTATTTTGATATGAACATGAAGTATTTTGCTATGAACTTTGTTTATTCTTGCACTATGAGTAGCTAAATCTTATTTGTGCATGGTATGGAGTAGTTAGGGGATGTGAATCGTATTTGTTTGGTTGAATTTCATTGTGCTTAATCAATAATGTCGCTAAAGTTGTAGTTTTTATTATAAAATCCTCTTTTTCATCTTCCAAAAGAAGTGATTGAGTTGATGATCGCCCCATAAGGGTGAGCGTTGATCTCTCCAAAAGAGAGTTTCATACCGTATTTGTAGGATTATAATTTTAGCGAGGATTTTATTCATATTGTGCTTGAACCCCCAAAAGGATGTCTTCCGATGAATCGCTCCCAAAAGGAGGATTTATTGAGTTATATTTAATCAACCAACGTATACGAATCACTGATCCTAACGAACCCATACCATGTGCATATTTCTCATACATACTTTTATACACGACTCTTTCGTTGTTCGTACTTTCACACCATCATCACCATCATTATTAAAGTGGTTAGTTTCTCTTCGTCAGATTTCTATTTGATTTGAGCTGTGGTTGCAACAGATTTTCTCCCGAGGATTCGACATCTGGACTCCCAGATTTTACTACTTGTACGGACTCTTGCGCTTGAGAGAAGCACTATTTTGGGCCAACCAAGTTTTTGGCGCCGTTGCCGGGGAGGAATGGTTTGTTACCACGGTTTATTTCATTCAGAGGACCTTCGGTGAGATCTTTCCACTTTACTGTATATAAATTTTTGTTTAATTTTATTGTACATAAACTTTTGTTTTTTTAATTTTTTTTAAAATGGAGTATATGAATTTCTATTGCACAAACAATCTGTATGATGCAAGGTACGCTAATGCACACAAACATAGGATGGAGAAGCTCAAGATCGTTAATTTTAATCAAACTGACTGTGAAACTTTCTTTCAGGCCTGGAGGAGGTTCACAGACATAGTATCGAGCTATCCGCAGCATGTGTACACAAAGGACGAGCTTATGGAGTCCTTTCTAGATGGACTACGACCACAGCTGCAGGAGTTCTCTAGTGTCATGACGCCGACAGAGGCGTGGGAATACATGGAGTCTCTGCAAGAAAATGAAGAAACTGTTGGTAGCAACAATCTATGAACTTCGTGTTTGATGATAACAAACGTGTGTGAATATTTTAACGTGTGTGTTAAGTGTTTCAGGAACGGTGAATTGATTGGTAGGCTCTACACAAAACCCTAAGACCAAACAATGGATGGCATACACGTAATTAAGTAGTTGTGCTGGCCGAATGAGATTAAGTAGTAGGAGAGCCGCACCTTTGTTCAGGTTTTTTGTTTCTTTTGTGAAAAATTAAAAGAAGCCTGTTGAAATTTTTACAAACAAAAATAACAAGTTTCAAGGCACAAAAATACATCAGATTTTTTGGCCTCCCTCTTGAAAACCCTAAGGGCGGCTGCACTTCCAAAAAAAAACAATTTCTTTTGAAGACCTCCTTTAAAAAAACTAGGGCTTATTATTTTTAAATGGCTGAGTTGTTTTGAAAAGATTTCACAGCCACACAAAAAAACTCCCAGGGCCACACGTTTTTTTTGGTGTTAAAAATCAAAAACCTTCTCAAAGTTTCTGAAAGATTTTTGTTCTCCTCCAATGACAAATTTTTTATAGGAAGCATATTTGTTTTCTCAAGACTTCTTGATGTAGGCTGAATTCTTGAGAGCAGGGCACACGAAAATTCTCATCAGCCGCAACAAAGGGGAGCAGCCTTCCTACTATGTTTTTTTGGATTCCTGTTGTCGATCTCTCTAAAAAATTTGAAGAGCAGATTTTCATTTAATTGGGTTTTGCTTTTGTGCTTCATCTCAATAATTCCCTAAGAGATTCAAAAAAAAAGAGACGCACTGTTTTTTAATCTCCATTGATTAAATCTCCAAGTGAGAGAGAGAAGGGAGCCTTTGTGTTTCTCTCTGTTGAAACTCAAAGCAATATCATTTTTTTTAATCCCACGGGTGAAGGGCATCATCATCAGAAAAATTGTTTAAGGAGGAGAGCGCAAGTTTTTTTTTGGAAGAGTTGACAGCCGCAAGGATTCTATTTGGTCAAAGGGATCCATACAAAATTGAGTCACTGCCACATGTAATTGCTTCTCTTTTTTTACTCTGTGTTTGCAGGCAGCCGAAAATCCCAAGAGCACAATTCCAAAAGAAATCAAGAAGGCCGCAAGTCCCTCTCTTTTGGTTGATTAAAAAAGCTGCAACCTGGAGCCTGTTTGATCTGCATGCAGCAAGTCACAACTTGGAATTAATGATACAAGCTGCAACATCAAAGAGGACACAACATCAAAGAGTGCCGCAACCTAAGTTGTTGAGGAGACGAGAGACGGGACATCTACATCTACGCCAGACGATTTCTGGCCTGTGCTGATTGACGAAGACAACACCGCTACACGATCTGAGCATTCTAAACTCTCTTGTTTATTATATTGTGTAGTATTTGTGTTAGTTCTTCGTGGGAGAAACTTTACCATCTTTGTTATTTTTGGGGACCTGACGACTTGGGAGTCGTCACGGAGGGAGAGCATCTGACTAGATTGATAGTGTAGAGCACGTGGTGTTCGTACGAGCTAGGTGAGAGTAGATTTGGGATCTTGACTCACTGTGTAGCTGTACTTGATTACATATCTATCTAGTAGTTGCTTTCGGGGCTGGAGTAGGTCGTAGGGACGACCGAACCAGGGTATATCTGTGCGTATTCTGTGATTGCTATTTTATTGCCCTGTCTGTGCCTATAACTGCGTGTGATTGTTCGTGGGTTGCACGAATATTTTTATTAGCCTATTCACCCCCCTCTAGGCTACGATCCAGATCCAACAAGTGGTATCAGAGCCAAGTTTAGAGGATCTAGTCTAGATTTTTAGATGACCATGAATATATCTGATTGTGCTTTTGCTGAAGGTCAGTCTGTAGCCCGTCCCCCTAAATTTAACGGTCTAGACTTTGCATATTGGAAGGCTAGGATGAAAATCTATCTAGTGTCTGTAGATTATGATGTGTGGGATATTGTTGAAAATGGTTATAGTCTACACACTATTAAAATTGAAGACACTGTTATGATTAAGCCTAAAGACAAGTGGGACTTAGCTGAAAAAAAACTCTATACTCTTAATGGTAAAGCTATGAATGCGCTTATATGCTCTCTTGATAAATCTGAGTTTAATCGTATTTCACATTGTCTAACTGCGCAGGAAATCTGGCATACTCTGGAGGTGACACACGAGGGAACATCGCAAGTGAAGGAATCCAGACTTGCATTGCTTTGCACAGAATACGAGAGCTTCCGCATGCTACCAACAGAATCTGTGAAAGAGATGTTTGCGAGGTTTACGGACATCGTCTACAAATCCAGTTCCCTTGGTAAGCCATACTCTAGCCATGAACAGGTACGAAAGATCTTAAGGGCGCTACCAAGCTCGTTCAGGCCTAAAGTCACCGCTATTCAAGAAGCTAAGGACTTATCAACAATGAAAGTGGAGGACTTGATAGGCAACCTAATGTCACACGAGCTTGAGTTGCAGAGTATAGAAGCCAGAGAGAAACCTGAAGAGAAGACCAAAGCTTCCACACCATTAGCTCTTCAAGCTAACGATGACGATCTTGATGAAGAGCAAGCCCTAATGGTTAGAAACTTCAGGAGATACATTCAGACTGATCAAGGAAGAGCTGAGATGGGAAAAAGGTTCATTCGTTCTAATAATTCTAATTTTGGTAGAAATTCCTATGATCAGAAAGCTATTAATAGAAGTGAATGTTTTAAATGCAGGAAGAAAGGGCACCACATAAAAGATTGCCCACAACAACACACAGCTCAAGTTGCAAAAGGAAAAACGAAAGTGCTGACGTGGGATATGGATAGCGAAGCTGAGGAGGAGGATGAGGAACATGAAGCCCACTCCTGCATGGCATTGATGGCCAAACACAATGAGGTAGAATCTCCCACTAAAGCTGAATTCTTAGAAATATGTAAAGGAATGCAACATAGAATTGATGAGCTAGAAGCTGATGTGGAATGTTATAGGAATGATAATTTTGATATGCAACAAACTGAGTATGACATGTCTACAGAAATGAAAAATATTAAACAAGAGCTTGTTGCATGCAAAACTACCATTACTATGTTAGAAAAAGAGAAAGCTAGCTTGTCTGAAAAAACTGATTGTCTTTCATGTCCCTCCTTATTAAAGGATATTAGCATGTATAAATTAGATAAGACAAAGCTTGAAGTTGAAAATGAATTGCTCTCTGAAAAGATTAACATGCTAAATCTTGAACTTGAAGGAAAAATGAGGGATTTTGAAAAGAAAGAAGAGGAAAACAAGCAAGCTTTCATTAGTAAATGCACTTTGCTTGTGAATGAAAATGATATCTTGAAATCCAAAGTCACCACCCTAGAATTGTCATTAAAAAGATTTTCCATAGGAAAACAAAACTTGGATATCATTCTCGGAAATCAATTGTATGGCAATAATAGACGTGGCCTTGGGTTTAGTGCTAAAAATGTTGAAAAAACTAAATATAGAAAAGTTCACATTAAAACAACAAAAGTTGGAAATTCTCATGCTAAGTGCTTTACATGTGGATGTGTTGGTCATACTTCATATCATTGCAAATATAGGAACAAAAACATTAAGTTCAAACAAATATGGGTTCCTAAATCTTTGATGACTAACGTGAGTGGACCTTGTTGGATTCCAAGGTCACACACGACACCTCTTTTGTAGGTGGATGGAAATTTGACGAGGAGCGATAGATTGAATGTCTCATTATTATTTTTAGCTCCTTAGTCAAACAGCGACGCGAAGGTATATCTTATTCTTTGAACTTAATGAATATCTTCATTGTTTTTTTTTGTGCATGACTTTTTCTTTGTTTGTGTGCAAGTGGTTGCATTGCTATGTGTGCATGATTTTTTTTTTGTGATTGCATCTCATGTTTGCTTTAGTACTTCATGCATGTATATATTAAAAAAACTGAAAAACTAAAAAAAAAAAAAAAATTTGGTGCTTAAATGTGTATCTTTTCTCTTTGATCTATTATTGAAGGTTGCACGTATGAATTTCATATGTATGTAGAAATTGGTGTATTATTTCTTTTGCCACATGCGCATGTTCATCTTTCTAAATATTCATGGCATGTTCAATAAATGAAAATAACTTGATTTCTACACCACCTACTTCACTTTCACATGTATTATTATTGTTGCACATTTGGAGATATCGTTTATGAAGTGTGGAAAGTGAATGTAGGAGGAAAATTTAACTGAAAATCTAAGGGATATGATATACCTTGCCATTGATAAAAATTGAGCAAAAAAAAAATTGTTGGTATAAGTATTTAAAAAAAAATGTGAAAACAAAAGATAATTGCTCCGTATGGAAAATGGATACAATCCTTGGCACCGGTATTACCCACGAGTATCCAACATAAGCTTTACGGGTAAACTTTAGCGTTGGTGTACTTACTCGTCAAGCAATGCCACCCGCACATCTAAGAGTCCTTATAGGCTATGTTTTGTGGTGTGGTACCTTGAACTCATTTCTAATGAGGTGGAAAAAAATCAATCCTAGGTGATAGAATGTTATTTGAAAAATGTGGATTGGTTCCGGTTGACTTTCTTAATGACTCTCCCTATGTACTTCAATTTTAATCATCACACTTTACACGTTGGTGTTGAAGTCTTAGTTGTTTAATTTCATTGGATTTTGACTTGATTATTTTAGGATTGTA
Organism: Scilla litardierei; assembly: GCA_030789695.1. Lineage (NCBI taxonomy): Eukaryota > Viridiplantae > Streptophyta > Magnoliopsida > Asparagales > Asparagaceae > Scilla > Scilla litardierei. The sequence continues at coordinate 145,965,662 of CM061135.1, forward strand.
TGCATGCAATTGTTGGTAGTGGTTATTAATACTCTCTTTTTGCATGATATATGATTTTGACTTCGTGTTCTGACTTTTGATGATAACAAAGGGGGAGAAAAATTTGGGAAGATTTGGTAATCGGTATTTGGTATTATTTGTGCATACATGATTATTGGTTCAAGGGGGAGCATGAAGATAGGGGGAGCATGCCATCATACCATGGTCGTATTATTTGCATGCTTATATGTTGCACATCCTGCTATACGTGTCTGCATACATCCTCTATCACACTTTCACACACACTATTTGCATCTTAATGCTCAAATCTTATACTTAGTTTGTTATCATCAAAAGTGGGAGATTGTTGGTAGCAACGATCTATGAACTTCGTGTTTGATGATAACAAACGTGTGTGAATATTTTAACGTGTGTGTTAAGTGTTTCAGGAACGGTGAATTGATTGGTAGGCTCTACACAAAACCCTAAGACCAAACAATGGATGGCATACACGTAATTAAGTAGTTGTGCTGGCCGAATGAGATTAAGTAGTAGGAGAGCCGCACCTTTGTTCAGGTTTTTTGTTTCTTTTGTGAAAAATTAAAAGAAGCCTGTTGAAATTTTTACAAACAAAAATAACAAGTTTCAAGGCACAAAAATACATCAGATTTTTTGGCCTCCCTCTTGAAAACCCTAAGGGCGGCTGCACTTCCAAAAAAAACAATTTCTTTTGAAGACCTCCTTTAAAAAAACTAGGGCTTATTATTTTTAAATGGCTGAGTTGTTTTGAAAAGATTTCACAGCCACACAAAAAAACTCCCAGGGCCACACGTTTTTTTTTGGTGTTAAAAATCAAAAACCTTCTCAAAGTTTCTGAAAGATTTTTGTTCTCCTCCAATAACAAATTTTTTATAGGAAGCATATTTTTTTTCTCAAGACTTCTTGATGTAGGCTGAATTCTTGAGAGCAGGGCACACGAAAATTCTCATCAGCCGCAACAAAGGGGAGCAGCCTTCCTACTATGTTTTTTTTGGATTCCTGTTGTCGATCTCTCTAAAAAATTTGAAGAGCAGATTTTCATTTAATTGGGTTTTGCTTTTGTGCTTCATCTCAATAATTCCCCAAGAGATTCAAAAAAAAAGAGAACAGAAACCATGGAAGAGACTTCAGAGTGCGATTCAACGGAGCCTTCGTGCCTCGATCAAGGGGATCAAAGCGTAGACGTACCTTTGCAATCCTTGAAAGAGGAAGCTTACTTGATTATTCATACACAGGAGGCTACATCCCATCAATTCCAAGAGAATTTCCTTGCTCGGAATCGGCAGATTCAGAAATCCTTTGAAAATCTTACTCTGATAGTCACTTGCCTAGAAGAAAGTAATGCTTTTGAAACTCAATTTGAAGAATCTAATATGAGTTTATCTTCTATTGCAGGTATATCGAGCAAACCATGTCACGTTGATGACAGGAATAAAAATATCAACATGGCAGAAAGTGTGTGCAAAAGAGAGGACCAGCTAGCAATTTTGGATGAACGAGAGGAGGAGACAGCTAGGGACAAGGGTTTTGAGATTATCGTCATGGAGTCAGAACCATGCCCTCCTCCAGTTTTATCCCAAAATCATTTACCCCTCTCCCCAACGATCGAGCATCATACCAAGAGTAGTTCATATCTTTCAGGGAGTAGTCGTCAACTTGCTTTAATTTATTTCAACTATTTTGATGACTACATTTGGAATATTTTTATCAAGAAGAATCTTAGACTAAAATGGATTGACGTGACTCATCTCTTGCAGGATACAGGTGAACATCTTATAGAGATGCTGGGGGTTACATTCCTGGAGTCCAATTTAGCTTTTGGAGGAAAAATAATCGCCGAGGAGCGCAAGGAGCAAATTGAACAACTTCCTCCACAATTAAAGATTCGGGATCCGCCATTTGATCACGGTGTGTTCTTTCCAGTAGTGTATATTTTTATATGCTTTCTAGGTTGCTGGCTTGAATAAACTCGTACCCCTTTCGACATTGAGGACAATGTCCATCTTTAGTTGGGGGGTGTGTATAAGACCTTAGGATTTTTTTTCGAGAAGACTAAATCACCAAATCTCATCATTTTAAATTCCTTCACATGCCTCAAATACGGATGATTATGCATTGATTGAGTTCTAAAGATTGTTTACGGCTTGAGTTAATTATTTTTCCATCATGGAATTACCGTTAATATGCTATTCATGAAAACTTTCAATTTCCTTGATTAATATCTCGAAATAGTTTGAATTTATTTCATGTATGCTAATGTGATGAAAAAACTTAAGTATACACGATTTATTAGAATAGTCTTCAAGTTGAAGAGGAATTTGGCCATTGTTATTAATGTTTATGTTCGAAAGAATGGGTGTTGAGTCGCTTACAAAAGGAAAAGAAAAGAAAAAAATGAATGATGAAAAATGAATGAATAAGTATGTCACTAATAAATAACTTGGTTGGCTCGAGTAGTACAGTCCGAGAGGTCCTTTTTGGCCTAATGTCCTATTATCGTCTGATTTGAGAGCCATTGACCGGAACCTCACTCATTTGATGGAGCGATCCAAGTTATACAATTTTCCGCAAATGTTACGCGGAACTAAAAAAAAGAAATGGTGAGTACACTAAGCAACCTCAATACCTATGATGTGAACGGTTACTTTTTGAGATGCCAATTCCTTGGAAATGAGAAGACTAGAATATAAAGACGTGTTATACTTTCGCTTGCGGAAAATGATGCTTGCATGCTATTTATTCAAATTAAATTAGAGAAAATATCATGTGATTGATCTTGTGCATGGATTGTGTATATTGATAGTCTAGATCATGTTGGAAAGCGTATTATTGAGCCATGCCATAAGAATTGATAGAATTTATTGTTTTATTAATCATCCGTATTAATCGCTCTTTTTGCTAGAGACTAGCAAATCGCTAGTTGGGGGTGTGATTCGGGTTCAATATTACATATTTAACCCCCCATTCAGCCCTATTTTGTGCTCATGTGATGCTATATTGTTCTCTAATACATTCGTATTTTGTACACAATCATTTATTAGAGAAAACACTCTATTTGAGCACAAAAAAGCAATAAACGAAGTATTTCTGCACTTTTTATATTTTTCCTAGCTTGGTCTCGATCTCACGATTCTAAAGACTATTTATTTGTATTTTTCTGAGATCTGTGCTAATTACTGTGAATTTTTGAATGCAGAATGCCAAAAATGAGATGTGCACGAATCTTGGCGCATGACGTGGCCTTCATCCGCGCGTTCCCGCTCGAGATCAGACGGCTAATAATGTAACGGCCTATATTTTTCCAATACTTTCAAATTAAGTATTTAAAGAAAATTCAATTTTAATTGTATTTTATAATGGTTTGTTAGGAGTCTTAAACTGATTTCAAAAATTTCCTATAAAAATATTTTGGAGTACCAGACTAGTTATGGAGTATTTTAGCAAGATCGGATTTCATCAAATACCTCTAAAAGATCTGATAAAAATTCGTTTTCAGATATTGCAGTTTTGGGTCAACGAATTTATTTTCTATTCAAACGTCTTCAAAACGTTTTCAAACTTCTGCAGTAGCATCCTATGATCATTTGGGGCTTCCCACATTAATTTCGTAATTTTCTGATATCATTTCAATAGAGAACCCGCAAACCCGCTTTCTGAACGTTTTGGCCAAAAACTAGTATTTCCGTAGCTCAAATCCTGTAACGGTCTTCGTATTCGCCATCCTCGCGACGATACGATCCCGTGGGTATGTTTTCGTAATTTTTCGGACACGTTTACTGGTAGGGGCATTTTCGTAATTTCGTATTTGTATCTTCACTAATGATTTTCGTTAATGGGGTTTTACCTTAATTAACTTCTTACCTAACCTCACCCGTGGCTAATCCTCACACACTCATCTACCCCACCCACACCCACAGCTAACCCTAAAACCCCATCTACCCTATCTCATTAACCCTATAAATTAATCCCCTACCCTCTCTCTCACACTCACACACAGAGTTCTCTCTCTCCCCATAGCAACCCCTAACACACGCACACAGCCTCTCTTCCTTTCTCTTTCTTGTTCTCTCTCCCTCGTTATTTCGAAACCCCACCCCGCCCGCTCTCCTCACTCTTCCCCCGCTCTTCCTCTCTCCTCTCCCGCTCTCTTCCCTCTCTCTCTCCCTTGCCCGGAGGGCTGACCGCCGCCTCCGCGTCGTTCCGATGCCGCCCGCTGACCCAACCGCCGCCTCCGCCGTCCACAGCGCCGCCCCGACGTCGCCAGCACGCCGCTAGACACCGCCCCACGGTGAATCGCCGTTGCCGAGCTCCAGCAACCACCGCCGAGCCTCCACCCTCGCAGTGCCGCCTCACCGAGCCCCCCCGTCACCGACGCCTCATCACCGCCCCTCCGCCGTCCTCCTCGCCACCGCCTCGCCGTCGAGAGAAGCAACAGCAGCAGCTGCTGCTGCCTTTCGCCGCCTCCGGCCCCGCCTGACGCCGTCGTCGACTCCGCCGCACCGCCGAGACCCCGACCGCGTCGCCCGCTGCCGCCCACGTCGCCTCCGACCTCCGCCGTCGGTCGACGAGCAACAGCCCCCCCCGCTGTCGACGGCAGCGTAAGTGTACCAATCTTCGTGCACCAGCTCTTCCAGCTCCAACCTCGTCTTGCCACGACGAGCTCGAAAATCGTAAGTCACGACAGATTCTAAGTTTAGAAAACTAGTCTTCTGTGCTTGTACGAACAACGTAACACTTCACTCCAATAGCCTCTAACGGCTATTTGACTTGAACCGAATAAGAGACCTAAACTAAAATGAAAGTAATCAACTAAAGATTACTTTGCCAACCACACTACCACGTGCTCAAAGCACGGAAGAAACAATCTTTTGTGTTGGACTTGTCTTTATCCTCTTTCCTACTTTCGGGTTTCCTATAAGAAAGTCAACCAGTTGGCTTGGTTTGACTAGTAACATGTGGAACATCATGGGGAATATCATGTGTGGAACATCTTGTGGAACATCTCATGGAACATCTTGGAACATCCCGAAATGATACACATCACTGGGGTTTGGGGTAACTCATTGTAGAGAGAGTGTGGGAGCTATGACCGGGGGTTCATCTACTTGCATGTCTGTGTCTACAAGGTCTGCCTGGTCGGCAAAACTACAAGGTCTGCCTGCGTCGGCAAAACTACAAGGTCTGCCTGCGTCGGCAAAACTACAAGGTCTGCCTGCGTCGGCAAAACGGTCCCTGGCAATAGATGAACTTTATGGTTGCATATCATACTCTCCCACTTGAGTCACGTAGTTCTAGTGTAGATTACACAGTTACTTTCTTTACAGTACCTGCACTTTACTTTCCTTACCAGTACAGTTACCATACTTGCCTCACTTTACTTGCCAGTACAGTCACCTTTACTTTACGCATTCCATGCACGTTACTTTCTACACTTATACAGACACTGCACCGTACTTTACTTTCACTTTGGTCTGCTTTGTCATACTTGTACAGTTCCTCTCTTTCTTTATTTAGAATTGTTGTGACTTACCTACGGTTCCATCTCCGTGGCACCGCAGACGACGTAGGTATGGAAGCAGATGCTCTCGAGTTAATAGCGCCAGACTTCGACCATGAACCGCAGCTTCCAGAGCTATTTTCAGTTGTGTACCTTTTTCTTTCATGTATATCTGTTGGGACATCTTGGATTGTAATAATTGGACACTATTTAGGTATTTTTGTACATCTCTGCATCGTGGCTATTTTGATTTCACTGGTTAACTGCAGAACATGCGCAATTATCAAATAAGTAACGGGCCCCCGAGAGCGGGTCGTTACAAGTTTGGTGGCCCAACGCAGGTCCTCGCTAACTACCTCGTGAACATTATAGCAAGATCAGGATGTATAATATAAAATACTCAAATTGAACTCTCGAGTACTGGTTGTCTCGAGTGTTCACCTGTATTGGATATACGGGTAAAGTGTCCTTATTACCATCTTCATTAGGTCTTCCTCATCACTTCCTTTGAACTCTTAACCCTTGCTTAGGAATTCGTGTTCCATTCTTGATTATACCTCTCTAGTACCCTCTTTTGCTAGCAGTTATAGTGATTTTTTCGTTGGTTGGATTATCTACCCACTTCATCACCTTTCCTTCAGTTGATGATGGCACTCATATGAATGATAATCTTCCTTCAATGGACCATGATACCGGTCAATGTGCTTGGCTAAAGTCTGTTGGATCAACCTGGCTAAACTGGGCATAAGTGATCCTGGCTTAGTCACTTCCCTGGCCGTGTCCGCTGGACGGCAAGGACGTGAATCATGATTATGTAACGCCATCGATCTTCATCACTAGCACCCCTTTCTTTAGCTAGTGATGGCCTTCTGATTCTTTTACTTCTTCCTAAATCGCGTTTAGTTCGCTTGGACTCTAGCTACGTTTATTCTAAGGAGGGTAGCATTCAAGTTTTCGATCACCAGAAGTCAAGTTCGACAACGGAAGCGAATCGAAGGACGCTCAGAAGTATTGGAGGATGGTGCTAGAGATTTTGAGACGAGCCAAACCTGACATGTAAGTGTAGGCTGTTTTGCGTCTTTTCATTCTTTTGAGCTAGTGTTTCTCTTCTAGCCCCTACTTCTATCTTGTACCCGTCTTTTTCTCTCCAAGGGTTTAAATTCATGTCCCACCGACCACCTTCCTCCCCCCTCTTTAATTCTTTTGTCCGTTTCCCCCCTCGAGACCCATGCCCGCCGAACCCTACCCTACCTAACCCCGACTTCGGTGCCCCCTTTCTCTCTTTTAACCCCCCTCCTTCCTCCCCAAGCCACCCCCGTGATTCCCCTTCCCTCAGACATCACCCCCTCCTCCTCCCGGCCTCTCCCCCAAGCAAGCTCGATCGGACCCCGCATCGCCACTCCGATCTCCGATCCGCCAGCCTCACCCGAAGATCCGCCAGCTTCCGCTTCGCTCCATCCCGTAGGCCCTAGCTCCCCGCCATGGATCGCCAGCCAGTCGCAGCGCTCGCCGCCGCAGATCGCCAGCCGCCGATGGCCCGCCGACGACCTTGGGGTCTGTTGGGCGTAGCAGCAACCCTCGCCGCCACCCATGCTTTGGCCGTGTGGTCGGGATATTGGGAACCCGCCGCCATTGGTATCATTGGGAGCTCCTTTTTCTGGTTCTTCCCCCTTGAGCTGCCCAGCTTCGAGTGCTTCTTAGGAGTGCTCCTTAGTGCTTGTAGGACCCTGAGTTTTTGGTCGTTGAACTGCTTAGGGCTGATGGTGTTTACCGTAGATATCGACCAATGGTGTTGGGAAGGAGTATCCTTAGGATTGAGTATTGGCATACTTTTGGGCTTAGGCGTTGAAGTTGGATGTCGGTCTTGTGCTCGGATTTGGGAGACGGCTAGGATGTTGGTTTCTTGTTGGATGTTATGGAGACTGCTGGGACAAGTGGTAGCGATGATCTTGACCCCCGAGAGTTGGCCTTATACTTGCATGTATGTGTTGATCTGGGTAATGGCTTGTAATTTGGTAGCATGGCAGATGAAGCCCTTTGTGCTCGGCTGGTTAAGTTGTAACCGTAAGGATGCACTAGGTTTATCCCTTACGTTTTTGTATGCTATGGCGATGATTTACTTGGTTAGGACCCAGTATGCATTAATGGAATGAGTTGTAGTTTTAAACTTTATGTTGTTAAATAAAGCTTGCTACTGACTTATCACCCAGGTTCCAAGTTCGATCGGATGTCATCATCATCAGACCTATCGTTTTCATGTAGGGCCATTATCTCGTATTTTGGCTATTTGATAAATCGGAAGCAGCTATGGTGATAATATATTGGTGACATCCCATATTTTCTTATCACATTTCATGTTATTTACAACCTGATTTATAAATATTACTATCTTTTCAATCATTTATTTGCTTAAGCTTCTTTATAATATCAATTATTTGTTTCAAAAATATTTTTAAATTCCGAGGACGGAATTATTTTTAAGGAGGGTAGAATGTAACGGCCTATATTTTTCCAATACTTTCAAATTAAGTATTTAAAGAAAATTCAATTTTAATTGTATTTTATAATGGTTTGTTAGGAGTCTTAAACTGATTTCAAAAATTTCCTATAAAAATATTTTGGAGTACCAGACTAGTTATGGAGTATTTTAGCAAGATCGGATTTCATCAAATACCTCTAAAAGATCTGATAAAAATTCGTTTTCAGATATTGCAGTTTTGGGTCAACGAATTTATTTTCTATTCAAACGTCTTCAAAACATTTTCAAACTTCTGCAGTAGCATCCTATGATCATTTGGGGCTTCCCACATTAATTTCGTAATTTTCTGATATCATTTCAATAGAGAACCCGCAAACCCGCTTTCTGAACGTTTTGGCCAAAAACTAGTATTTCCGTAGCTCAAATCCTGTAACGGTCTTCGTATTCGCCATCCTCGTGACGATACGATCCCGTGGGTATGTTTTCGTAATTTTTCGGACACGTTTACTGGTAGGGGCATTTTCGTAATTTCGTATTTGTATCTTCACTAATGATTTTCGTTAATGGGGTTTTACCTTAATTAACTTCTTACCTAACCTCACCCGTGGCTAATCCTCACACACTCATCTACCCCACCCACACCCACAGCTAACCCTAAAACCCCATCTACCCTATCTCATTAACCCTATAAATTAATCCCCTACCCTCTCTCTCACACTCACACACAGAGTTCTCTCTCTCCCCATAGCAACCCCTAACACACGCACACAGCCTCTCTTCCTTTCTCTTTCTTGTTCTATCTCCCTCGTTATTTCGAAACCCCACCCCGCCCGCTCTCCTCACTCTTCCCCCGCTCTTCCTCTCTCCTCTCCCGCTCTCTTCCCTCTCTCTCTCCCTTGCCCGGAGGGTTGACCGCCGCCTCTGCCTCGTTCCGACACCGCCCGCTGACCCAACCACCGCCTCCGCCGTCCACAGCGCCGCCCCGACGTCGCCAGCACGCCGCTAGACACCGCCCCACGGCGAATCGCCGTTGCCGAGCTCCAGCAACCACCGCCGAGCCTCCACCCTCGCAGTGCCGCCTCACCGAGCCCCCCCGTCACCGACGCCTCGTCACCGCCCCTCCGCCGTCCTCCTCGCCACCGCCTCGCCGTCGAGAGAAGCAACAGCAGCAGCTGCTGCTGCCTTTCGCCGCCTCCGGCCCCGCCTGACGCCGTCGTCGACTCCGCCGCACCGCCGAGACCCCGACCGCGTCGCCCGCTGCCGCCCACGTCGCCTCCGACCTCCGCCGTCGGTCGACGAGCAACAGCCCCCCCCCCCCCCCCCCCCGCTGTCGACGGCAGCGTAAGTGTACCAATCTTCGTGCACCAGCTCTTCCAGCTCCAACCTCGTCTTGCCACGACGAGCTCGAAAATCGTAAGTCACGACAGATTCTAAGTTTAGAAAACTAGTCTTCTGTGCTTGTACGAACAACGTAACACTTCACTCCAATAGCCTCTAACGGCTATTTGACTTGAACCGAATAAGAGACCTAAACTAAAATGAAAGTAATCAACTAAAGATTACTTTGCCAACCACACTACCACGTGCTCAAAGCACGGAAGAAACAATCTTTTGTGTTGGACTTGTCTTTATCCTCTTTCCTACTTTCGGGTTTCCTATAAGAAAGTCAACCAGTTGGCTTGGTTTGACTAGTAACATGTGGAACATCATGGGGAATATCATGTGTGGAACATCTTGTGGAACATCTCATGGAACATCTTGGAACATCCCGAAATGATACACATCACTGGGGTTTGGGGTAACTCATTGTAGAGAGAGTGTGGGAGCTATGACCGGGGGTTCATCTACTTGCATGTCTGTGTCTACAAGGTCTGCCTGGTCGGCAAAACTACAAGGTCTGCCTGCGTCGGCAAAACTACAAGGTCTGCCTGCGTCGGCAAAACGGTCCCTGGCAATAGATGAACTTTATGGTTGCATATCATACTCTCCTACTTGAGTCACGTAGTTCTAGTGTAGATTGCACAGTTACTTTCTTTACAGTACCTGCACTTTACTTTCCTTACCAGTACAGTTACCATACTTGCCTCACTTTACTTGCCAGTACAGTCACCTTTACTTTACGCATTCCATGCACGTTACTTTCTACACTTATACAGACACTGCACCGTACTTTACTTTCACTTTGGTCTGCTTTGTCATACTTGTACAGTTCCTCTCTTTCTTTATTTAGAATTGTTGTGACTTACCTACGGTTCCATCTCCGTGGCACCGCAGACGACGTACGTATGGAAGCAGATGCTCTCGAGTTAATATCGCCAGACTTCGACCATGAACCGCAGCTTCCAGAGCTATTTTCAGTTGTGTACCTTTTTCTTTCATGTATATCTGTTGGGACATCTTGGATTGTAATAATTGGAGACTATTTGGGTATTTTTGTACATCTCTACATCGTGGCTATTTTGATTTCACTGGTTAACTGCAAAACCTGCGCAATTATCAAATAAGTAACGGGCCCCCGAGAGCGGGTCGTTACAAATAATGCGGGCGACGCGGCTCATTTCTAGCCGTTGGATCGAGATCCAACGGCAGTCATCGACGCAAAACGCAGCAGCGGAGCGCGCGATCTTGGAGTCACGTGGCATTATCACCGCCGTCCGATCGAGATCCAACGGCCAGCGACGCGGGGCAACGGAGCTGAGCGGGCGAGAAAATACGGGCGACGTGGCTTCTTCAGGTCCGTCCGATGGAAGATTGGACGGTCTGGATTTAATCCAAGCGAAGTTCGGAGATCAAGAGGATGCGGAGTCGGGCGAGCGCGAGGAAAAGCCCGATAATGAAGCCACGTGTCGCCACGATAGTAGATCCCGCATTGATCGTGTGGCTGAGGTTTGCGCCGGCGGTTTCTAGTGGGTTTGATGAGAAAATGGAGCGGGTTTAGACTCGTTACGAACAGTAAACCCGCAATGCTATTATTTAAGCGTATTCTAGGGTTTTTGTGCGTATATGGGATGTATTGGAGCACTTAGGAGCCGAATTTGCTCTCTGAAAAATTCTATAAATTTCCAGTGGCTATTCTTCTTATTTCTAGAGTGTTTGGAGGCTAAACTTGGAGTTTTGGTGATAGTTTCTTAAACTCATACCCCGTATTTGGGTGTTTTTCATCGTATTTTGCTATGAACATGAAGTATTTTGCCATGAACTTTGTTTATTCTTGCACTATGAGTAGCTAAATCTTATTTGTGCATGGTATGGAGTAGTTAGGGGGATGTGAATCGTATTTGTTTGGTTGAATTTCATTGTGCTTAATCGATAATTTCGCTAAAGTTGTAGTTTTTATTATAAAATCCTTTTTTCATCTTCCAAAAGAAGTGATTGAGTTGATGATCGCCCCATAAGGGTGAGCGTTGATCTCTCCAAAAGAGAGTTTCATACCGTATTTGTAGGATTATAATTTTAGCGACGATTTTATTCATATTGTGCTTGAACCCCCCAAAAGGGTGTCTTCCGATGAATCGCTCCCAAAAGGAGGATTTATTGAGTTATATTTAATCAACCAACGTATACGAATCACTGATCCTAACGAACCCATACCATGTGCATATTTCTCATACATACTTTTATACACGACTCTTTCGTTGTTCGTACTTTCACACCATCAGCACCATCATTATTAAAGTGGTTAGTTTCTTTTCGTCAGATTTCTATTTGATTTGAGCTGTGGTTGCAATAGATTTTCTCCCGAGGATTCGACATCTGGACTCCCAGATTTTACTACTTGTACGGACTCTTGCGCTTGAGAGAAGCACTATTTTGGGCCAACCAGACTTCCCAATCACTATTGGGTTGTTTAAGAGCCTAGCCCAAGCTTTCTGTCAACAATTCATGGCAGGAAGGAGGACGCGGAGCTTAGACCACCTCTTCACCCTGGTGCACATAGAGGGAGAGATGTTAAGGAGATTTCAGAAGCGCTCTATTTCGGAGAGGCTGAAGGTCGAGAGCTACAGCGAAGAGGTGAACATCGCTACACTCAAGAAGGGGGTTCGCTGTGAAGACCTAATGAAATCAATGCATCATAAACCGCCTGTAGCCTGGATCAGCTCCTTACCAGAGCGAAGCAGTATATGATGGCAGAGGATGTGCTGGCCGCTCGCAATGGGGGCACCTCCAAAACACCGACCCAAGTAAAGGAAGAAGCTTGGCTTAATGAGGGGGCATGCTGAGATCAGATAAGCCAAAGGAGACGGGATAGAAGTCCCAGAGGCAGGTCGGACATGGCCGATATGGTCTTCACAAAGCTGCACGCTTCTAACGCCGTGGTGATGGCACATGCTTAGTGCAAGGGGTACTTCAACCGACCTCCACCGAAGATGAAAGGAGGTAATCAGGAAGAGACCAAGTTCTACAAATACCATCAAGACCACAGTCATGATACAGAGGTCAGTTGGCAGCTAAGGGCATGTTCTTTTGCTGGAATAGGAAAATGGGAATATGGGAAAATTTGTATTCCATGGAGAGAGAAAATGGAGTTTTGTGTTCTTTTGGGTGGAATGGAGTATAGAAAGTGGGGTTTGGAATAGAAAGTGGGGTCCACTTTCAATTCTTGTGTTCTTTTGGGTTCTGAGAGTTGGAATGAGAAAGTGGAAAAGTGGTGAGTTGGAGGAGGGAGAGAGAGATGAGAGAGTGGGCCCCATCTATTCCCTACTTTCCATTGTATTCCCATCAAAAACCAAGGAATACAAAAGCACCCATGATTCCCAATTTTTGAATCCATGTAGGATTCTATTCCAATGACCAAAAGAACACAAACATGGAATGAAGCCAAGGAATAGGCTGCACAGTAGATGAATAGTGTCCTCATTCCCATTCCCGTCTCTATTCCAGCCAAAAGAACAGGCCCTAAAGAAAGAACATCAAACACCTCATTCAGCATGAGCATCTAAGAAAGTTTGTCAATGCACCACAAGCGAGATAGGATGAATGCACCTCAAAGGACAGACAAGGATGACAATAATCATGATGGCAGAGAATGATGAAATAAATTATTGACGACGAAGTCTACGATTGATTGATATTTTGTCATAATTTGTTGTGATAGTAAGTTTATATGTATTTAAACACAGGTAGCTCTTGGCACTTTATGTTAAGAATAATTTGTTGAGTATTGATTCCCCAGATTTGGTTTTGGATGATGAGCAAACATAAATATCGTGTACTAACTGTTTTGTGAGCGCAGTTATGGAGATCGTCGCCAAAATACCACGGACATCTAAAGCGACGTCTCAAGACTTCTCAATACGCATGATCGTGTGCCTGAAGCTTCGTTGAAGCTCAAGGAGCAATATTGAAGTCGAGAAGAATGAAGATTGAAGCTTTGAAGACGGTTCGTCATGTATTATTTATTGTCTTCTAGCTTCATTAATTAGAATGTTAAGCCTTGAATAGGACTTACATTATTATCTTCATTTCGCTCATATCTTAGAGCTAGGACTATCATAGAAGCCATTAGAATATTTTCCGAAGCCTATCGCTTCTTCCCTCGGCTTCTAGTGCATGTTAGTTGGTTCAAGAAGAAGAACCAACCGACTAGATGACGATCTAGTCGGTCGGTAATTCCTCTTGAACCGACTAGAATGCCTTGCACATTTCAGCCCTGATTTGTTGATCAATTAGTCGGTCAAAGAAGAGTCACCGACCGACTAGATGACGATCTAGTCGGTTAGGAATCCTTCTCAGACCAACTAGTTATCACTGCCTAAATTCAGCCTTAGTTACTGTTTCGAGTTAGTCGGTCAAAGAACGTTTATCGACCGACTAGTTGAGAAACCAGTCGGTCAGCATTTGTTCTTAAACCGACTAAATCAACTTGAAGTCAGCCTATTCTATTTCGACTATTAGTCGGTCAAAGAGCATTCACCGACCGACTAGTTGTGAAACTAGTCGGTCGGCAAGTCTTCTTGGACCGACTAGTTGTCTATCTCCTGTACTTTAACTTTTGGCTGTTCAACCGTTAGTCGGTGACTCTTCTTGTATCAGAGCCAAGGTTAAAGCTACAAGTTCAAAGCTATGACGAATAACGACTACAACGTCTTCAAGGATCGTCATGGGTCTTCTTCAGTTATGGAAGGACAATCCTCTGTCAGGCATCCTCACTTCAACGGTACCAACTATGGGTACTGGAAATGCCGGATGGAGACCTTCCTCCGGAGCACTTCACTCTGGAGAGCCACGATGACAGAGTATGTCGAGCCCGCCGAAGAAGATTTCGCGAAATGGACTCCCGCGGAGGTAAGCAATGCCAAGGCTATGAATGCCTTGCAATGTGCGTTGGAGCCTGAAGACTTCAACAAGATATGCACATGTAAGAGTTCATATCAAGTATGGAACCAACTCCTCATCTTGCACGAAGGAACGAGTACGGTAAAAGATTCTAAACTCGTTGTCGCTAACAAAGAATTTGAGTTATTTCACATGGAACAGGGTGAAACCATGAAGGACTACTATGCTCGCTTCGTGGACATATCCAACGAATTGAAAGCTCTCGGAAAGATGTACACCCAAAAGGAGAAAGTCGCGAAGATAATCGACGTACTTCCCTCTTGTTGGGAAAAGCGTACCTTCGCCATCGAGGAAGGTAACGATATGAACAAGTACACGGTTGTACAACTAATGGGTACCTTGTTGTCTTACGAGGTACGCAAGGAGAGTAAGATAAAGATGAAGGAGAAGATGAAGGCGTACTTGAAGCAAGACGAGCCAAAGAAAAAGGCGATTGCATACAAGGCCGCTCCATCTACCGATGATGAAGAATCTGAAGAAGAATCGGAAGATGAGTTGGACATGGAAACTTTGGCCGATTTGGCAAAGAACTTCGACCGATGCTTCTGAAAAGGTAAGTTTAAGAATTTATCTAAGTTTGGTTCTTCTAATGTTTCTACTCCCGTGTGTTATAAATGCAACAAGCCAGGACACATCAAGCCGGATTGTCCTCTCTACAAACACAAGGGGAAGTGGAAGGCATCCAAGCACGACAAGTCGAGAAAGCACAAGAAAGGACTTATCGGGACATTCACCGACTCCGAGGATTCGTCAAGTGGAGAGTCGGATGATGAACACGTGGAGAAAGCACACATGTGCTTCATGGGAAAAGAGGAACGTGTTCAAGAGACTTCCTTCGATGAAAGCAATGAAAGCGAGGAAAGCGAGGATGAAGGCGGTGAGGTAACCATGGATGAACTTAAATTAGCCAACGAACAACTTTGGTATAAGTTTTCTAAATTGGCCAGTAGATTTATTAAGACTAAAAATGAGTTAGATAGTCTTAAAACCTCGCCTAAACCTATCATCATCATCAACGACACCGTTGTTGAGGATTTGAGAAATGAGATTGTAAATCTCAAATCTCAACTTGAGCATGTTCATGTCGAGGATTCGGATGAACATGTGATATCAGATTTGACATCTCAAAACTCAACTTTGAGTATTGAGAATAAAAATCTCAAATCACGTGTTTGCGCACTCACATCGCAAGTGTCCACCTTGGATGCTTCGATGCATTCTCTCACCGAGAAGTATAAGTGCACATTGGGCCGAGTCAATGAATTCAATAAAGGTAAGTGCCATTTGGATAATATCCTAAATGACTTACTTCCGGCCAATCACCACATTGGCTTGGGGTGTAAGATGGGAGAGTCATCCAAATCGGCCACGACCTTTGTTAGGCCATCTTCCGAAGCCTCTACTAGTGGAAGTAAACACTTCATGGGTAGTTCTCCTACCAATGGTGCTTCCGCTAGGAACACACCTCCATTTGGAAAGAAACCCACTTTGGGTGGACCTCCAAAGAGGGGTCATGCTTTCATGTATGCCATGCCACGTAGGAACACACATCCTACTCCACATGTTAGCACATATGATGATTTTTATGCTCCGCATCCACGAGCACGTACACACCATGTGAGACACACTCATGCACGTGTTCCACCACATTCATATGATCATCCTTATTATCATATGAATAATTATCATCATGCACCATTGCATTATATGCCATATGTTTATCCACAACATGCATCACATAGACATCAACAACGTATGCATGCTCCCAATAGGATTAGGACTCCCAAGACATGCACTATTTGGGGTCCGAAGAACACAAGCATGCATGCTAAGGATATGTATGTGAAATCGTTTATTAATGATATTATTTTGAATGATGATTATGTTGGGAAATCACGGTCCTCGTGGACTTGGTTTCCGAAGGGTTAGTTTCCTATGACCGTTCATTGCTTGGTACCATAAGTTTAATTTCATTTTATGGGTACCAACGCAATTGTGATAAGAATTGGTTTATTTTTTATTTGCATACTAATCGTGGATGTGTATGTTAATTTGAAACCTAAATTCATATTGAATTTGAATTTTGTTAGGCTATGGGTTACATTTAATTTGAATTAAGTTTGCTAAATTTATTGCCTAACCCATAGGATCCAAAAAGATTTTTGGATACCAAAATGATATGTTCACTAGGTTCAATCCACTTTGGGATGCCAACCCTACCAACTCATTGATTTGCAAAGTTTTTCATTCAAATGGAGTTGATGGTGCTTAAGTGATGCACCAAAGTAGGGGGAGCGTAATGGTGTAAGTATATTCTTCCATCTAATATACATTTGGTATCCATGTAGGTTGAATGCATGCATTGTTAGAATATTTACATTGGCATCATTTTGTTTCAATGTGTATGCTAGAATTGTGTATGCCATAATTTTATGATGTTCTATCTATTTTTGGCATAACACTTTTGCATGTTACTTTTGGTATCATTTTGCCACCTTTGGTTTTCACATTGGATTTTTTTGTCTCTGATATTGATTTCGTCGCTCGACGATTAACTTGGTTATATAGAAATTCTTTCTATGGAAACATAGAATTGTTTTCCATGCACTTTATTAACCAAGAATGTTGATTTTGGAGAGTATGTTCCAAAACTCAATAAGTGAAATTGATTTAAGTTTTGATGATTTCGGATTTCGATTTTTGCCAATGGCTTGATGATTTGGTTTTTCGATTTTCGCCTATGGTTTGATGATTTCGTTTTTCGATTTTCGCCTATGGTTTGATGATTTCGTTTTTCGATTTTCGCCTATGGCTTGAGAATTTCGAGTTTCGACTATGGCAATTGGCACGCTTTGATTTTCTTCGGTATTTTACATTGGTGTCATTTGGACCGTGGTCGTATTATTCGACTCCCGTGTTTTATTGTTAGCCATTGTATTTGCCGTTGATCTCCTCCCGCTCTTTTTGCTAATGCCAAAGGGGGAGAGAACTAATAATGACGATGTGCTAATTAATAATTCAAAGCAATTTACCATGAATCTAATTTGATATGTTAGATTCAGGGGGAGTGAAGATATAAAAATGGATTTAGATCCTATATGTCAATAATTGGTTCATATTTCATATCTTCCTCTTCTGCTTGATGTGTATGATTAATATTGAATACGGGACTAACGTGTCATCAATGCAGGGGGAGTAAGTAAATTTCATTTTGAATCATTATTATTGATTATTATTTATGTTGGTTTGTCATCACCAAAAAGGGGGAGAATGTTGAGTATTGATTCCCCGGATTTGGTTTTAGATGATGAGCAAACATAAATATCGTGTACTAATTGTTTTGTGAGCACAGTTATGGAGATCGTCGCCAAAATACTACGTACATCTAAAGCGACGTCTCAAGACTTCTCAATACGCATGATCGTGTGCCTGAAGCTTCGTTGAAGCTCAAGGAGCAATATTGAAGTCGAGAAGAATGAAGATTGAAGCTTTGAAGACGGTTCGTCATGTATTATTTATTGTCTTCTAGCTTCATTAATTAGAATGTTAAGCCTTGAGTAGGACTTACATTATTATCTTCATTTCGCTCATATCTTAGAGCTAGGACTATCATAGAAGCCATTAGAATTTTTCCCGAAGCCTATCGCTTCTTCCCTCGGCTTCTAGTGCATGTTAGTTGGTTCAAGAAGAAGAACCAACCGACTAGATGACGATCTAGTCGGTCGGCAATTCCTCTTGAACCGACTAGAATGCCTTGCACATTTCAGCCCTGATTTGTTGATCAATTAGTCGGTCAAAGAAGAGTCACCGACCGACTAGATGACGATCTAGTCGGTTAGGAACCCTTCTCAGACCGACTAATTATCATTGCCTAAATTCAGCCTGAGTTACTGTTTCGAGTTAGTCGGTCAAAGAACGTTTGTCGACCGACTAGTTGAGAAACTAGTCGGTCAGCATTTGTTCTTAAACCGACTAAATCAACTTGAAGTCAGCCTATTCTATTTCGACTATTAGTCGGTCAAAGAGCATTCACCGACCGACTAGTTGTGAAACTAGTCGATCGGTAAGTCTTCTTGGACCGACTAGTTGTCTATCTCCTGTACTTCACCTTTTGGCTGTTCAACCGTTAGTCGGTCTACGTTGTATCACCGACCGACTAGTTGATGAACTAGTCGGTCAGTGATCCTTCTTTGACCGACTAGTCTGGTTCAGAATAGAGCCGTTGGGAACTTTTCCAACACGATTTTCTTTGCATCTATAAATACAAACTTGATTCATTTGAGGCAAGGTTAGAGGTCCAATATACAAGTAATTTCAGACCTAAGAGAAGAGTTTTCTCAAGCTAATTCTAAGCTCTCTCTTCTCACCAAGAATCTCTCCCTTCACTCTTTGAGCAAATTCCTCAAGAGAGATTCTCTCCATTGTGAGCCTTTCAAGCCAAGAGCTTGATTCTAGTCACCATACTCCACCCTATGCTTCCATTGCTGGTCAACTTCTTGAAGCTAGGGTTTGGTGGCACCATCTTCCCCAAAATCCATCTTTGCCCTAATTTGGTAAGTATACTCAAGGCATAGGATTTTGTGGTAAGTATTTCTTTATTTCATCGTATTTGATATTTAAGATTGTCTCTCGGTTGTGAGAGAGTGTGTGGTCCCGGTTTGTGGGAGTCACATGTCATTTGTATGATTTGGTCTTGTGAAGGTTTTTCACAAGAATTTCATAGTGCTAAATCTTGAGTTAGGGTTTCTAACTCAAGTATCCGAAGGGGATCCAGGTGGTTGGGACGTAGGATCACCGGGAACAAGTCGGGGAGACTTGGGTGGATCCAAACCCGTTACATGCTTTGTTTGCGTTTGTTAATTCTTGTTGATTGTTGTTTATTCCGCATTGTCGTTTGTTTCTTGCACAATAATTAGGAATAACTATCTTGATTATTTTAAAGTACTATTCACCCCCCTCTAGTACATGTGCAGTAGCTTCACAGGGCACTACATAATTTTTAATAAGCTGAACTTTATATCACTTTCAAACTAATGACCTTACAAATCTTAGAAATGGAGTGTTTTGTGTTTTACAGACAATGTTATCTTTGTTTGTGTTTGCAAGTTTTTGTCTCCAATCTTAAATATTCGGTTAATACTTAGATTTTGTTGTGAGTGAGGGATGCATTATGCCTTTGGCCTCCCCACCACTTTATCCCTCAATTACTCCCCACTTATTGGAGTAATAGGGACCTTTGGCATTCATGCCTCTTCACATTCTATATGATATTTTAAATATAGAACCATGGGACTTGGCCATGGTTACTCTTTTCTCTACAAATTATAACACGTTATCAGCACCGAAGCTCTCATCTTTTAAGCTTTTCCTCCCGTCTCCCCTCAAAATTTAACCTCATACGCGCTAAGGAATCTATTTGTTGCGGCGAACCGTTGCGGCGATTTTTTGAGGCGTATCAAGAGCGAAATTACGATCTACAGATTTTTCTTATTACGATCGTCACTATATCTTTGATCTAGAGGTAAAACCTATCGATCCCGTAGATAATTACAAACAAATATTCGGCTATGATTTTACAACGACCTTTCTTTGGGCTTGTTTCAATCTGCAAAATTCTGATTAATACTCACTAAAAACCCTTTAGCTCCCCCCGAATGGGGGGGGGGGCTCTCTATCCGATCCCACCCGGAGGGGGAGGGGGGGCTCTGTGCCGCCTACCACCCGGCAGGGGGGGCTCTGTAAGCCCAGGGGGGCCTCTGCGCCGACCGCCCCCCGGACGGGGGGGGCTCTGTTCGCCCCCCCTCCCCCGACGGGGGGAGGGGGAGGGGCTCTGTTCGCCCCCCTCCCCCGACGGGGGGGAGCTCTGCGCCGCCCGCCCCCCGCCCCCCGGACGGCGGGGGGGGCTCTGTCCGCACCCCCCCCCCCCCCCGACGGGGGGGCTCTGCGCCGCCCACCCTGGGGGAAGGGGGATCTGTCAAACCGCCCAGCCCCCCGGGGGGGATCTGTGCGCCGCCCCCCTCGCTGGGGGGTTCCCTGTGCGCCGCCCCCCTCGCTGGGGGGTTTTCCCTGTGCGCCCCCCCCCCCCCTCGCTAGGGGGGTTATCTGTGTTACCGGGGCCTTTTTCGGCTGCCGCCCCTCCCAGACGGGGGCGCGCTGTTTTACATAGACATGGGAGGGAGAGGGACACTATCTGTAAAATGAAGGGTTTTTTTGGGAGACTTTTCACATTCTTTAACTAATACCCTAAAATTTGTTTTTAGGGCTTACGTTAAATTAAATTTTTTGAATATTACAGCCCATGGGCCTGTAACCCAAATCTTAATAATAAATTAGTTTGGCTGTTTATTGGGCAAGAAGCCCAGTTTATAACATTGACTATTAAAATGAGTATTATTTTGCTTATGGGCCTGCAGCCCAAAGCAGAGTAAAAATTATTTTTGTCTGTTTTATTTGGGCCAGAAGCCCAGTTAATCATATCGAACATTAATATGATTATTATTTTGCTATCGGGCCTGCTGCCCGCCTCTAGCCCACAGGACTTGCGGATTATGTTTTTTAATCTGCTACTTTTCAATTAATAAATATCTTAAGCATTGGATAAAAACATTTATTTAAGTTAAATTGGTTAAACGGATCCTGAGACTACTTTGTCTTTAGTTAACTAACCTAAAGATGAATGACGTTTCCCCGTGGTCCAACTAATCCTTTTAACTTAAATAAAATTATTTTATCCAATATTTGGGCTTGATGATTTTTGTAATGTCTGTGATATTGCGCTATTATTATTTGCCTGTTGCATATATAACTGCATGGATGTTTGAATAAGTCAAAATGCGTTTTTAGGGATCGACCAATTTTAAGATATCCTTTTTATTATATTCCTTCTCTTTGTAATTTCCTTTTCTTTTCTGAGAGAAATTTGTAGTGAGGAATTTACTTATAAATGCCAAAGACCGGTGTTACTACCTATGAATAGGGAGGAGATTGCATATATCTGGGACCCAAATTGGGTTTCCGACTTATAATTTTCTTTTTTTCTCTTTATGGACTGTAATATGGACTTTGGACATTTTATGTTTTGGGTATCTGGCCGATCCTCGCATTTTTTTCTTATTTTATTTCTTTTAAGCATGATGTTTAATTATTAATACATGCTTATTTAAATTGCTAGATTAAAATGGCAAAATTGGCAAGCGTCGATTTCGAGGTTCTTGATGCAGCGTGAAAGAACTATCTCAGCTAGCGAGTGGACCTGAAGTTCCACTTGCGTTCGATGGCACTTCTCCACTCCATTTTGGCCCCCGTAGTGGCCGAGACACCTGCTAGCAGTGCCCCTGAAGTGGCACATCCGTCTAGCAGTTCTCCTACCGTAGTCTCCGACATAGATAAGGCGAAAGCCATTATCTATATCAGGAGACACATAGATCGGACTTTAAAAGCCGAATACTTAACGGTAGAAGACCCTTTGGAGTTGTGGCAAGTGCTAGAGGCACGTTATAAACTTCAAATTGATGTAATATTACCACGTGCAAGTTATGAGTGGGAAAACCTCAGACTTCAGGACTATAAGTCCGTTGCTGAGTATAACTCCGCACTTCATAATATCACCTCACGCCTGAAGTTGTGCGGTGAAGAAGTGACTGAGCATCGCATGTTGGAAAAGACATTTACCTCGTTTCACGAGAAAGATGCAATCCTCATGCAACAGTATCGTGAACGCAACTTCACGAAGTTCTCTCATTTGATCTCTTGCCTTCTTAGGGCAGAGCAAAATAGAGATTTACTGCTTGCCACTCATAATTTGCACCCTGCTGGTACTGTCCCTATCCCTGAAGCCCACCGTGTTTCTCCCCAGAAGTGGAAAAACAATAAGAAGGCTAGAAAGAATAAAGGGAAAGCTGTAATGAAGCCAGCAAGAGGAGCACCACCCTAGACCAACAACAAAAAGGGAAGAGAAACTTCACATGGAAGCATAAGAACATTGATTCAGTGTCAATTCCTAAGAAGAACTGGGAGGATAAATGCCATAAATGTGGCATGACTGGGCATTGGTTCAGAAATTGCCGCACTCCTCAGCACCTCCAGGATCTGTATCAGGCAAGCTAGAAGTCTTAGCCTGAAATAAACTTGGCGGCAGTTCAACCGCTCACCAAGTTCACTGCAAAAGATTTCGAAAATGACGACCTGTTCGATTGAGCCCTACCTTATATCTATGCATTTAAATTCCTGTAGCTTCATCTGTAGTTTGATTTGAAAGCACTTTTATTTAAATGTCAGTTTTTCATTTACTTAAATAAACTTTCATTTTGCTTATATATAGATGAAGTATGAGTGCCTAGTGGACAGTGCCTCAACGCACACTATCCTTCGCGATCCATACTATTTTAATAGCTTAAACAAATATGACGGTCTTGTTATTACGATTTCAGGACTGTCCAACATATTCGAAGGATCTGGAGAAGCAATCATATTGCTCTCAAATAACACAAGACTTAAAATACAAAATGCATTATTCTCTCCAAAATCTAATAGAAATCTCTTAAGTTTCAAAGATATTCGTTTTAACGGATATCACTTAGAAACTAGAGATGAAGAAAACATTGAATATATGTATGTGACTCGTCAGAAAGATGGCCAGAAGTCCATCCACGAACGATTTAAGGGACTCCCGTCGGGTCTCTACCACACGTATATTCAACCAATAGAAGCCAATATGACTGAGCACCAGAAGTGCCTTTCATTGCCAGAGTTTCAAATCTGGCACAATAGACTTGGTCACCCTGGATCAGCTATGATGCGTCACATTATCTCTGAATCCCAAGGACATAATTTGAAGAACCTGAAGATTCTTCAAAAGGGTGAATTTCCATGCCCCCCTTGTTTTCAGGAAAAACTAATAACGAGACCATCCCTCCTGAAAGTGGGATTAGAGTCTCCTGTCTTCCTAGAGAGAATTCATGGCGATATTTGCGGGCCTATTCACCCCGCAAGTGGACCATTTCGGTGTTTCATGGTACTGATTGATGCATCCACAAAATGGTCTTATGTGTGCATATTGTCCACTCGCAACCTAGCTTTCCCAAAGCTATTGGCACAAATAATTAGGTTGCGTGCTCATTTCCTCGATAATCATATCAAGAAATTACGTCTTGATAATACGGGCGAATTCACTTCGCAAGTCTTCGAACACTATTGCCGATCAACGGGTATTGAATTTGAACATCCTGTAGCTCATGTTCACACCCAGAATGGATTAGTGGAGTCTCTTATAAAGAGACTCCAATGGATTGCATGTCCATTGCTCATGCAATCCCGGTTGCATGTGGCTGCTTGGGGGCATGCTATATTGCATGCCGCATCGTTAATTAGGATAAGTCCCTCTGGTGGGCATATATTATCCCTGATGCAACTAGCATATGGTGCACCCCCAGATATCTCTCATTTGAGAGTGTTTGGTTGTGCGGTATATGTCCCAATAGCACCACCTCAGAGGACCAAAATGGTTCCTCATCGTCGTCTTGGTATCTATATTGGGTTTGATTCGCCCTCTATTATTAGATATCTGGAACCTCTTACGGGGGACGCATTTAAGGCACGTCTTGATGACTGTGAATTCGATGAGAAAACCTTTCCAAAGCTTGGCATACAGTCTAAGAAGCCCGATGCTTCCGAGACCATTTCTTGGGATAATAAGTCTTTGTCTCTTTATGATCCGCGTACTAATCTGTGTGAAGATGAAGATCATTCACTTCAGAACACAGTACACCTTCTACCGGATAAATTTACGGACAACCAGAAGATTGTTCGTTCATATGTCCCTGCTGCCAACACGCCAGCTAGGCTTGACATCCCCAAATATGGATGCAATCCACCGGCAATAGAATTGGATGTACCTCAATTGAAAAGAGGACGCGAGCCAGGTTCAAAAGATAAAGTTCCTCGAAAGAGGAAGATTCCTGGTGATAATAAGATGATCCATCCACAGAATGCTGAGCTAAGACCAGCAACATCTCCTCTCCTTATTTCCCATGCAGAGGAAACGATAGGAGAAACATCATTAAATTACGTACGTACTGGAGAGGTACTGGACAAACATAGCACAGTCGTTGTCGACGATTTTGCATTTGCTATCGCCGTTAACGTCGCTGAATACGACGATGACGTCGAACCACGATCTCTAGCGGAATGTAAACGCAGAGATGATTGGCCAAAGTGGGACGAGGCAATAAGAGTAGAGCTAGACTCACTCTTGAAATGCAAAGTCTTTGGATCAGTAGTCCAAACACCTATAGGTGTTAAACCTGTGGGATATAAGTGTGTCTTCATTAAAAAAGAAATGAAGAAAATGTGATTGTACGCTACAAGGCACGCCTTGTAGCACAGGGATTTTCCCAAAGACCGGGGATTGATTATGAAGATACATATTCCCCGGTCATAAATGCGATCACTTTCCGATTCTTGCTTAGCCTATAATCTCTGGAAAACTTAGAAATGCAGCTCATGGACGTTGTGACTGCATATCTATATGGCGATATAGATAAAGAAATCTATATGAGACTTCCAGATGGGTTTAATTTACCCCCAAAGATGAAAGAGAGACATCGGGACTTCTTCTCGGTAAGGCTTCAAAGATCATTATATGGTCTAAAGCAATCAGAAAAGATGTGGTATAACAGACTACGCGTTTTCCTTGCACATCAAGGATTCAAAAATAACGAAGTCTGCCCGTGTATCTCTATCAAAAGAACGGAAACATGATTTGCCATCGTTGCAGTATATGTTGATGACTTAAATCTCATAGGATCTCCAGCAGAGATCAATGAGATATCTGAAAGCCTAAAGCATACATTCGAAATGAAAGACCTAGGCAAAACAAGGTATTGTCTTGGCGTACAAATTGAACACCTACGAGGTGGAATCCTGTTACAACAATCAAATTATACAAGAAAACTTTTAAACAAGTTTAGAATGGAACAATGTCATCCTTTAAGTACTCCTATGGTCGTGAGATCACTGGATATTCATAAGGACCCCTTCCGGCCGCTAGAAGAGGGGGAGGAGTTACTGGGTCCTGAAGTACCCTATCTCAGTGCCATCGGAGCACTTCTATATCTGACAAACTGCTCGCGTCCCAATATAGCATTCGCAGTTAACCTATTTACCAGACATAGTGTTGCGCCTACAAAGTGCCACTGGAACGGAGTAAAGCATCATCTACGCTACCTCCAGGGTTCTATAAATCTGGGACTATTCTACCAGAGAGGTTCATCCTCCCAGTTGCTTTGTTATGCTGATGCAGGTTACCAATCTGATCATCACACAGCAAAATCACAAACTGGTTCTGTGTTTACCTATGGAGTGACTGCTTTCTCATGGAGATCGGTAAAGCAAACCACCACAGCAACATCATCCAACCACGCTGAACTCATTGCGATCCATGGAGCAAGCAAAGAGTGTTTTTGGCTTCACTCCGTCGTCCAACATATCCTAGATGCCACTGTCCTGAAGACTGGTGATCTTGAGCCCAATGTCTTGTTTGAAGACAACACTGCATGCATAGCACAACTCAAAAAGGGCTACATCAAAGGCGACAGAATGAAACACATTTCTCCCAAATTCTTCTGGACGCACGATCTACAGAAGAACGAGGAGGTCAAGATTCAACAGATCCCAGTCCTGCAACAACTTAGCTGATCTTTTTACTAAATCTTTACCGAGATGTATTTTTGTAAAACTTGTAAAAGGAATTGGTATAAGACAGTTGAAAGACCTACAAGCATGAAGCTTGTACGGATGAGGGGGAGTAACTTGTGTGTTGCACTCTTTTTCCTTAAGCTGTTGGTTTTTCCACTGGGTTTTCCACAGCTAAGGTTTTAACGAGGCAAACACGATTACTCAGGATCCAGAAGTATCCACCCCCTTAGCTTTATACGCTAAGACCAAAGTAATGGATGGATAATGGGGAGTGTTGTGAGTGAGGGAGGCCTTTGGCCTCCCCACCACTTTATCCCTCCATTACTCCCCACTTATTGGAGTAATGGGGACATTTGGCATTCATGCCTCTTCACATTCTATACGATATTATAAATATAGAACCATGGGACTTGGCCATGGTTACTCTTTTCTCTACAATTTATAACAGATTTTGAATAATTATATGCTCTTTAAAAGTACCTAATGGTGAGTGCATTTGATTTCCAAATGTGTGAATGAATAATAACATTCAGAAATTAATTTTGCCATATGCATGTGTTTAGGCCCGGTTGGCAACCCCTGCTACTTTGATTTCTTTCTGGATGCATATTCACAGAGAAATCAAAATTGCTGAGTTGCCAACCCTAGCTACGCTGACTTCTCTATTCAGATTCATCATTTTAGCACATGCTAGCAACACACGACATTTTGATTTCTCTCTCCACAAAGAAATTAGATCTGGCGGCGGCGATTGGAAGGGCCATCGCTCAACGGATATAAGTTACTTTGGGATAACATGCTGATCTTCCCCAAGAGTTCACATCGACGTGAAGGTTTGGCACCTCGATGTCGGCTCTTCGTCACCTAGGGCTGGAGCATGTTCCAAGGATTGGACTGCTGCCAATCCCATCGACCTTGATTTCTCAAATCATATTCATCATGTTGGTTAGTGTTCTGAATCCGACGACTTTAATTTTTGTCTATTTCTACATAGTTCAGCTTGGACATGGTTCCTAGACACTGTAAAACTAGTTAGTCTAATTCATGGTGTCAAAAAGGCTTGCCCGGGGCGGGGCCGGGAGCAACACCCGTCCAGCCCGGCCTGGTTTTTTTAAATACTATAAAAAAGTAAAATTTTAAAAAATATATAATAAATCTGAAAACATCGGAAAAAAATCTAAAAAATTCATTTAGTAACTTCAAATGTTGTAAAAAATATTAGTAAGTTAAAAAAATTTATATATGTAGCTTATAAATTTTATAAATATAAGTAACTTAAAAATTTATATAAGGAAAAAAAATTATATATGTAACTTATAAAATTTATAAGTGTTGGAAAAATATAAGTAAATTAGAAAACAAATAGTTTAACTTATAAAAAAATAAACATCTTATAAACAAATGTGTAACTTATAAATATAAATAGTAAATGTAACATGTTAAATGTTGGAAAAAATATAAGTAACTTATAAAAATAAATAAGCAATATATTTAAAATTTTAAAAATATAATAAATAAGGAATAAATCTAAAAAATTCATTTATATGTTGTAAAAATATAAGTAACTTATAAAAAAATTTATATGGTAACTGTAACATGTTAAGTGGTGGGAAGAAAATTTTTTAATCCCGAAATTTTCAAAGGTCCCGGGTTGAACCTTTAAATTGTATTAATTGAAATCTTTTTAAGGGGGGACATACGTTGGCCAGCCTTACACATCATACAATGACCAAAAAAAGAAATCTAATACACGTAAGAAAA
Organism: Scilla litardierei; assembly: GCA_030789695.1. Classification (NCBI taxonomy): domain Eukaryota; kingdom Viridiplantae; phylum Streptophyta; class Magnoliopsida; order Asparagales; family Asparagaceae; genus Scilla; species Scilla litardierei. Next base: position 145,993,447 of record CM061135.1, read on the forward strand.
TGCTGATACAAATAAAGAAATCTAGAATCAAGTCTCTTCTGCTTCTTCTGCTTCTTCAGAGTATACAGAAAGGTCAATTTCATGTTAGGTCCTCGCTTCAGCCTTGAACCAATCTTTCGCACAAACAGTCGTTTCGACAATATCTGCCTTCGTGCTTGACCTCTTGTTGCTAAGAACGTGACTATATGTACTAAAAGCAGACTCCGAAGCAACAATAGATATGGGTACAGGTAGCAAATCACGAGCCATGATGGAAAGACTTGGATAACTAGTTTTATATTGTTTCCACCATGACAAAACATCAAAATACTCACTATTCAATTCTTCTTCAGTAAAAGGACAAGCTGTTGGATATGGACGACATGTATACACCCATGAGGGGATGTATGAGGGTCTATGGACCTCGGATGTCGCGTACATGAAAGCATGTACGAAGGGAACCTTTTCATGTGTGAAAAGGACCAGTCGATAAGTGGAAAAAGTCACTTTATAAGTGCATAAATGCACTTGATAAGTGAATGAAGAAGAGGATTAGTAAAAGGGCTAATATAGGCTAATAAGCTTATATTTAGTTATTTCCTACAATAACTACCCCTAAAGCCTATAAATAGGACCCAAGGGTAAGGCTTTTACACCATTCCATCCATGCCATAAGTTTGCATAAGGCAACTTATGTTCTTCTTCTCCATTTCCATTTAGTTCTTCTTCTAAATAGAGATTTAGACGGTGAAACGTTGCTTCGATCCTCCGTGACGAAGTACCGACCGTTGTGGCGAATCCGAGGGCGAAGTTCAGAGACTACGGTGCCGCGTACGTGAACGTAAGTCTCTCCTCTTCATTCGATCCTAACATCATCGTTTTTGACAGGATCCAACATTGGTATCGGAGCCATACGGGTTCGCTCCAGTCTCACCGATGAACGAGGCGTTGTCTTTTTCACGAATGAGTTTCCTACAATTATGGATATGGTAGGAGCGCATCGTGACGGAGAGAATCGCAGCAGTTGTTCTTTTCACGTTAGGGTCTTCTGTCATTACGGATATGGCAGGAACTCTCCGTGACGGGAAGAACTGACCGTTCATCTCGCCAAACTCGCACTCTTCATGGATGATGAGTCTTCATTCAATAGAGAATGTGAACTCTCTTCATGTGGAGCGTGAAGTTTGCGGTCGTGAAGGTATGTTATTTTTTTGGCACACGGCCATTGAAGCATAACTACTTTCTCGATGAACGGGTGTCTCATCGGAGAAGATGGAGATGGCGGTTACAAAACTTCTCATCGGAGAAGATGACCTCTTTGGTGCATGATCGCCATGGCCATATGGGCCATGAAGGCTATGCACCCCCCTCCCCATGCGGAGGGGGTTGGCTACGACCAATGACCACCAAAAGCCACCACCCCTTCGAGGGGGGTGTGCAACCGGACCCCTCAAGGGGGGAGGCCGGCCATGGCCAAGAGGCCAAGGCCGGCCGGCAAGGGCCAAGGGGCCCTTGCCACGGCCAGGGCCAACCCTAGCCGCGGCCAGGCCAGGGCCAAGGGGCCCTGGCCGGCCCTTGCAGAGGCCAGGGCCTGGCCGGCGCCCTGGCCCCAGGCCAGGGCCAGGCCGGCCCTGGCAGAGGCCAGGGCCAGGCCACTGCCGGCCCTTGGCCTCGGCCAGGGCCAAGCCCCGGTCAGCCCAGTAAATGGGAGGGACTTGCATGGGCGGTGGCTTGCATGGCCGGTCTCTACGGAGCCGGCAGTAGTTGTCTGCGGCAAAATTCCCCTGTGGGAGGGGAGCGCCTGGATCCATACGGGAGTCGGCGGCAGTGGCTTGCAGAAAACTCCCCTCAAGGGGTGTTCAGTCTTGGCCAAGTTGCGATGGAAACTCTCTCTTCGGAAGGGAGACGAATCCGGCCTTGGCACGGCCTTGACACGACCCCGACAATGGCCGGGGAATTGTCGAAATATTTCACGTATGTCACCCTATAAGGGGGTGTAGGCCTTGCCGAATATTTTGCAAATACAACAAGGGTATTTTTTAGTACCATAAGGCTACCAAGTTGAAATTCCCTAAATTTTTTTTTGAAAAATACGTTTTCAAAATCGTTTTTCCGCTGCAAAGTACTATAAGAGTACTGTTATTTGATAAAGTGATGGAGAAATATTGAAAGTTGTTCTAGATGGTGATTGGGATCGTAATGACTTTTCTGATTCAAGAACAACATCTTCAATATTTTTCGAAAGTAACTTATCAAATATAATAATATCATTCCAAGTGGGATTTTTCCAAGTGGGAGTGATATTAAACTAGTCTGAAATTTCCACATTCGATTGATTCAGCGTCTCAATGGATCATGATTCGGCCAGTGGTCTTTTGGACTAGTTTGTGGGACACCTCGGCTCTGTCTGGGGGTAGTGAAACATGGACTAGCCATTCCCCTGGTCGGTCCGCTGGCCGAGATTGCTGAATTATGAAAATGTCTAAAATGATGACTATAAATATGAAATTTATGCAATGTTTTTTGATCGAACCTTCGTTTTATGTATTTTGCGGCATTTTAAAGCTAAAATGTCTTCTGCCGCTAAGAACATCGTCACTGAGTTGAACAAAGGTGAAAAACTCAACGGCGATAATTACAAACTATGGTCCATAAAGATACAATATGTTCTAGAGGAGCAAGATGTGCTCGAAACTCTAAAGAACATAATGATTGAACCTGAGTTAGGCACTACGGCCCAACACAGAAGAGACAAGGAAGCTTTTAATGCTTGGTCTCGGAAGAACAAGATTGCTCGCATTACGTTGTTGTCCAGTATGGCCGATGACATAATGCGCATCTTCCGAGAGCATGACCTAGCCATGGACATATGGTCCAAGCTAGAGGAGAAGTTTGGTGGCACCTCGGTGTCCAAACTTCGTTCTTTAACTATAAGATTTGATTCGTACAAGAAACGTCCAAATCATTCCATGGGGAAGCATCTGCGACATATGGCGAATCTCATCTCAGAGTTAAAGGATGCAGGTCATGTGCTCACTGATGAGCAACAAATCCAAGCAGTCATGCGTTCCCTACCAAATGGGTGGGACCAAATAAAGATGCATCTCACTCATAATGAGAGCATCAAGAACTTCAGCGATGTTTCTAAGCACCTCGAGTTAGAGGAAGAGCGGCTTGCGGCCGCCAAGCCAAGTGCAGAAGTGCACATGGTTGCTAGTTCCTCACACGGGGGGAAAGAAACAGAAAAATCGTTCGAAGTTTACTAATGAATGTAATAAGCAACCAGAGTCTACCAAGAAACCCAAACATAAAGGTGGGCACAAGAAATGGCACAAGAAGAAGGACTTGAAGAAGATCAAGTGTTTCAAGTGCAACAAGTTAGGTCACTATGCTCGTTCATATACGAGTGGAGGTGACTAGGTAACTTGTAATAATACTAGTTACATGTGTGTTTCTAGTTCAATATTTCTTATAGAATCTAATCCTTTTTGGATAATTGATTCAGGTGCCACCGACCACATAGCAAGGGACAGACAGTCCTTCGTGGAGTATCACCGGATACCCCAAAGAACGAAGTGGATCTATGTAGGAAACAACACACGTGTTGAAGTGAAAGGCGTTGGGACGTGCAAGCTCGTCTTGGACAACGGCCGCACTATCCTACTTCATGATGTTCTCTTCGCTCCGGATATTCGAAGGAATATTATATCTGTGGTCGGTTTAATGGATCTTGGTTATAGTTGGTTCTTTCATAGTTGTAAAGTGGACTTGTCTTGTAATAATTCTTTAATTGGTTCTGGGTTTGTTTTCAAAGGATTTGTTGTATTAAATACAATGTATGATTCCTCATTTAATAATGAAAATTTCCTTGTTGCAAATTCATCAAATTATGAGTCAGATGTAATTTGTTGGCATGTAAGGCTTGGTCACATTGGACCAACACGAATGGATAGACTTGCCAAACGTGGCCTTCTATCCAATGTTTCAAAGGTCGAAATGTCGACTTGCGAACATTGCCTTGTAGGAAAATCTTGTCGCAAGCCGTTTAGAACCGGAACAAGGGCCGAGGTTCCATTACAGCTCATCCATTCGGACATATGTGGTCCGATGAATGTCAAGACAAGACGCGGGAAGTCCTATTTCATCACTTTTATTGATGACTTCACCCGATTCAGTCATATCTATTTGATATCCCACAAAATTGAAGCGTTAACCTGCTTTAAAAACTATATGAGTTTGGTGGAAAATCAATTAGATCGCAAGATTAAGGTCTTGCGAACCGATAGAGGCGGTGAATATCAATCAGCAAGTTTGAAGGAACTTTGTGATGAAAAGGGCATAGTTCATTAGGTAACTATGCCTTACACTCCTCAACAAAATGGTGTTGCTGAAAGGAGGAATATGACTTTAATGGAAATGGTCCGTTCAATGATGGCGCAAGCTAACTTGCCAATCACCTTTTGGGGTGATGCATTATTGACGACTGCTTTCATCTTGAACCGCGTACCCTCGAAATCAATTGCTCCACTCCTTATGAGTTGTGGAACCAAAGGTCTCCTGACTTAAGCATTTTAAAACCTTGGGAGTGTGCATCCTACACACATATTTCCTCCCATAAGTATGGCAAACTTGGGCCAAGGGGGAGGAAATGTATCTTTATACGATACACAGAAAACTCCAAAGGTTATGTTTTCATTGGTCAGGAAGACAATGGAGGACTAATTGAATTTGAGACGAGGGGTGTCACTTTCTTGGAAAACGAGTTTCCAAGACAGGGCGAGATAAGTCAGGACTTATCTCTATTTGAGATTTATGATCAAGAAGGATTACCTCATTCGAGTGGGAGAATTCTTGGTGAAGACGAAAATACGTTTCAACCTTCACCAATGGATGATACGAATGATGCGAATCCTATTCCATACGGGAATAATGATCCAAGTGGGAGCATTTCTAACGACATTCCAAGTAGGAGTGATATTAGAATTGATCTAAATTCGAGTCAACAAGGACTTGAAGAATCTCAAATACGACGTAGTGGTCGTACAAGGTTAGCTCCTCTAAGATTTGAGGATGAATTCCCACAAACCTTTATGACTTTACTACAAGAAGATGACGAGCCTGCTACTTTCAAACAGGCTGTATCATGCCCTGCAAAAGACAAGTGGATAGAAGCGATGAAGGAGGAATTAGAATCCATGAAGGTTAACCAAGTCTGGGACTTGGTTGACTTTCCCAGAGGACGTAGAGCTATTGGGAACAAATGGGTTCTCAAGTTCAAGCATAAGGCTGATGGCTCTATAGACAGATATAAAGCTCGCCTTGTCGCGAAAGGTTTTACGCAACAGGAAGGGATAGACTACGAAGAGACCTTCTCACCTGTTGTGCGTTTTACCTCGATTCGCTTGATTCTGGCTATGGTAGCTTGCTTAGACCTCGAATTACATCAAATGGATGTAAAGGCTGCCTTTCTCAATGGAGAATTGGACGAGGAGATCTATATGGAACAACCAACAGGGTTTGTAAAAGAAGGAAACGAACATAAGGTTTGTAAACTTCGTAAGTCCATATATGGTCTTAAACAATCCTCGAGGCAATGGTATATACGATTTCAAGAAGTTGTCTTATCAAATGGGTTTTTCATGCTTGATGAAGATAACTGTGTATATATCAAGAGGATCAAGAGCAAGTATGTTATTATGTCTCTATATGTAGATGACATTTTAATAGCCGGAAATGACAAGGGCTTTGTGATGGATATCAAGGCTTGGCTTTCATCAGTTTTTGTGATGAAAGACATGGGAGAAGCCGCATATATACTTGGAGTTAAGATTTCAAGGAATTGTTCGAAGAAACTTCTCTCTCTTTCACAAGAGACTTATATAAAGAAGGTTCTAGAACGTTTTAATATGCAGGACTGCAAGTCCATTGATACTCCTATAAGCAAATGCGATAATTTATGTCTGAAATCGTGTCCAAAGAACCAAAAGGAAAAGGAAATTATGGAAAAAGTTCCATATTCCAGTGCAGTTGGTAGTCTTATGTACGCTATGATGTGTACAAGACCAGACATCTGTTTTGCTGTTGGAATGGTAAGTCGTTACCAATCCAATCCAGGGCAAGTACACTGGAAAGCGGTTAAGAGGATAATGCGGTATCTTAAAGGAACTCCAGACTATGCTTTATGCTATCAAGGAAATGCCTTGAGGCTCGAAGGCTACACTGATGCTGATTGGGCGGGTGATCTCGATGAGCGACGATCGACCTCAGGATATGTTTTTCTACTCGGATCTAGACCCGACCACGGTTCGGTTCGAACCGTGGAACCGAACCGGAACCGAACCGTTTTGGAACCGAACCGAACCGGAACCGGCCGGCCGGTTCTAAGTACCGGAACCGGAACAGTACCAAGCCGGTTCGGTTCCGGTTTGGACATGGGAAAAACCGAACCAGAACCGGCGGTTCCGGTTCTCCGGTTCTCTGGTTCGGTTCGCCGGTTCCGAAACCGGGAACCGAACCACTGGTTTAGTCAAAAAGTGATGACTGCACTGCACACTTTGCAGTGTGCACAGTAACTTGCAGGCTTGCAGACTTGCAGTGCAGCAGGCTTGCGCGCGGACAATGCACAGGGCCGTTGCTTGCCCACTTCAAATTCAAAACATTTGAATTAAAGTGTGGGCCTGCAAGCACATTTGAATTAAGGGGGGCATGCACTTTTGAATTAAAGTGTGGGGGGGGGCACGTGCCTGGCCCCCCCACTTGCTTTTTTTTAAAATAAGTTTTTTGAATTAAAGTGTGGAGGGGGGGTAGGCCGTAGGCACTAGCTGCCAACTTTCTCTTTATTTTTTTTGCATTTACCCCCTTCTAAATATTATTTTTGTACCCCCAACCCTCCTCCTAAAATCCCTATAAATACCTCTCCATTCTTACACTCTCTTCACACCATTTTCTTCCATCCCTCAACTCTCAAACTCTCAATTCCCAACTCTCAACTCTCAACTCTCAAATTTTAATTTTCAGTTATTATTTTATACTTATTTTTTTACTAGGTTTAATTAAATTCCTTTGAATTTTTATACTTTACATTATTCAAGTGTGTTTACAAATTTTTTCTCAATGGCAGGTGATTCTTCAAGAGGAAATAAAGGAAAACATATTTCGGTCGATCTTAATGATTTTGATGATGATTATAATCAATTTAATCTTTATCAATTTCAAGATTTTCCACATGAGTCTTGTTTACCAATTTCCGAAGGCTTTTCTAATCCTACAATCCATATCGATGGAACATCTCAACAATCTCCTAATACTAATGTTCAATTTTCTTCTACTGAAATTCCTATTCCTGCAGATATAGGACAACGTGATGCTGAAACTGATGTTGGCGGCCAAGAGAGCAAACGCAACCCATCAGATTTGTTCAAAATACATATGAAGAAAGTTAAGGCTTCCGACGGAAAATTAAGTGTAAAATGTAATTACTGTAATGTTGAATATTCTTGGAGTGCATCCGGTGGTTATGGAACATATTGGAAACACATAAAGAGTAAACATCCGAGCAAAATAGGTAATTCATCTTCTCAAACTCAAATTTCAAGGTATGCTACTTCTACCAACCAACTATTTCAATATTCTGATGCTACTAATAGAGAAGAGTTAGCAAGAATGGTTGCAGTTGAACATTTATCTTTTAGCTTTGGTGAGAAAGTTGGTTTTATGAATTATGTTCATAACGCATTAAATCCACAAGCTTGTCGTGTTCCACGAACTACACTCACACGCACACTTTTTAATATTTACAAAACTGGGAAAAAGGATTTGATAAAATTTTTTAGACGTTTTGATGGTCGTGTATCTGTATGTTCTGACATATGGAGTGATCATTGGCAAACACACTCCTATATGGGTGTCACTTGCCATTATATTGATGATGCTTGGATATTGCAGAAACGAATTATTGCATTTCGAGTTTTTGATGATAGTCATACAGCTGATAATATTTATCGCATGCTTAAAATTATTTTTGAAGAATACAGGATTGAGGATAAAATTTTTGCAATCGGTTTTGATAATGCTTCAAATAATACTACTGCTATTCCATTTTTGAAAGAGTTATGTCGACCTTGCTTTGGTGGTAGATTTTTTCATCAAAGATGTGCATGTCATGTTTTAAATTTATGTGTTCAAAATGGATTATCTATTTTAAAGGATTCTATTGAGCCAATTAGAAAAGCAATTCTTTATTTGTGGAAACATCCTAAAATCATGAAATCGTGGTTAAAATTTTGCAAAACACACAACAAAACTCCTATTAAGTTTTCACGTGATGTTCCAACTTGTTGGAATAGCACATATAAACTACTTGTTCAAAGCGATGATTATAAAGAATTATTGTGTAGTTTCATGCAATATAATGTTAGTAATATATGTTTGTTTCCTCAACAGTGGAATTTGTGCACAAAAATTTGTGAATTGTTGAAAGTTTTTAATGATGCTACCAATAATTTATCGGGTGTTTATTATCCCACAACAAATTTATTTCTTATTGAATGTATTAATATTGTTAGTGCATTTGAAGAATGTGAATCTGATATTGATTTAGCACCTTCTGTTTATGCTATGAAGAAAAAATGGTTAGAATATTACCAACAAATTCCAACTATTTATATGATTGCAACTGTTTTTGATCCACGTTGTAAGTTTGATCATTTAGAGACATCTTTGCAGTATTATTATAATGCTTTAGGTTTACAAGTTGATTATCTTGCTTTCTTCTCTTCTATTAAGTCTAAAGTTTTTAAATTATACGACGAATATGCTAATTTGTATGGTCCATCTCCTACAAATATTGTACAAACTGATTCTTCATCTCAACTTTCATCTTCAAGATTTGGTAAGGGTTATCAAATGTTAATGCAAAAAACTAAAAAGTTAAAAAGTTCATCGAGCTCACATACTGAGCTCGAAAATTATCTAACAACTTCTTTTGAGTTTGTGAATGACAGTGAACTAGATGTATTACAATGGTGGAGGGAGCATCAAAAGCATTTTCCAATTTTGGCTATTATAGCCAAACAAGTTCTTACAACGCCAGTCTCAACGGTTGCTGTTGAACAAGAGTTCAGTGCGAGTGGAAATATACTAGATGAAAGGCGATCTTGTATGAGTCCAGATTCAATTGAAGCTCAAGCTTGCGTCGATGATTGGACAAAGGCAGCGCAAAGACAACAAGAGATGGAGCATGAAATGACTTATGAGTTCTTCGAAGAGGGGACAGAAACGGAAGGCACCAACGGCAGCGATGACTAATGTAAAATGTAGGGGAACTATGTGGTCTTTGATTCTTCTAAACATTTGAAGATATGTAGGCAACTTAATATGTAATAATGTAACTTATTAAGTGCAAGCCCAAAAATATTATGTAATAATATTTCTTTTCAAATGTATTGGCTCTAAATTTTGTTTACGTTTCATAAAAAATTTCACCCAAATCAAAACGGAACCGGTCCCAAACCGGAACCGAACCGGAACCGGAACCGACCCCGAACCGGAACCGGAACCGGCCGGGAACCGAAACCGGAACCGAACCGCCCCTAAGGCGGTTCGGTTCCGGTTCTGGGTTTGGTTGGAACCAGAACCGGCGGTTCGGAACCGGAACCGAACCGGAACCAAACCGCGGTCAGGTCTACTCGGATCTGGTGCAATATCCTGGAGTAGCAAGAAACAATCCTGCATCGCACTTTCAACTATGGAAGCCGAGTTTGTAGCATTTAGCATGGCATTCCAAGAAGCTGTTTGGCTTAGAAAGTTCTTAGACAGGCTAATTGATGCAAATGACTCAGGTACTGTACCAATTCACAGTGACAGTTAAGCATCTATAACTTATGTCAAAGATCCAAAATTCCATTGTAAGACCAAACACATTGATATCAGCTACAAATTTGCAAAAGACTATTATAAAAACAAGAAGGTAGACATTAGATACATATCTACGCATGAGATGATAGTAGATCCGCTTACGAAGGCGATCCCCAGAGATGTGTTTTACAAACACTTATCATCACAAGGGTTGCGTAAGAGCTGAGTTGTATCAATTTATTCCCATGTCTATGAAAGATCAAATTTAATAAAAGAATAAGTTCTTTTCGACATTGCATATGAGTTTCTTGAAAATGTTTGTGTACATTTCTTTTAATCTCAGCTGTGTTTTTGTATGTCGGATAGATTGAGGTTGGCTCTCTCACATGAGCAACCGCCTTTATTCTATCAGACGGATAAGATAAAGATGCGACCTGTTTAAAGTCAAAATCATCAGACGGATGATTTAGAGTCAGGACTTAAACAAAATGGTCGTATGAAAGATCGGATTCATATGGATGCTTACAAAAGATCTAAGAAGATTTTTTAATCTTGTCTGTCTTGTGCGGGATGTGGGTCCAGGAGATCAATGAGTAGAAAAAGGGACTCAAAGTCAGACATTGTGGTGTCTGACCATCATCCTTACAACATCATTAAGACATACACTCCCTGGGAAAGGAGTGATGTTGTAATACGTATTCATACTACGTATGCATTTGACCATTGTGTTAGAATAGTAATTGTGTTTACTATTATGTGAGACCCAAAGACCACATGGGTCTTAACTACTTACCCTTATGGACTCTAATTGGTTCCTTTAGATTTGACTGGGTGATCGCTATCTTAGCATGTTGCTTATGGACTATGGTAAATTCAGTCCGGCGGGGCATGTTAGAAAAGCGAGTCAAGTCAAGATCGAAGGGATCGCAAGAAGAGGAAGATTAATTTCATATTCACATTCAGACTTTAGAGAATCAAAGCTGGCCAGCCAATTGTAATCCAGATGGGATTCAATTGTTGAATATAAAGTATAAGAAATGTGAAGAAATAATCTAGGGTAAAACATGCGTTGATCTACTCAACTTTGCACCTCAAAGAGTGTTGTGTATCTCTAACAAGTGCACAACAGCAGACTCTATGCGCATGACAGTCACACAGTCTATTTCTCGGTATGATGAATAGAAGAACTAAAGGAAAAGATGTTTCCTTACAATCCCCTCAAGTGTGAGTGGGAGATGTTGGATATGGACGACATGTATACTCCCATGAGGGGATGTATGAGGGTCTATGGACCTCGGATGTCACGTACATGAAAGCATGTACGAAGGAAACCTTTTCATGTGTGAAAAGGACAACTCGATAAGTGGAAAAAGTCACTTTATAAGTGCATAAAGACACTTGATAAGTGAATGAAGAAGAGGATAAGTAAAAGGGCTAATATAGGCTAATAAGCTTATATTTAGTTATTTCATATAATAACTACCCCTAAAGCCTATAAATAGGACCCAAGGGTAAGGCTTTTACACCATTCCATCAATGCCATAAGTTTACATAAGGCAACTTATGTTCTTCTTCTCCCTTTCCATTTAGTTCTTCTTCTAATTGGAGATTTAGACGGTGAAACGCTGCTTCGATCCTCCGTGACGAAGTACCGACCGTTGTGGCGAATCCGAGGGCGAAGTTCAGAGACTACGGTGCCGCGTACGTGAACGTAAGTCTATCCTCTTCATTCGATCCTAACATCATCGTTTTGACAGGATCCAACACAAGCATTGGCCAAATACTTAGACGGTTCACTAGAAGAATTATCTGTGACTACTATTCTTTGTTTCTTCTTCTCCATAAGCTGTCTGAGCTTACTTGGAGCAGAAGAAGATGCTTGAACAGAAGAGGTGAGTGCAGAACTCCCTAATCGTGTCTCATATAAAGTTTAAAGTGATCTTAAGCTACTCTTAAAACTAGCCATCTATTCTTCTGCATTAATTCTCATATTTTCGTAATATGTATCTACTAAGTCAACTACACATCCTCTTTAATATGGGGATCAAATAGCTTAGCTAAAGAGTATAGCAAAGGAACTAGATTCGAGCACTTAAGGAGTTTTCTCTCCATTTCATCAATCATATTTTAATGTGAGGATTAATAGGGGTCTCATTATCTCTATGTTTTTCTATAACAAAAGAAATCGAAACTAATTATTTTAAGCCTATAACTGATGTGGGGTAGTATACCCCAGAAAATTTGTTTGTTGATAAGTAGAAAATTTCAAACAAAATCATACAGTTCATCTATAATTTGCCACTCATAATCACTAATGTCATAATCAATGTTATTTGCAAGGTGTGTACTTGCATAATCACCAAGTTGAGTTTTATTGATTTTCATGCAACGCATCATTAGATACGTTGAATTTCACCTATGTGAAACACTAAATTTAAAGGCTCTATAGGGTAGCTGGTTACTACGACAAAGCTGCTTGTATTCCCTCTTCCTTTGAGCATTAGTTGAAATTAATAACATTAGGTTTTTAGGCTTTTCAAGATAAATAGAAGCAATTTTAAGTCCATCCTGAACTGCTAAGTTTAAAACATGACATGCACAACATTGATGAAAAAGTAACACATCTAGATCATGGTTTAATTGACGTTTCAAATAAGTAATATCATTATTATTATTAGAAGCATTATCAAAGTAAATGTGAAATTTTTTCAGCTATATCATACTCACGGCAAATAAAAAGCAAAAGTCTAGCAATAACCCCACCAGTATGCGCATACTCTAACAATTTAAATCATATAATTCTTTTCTGAATTAGAAATTCATGATCTACATAATGGGCCGTAAGAAATTGTAAGAACCACCCCATTTCGTAGACCATATATCAGAAGTTAATGAAATCCTAAAGTCTAGATTAATAAAAATTTGATGCATGTTAGCTTTTCCTTCATAAAAAGCATTCACACAATCTTTTCTAAGAGTGTTCCTAGACACTTTTCTAAATGCAGGGTTAAGTGCCATTTGGTTGAATCTCTCTAAGTCGGAGCTTTCACCATAGTTTAATGGCAGTTCTTGGCTTAAAACTAATCTAGCCATCATTTTTCTCACTGTTTCAGCAGAGTATGGAAACCAGTTAGAGAGGTAGATGATGCAGATAAATTTAATGTGGTTTGTCTCGCATCTTTTTTGCGTGGTATTTCATATGTTTTAAAAGACGGGATGTGCCGACAGTATGTGCGACAACAAAATTAGCTCTACATATATTGCAAAAAGAGCGCAGTTGTTCGATTCCATCTTTATCTTTTACCATTTTACGTGTAAAGTTATCCCAAACACTAGACTTTGTTACTTTTTTGGGTTTCTTATGTAGGAATATGTGCAGCAGGCGAAGAGGTTTGTGCTGATGAACTTGAGTAAGTGTGTGCAGCATGCGAAAATGGGGACTGTGTAGTCCCACATATGACCGGGCTAGGATTATTGCTATCGATAAAATCTTGTGTTTCTGCGTCTGCTATACTATCAAAGAAATGTGTTTCTAATGGTGGTGCACGTATTAGATTAGCATAATATTCAAGCTCAGCAGTGTCCTCAAAATTGAGATTCAGAGTAACTATTTTTAAAGCCAGAAGGTCCTGACATTATGCTAAGTTAAAATTTATACTAAAGGACCCCAATTGAAGTTTGATAGAGAGCGCCGGATGAAGACCCGGTATTTGTGAGAGATTTGTGCGTGAACGAAGCTTGAAGGGCCTGGTAGTAGCGAGAGACGATGGATCGGAGCTTGAAGAGTCAGGTCGTAGCGAGAGCTGTGCGATAGATCGAAGCTTGAAGAGCCCGGTAGTACGACTGGCGAGTAGCGACCGGAGATTGTTTGCACCGTAAGAGGGAAGAGTGTGACGCTTGATGAATGTTGAGATATGGAAGAGATGTGTGTAGAAAATAAGAGGGCGATGAATGATAATATTGAGAGGGTGAATAGATTATAGATGAGTGTAGAAAATAGGAGGGGGATGTGGGTATTTATAGATTTTTATAGGGGATAAAAAAATTTTAAATTTTTTTAACTTATTGCCCAACGGGTAAAATCCGGCCCCGGTCGAAAACCCAGATCGGGCCGGGTGCCGGGTTGTACCCGACACAGCCCTGCCCCGCCCGTCGGCCTTTTTTGACACCATGAAGTTTAATATAGACGAGGGTCTCGATCCCGTTATTTTGTGGTATTTCAACTCAGCACAAAAATCAAACATCAGACGCTAACACAGAACCAAATTGACCTATTTGTTATGAGTGGGGGAGGCCTTTGGCCTCCCCACCACTTATCCCTCCATTACTCCCCCTCTTAAAGTTATGGGGACCTTTGGTATCTTGGTGTCTCTTGATATACCATATGAATTATAAATATAGGACTATGGCTATTTGCCATGGTGACTCTTCTCTCAAGATTTCAAAGGCCTCCCCACCACTTATCCCTCCATTACTCCCCCCTCTTAAAGTTATTGGGACCTTTGGTATCTTGGTGTCTCTTGATATACCATATGAATTATAAATATAGGACTATGGCTATTTGCCATGGTGACTCTTCTCTCAAGATTCCTTAACACGTTATCAGCACGTTTGCTCTAAATTATTTGAGCTTTTTCTCCCGTATCCCCTCAAATTTAACTATCCACACGCTAAGAAATCTATTGGTTGCGGCGATCCGGCTTGCGGCAAACCAACAGTTGCGGGGAATTTTTGAGCGTATCAGGAGCGGGACTATCTACGGATTTCTCTTATCACGATCGTCCCTAGATCTTTGATCTAGAGGTAATTTTATTCTTCGATCCTGTAGATACTTACAAGATATTGTAAGCTAAGATTTTACATAGCTTTAGTATATGCAATTCTATAGGCATGTATAAATCTATGGCAATTTGATAATCATTAAAAAAACCCCTCCTCTGTTCACTGCCCCCCCCCCCCGAAGGGGGGGTCCGTTCGCTGCTCCCCACCACCCCTCCCCCGAAGGGGGGCCCCTGGCTACGCACCCCCCGCCGGCGGGGGGGATTTCGACCGCCCACCCCCCGGCCCCCCGAAGGGGGGGCCCCTGACTGCGCACCCCCCGCCGGCGGGGGGTTCACAGCCCCCCCCCCCCCCCCCCCCCCCGCAGGGGGGGCCTTCGGTCGTCAGGCCCCCCGAGGGGGGGGGGGGGGGTTCACAGCGCCGCCCCCCGCAGGGGGGGCCTTCGGTCGTCAGCCCCCCTCCAACAGAAGGGGGGTTCAAAGCGACAGGGGGGCCCTCTGTCGTACTCACCCGCCCGGACGGCGGGGGGTTCCGTCCGTCGAAGTGGAGTTGATTTGCGTAGATAAAAGGGAGAGGAGAGGACACAATCTGTTAGACAAGGGTTTGGGGGGTTTTTGTTATTCATCAACCCTAAAATTTGTTTTGGGGTTTGAGTTAAAATTGATTTTAATTTTTAAATCCCAAAAATGTTTAATATATTTGTTGGGCTGATTATTAGGCCCGAAGCCTACTACATAAAAATTAATTTATTTTGTCTGGTTATTTGGGCCAGAAGCCCAGATAATTTAAATTGCTAATTAAAATGATTTTCATTTTGCTTATGGGCCTACAACCCATATTAGAATAATAATTAATTTTGTCTTCTATTTTGGGCCTGAAGCCCAGTTAATCAAATTGCATATTAATTATTATTTTTGCAATTGGGCTCACAAGTATTGCGTATTATGTTATTTTATCTGCCACATTTCAAATTGATAAATCTCTTAAACATTGGATATTATGTAAAACATCTATCTCGCATTATTATTTATGGATTATTAGAATTTTTCAAAATATAATTATCTTAAGGATCCAGCGACCGCTCTGCCGGTAGTCATCTAACCTAACGGTGTATGACGTTTCCCCGTGGTCCGAGAGATTATTATATTTTATAGTTTCTTTTTCCATATCATATATGCCTGAGTTATATGCGTGGTTGTTTTCTTTGTGCCTGTAGCATATTTAAAACTGCGTGGATGTTTATATAAGTTAAAATGTGATTTTGGGATCGGCCAGTTTGATACCTTTAAAATTCCTTGCACTTTTATTTTCTTTTGAGAGAATTTGTAGGTGAGGATTGTATGTATCAATGCCAAAGACCGGTGTACCAACATATGAAGACGGAGGTGAAATTTGTATATGATAAGGACCCCTTCTGGGTTTCCAACTTGTATTTTTTCTTTTCTTTATGAACTGTAAATCGGACTTTGGACTTTGTACGTTTTTGGGTATCTGGCCGATCCCCACATTTTACTTATTGTATTCTTTATGCATGAATTTACATCTTAATTAATTCATGCTTGTTTTAAATTGCATAGATAAATGGCAAAATTGACAAGCGTCGATTTCGAGGTCTTTGATGCTGCAGGAAAAAATTACCTGAGTTGGCGAGTGGACCTGAAGTTCCACTTGCGTTCGATGGCCCTCCTTGGCTCAATTTTGGCTCCTTCATCGGCCCCAGCAGCGGCCGATGCTTCTGCTACATCTAGCAGCACTCCTACCACTGTCTCCGATGTAGATAAGGCGAAAGCCATTATCTATATTAGGAGACATATAGATCGGACCTTAAAGGCCGAATACCTTATGGTAGAGGACCCAATTGAATTGTGGACAGCGCTGGAGGCACGGTATAAACATCAAATTGATGTAATATTACCACGTGCCAGTTATGAGTGGGAAAACCTCAGACTTCAGGACTATAAGTCTGTTGCTGAGTACAACTCTACACTTCATAATATCACCTCACACCTGAAGTTGTGCGGTGAAGAAGTGACTGAGCAACACATGTTGGAAAAGACATTTACCTCGTTTCACGAGAAAGATGCAATCCTCATGCAGCAGTATCGTGAACGCAACTTCACGAAATTCTCTGATTTGATTTCTTGCCTCTTTAGGGCAGAGCAGAATAGAGATTTACTGCTTGCTACTCATAATTTACGTCCTGCTGGTACTGCCCATATCCCTGAAGCCCACCACGTTTCTCCCCAAAAGTGGAAAATCAAGAAGAAGGCTAAAAATAACAAAGGAAAAGGTGTAATGAAGCAAGCACGAGGAGTAGCACCCCAGACCAACAACAACAACAACAACAAAGGAAAGAGAAACTTCACATGGAAGCGTAAAAACACTGATCAAGTGTCAATTCCTAAGAAGAACTGGGAGGATAAATGACATATATGTGGTATGACTGGACATTGGTCCAGAAACTGCCGCATTCCTCGCCACCTCCAGGAACTATATCAGGCGAGCCAGAAGTCTCTGCCTGAAACAAACTTGGCGACTGTTCAGCCGCCAACGATTTTCACTGCAAAAGACTTCGAGAATGACGACCTGCTCGATTGAGCCATATCTTTATCTATGCATTTAAAATTACATGTTGCTTCATATTTAGATTGCTTTCGTACGAACTTTTATTTAAATGTCATTTTTACTTAAATAAAATTTCGTTTTGCTTATATAGATGAAGTATGATTACCTAGTGGACATAGGGATGGCAGTAATGGCCTGACCCGCCCGGCCCGACCTGGCCCGACCCGGTTTTGACCCGGCCCGACCCGGCCCGCAGCCGGGTCGGGGCAAGCTTGGGCTTTGTATGCGCCTCGGCCCGCCCCGACCCGCCCCGGTAAACTATAGAGGTTTACTATTTTGATGCGGACCATGCACTCAGCGAATAACTCATAACTCATACTTTATTCCACGGTTCTCCTAATTGGGCCAATTCCCAATTCCAAATTACCAAATAAATCAAAATTCTCCCAATTCACAAAATAAAATTTTTATTTGGGATTCATATGGATAGCATTAATAACTTGACCCGACCGGCCTGACCCGGCCCGACCCGGTTTTGGTAAGAAAGAACCCGCCCTGCCCCGGCCCGCGACCCGCCCCACCCCTGCCTGTAGATGGGTCGGGGCAAGCTTGGGTAATTAAATACCCGCCCCGCCCCGCAATATTGCCATTCCTAAGTGGACAGTGCCTCGACGCACACAATCCTTCGCGAACATTGCTGTTTTAATAGCATAAATAAATACGACGGTCCTGTTATCACAATTTCAGGACTGTCCAAAATAATCGAAGGATATGGTGAAGCAATAATATTGCTCCCAATAACACAAGACTTCAAATAAAGAATGCATTATTCTCTCCTAAATCAAATAGGAATCTCATAAGTTTCAAGGATATTCGTTTAAACGGATATCACTTAGAAACTAGAGATGAAAATAAAGTTGAATATCTGTATGTAACTCGTGAAAAAGATGGCCAGAAGATCATCTGCGAACGATTCAAGGGACTCCCGTCGGGTCTCTACCATACACACATTCAACCAATAGAAGCCATTATGATTAAGCACCAGACGTGCCCATCATTGCCAGAGTTCTAACTCTGGCACACCAGACTTGGTCACCCTAGATCAGCTATGATGCGACGCATCATCATTGAATCCCGTGGACATAACTTGAAGAACTTGAAGATTCTTCATAAGGGTGAATTTCCTTGTCCCCCACTGTTTCAAGGGAAAACTAATAACGAGACACTCCCTCCTGAAAGTGGGATTAGAGTCTCCTGGCTTCCTTGAGAGAATTCATGGTGACATTTGCGGGCCTATTCACCCCGCAAGTGGCCCATTTCGGTACTTCATGGTACTGATTAATGCATCCACTAAATGGTTTTATGTGTGCCTCTTGTCCACCCGCAACCTAGCTTTTCCAAAGCTATTGGCATAAATAATAAGGTTGCAAGCTCATTTCCCCGATAACCATATCAAGAAACTACGTCTTGATAATGCGGGTGAATTCACTTCACAAGTCTTCGAAGACTATTGTCGGGCAACGGGTATTGAAGTTGAACATCCAGTAGCACATGTTCACACCCAGAACGGATTAGCTGAGTCCCTTATAAAGAGACTCTAATGGATTGCACGTCCATTGCTTATGCAATCCCAGTTGCCGGTGGATGCTTGGGGGCATGCTATTTTACATGCCGCATCACTTATTAGGATAAGACCCTCTAGAGGTCATACATTATCCCTGATGCAACTTGCATATGGCGCACCTCCGGATATCTCTCATTTGAGAGTGTTTGGTTGTACGGTATATGTCCCAATAGCACCACCTTAGAGGACCAAAATGGGTCCTCAGCGACGTCTAGGTATCTATATTGGGTTTGATTCGCCCTCTATTATCAGATACCTTGAACCCCTCACAGGGGACGCATTTAAGGCACGTCTTGCCGACTGTGAAGAGAAAATTTTTCCTAAACTAGGCACACAGTCTAAGAAGCCTGAAGCTACTGAGACCATTACTTGGGACCAGAAGTCTTTGTCCCTATATGATCCGCGTACTAATCTGTGTGAAGATGAGATCCTGAAGATCCATCACATTCAGAATACAGTACATCTTTTACCGGATAAATTCACGGACAACCAGAAGATTGTCCGTTCACACGTCCCTGCTGCTAACACACCAGCTAGGATTGACATCTCCATAGATGGATGCAATCCACCAGCAGCAGAATTGGCTATACCTCAATTGAAAAAGAGGACGCCCACCAGGTTCAAAAGATAAAGTTCCTCGAAAGAGGAAGATTCATGGAGATAACAAGATTATCCTTCCACAAGATGCTGAGCTCAGACCAGCTACTTCTCCCCTCCTTATTTCCCCTGCAGAGGAAACAATAGGAGAAACATCATTAAATTTTGTATGTACTGGAGAGGTACCGGACAGACATAGCACAGTCGTCGTCGACGATTTTGCGTTCGATATTTCCGTTCACGTCGCTGAATACGACGATGACGTCGAACCACGTTCTCTAGCGGAATGTAAACGCAGAGATGATTGGCCAAAGTGGGACGGGACAATAAGAGTAGAGCTGGACTCACTCTTGAAACGCAAAGTCTTTGGACCAGTGTCCAAACACCAGTAGGTGTAAAACCTGTGGGATATAAGTGGGGTTCTGTAAGAAAAAGAAATGAAGACAATGTGATCGTTCGCTACAAGGCACGCCTTGTAGCCCAAGGGTTTTCCCAAAGACCGGGGATTGATTATGAAGATACATATTCCCTGGTCATGGATGCGATCACATTCCGATTTTTAATAAGCTTAACTTTTCTGGAAAGCCTAGAAATGCAGCTCATGGACGTTGTGACTGCATATCTATATGGCGATATAGATAAAAATATCTATATGAGACTTCCTGATGGGTTTAAACTACCCCGAGAGATGAAAGAGATACCTCGGGACATATTCTCTGTAAAGCTGCATAAATCATTGTATGGTCTAAAGCAATCGGGCAAAATATGGTATAACAGACTTAGTGATTTTCTTGCACAGTAAGGATTCACAAATAATGAAGTCTGGCCGTGTATCTTTATCAAAAGAACGGAAACAAGATTCGTCATCATAGCAGTATATGTTGATGACTTAAATCTCATAGGATCTCCTGCAGAGATCAATGAGATATCTGAAAGCCTAAAGCATACTTTTGAAATGAAAGACCTAGGCAAAATAAAGTATTGCCTTGGCTTACATATTGAACACTTACGAGGTGGAATCCTATTACACCAATCAAATTATACAAAGAAACTTTTGCACAAGTTTCAAATGGATAAATGTCATCCTTTAAGTACTCCTATTGTCGTAAGATCACTAGATGTACATAAGGACCCCTTCCGGCCACTGGAAGAGAGGGAGGAGATACTGGGTCCAGAAGTACCTTACCTCAGTGCCATTGGAGCACAACTATATCTGGCTAACTGTACTCGTCCTGATATAGCGTTTGCAGTTAATCTCCTAGCCAGACACAATGCAGCGCCTACAAAACGCCATTGGAACGGAGTAAAGCATCTTCTGCGTTACCTCCAAGGTTCAATAGATCTGTGACTTTACTACCAGAGAGGTGCCTCCCCCCAATTACTTGGTTATGTCGATTTTGGTTATTTTTCAGATCCGTACACGGCAAAATCACAGACATGTTTTGTGTTTACCTACGGAGGTACTGCTATCTCTTGGAGATCGGTAAAGCAAACCACAACAGCTACTTCATCCAATCATTCAGAGCTCATTGCGATCCATGAAGCAAGCAAAGAATGTTATTGGCTACGTTCTGTCGTCCACCACATTCTTCACTTCACTGGCCTGAAGACTGGTGATTTGGAGCATACTGTCCTTTTTTGAAGACAACTCCGCGTGCATTGCTCAACTTCAAAGGGGCTACATCTAGGGTGACAGGACGAATCACATATCTCCCAAGTTTTTTAGACGCACGAGCTAAAAGAGGACAAACAGATCGAGGTTCAGCAGATCCAGTCCTGCAACAACTTATCTGATATTTTTACTAAATCTTTACCGAGATGTATCTTTGTAAAACTTGTAAAAGGAATCGGTATGAGACAGCTGAAAGACATACACGCCTGAAGCTTGTACGGATGAGTGGGAGTAACTTGTGTGTTGCACTCTTTTCCCTTAAGCTGTTAGTTTTCCCACAGGGTTTTCCACCGCTAAGGTTTTAACGAAGCAAACACGATTACTCAGGATCCAGAAGTATCCACCCCTTTAGCCTTATGCGCTAAGACCAAAGTAATGGATGAATAAGGGGGTGTGTTGTGAGTAGGGGAGGCTAAGGCCTCCCCACCACTTATCCCTCCATTACTCCCCCCTCTTAAAGTTACGAGGACCTTTGGTATATTGGTGTCTCTTGATATACCATATGAATTATAAATATAGGACCATGGCTATTTGCCATGGTGACTATTCTCTCAAGATTTCTTAACCCTACTATTATTATTTTATTAATAAATTTGATTGGTTTTTAAAATTATTTTAGAAAATAGACCGGAATTACAGCTGGAAGATGGCTGGATGCACAACTAACACCGTATAATATACCAACTCAACAACCAGTACTCCTATTTCCCTACAATTCCGAATTTTTTTGCCTCTATAAATTCCTCCCCTTTGCCATTTGGTCTTCACCCCTTTCCGAAGTTTCAACGCGTGGAAATTGGCCGCGGGCGTGAGCAGACAGAAGATGACTCATATCCTTTCCAAAATCTCAGTTTTCAGATCTCGTCGATTCAATTTTCGTTTATGCTCTTTTTATCTGTTTGTTCCCCCTTTTTGTGCTTGATTTGTGAGGACGATGATGGATCCTTAATTCGATCGATCACGCGGCAGCCAGAGGGATCGTGATCGGGAGAGAGCGGCGGCTCGAAAGCAGGAGACCAAGGGGAAGGACGATGGCCTCACCCCTGAACAGCGCCGCGAGAGGTATCGTCGTCACCATCACCCGAGAATCACAAACCCTAGATCTCATTTTGTCGTTTATATTCCATTGCTTATTTTTTTCTTCAAAAATTTTGTATATGCAATTTCTTAAATTCTTATATATATAATATCATCGTCGTCGTCGTCGTGATGATTACGAATGATTATTAATATTTAATCTGATGATGGATTGTTGTTCGAATCGGCATTGAAGGGATGCGAAAGCGCTCCAGGAGAAGTTGGCGAAGAAGGCGGCTCAAGCTGCAGGAGGAGAAGGGGGCAGCAAATCAAGCAACAAAAAATAACAGGAGAATAAGATGATGAATGATGTATCTATCGGTCAGTTAATCTCGGGGAGATTCTAATTTTAATTTAGAAGTGTGTTTGATTATCGCATGCTTAAATATATATGATGAATTTAATTACTTTCTATGATTTACCTACGCATTGGCTTTTAATTATTGTATATGATTGTCATCTATTTTTTCTGATTCATTGCTTTGCTGAATTGATTTGGTTGCAAGTATGAATTCCAAAACCTCCCAAGTAGCGAGTCATGTGAAATAAGGGCATGTTTCTTTGGTTGATGGGAGAGAAAAACTTTGGTGAACAGTAGAATGTTTCTTTTGCGGAAAGTAGATAGAAAGTGAAAAAATTTCACTGTTTTCACACTATTCCCTGTCAAATCATTGCAAAGCAAAGCAAACGTTTCCTTTGGTTGGAAAAATGCGCGGACCTTTTCCACTGCTGGCGCCGGTGTAGAGTCTCTTAGAAACCACACAACAATCTCCGCATTTTACGCGGATTTCACTCCAGCAATGTGAGAAAGTGGGCGTGTGGGTCCCACTCCTATATCTCTCCTCTGTTTTGCCCAATTGCAGCAACTTCCGCTGGTTTTTTTCTTTTTTAATTATAATTAATTAATTAGTGGACCCCACATTAAACTTTCACATACAACTTTCTCAATAAAAGAAACACACTAAGCACAAGAAAGTTGTGGAGCCCACATATAATTCTCAAACCAACTTTCCAACCTGTGGACCCCACATCAAGATTACACCATTACTCTACTATTCACCAAAGTTTTTCTCTCCGATTCTCAACCAAAGAAACATGCCCTAATGGTGGAATCTTGATGTGTGGCATATGGGTTGGAAAGTTGGTTTAAGAATTGTATGTGGGTTCCACACAACTTTCTTGTGTTTAGTGTGCTTCTTTTGTTTTGGTTTGAGAATTGTATGTGGGTTCACACAACTTTCTTGTATTTAGTGTGCTTCTTTTGTTGAGAGGTGTATGAGAAAGTTTGATTTGAGGTCCACTAATTAATTAATTGTAATTAAAAAGAGGAAAAAACCGGCAGGAGTTGCTGCAATTGAGCAAAGTAGAGGAGAGATAGGGGAGTTGGGCCCACACACCCACTTTCTCACATTGCTGGAGTGAAATCCGTGCAAAATGCAGGGATTGTTGGGTGGTTTCTAAGAGCCTTCACGTCGGCGCCAGCAGAGGAAAAGGTCCGCGCATTTTTTCCAACCAAAGGAACAGGTGCTTTGCTTTGCAATGATTTGACAGGGAACAGTATGAAAACAATGAATTTTTTTCACTTTCTATCCTACTTTCCGCAAAAGAAACATGCCCTAATAGCAGCCCTGAAATTTTAGGTGATTGTAGCCATTGACACCGTGGAAATTTTTTGGGAAGCGGGAAGTCAAAGATGAGTGTGTCCTTGGGGTATCGTGTATGCTTAATACCCTATATACACCGCAAAAATGCGGTGTATGCAACATTGTTTTTCAAAAATGGAAAAAAATTCTCACTTCAGAGGGACCGATGGGGCCTATGATGTGACATTTTTTTTCCATTTTTTTTGCAAAAACCGTTACATGCCATCGCATTTCTATGGTATATATAGCAAATATCTATGTTCATATAATGGATGGAAAGATTTGATGTTGATTTTGTCGTGTAAAGCAGCTGAAAGATTTGATTTGTTATCATCATATACAGCGGCATTTGTGTTGACGAGAAAGGTCCATTCTCTTAGAAATTGGCTATATACACTGGTTGAAGAGGTGTATATAAGAGTTTGAGCCATCTTTTGCTAAAAATAGAAGAATGAGAAGTGTAATGTTCATGAGCAATCATTTGATTCTTATTTTTTTTGCCAACAGGTGTATATATCACTTTCCTTCTCTTATGTGTTAAGGGGGAGTTGATGGTTCTGTCATTTTCTTTTGATCCAGTCTTTTATTATTGATCAAATAGCTAATTGTTCTAATTTAGGTGCATGTAGAACAGCGAAGTTATTACTCACTGGGGAGTGATGCTGGTATCTTGTTTTGCATTGGATATCCGCCTAATATTTGGCAACTTGGCCTCTGATTTAGCCGCTAACTCGTGATGAGAGCCTTTAAGTCCATTTTGACAATTTAAAGCTGGGGGATTTCTATGGCTTGACCTGTGATAAATGTGTAGAAAATCTGAGAGAAAGGGCTCGTAAATTTAGTACTGAAGTATCTGTTTGCTATTGCTTGTTGTTAAGTTGCGATCCCTGGGAAATTTACAGACATAGACATATGCCTAAATAAGTTTATTTTCTGATGGTTGCCAAGTGAAGTATGTACCTATCAATGACTGTGGATGCTAAATTGCCAGTGGCAGCATTGGATGCTTTATCATGGATATACTATTCTCTCTCATTGTTCATGTGTATTCTTCCTTGCCATCATCTTCAATGTCCAATATCTTGGGCTTGTTCTTTGCTCATATTTTACATTGGTAGCCATATGTGTGCAGTTAGGTTTGCGTCATTAATCTGTCTATTGATGTATGTTTGTATCTTTTTTGTGTAGCTGTTTTAAATATAATGGTCAGGTCCCTATGTTTTTGAAGCAGGTGAATGAACATGTGAATTTCAAATTAGCTAGATTAGCATACTTTATACACCCAGCATAGGTGTTTATGTAATGTGTGAGTGTGAGTGTGATGTAGTGTCATCGTGTTTCATCAACTTGGTAATAATGAAGGACTAGTAGGGATGACAATGTGACATATCCAATTGGAAGCCCAATCGGGCTTTGGACATGACCATTACCATCCCTATCTGTGTGGGATTGTTTTCTGAATTTGAATCATGTCTTATGTTTTGTATTGATTTGAGATATAGAGATCTTATAAGACAGATGGTTGAACGAAGACGGAAGAAGACGTATTGAAAACGATCATGTATGTTAGAATTATCGGGTTTATGCATTGGCTTTCATGTTTTTTTCACTTGAAATTTCTCTCACAATACTAATATCTTGCCATTTTAAAATATATAATTGATGTATTATATACATTGACACAAACATGCGTTGACTTGTACGTGTATATATTTGGTATCTCTGGATGGTGTTATATTGTTGGTTGTATGATTTGCTGTTCATGTTGAATAATAGCATCTCTTTCTACTGGGAAGATTATTGTAGTATTTGTTGGAGTTCACGGGCAAACATATGCTAACTTTGCTTCCCATAGCAAAGTAATAATCTCTGCTGACGGTACCATACTAAAAGTAATTGATGGTATTGCTCGTATTCATGGCCTTGATGAAGTAATGGCAGGTGAATTAGTAGAATTTGAAGAGGGTACAATATGAATTGTTCTCAATTTAGAATCAAATAATGTTGGTATTGTATTAATGAACGATGGTTTGATGATACAAGAGGGAAGTTTGTAAAAGCAACATGAAGAATTGCTCAGTTACCGGTGAGCGAGGCTTATTTGGGTCGTGTTATAAATGCACTGGCTAAACCTATTGATGGGGTGCGAAATTTTCGCATCTGAATCTCTTTTAATTGAATCTCCTGCCCGCTCCGTGTATGCGCCTCTTCAAACAGGGCTTATTGCTGTAGATTCGATGATTCCTATAGGACGATCTCAACGAGAATTAATTATTGGGGACAGACAGATCGGCAAAACAGCAGTAGCCATAGGTAGTATGATCCTCAATCAAAAAGGCAAAAGGAAAAATGTAATGTGTTTATGTAGCTATTGGTCAAAAAGCATCTTCTGGGGCTCAGATAGTGACCACTTTCCATGAGCGAAACAATCTCACCACTCAAGAAATGAACCAAGCGATGCGGAGAAAGGAAAGCACATCGCTCCACAAATTTTTAACAATCAAGTCCAACCTACATTTGGTTAATTTTTTGGAGGGCATCTTGAAACATACATTTAAGCTTAGAATACGGAGATTATTATTTAATTATGCATTGGGAATTAGATAAACATGCATCATTTAATTAAGAGTGTACTTCAAGGTGGCCGTTGGTAATTCGAAAAGGTCAGCATGCCTAATTTAATTAAGATGTGGACTCCAAGATGACGGGTGGTAGTTCGAGGAAATCTTTAGATAAATCTATTGTTGAGATATTGAGTCTAGTACCATTGTTTTTAATGATGAACACATGTTGTAGCTAACATCTTTGAGTGCATGAGCTTAACGCAAATCAAATGAAGTACTCAAGGGATTAGTGAGGAGCTAATCAAGGGTATGGATCAATTGGAGCAAGATAAAGAGCTTGGGCAGTAAGAATGTATCAACGGACTTCATTGTGAAAATGTAATTGATGTATTTTTCCTTCTTTTGTGTTGGCTTGGTAAGACATTGCTAAAAGCTCACACACACACATACCCTTGTGCATGAAATACGATACGTGTATGCTTTTATATATGTAGTTTGTATATGTTTATGTGTAGAGCTATTAGAGAGAGTGTGTGTGGGTGTGGGTGTGGGTGTGTGTGGAGTTGTAGGAATAGGTGTGTGTGTGTGTGTGTGTGTGTGTAGAGGAATAGGTGTAGTAATGTATCATTGTATCTATATATGCCTTGGATGTGTTGGATGTTTGTGTATTGTAGTTGTGTATGGGTGTGCGGTATTTATGTATATCGGTGTAGGGTATTAGTGTGTATGGATGTGGGTAGTGTGTGTAGGAAGGGCTAGTGTGAACGGATTGTGGGTGTTGGCATCCCTTGTAATTATATACACAAGTTGGAGGGTATTTAGGTGGGATGTTGTTTATGTCATTTTACTCTTGTATGGCATCTTCTAGGGACTTTGACCCTTAGACCTCAAGGATGAAGCAAAAGAGATTAGAGAAAAGAAAAGAAGAGAAGTTAGGAGAGATTTTTAGGGATAATTCACCTCTCTCCCCACCCTTAGAACCACGATGGAAGCTAGTGAGTGTGGGGTGTTTTTGGTGCTAGAAGAAGGTGATTTCTTTAGCAAGATGGTGGCTTTTTGGAACCTTTGAGCAAGGGGAGTGAGCAAGTCATGGAAAGCTATTATCTGAGGTAGGATCCCAATTCTTATGGTATATTCTTCATATGTTTTCATTACATGTCACTTATTGTCAAGCAGAAATTATTTCAGATTTTGCTGCTAGTTCAAATAAGTATAACTCCATTCTAGTGATCCAAAAATTATTTTAAAATACAATCCGAAAAGCGCTTGAAGTTACCTACAACTTTTATTTAGAACTTAAAGTCAAATTCATCCTGTAATTAGACTGAATTGCTGCTCTTTTTCGTAGTGTCAAATTCTGGCAGATTTTGCACCATGTTATTGAACAGAGTCTCACAGTCACTCCAGTTGTCCAAATGACTTGATTTAAGATAATCTGTAATCCTAACTTAATTATCTAAAAATTTAATGCTGGGACCTCAATCAGAATATGACTGTAAAATGATTGAATTAACTGATCTTTATTGCTATATATTCAGTTTCAAGACAGATTCTACACCATATATGGTATAAGCCATAACTATTAGCCTAACTATCCAAAAAAATTGATTTTTGTTTGTTCTGAAAACATGGATGAATCCTCTACAACTTCCATTTAGATACTTATGTCAAATTCTAATTTGACATTGGTTATATCAGCTAACCTTTTGGGACTATGTCTCTTCAATATTGGTATGAGTAAAATAAGCAATGCTTTGATGGTTCAATAGGCTATATGTTGTGTCATGGTAATGTTTTTTTTTGTCCATAACCCAAGTATAGTCTTGTTTTAAATTGATTAGCTATTGCCATGCTCTTTTGTTTTTTCACAAGTATGCTCTGCTACATAGTTGGAATTAGTAAATGATGACATGACAATTCATGTTATGCCATATGTGGGAATAATGCAATGAAAAGAGACATGCTTCTTTATGAAATTGTGGAAATGACTTTGAAATTGGGATGCAAGTCATTGGATATGTTGAGATGTTTTGGAACTGAAGATGGGCCTACATATGTGGTGCATGACCCCTTTTCACTTCATTTATGTCTTTTCACTTCATTTTATGTCATTCTCATGTGCTTATCATCACATTAATAATGATAAAAATAAAGATTACTCTTGGTATGTCTCATTCCTCTCTAAGGAGGGTGAGCATTCCAGGTTGGGGTTGGGGGAAACCTGAGTAAGTGTACACATAAGGACTGGACTATGTGATGGTTGGTGTGGAGTTTATTTATACTCCCACGGGGGAATGGTTTGACATATGAAAATGGGTCATTTTGATGTAGTGTATTACGGAGATGGAGTGCATTCTCACTCCTGCCACTCCTGCCAGGGACCGAGGAGTTCAAGAGGCCCCGTTAAAATTAATCAGTGCTCGTGTACCACTGGCAGGGTATCATCTTTCCATCCCACCTTGAGGATGAGGTTTAGGTCCATAGGTCTTACAGTTACCCAGGTTTCCAATGCATTAATAAAAATAAAGTTATTAATCAAAGTGTGCACAAATACTTATAGTTATTTTCCCTTGTCATTATGTTTACATTCATGTTACAATTGCACCATGCTACCCTTATGTTACCCCATGTTACATTGCCATATTGTTACTCTTATGATTTATTCCATTATGTCATTATGTCATTCATTGTAATTGCATGCGATGTTGAACAGTATATCATAAGAGTTGGATATTCCTACTGGGACACGCATTGACGTGCTCCTCTCGTTTTCAGATAGCAGATGCAGCAGAGCATGTCTTGGAATAGGGGATGCATGGGTAGACGTAGAGTGTGAGTTGTACCTTTGGTTTGGTTTGGTTTGGGTGGGCTGTAGTTGTGGCGTTGTAATGGGACATGTTGTATTGTACCTGGTATATATAGTGTTGTACTTGAATTCATTGTACATGTACTCTCTGTTGTATCTATAAGATGTTGAATGTTGCTTCTTTGTATTATGTCCTCTGTGTTGTTTCTTTGGAGCATTACTTGTACTATCCCAGCACGTGCGCAGTGACCTGCTGTTATTTGTGTTCTCTCTCTTCCCATTTCTCTCACCTCACCTCCGCCCCTCTGGGATACTGGGACAGATTCGTACTTTCCGGGTATCCTAGTGATCAGGTCGTGACATGGGTCGAAGCTGTGAGTTTTATTGGGCTCATGTGCCTAGATAACAATGTTGTATCAATGGCCATCATCTCCCGATCTCAACTCAATGACGGTTCAGGTAGGGTGATGTTACATGCATTAATTGTATGTACCTTAGTTAGATCGGTTGAGAGTGATCCATGAACGTATAGCTAGATCGGCCCGCGAGAGAGTGCCCTTCGATCGTATAACCGACCAACTCACGAGGTTTTGAGATTTTCTTCGATCGTATAGCTAGATCGATCCGCGAGGGCGTTCACCCGATCGAATAGCTGACCAACCCAAGAGGCCTTCTGAGCAATCCCTAATCGTATAGCTAGATCAGCCTGCGAGTGAATGGCCTCCGATCGTATAGTCGACCAACCCACGAAGTCTTCTGATTTGTCACTGATTGTATAGCTAAATCGGTCCGCGAGGAGAGTGACGCCCCGCTTGTACAGCTGATCAGAATGCGAGGTCTTCTGACATCCTCGATAGTATAGCTAGATCGGCCCACGATGGGGAGTGGCCCCTCGTATCGTATAGCAGACTAGCCCGTGAGGTCTTCTGGCATTCCCGATTGTATAGCTAGATCGTCCCTGGAGGGGAGTGGCCCTCCGATCGTATAGCCGACCAGTTCAGGAGGTCTTTTGACTCATCCATGATTGTAGAGCTAGATTGGCCAATGAGGGCGTTTCCCCAATCGTATAGCCGATCAGCCCGTGGGGTCTTCTGAGGTATCCACATTAATCAGTGGACATGCGCACGTTAGAAAGAGTTAAGTGGGAGAAACCGTTTATGGTCTTCCCGTTAATGCTCTTTTGGAGATATTGGCTCAGCAAGATATAATTTTCTTTGAAATGAAGAACAGAGGAACCGAAAAAATAGCACATGAGTTTGCTCGGTTTACTTGTTCTTTACCGATAATACCCCGCAGATGCTTTGAATTCTAAGGATGGACGAGCTCTCTATTGTCTGTTATTGCGAGTCTGCATGTTGTGGAACCAAGTAATCTTGTACGACGCCAATTGTTTACCGGACTTCCTACTTGGCTGCGAGCTTGCTTGACGAACGATCTGCTTGTCTTGACGAACGATCTCTGGGAAGAATGCTGCCTTCCCTAGGACTAGGCTACCCAAGCGAAAGCCCTTCTGCAATCATATACCGCTCTGCCTTGGTAAGGAGTTGTTCTAAGTTGTGGGACGGTTTATGATGTAGATATTTCATCAAGTCTTCGTACTTAACCCCTTTCTTGAATGTAGCGATGGTCACCTCGTCACTATAGCTCTTGACCTTCAGCCTCTCTGAATTGAAGCACATTAGGAAGCTTCGTAAGGTCTCTCCTTCTCTTTGTGCCAATATGAATAGGTGTCACGAGCTTTGCTTCCTCCTCCCTGACATAAATTGTCGATAGAAGGCTCGGGTCAAGCTCTTGAACGACCTAATAGACCGATTGGGAAGTCCGTTTTACCACTCCTTCGCAGCCTTCTAGAGAGTTGTTTGGAAAGCATGACAAATGTGGTAGTCGTCGGCCCCCATTATCTCCATCACACCTTTATAGTTTTGGACGTGTTCGCGCGGGTTGCCCGAGCCATCCTATTTGTCTAGGTTGGGCATCTTGAACCTGGGCGGTGGCGGGGCCGAGGTGATTCTCTTTTTAAAGGGGGTTTACTCCTCATCTGAGCTGCTGGAAGAGCTCGGATGGCGGAGGATCTCTCGAGCTTTCCTCTTGAGGTATGCGTGAGACCTATGATGGGGGTGGTGACTTCGCCCATGCTAGCTCTATCTATGTCGATCATCAGCCTGGGTAAGGCAGCAGTCCTCAGCTTCACCGAATGATGGCCGCGTGCCCTGAGACCTGCTGTAGTTGAGATGTGGCCCACAGGCTCGTCACTCTGGGCTCATTCTGGACGCAAGGAGATGTGGCATTGTTGCTGTTGCTGAGAAGCAGTTGCAATGATTGGTGGGCTCGCGGTTGGATGAGGCCGCAAACCCTTCAATCGTCCTATCACGATAGTCACCGCTTGAATATTAGTGCCCGCCTCCTGTGAGAACGCATGGAACTGCTCCAGAGTCACAAATTGTTACTCGGACGTTCCAGGAGTGGAAAGACTGGGATCTACGGGATGTTGCGTAGCATCTGTCGCCCCTATGGTGAGTAGTCTTTTAGGCCCTTGATTGGTGGGTCGAGTCATTCTCAGTATGGCTGAAGACGTGGATATTGACTCGGTTCTCACAGACGGTACCAATTGTTTATGGGTGTTTTCTCACCACATGTATTTTTAAATTACATGTTTACAATAGCCTATGTTTGCTGTTGACTGGGGGCTGGGCAAGCTACCTCGGGCTTAGGCCTCAGTCTGAGCAGCTGGAACCAGGTCCGAGTTATCTCCTGGCTCTCAGTAGCTGACTGGACATTGGACGAGCTGACCCAGGGTTGAACAGATCTCGATCCTAGCCGTTGAGGCAGGGTCCGGGCTATCTTTGTCGGGTCCGAACGATCTCCGTCAAATTCGAGCTGTCAAATCCAAGCTCTCAAGCCCGAGCTGTCTCCGCCAAGCTCAAATTATCTCTGCCAAGCCCGAGCTGTCTCCGGGCTCCCTTCCACTTCATGCAACACGAGAAGTTCGTTAAGGAGGGTCAGATCTGTGGTCCGACCAAAATCCCCTCTACTACTTACGTTAGATGGTGACTCAAGGTGTCCCGTAGTAACTATGGCTGATTTGTTGGAAGACCAACCGATAGTTATCGCGTCATGCTATGGAGAAAATGTAAGAGTTTAGGTGAAGCAGATACCAAAAAATTGTCTTAGGAATTGTGGAAAAAAGATCCCCCAAAGCCTCCCCATTCTCTCCTTGTCCGAGAGACTTTTTATAGGCGGGACGTTAGATGGCAACGTCTGAGCCTTTAAGGTGTTGAGCTGTCGCTATTGATGACGAGCTAACGGTCGGCCATTGAATGCCTTCATTATAAACCGACGATTTAAATGAAGGAGCCCAACGGTCAGTTCGAGTTGTCGCCTTAAACGAAGGAGCGGTTGGCCTCTGGGCTGCTGGGCCAAAGTTGTGGGCTTTCCGAGAGACTCCTGGGCCAGGCTAATAATGATGTATTAACTTCCATCATTCAGTACCAGGGAGTTCGGGTACTAGCTAGATACATAACCTCCGGACTAAATTTTAAGAAGATGAGAAATTACTGCAGTTAGCCCCATGCCAGCAAATATATTTTTACTTCCAGCTGCAAGAATAACTATATCCAATCCAAATCATAAACAATGAACTCTTGCTTTAAATATATAAAAGAAACTTGCACATTCCTAAACAAAATGAACCAATTCCCATAGGACCATGGACCGTAAACTTGCATGAATAATACAGTAAGGTTTTTAAGCACATATAATCTGATGTTTATTTTATTACATATATATCTCTACCTTGTCTATGTTTTCCCATTTGCCCTCGTGTCTTAATGTATTTTATAGATTTAATCTACCATCAAATTCAACCTAACAAATGTTATTAATCAGGTATGATAACAGACAAATATGCCCTTTTTTATGTCAATGAAAGCTCTAAAATTTCGGTTCTCTCTTCAATTTCTATTATTAGAAATCATAAATACATAAACCAATTCTCATACCTTCCATCCCTTGAGCTAAAAATTGACCGTCCTTAGGGGTGGCAAATGGAACCCGACAGGGATAGGCGTAAATCTAATCCCGACCTGGATTGAATCCGGGTTAGGGTTCAATCATCATGGTGCCTGGCAATGTCCTGACATTGCCCACATAAAATCAGGGTTGTGCTATATACACCGCAGGAAATGCAATTTTTTGTCACAAAAGGAAAAACTGTCATAAATATGACCGAGTTATTCGCTTCTACATAAACCCATTGCAAACATCGACGACTGAAGAACCAGCCAAGATCCTAGTCAAATATTCGGAACCCCGCTGCGTTGTAAAAAAAAAATACCAAGGCTAACAGTCTCCTGCAGCTATGTTGTTTGGCAATTGAAAACCACAGCTTACCTGCCAGAAATTGGCATAGGATTAGTCATTACACCGGCTGGTGCAGCCGCAAGGGGGTAGAGAAGGCCGCAGGCAGAAACCTGGCTCCAAACCATTTCACCGCTTGCCAGGGGCTGCCTTGAACGGGAGGAAATCGATGCCACACATGAAGGGTCGCAGTGCTTCTGGAATCTCGACTCCATCTTCTCGTTGGTGGTTCTCAAGTATGCAGCAGATGGTCCTTTCCGTGGCCGTCAGGGTGGAGTTAAGAAGGTGGACGAACTGTTTCGATTGTTCATCATTCTGCACAGGTCAAAATACCCGTAAAACTTCAGAAACCCTTCTCCGAAAGAGAAATCAAGTCAATCGCAAACATAAGAATTTCCAGCTTCCAGTGCTCTAAGCTTCACATTTGATAAGAAGAGAGGAAGAATAATGGGCTAGGAATCTTGCCTTCTTCTGGCCATATCCAATTCCCAGTCTTCTAGCTTGGAAATCCGTGCAATTTGAGCAGGAAACCAACTCCCTGTAAGTTTTGGACGCAGGGAACCACCCTTCTAAATCATACTTCTTGGCTGCTGCATCATTCAGTGCACCGGAAACAATAGACACAACTTGATAGGGAATTTTCAGCTGTAGCAGTTACAAGATCACGTCAGATCATGAGATCATATAAACAATGTCGAGGACTGACAAAACCTACCTCCTTGTAGAAATCCTCTGAATTCCTGAGCATTTCCTCGTGCATCTCCCAGGAATCATTACCGTTCGGGCCAGTGATACAAAATTGCTCCACTTTCTCAAACTGGTGAACTCTAAAAATGCCCAGTGTGTCGCGGCCATGTGACCCAGCCTCTTTCCGGAAACAGGTTGAAAATCCAGCATATCTGAGAACACATAACATGAGTTGATTTCAATGGAGGGGGTCACAGATTCTTCTGTGTTTTCATTGATAATCAAATAAACATTATTATCATAGTGAAACTCGCCTTATGGGTAGGCTTGTAGGATATATACGATCGTCTAGATGATAAGCACACAATGGTTGTTCAGAGGTAGCAATTAGATACTTGTCATCTCCATCGCCTACGACCTGTAGAAGAGCAACAATCAAACCGTGTCAACTGAAAATCAGCAGCAGCGTAATCTTCATGAGTAGTTCTGACTAGTTTATGCACCAAGGGGGAAAAGAACTAACACGGTGCACACTCTTTTGGATCTTAAGTCTTGTGTGTGTGTATATCAGTCCATCAAATCAGACATATTTTCATATTAGTCAAATTTAGTATTTTTCCATATTAGTCCTAAACTCATTTGTAGCACACCAAATTAATTCCCTGGTTAGTTTAAATAATGGATAGCTTGAACATGCTATTAACTCTAGTTGAGAAAGATGGGTGGACCAATTTTCTGTTCCATTAATCACTTGCAACAGTTATTTCCTCTATTTTCTTCTAAATAAAAAATGGGTACATTTTGGGATGAGAAAATAGGGTAGTATTTCAAAAGGAAATGGACTATTTAAATAGAGCTGGAGATGAAAGAAAACCATGGCCATGATTGAATGGGGAATGGTATGTTCCTTGACCCATTTTGAGCTCGAATAACAAAGCACGTTGACTACAAGACCATTAAACTTCACTAGAAGTGCTTAATTGACGTAATTTAAATGATTTTAAGGACCATTATGAAATATCAAAGATTTGATAGACTAATATGAAGATATGCCTAATTTGAGGACTAATGTAAGAAATCCCTTAAAAACTAACATTTTAAAAGTAAAGGTGTGAGGATGTTTAAAGCAACTCTATAATGCCATAAACTAACCATAAGCATTAAAATGTTTATATGAGAATATGTATCTTGTAGGCCTTATATAATATGCTTAAACAAAACAAACGCTTGACTAACAGACCATATGATAGAATTATGGTTTGTAAAGATTTAGGCTTTTCTTTCGACGTAAAAGTTAAGAGAGCGGCATCCTCTCCAAAGAGGTCCATTATCTTGTTATTCCATTTTGAGATCTAATAAAAATCCCACATTTTCCCTCAAATCCACTACAAAACCCAAATTTCATCTTCACTTCTCATCCGGATTACATCAAATTGGTATTAAAGCACTGATCTTATCATCAATGGTGGCGACAGCGACGAAAAAGATTGAAACTTTGGAGGAAATATTGGTGTCGAAGTGGAAGTAATGGAGAAAAGATTGTCAGCAATCGAATCTACGATGAAGGCGTCAAAGGCAAGGACAAGTGCATCGTTGGAAGCCCTCGTGCAAGTAACACATCAAAATTCGCAAATCGCAAAGAAGCAAGATGGGAAGAAGTCGGATATGGTCAGAGGAGACACCATCTCAGATCTGACACAAAAGGCGCGAACTTTGGCGAAAGGGAATGAGAAAATCGAAGAACTTGTTGAAGGATTTCTATCCGACGCAGAGGTGGAAGTCCAAAGAAGCGGCGGAAGAACCCACAGGGGCGGCAATCCCCGCACCCTTGCTGGGGCACCACGGCCCCGGGGCAGGCCACCTGGACACCAATGACCCAAGGACGGACCGCCAAGGGACCAAAGGCCCCAGGGTGGGCCCTTGGCGGTCAGCCTAGGGCCTCGCGGTCCCCTTGCAGCCCACCAGGGCTCTGTCACGCCCCGATAGGGCCGCCTGGGCCCTTTAGGCCCCCTTGCAGCCCACCAGAGTCCTGTCGAGCCTCGGCTGGACAATCTGGAGCCTCGCGGCCTCTCGACAGTCAGTCGGGACCCCATCGACTACTGGAGAGACCCTCTGCGGCCTAGCGATGACCTAGAAGACTTCCAGGGGCCCCACGGCCCCCTGGTCTGCTAGAGAGAGGCATCGACAACCAGTTCAGCACTACAAGGGTTTGACGGATACCGTGACAACGTTCCAGTGTATGCGGAAGATGGAGGGTCTGATTGGAGAGACGACGGCGAAGAAAAGGAGGCAGATTAGGAGAGAATGGAGCACCACGGGGACCAAATCGACACTTACATTACGACCAATATGGTGGAGAGCAAAACATGGGGTTTTCAACATGGAGAACAGAGGCAGAAAGTTGAAGATGTCGATATTTGAAGGAGATGATCATTATGGGTGGATCTACCAAGCGAAGAGGTATTTTGTGGTGACTCGACTTACAGAAGCGGAGAAACTAGCAGCGATTGTGATATGCTTGGAGGGAGAAGCCTTATCATGGCATCAGTGGAGAGAGCAAAAGTGGCATATACGTTCATATGATGAATTTAAGGACTGCCTGCTTGACAAATTTCGCGACACCTAGGACAGAGTCTACATGAGCAGCTCTTTGCCCTCAGACATGATAGCACTGTTAGGGAGTACATAAAGAAATTTGAGATGTTATTGGGTCAAGTGCGGGGATTGTCTAAGGAGTCCTTGGAGTGGAGTATCATGAAAGGCCTCAAAGCAAGCATCAGTGTCGAGCTATGCATACATAGACCGATAGGACTCTTGGACACGATAGAGTTAGCTTAGATGATAGGGGACCGGCTAGAAGAGGAGCGGTGAGCCAACAGAGCCTGGAATGGAACTACTTTTTGCAGTCAAATCCAATCAAGAGGACAGAAGGCACCACCAGGAGGTACCCATGTCAGCAAAGGAGAAGGACGCGAGGCATGATCGAAAGGGCAATTCAAGCGCATGACAGAGGCTGAAATGCTGGACAAAAGGGCAAAGGGGTTGTGCTTTTGTTGCGATGAGAAGTTTATCCCAAGACATCGATGTGGCGACTACACTCCAGTTGCTGATAGTGAATGATGAGGATGAGGACGATGCGGTTGTGGATACAACGACAGAGGAGATTGCAGATCAGGAGCATCCCCACTTGGACGCCATATTGTTTCTTTATACTTTGTCATTGGATTCACTCCGAACCACATCATAAAGTTGACAGGGAGGTTAGCAGATCATAGGTCAATGTATTGATTGACAGTGGGGCACCCATTATTTCATCTCCAAACGAGTAGTGGAACAATATGGACTACAGCTTGACGACACGAGGAAGTTTGGAGCGATGTTGTGGATTAAGAAGGTGTAGCGAAGCGAAGGAGTATGTTGAGTGCTTCTTTTGACTCTTCATGTGTTCAAATCGTCAAGGACTTCCTTCCATTGGACATGAGGAGCAATGACATGATCTTACGCATGAGGTGGCTGCAGTCTTTAATGGACACAAAGATCAATTGGAAGTTACAGATAGAGATAGAGTTTCAGGAAGGGAGAAGATCGTCACTCTCCATGGAGATCCGAGCTTGTGCCGATCTATGGTTTCATTAAAAACCATAGCAAAAACCATCCAGACAGAGGAATGATGTTTCTTAATGGAGCTATGGTGCTTGGCAGTTGAGGATGGAGAGGAGCAAGAGATTCTCATAAAGGTGCAGCAGATTCTGATCTGCTTTGAGGGAGTGATTAGACACCACGTGGCATTCCGCCCCCACGGGACCACGAGTATGGAGGTGTCTTATCCATCAGCGTGAGGCCCTATCGACATCCCCATATACAAAAGGACGAGAATGAGCGAATGGTGGGAGAGATGATACAGACCGACATGATAGAGCCAAGTGCGAGTCCTTTTTCTAGCCCGGTCATATTGGTGAAAAATAAGAATGGCAGCTGGAGATTCTGCGTAGATTATAGTGCGCTGAACAAGGAAACAGTACCTATTAAATTCCATGTTTTTGTGATCGACAAGCTCTTTGATAAGTTGCATGCGGCGGCAGTCTTTTCCAAGATCGATTTAAAGTCAGGATATTACCGAATCAGGATGCTAATTGCAGATGTGCCCAATATAGCTTTTAGGACACATGAGGGGTAGTACGAGTTTTTGGTCATGCCTTTCAGCTTGACTAATACCACTGCTACCTTTCAAGATCTCATGAACAAGGTCTTCTGTCCCTACTTAAGGAGATTTGTCCTAGTGTTCTTTGACGACATCCTGGTGTATAGCCGATTCATGGAGGAGCATGTGGGGGGCACTTGGAGATAATAGTATTACAGGAGCTGCATGACAGCCAGTTGTACGCAACAAGTACCTCTTTGCACAGTTAAGTGTGAAGTATTTGGGGACATGTGGTCTCTACAGAAGGGATGTCAGCTGATAGATCAAAAATTACATCGATACTAGACTGGCCGTGACCGACCACCTTGCGTGCTTTACGAGAATTCTTGGGGTTGACGTAGTATTACGGAAAGTTTGTCCAGGGATCCAACACCATTGCATGGTCACTGACTAAGCAGCTCAAGAAGGATAGTTTTCAATGGGATAGAGGAAATGACCCGAGCTTTTAAGGCCTTGAAGCGGGCCATGTCTAGTGTACCAGTGTTCGCTCTTCCTAATTTCAACAGATCATTTGTGATGGAGACAGATGTAGTTATGGGTTCGGTGATGTGTTGATACAGGAACAGAGGCATGTATCTTACTTTAGCCAGGTTTGATAACACGAGCTAGGCTCAAGTCGGTGTGTGAGCATGACTTGATGGCCATCGTATTAGCAGTGCAGAAGTGGAGACTCTACTTGGTAAACGGTTTATTGTGCGCACAGAACAGCGGAGCCTTAAATATTTGTTAGAACGTCACATAGGTACAGATGAGCATCAACGATTGTTATCCAAACTCGTGGTGTGATTTCAAGATCTAGTACATGCCTGATTTCGAGAACAAGCCAGCAGATGCTATGTCACGCCGAGGTGAGGAGACACAGTTGGCAGCTTTATCTGTGCCAGCGATGCTTGATTGGGAGCCCTTATTGTGCGAGGTTACGACTGATAAAGGATTGACAACGATACGTGATGCCTTGCTAAATTGGTCAATAGAGTCCTCAAGATATTGTTTGGAGGGACAGAGAATGTTGTACTAGGGATGATTGGTGTTGCCAAGGACTCCCACTCACATTCCAACTATCTTTTAGGAGTTCCATGGAATTGCTATTGGGGGCATTCCGGGGTGTAGCAAACTTATCGACGGATGGCCAGGGAGCTATATTGGGCTGGGATGAAGAGAGATATGGCCCAGATGGTGGCCAATTATGTTGTATGCCAACGTCAAAAATATTTGACGATGGCCCCAGCAAGATTACTACAACCAATGTCGTCGCCTGACCGAGTTTGGGAAGAGATAACCATGGATTTCATTGAAGGGTTGCCGAGATCAAACGGCTTCTCAGTTATACCTGTTGTGGTGGACCGCCTCAGCAATTATGCTCATTTTGTGGCTCTTCGACACCCTTACACTACAATGACACTTGCAGCAGCTTTCATGAAAGAGATAATGAGGTTGCATGGGTTTCCAGAGTCCATTATGACTACCAGGGATTGTGTGTTTCTGAGCCACTTCTAGAAAGAGCTTTTCAAGATGCAATGGATTGTTTCTAAGAGGAGCACGACTTATCATCCACAGATTGACGGTCAGACTGAGGTCGTCAACCGGAGCATAGAAACATACATGCGTTGTTTTATTTTGGAGACACCCAAGCAATGGGCGGAATATTGGCACATGTCCTATCATACATCTGCTCAAATCACACTTTTTAGGATATTATATGGGCGTGATCCTCCACATCTGATACACTACGGCAATAGCTCGACGCCGATGTCACGAGTTGTACATTGCCTAAGAGAGTAGGACAGAGACCTCGAGGAGTTGAAACGACACTTGGCTATAGCGCATCAAATTATGCAGAATGCAGATGAGCATAGAAGAGAAGTCCAGTTTGCAGTGAGGGACATAGTTCACTTGAAGCTGAGGCCATTCTGCCAGAGATCTTTGGCAGATAGGCCTAAACAAGAAGTTAGCGGCTAGATACCTTGGGCCTCCTGAGATTGAGGCCAGGGTTGGACCGGTTGCGTACAAATCGAAGCTACACCGGCATCTATCGTCCATCCAAATTTTCAAGTATCACAGTTGCGTTAGGCTATTAAAGATCACACGCCTTCATCTGTTGTGCTACCTACTTTGACAGATGATATGGAGTTGATTTTGAAGTCACTAGAGTTGAAGGAGTCTGTCGAGAAAATGCAGGGACCAAAGAGGTATTAATCCATTGGAAATGACTCCCTGACCATGATGCTACTTGGGAGTCTTTTAGTGTTATTCAGCAGCAGTTACCTGACTTCCACCTTGATGCCAATGTGACTCTTTTGGGGGAGTACTGATGCAACCGTGACATACCAAAAGAGGCAATGAATGCTTGACAGCATCGCGACAAAGCAATGGACTGAACCAAGGGCAATTTCGTAATTTTCATCTTCAGGGGGCATTTTTGTAATTTCTGTAATTCTGGACCGAAACGGGAATTATAATTAGGAGACGGTTAGGGTTTGGAATTTATGATGAATTTTGTAAAAAAACAAGCACTAGGACATCGATAGAACCCTAGTTTGTGTAGATTTAGGCTTTTCTCCCAAAACAAAAGCTCGAAGAGTGGCCTCCTCTCGAAAGTGGTCCATTATCTTATTCTTTTTTTGAGATCTAATAAAAATCCCACCTTTTTTCAAATTCACTACAAAACCCTAATTTTATCTTCACTTCTACTCCATATCACATCACCATATCTGAAATGCAAAACACTCGTGTGGTGAATTTCTGAGAAACAAATTACCAATATAACTCATTTAAAGTCATGTAATAAGAGAAAACCCAACCATCAAATAATACACAAAATATCAAATCAACATCATCTTCGCCTTCATCCCAAAGAATATGGATTGGCTTCATGGACTCAATAGAAAAATGTCGGATACTCTTTTTTCATGCATTACAATCTAAATTTTTCGGGAACTTCTTTGCGCACCTACTGTTTTACTCGCGCACAACCGAAATTCGACTTATTTACAAGTTTGCCACTCAAATTTTCTCCACGCGAACTCTTAATCCCAAAACTACTCTGTTGTGCACTCGGAGTAAAACAGCCGACGCCAACGTTGCCCTCCTTCACTGCCAACTGCCGCCAATCCCAAGCCCCCGCTGACGTGACGCTACCCTCCTCCGATCGTGAAGGAGTGACTAAGAAGCCATACTGCCGATTTGTTTTCAAGGATCCCCGGCCACCGCCACTCCGTCGCCCCATCCTCTGACATCCCTTCTACCTCCTCCGCCCATCCTCCGACTACCCAGCCCCCCCTCCAGTGACCATCGTCATCTTCCCCAGACCCCTCAGCTACCACCACCCCCTGAATCGCCCCATCAATCGACAACCACAACCCCTCCTCCGACAACCCAGCCCATCCCCCCCTCCGCCACCACTCTCCCCCGTCCCCCTCCTCCGACATTCCCAGCAATGCCGCCCCTCCTCCGACAACTCAGCCCATCCCCAACCCCCTCCTCTGCCCCCATTCCAAACCATCCCGTCGACGGACGGGTGACATCGGCGGGCGGGGGAGACGAGGGTAAAAGAGGTGAAATTTTGAATGGCAAACTTGTGGATAAGCGGTTGTGCACGCGAGTAAAATGGTAAGTGCACAAAGAAGTTCCCAAAATTTTGTCTTCTGGCAAATCAAGATCTTATCTTATCTTATCACTTCCATCCATGCCTTCTTCAACACAAAAGATCAAATATCTGAGAAATATTACGGTTTCACCAAAAGCGTGTGAAATTAAAGAATCAAGCAACATACACAAATGAAGAAGAAATCTTCACTTCTTCAAGGATCT
This sequence comes from Scilla litardierei, assembly GCA_030789695.1. NCBI lineage: Eukaryota > Viridiplantae > Streptophyta > Magnoliopsida > Asparagales > Asparagaceae > Scilla > Scilla litardierei. The sequence goes on from CM061135.1 coordinate 146,035,662, forward strand.
GTTCTTTCATTAGTATATCTCGGTGTTCAATTAATGTATATCTCAATCTTCAAATATCAAAGCAAGTGAAATGAAAACATCAAATTTGTTTAACTCAACCCGACCACCCCCCCCCCCCCAAAAAAAAAAAAAACAAAAAAACCGCCCACTCACCCACCCATAAAAGCCTAACCCCATAAAAATAGAAAGAAAAAAGAAAAAGAAAAAACTCCCCGTAAAAATAGAAAGGTAAAGAAAAGCAAAAAGAAAGGGGAAAGGCGCAAGAAAAAGGAATAAAGTTGGGGAAACGCCTCATACATCAGTATCTCTCTATAAGAACTTGGAATACTTGATATTGAAAAGCTCTATTGATCAACTTTCCTTATTGTGTCCTGATCATGATACTGGAGTGTGTGTAATGAGTGGAAATTACCTTGACTTAGCCCCCATCTACTCCTTCCAACTTCAACGGTCTGATCTGAAAACGTACTGAAAACCCCATGAAGTTGCAAGGGATAGATGAGGGCATAAAACGTATTAGAATCTCTTAAAATTTGGTATGTTGATCATCCATGAGGGGAACAAACCCATGAAAAAAATTTCAAAAAAAAGTGGGAGAGAGATATATATACATATATATATATGGTAATGTGTTCCTAGGGTGACTCCTTAGATGAAATCTAAGGAGTCGCCCATATTTTCTCACATATCCCACATTTTTTGGATTTTATTTTTCATGGGGTTGTTCACATCATGGATGATCAACATACCAAAAATCAAGTCATTCTAATACTTTTAGAGCTCCTCATCTACCCATTGCAACTTCATCGGTCTGAAAACGTGCTGAAAACCACATAAAGTTACAAGGGATAAATGTGGGCTCGGCTGTCTCGGTGGAGACTCGGGTTCGAATCCCACTACCACATATCACCTTTTATTTTTCTTTATTTTCCAGCTTTTAGGGCTCCACTGGATACCTGGCTTCTCCGTGTTTGGGGTTAAGCGATCAGGACGGGTGTACCAGTGTTCCACGACCCATGTTTTCTGCTTTCCGATGTATCAAAAAAAGTATTGGAATGACTTGATTTTTGGTATGTTGATCATCCATGAGGTGAACAACAATCCCAACTAAAAAATTCGAAAAACAATGTGAGATATGGGGAAAAATATGGACTCCTCATTAGATATCATCTAAGGAGTCACCCTAGGAACACTTTACCCATCTATGTATGTGTATGTATGAAGAATATGGAGGTGTGTTGACAGTGCAGAAATTTTTTCCTGTGCTTTCAGCAGTTCGGGGTCTTTAAAATTTTTTTTGCAGTGTCTTCTACAACTTGTTAACTACATCCCCACCAATTTTCAAGCCAATCCGACACTTTTTGAGCCTCCGATCATGCGTTTCAAAAACACTGCTCCCGAAAATCGAACTGTCAGCACAACATTTTTGAAATGCATGATCGGAGGCTCAAAAAGTGTCGGATTGGCTTGAAAATTGGTGGGGATGTAGTTAACAAGTTGTAGAAGACACTGCAAAAAAAATTTTAAAAAATATTTTACAGCATCTGAACTGCTGACATCACAGAAAAAAATTCATGCGTTGTCAGCACACCTCCATATTCCTATATACACCTCTATATTCCTATATATATGTGTGTGAGAAATATGGAGATGTGCTCATTTTGGGGCCGAAAAAATTATTATTATTTGATTTTTTTGCATAGTGTTCTACAACTTGTTGGCTACCTCCCCACCAATTTTTAAGTGAATCCAGCACTTTTTGAGCCTCCATCCATGCATTTCAAAAAGATAGCTCAAATTCTAAAACTGTCGGCACAATCTTTTTGAAATGGATGAATGGAGGCTCAAAAAGTGTTGGATTCACTTTAAAATCGGTGGAGAGATGGCCAACAAGTTGTAGAACACATTGCAAAAAAGTTCAAAAAAAATATTTTTTTCAGCCCCAAAGTGCTGATAGCTCAAGGAAAATTGTTCATGTGCTGTTGGCACACCTCCATATTCTTATATATAATAGAAAACTATGGTTTTTGCACCGTGCGAAAACTTTTTTAATTTTTTTAGAATTTTTTTTCAAATTTTTTTAATGTTTATCATACTATATACCCAGGGAAAATAATGGGTGAACCCTTGGGGGATTGGGGGATTTGGGTACCGATCAACCCATTACAAAATTTAGAACTTTTGTAATGCCTTGATCGAAGAAGGCCAAATCACATTATTTTTCAACCATTATTTTTTGAGAGGTGTATAACATGAAATGAAGGTGGGAAAAAAATCAAAAAAGTTTTCGCACCATGCGAAATGTTCTCATTTGAATATTTACCATATATATATGTAGCACGGAAAGTTACATGTGAAACTCCACAATGACTGTAGGACTTCCATGTAGCATGGACAGATACACAACACGGGTACGGAAACATAGCGAATTCTCAAAAAGTAGGATACGGTGATACAACCATATAACCGCAAGTACACGTCCACATCGGAATCCATACCACTTTGGAAGTGTTCCATTAAAAATAGAAATAAAGATGATAAAAATTTTAAATGACCAAAATCTGTAGCTTCTTATTAAGTAACAAAATAAAGAAAAATAAAAAATTCTAATTGATACCTAACGTAGTTCATGTGGTGTTTTAAGTTTTGTTGATATAATATCTACTTAGTTAATGAGATTTTCTATGTTTGCCTTAAAGTGTCCAACACACAATATTTAGACTTCATTTTAAGCCGGACGCAGCTCTACATGCAACTTTCTGGTATTGTACAATAGGACAAGGCTCTGAAGCATCTGACATGTGTCTGGCAAGTGTCGTGCAAGTATCGGTATCTGGCAAAGGTATGGCACTCATTTTGAAGTGGTTGCGCTTCATAGCATGACTTAGTGGAAGCCCATGGTAATAGCCCTTGAGGGTTATGGACGTGTATTAACAATTAGCATCAATTGGAAATCACACTTACAAAAACATTATTCTGGAAAATGACATTTGCAAAGCAACCTTGGATACTATTTGTGTAGCCTGCACCATGATCTACTATTTGTTGTGTGGCCTATCTCCTCTACATTTTTTAATGACAACATCAGTAATATCAAACCTGTCGTCTCTTGTCTTCAGACCACAAAATATCATATTGTAAATAAAAAGGTGCTTCTACTCTAACAGTCTCGTGTTCCCATTTAGCCCAATAAAAAGGCAGATGTGCAAGTTTATAGTGCTTCAGTCATATGTACTGCATAAGCAGTACAAACTTCACGTTAATGAGAATAGTGGTATGACCAAGTGTCTAATTTCTAATAATCAATAACAACTCATCCAACCATCGGATAGAGGTATGAATGTATGTTTCCTAAACTAGTGATGATCTATATTTCTATGAAAGCACACCACTCATGTAGATGGGGGGTATAATTGTGTGAATGATTCAAGCGAGAATCAACCACTTCCTAGAGAGATCAAGGATAGAATCAACGTCGCACAGATCAGGCAATACTATCAATGACATGCAGATTATGCCAATAAAAAATTCATCGAACCAACATACCGAGTGGAACCAACATTAATATGTTCCATAATCCAATTCTATAAGTACCAACTTTAACCATAATTCTTATTGATCCAGATTCCATTCCCCATTGCACCACGGCAACCTAGTAACTATCCTTTTGAAGACCACTCTCTGCCAAAATTACTAACTTCCAATGCCTGCAAAAGTTCAATGGCCTCCCTAATTTCAGACTTCTGTCAATAGAACCAAAAATGGCATTCACCATAATTTCATATCAACTTGTTCTCTAAAATATAACCTTATATCAGTTGTACCAGTTTTAGAAAAGAGGCCAAGATCTACATATGTTAGAATTTGAAGATGCTAGAGAAGAAAAGATTCCTACCTCCACCCAGTGTTCTAAATATCGGATATCGGTCGCGTATCGGCCTAAGAAATTTGATTTCGGATTGCGGATATCGGGGATATTGACTAAATATCGGAATGTCATATCGGAGGCTTAAAAATAATGACATATGCACGCATAGATGTATCTAAGAAGCTATAAACTATACTAACTCAAATAAAAGTATGTTTTGGTTATAATTCTCTCGTTAAACATGAATATCGGGGATATTGACTAAATATTGAAGCTCAATCAACTATACAACCCAAAACTGGAAGGAAAAAAATTCATAAGAACTGAAAAAGGGGAACAAATACTTACCTTGTTCGGAAAACCCTCCATTGCAACGATTGAATATCAGATTGCGAACCGCGATCGAATTTCGCCGGAAAATTTCGACTTATGGGGCTAAGTGAAGAGTCGTGAAGAGCAGAGCGATGTGAGGAGTTGAGCGGTGATTAGGACAACCTCGCGATTTTTCCCCAAAAAACCCGTTGGCCTCATGTTTTAACTAATGGATTTGGGTCGGGTCGGATCTACTTTTCAATGGACCGACCCGCTAACCAAACTTTAAAAACAATGAATGGCGGCCGATATTTTAAAAGGAAATATCGGTCGCAATATCGGCCCAAACCCAATATATCGGCGATATTTCTCCAAATATCGGAAACCGCAATAAAACAGCCGATATCGTATCGGCCCAGTGATAATTCCGATATTGCTGCCGATATATCGGATATCGGACCGATATTTAGAACATTACCTCCACCTTATACATGGATATGTATGTATGTATGTATTTATAAGGAATATGGATGTGTGCTGACAGCATAGGAAAATTTTCTGCACTCACGTTTTAATAAAAGAAGAAAAGCTTTTCGAATTTTTTTCCAATGTTGTATACATTCTAAAATCCCAAAACCCCAAATATAGGTGAACCCTCGGGACATTTGACCATAGATCCACCCATTGTAAAAAGTTCAATTCTTCCAAAACAGTTGAATTTGCAACGTGTAGATCGAGGGTCAAATAGCATTGAATTCACTTGATTTTTGGTGTGATGATCATCCATTAGGTGTAGAACAAAACACAAAAAATAATTTTAAAATTTTTTTAAAGTAACACCGGCTGCAAGCAAAAGAAATTTTCATATGCTGTCAGCACACATCCATATTCATATATATATATATAGAGGTAAAGTGTTCCTAGGGGGACTCCTTAGATTAAATCTAAGGAGTCGCCCCCATTTTCCACACATCCCACATTTTTTTCGGAATTTTTTTCTTGGGATTGTTATTCACCTCATAGATGATCAACATACCAAAAATCAATTCATTTCAATACTTTTAGAGTCCCCATCTACCCCTTGCATCTTCATGGGGTTTTCAGCACGTTTTCAAACCATTGAAGTTGCAAGGGGTGGATGAGGGCTCTAAACGTATTGGAATGGCTTGATTTTTGGTATGTTGATAATCCATGATGTGAATAACCCCATGAAAAATAAAATCCTAAAATGTGGGATATGAGGGAAATCGGGGGCGACTCCTTAGATTTCATCTAAGGAGTCACCCTAGGAACATTTTACCACATATATATATATATATGATAATGGGTATCATACGCCATATAAAGCCTCATATGCTTTCTCCCATAAAGCAACCGGGTACAACCAAGTACAAGCCCATGTGGGCTTGTACTTAGTTGTTTTATGTGAGAGGGCTTTGCCTCATATAGTGTATGATACCCATTATTATATATATATGTGTGTGGTTAATGGAGAGTGCTGACAGCGCTGGAAATTTTTCCAGCGCTGTCAGCGATCTGGGCACCCTACACATATTTTTTTAATATATATATATATGAGGTTAATGGAGGAGTGCTGACAGTGCTGGAAATTTTTCCAGCGCTGTCAGCGATCTGGGCGCCCTACACATATTTTTTTAAATTTTTTTGCAGTAGTTAGATAAACTTGTTACCTAGCTCCCCACAAAATTTCAGGTCGATCCGACACCGTTTGAGCCTCCGTTCATCGATTTTAAAAACGTTGCGCAAAATCTGGACAGATTTTGCGCAACGTTTTTAAAATCGATGAACGGAGGCTCAAACGGTGTCGGATCGACCTGAAATTTTGTGGGGAGCTAGGTAACAAGTTTATCTTACTGCAAAAAAAATTAAAAAAATATGTGTAGGGCGCCCAGATCGCTGACAGCGCTGGAAAAATTTCCAACGCTGTCAGCACTCCTCCATTTTTCACTATATATATATGGAAAAAAATTTCTATGATGCCTCCTTGGATAATTATCTAAGGAGTCATCTTAATACACACTTTGTATCAATTATATGGATAATCTACTCTGTTCATTGTCCTCAAATATGATGCGTCTAGGGCTTTTTGTGGGGTTAAAGGTAGGATTTTTATGGATGTGGACTAATAAAAATGGGCTTTTTATACGAAGACAGATCTGAACTTGATTAAAGAAGCTAAGATAATTAATCTAATGCTAATCTATAAATAGGAAATTGCAGGAACAATTGCAAGAATAAGAACTAGGGTTCTAAGTATGAAAAGACGACTTACAATCAATTCTTCGATAACTCCATTAAGGCCAGCCAGCCCTTACTTTAGGGGGATTAGCGAAATAGTGAATTAATAAACGACCCCCTTGTAGTTACGAAACTACAAGTTTGATCCCGGGTCCGTGGTGGACCCGAGTCGCCTCCTCCTTTGGTACACTTGGACCGGACCCACGCTGGACCCGTGCGCCTGCTTGCTGCCGCGCCGCATCACTACCCCCAAAAGTGCCACCTTGTCTTCAAGGTGGAAGTCTAGAAACTGATCTCGTATCACCCACGGGTTCCCATGTAGCATCATAGTCTAGCAATCCCTTCCATTTGATCAGCACTTCTTGTGTCCCATCCGCGGCCTGTCTAACACCAGTCAACTCCTGAGGCTTAAGCCACACCTCCATGTCTTTTGTCAGGGTAGGAGAGAGAGTAGGTGATAGGGTATGGTCCCCGATAGCTCGCCGCAGCTGCAAGACATCGAAAACGGGGTGAATGGTGGATGTAGCCGGTAACTGCAGACGGTACGCCACCTTCCCTATCTGAGCGGTAAGCTCGAATGGCCCATAGTAGCGTACCGACAGCTTTTCATTGCTCCGATGGACCAAGGTCTTTTGTCTGTAAGGCCGGAGCTTAAGATAAACTCGATCGCCTACGGCAAACTGCACATCTCGCTAGTGTTCATCCGCTTTAGTCTTCATGATCTGTTGGACCCGCAACAAATGTTTCTTCAGCTCCTCCAAATACTTGTCCCGCTCCCCAAGATGCTCCTCTACCTGTGACACGGGAGTGGTACCTCTGCTATAGTGGACCAACTATGGCTGGTCCTGCCCATTCAAAATCCGAAAGGTAGTACTCTGAGCTGCTGAGGGGTAAGACGTGTTGTACCAGTATTCTCCCCATGCTAACCATCTGGCCCACTGCTTCGACGAATCTGAAGCAAAACACCTCAAATAGGTCTTCACACTCTTATGCACCCTTCCGTATGTTCGTCTGTCCATCTGTGGATGATAGGCTGTGCTCCTCCTCAGTTTGGTACCCTACACCTTGAACAACTCCTGTCAAAAATTGCTCATGAATACTTTGTCTCGGTCGGATACTATAGAGGCAGGAAAACCATGCAAGCGGACCACCTCTCGCATAAAAGATGTAGCTACTGTCACGGCCGTATAGGGGTGTCTTAACGGCACGAAGTGGACATACTTGCTGAGTCGATCCACCACTACTAATATGGAATCGTATCCCTCTGATCGTGGTAACCCCTCAATGAAGTCCATGTCGATATCTTCCCAAACTCTCTCAGGAAGGGCCAATGGCTGTAGAAGTCCCGCCGGTGCCATTGCCATATACTTGTGACGTTGGCTAACGTCACACTCCGCTATCATCTTAGCAAGTCTTTATTCATACCTGGCCAGTATAGCTCCCTAGACATACTCATGTAGGTCTTTTGTATCCCTGAATTCCCTCCAATGGAGCTGCCGTGAAATTCCTGAAATATCAACGGAATATGAGTGGATCCCCTAGGAATCACTAGTCTCCCCTGATAGAGTAGTCGTTGTCCACTCATGGTATACCCCGGAAATTCCGCTGAACCTTGCTGAAGTGCCTCACGTATCTGTGCTAAGCCCGTATCGGCCTCAATCTCTCTGCTCAACGGCTCACAGTCTAGGAGGACCGGTACGGAAATAGCTGACATCTCTACTGGCTCCTCTCTGCGGGACAGGACATCTGCCGCCTTGTTCTCCCAGCCTGGTCGGTACTGTATCTGAAATGTGTAATGGACACTTCTGATGCTCTTCTGTGACCATGCGCTGCTCCAACAAATATTTCAAACTCCTTTGGTCGGTCCTCACTATAAATCTTCTCCTCAATAAATAAGGCCGCCATTTCTGGATGGAGAGAACGATCGCCATCAATTCCCGCTCATAAACTGATTTCAGTCTCGCTCGTGCTGAAAGAGTCTGGCTGAAATATACAATAGGCATCTGATCATGCATCAGCACCACCCCCAACCCATGTCCTGAAGCGTCAATGTCTATCACAAAGGGCATGTTGAAATCTGGTAGTGCCAACACCGGCACGGTCATCATCGCCTGCTTCAGGACCTCAAATGCTTGGGTGGCCTCCTCGCCCCAGTGGAAGCTATCCTTCTTAAGCTGCTTTGTAAGTGGCCATGTAATTGAACTATACCCCTGGACGAACTTCCTGTAGTACCCTGTCAGGCCCAAGAAGCCCCGCAGGCCTCGTAGTGTGTTGGGTAACAGCCAGTCTAACATCACTGCAATCTTGGCCCGGTCGGCTGCCACTCACTCAGCTGATACGATATGCCCTAAATATTATACACCTGGCTGACCAAACATGCACTTCTTATTAGCATAAAGTTGATGGTCCTGTAGCTCATGTAACACTGCCTGCAGATGCCCCCACATGCTCCTCCACACTGCGACTGTATATCAAAATATCGTCGAAGAATACCAGGACAAATCTCCGGAGGTATGGGCAGAACACCTTGTTCATCAATGCCTGGAATGTCGCTGGAGCGTTCGTCAAGCTAAACGGCATGACGAGGAACTCGTAGTGCCCCTCATGAGTCCTAAAGGTAGTCTTGGGTGCGTCAGATGCCCTCATCCGTATCTAGTGATAACCTGGCTTGAGATCGATTTTGGAAAAACAAGCAGCCATATGGAGCTCGTCAAGAAGTTCATCGATCACCGGAATGGGAAACTTATCGGGAACAGTTTCCTTATTCAAAGCCATGTAGTCCACACAAAACCTACAGTTGCCATCCTTCTTCCTTACCAGCAAAACTGGGCTGGAAAATGGACTCACTCAACTGAATCACCCCTGCCTGCAGCATGCCCTCTACTAACCTCTCGATCGCATCCTTCTGCCCCTGGGGTATCTGTAGGGTCGCACGCTGATGGGGGACACGCCATCCCGCAGAACAATGACGTGCTTGTGGTCTCGATGTGGTGGCAATCCCTGCGGGGTCTGAAACACATCATCGTACTAGCTCAACAACTGCTCTATCTCTGATGCCACTGTCTGTATGTGATCCTCCCTCTGCTCTATTACTGCCACCGCTTGTAGCTCTACCAGATATCCTCCTCCTGAAGTGTGTATAACTCGTGTCATGGCCTTATAGAACACTAAAGAACGGCAGAGGCTGGGGTCCCCCTGTAAGACCACTGTCCTCCCTTCATCCCGGTACACCATTCTCAGCATTTTTCAGTTCGTCTTGGTTTCTCCTAGTGTCTGCAGCCACTTCATCCACAGGATGACATCAGTGCTCCCTAACTCCAAGGGAAGAAAATCCGTGACAATTTGCACCACCTGTATCGTCACAATCACACCTCGACAGACGCCGCTACTGTGTGTCACATGTCCTGTACCCAGCACTATCCATACCTTCATGTGTCACTCAGCTATAATCGCTGCTCTCCCACCAATTTGCTAGAGATGAAATCATGGGTGGCCCCACTATCTACTATCACATCCTGGCCGCCCACCTGTCCCACAAATTTCATGGTGTGGTTCGGTGTGAACCCCACCACGGAATTGAGGGATAGCTCTGCCAAATCCAAGTGCTGATGCTCAGTCTCCGCTTAATCCTCTCCACCCTCTAGTACTACTACATCGTCCTCCTCATCGTCATTCACTATTAGTATCTGAAGAGTCCAATCCCCGCAGCGGTGTCCTGGAGTAAATCTCGCATCACACTTGAAACATAGTCCCTTCGCCTGTTTTTCCCGAATCTCTGCCTCAGTCATCCTCCATACTTGCCCCCTGGTCGTGGCTCTGGTCTCATGTCCATGTTGCTTGCGACAACTACTGTAGCTCCCTGGATAGGAGCGGCTCTCTGTCCTCCCACTGGTGTCTGTCCACGAAAATCGGTCTCCCCACGCCCCACGGGCTCTCCTCTCAGTCTCCTGATGGTCCTCCACCATCCTAGCTGAGGTCATCATCTCTCGCAGGCCCACGGGCTTCAGCTGTCTCAGCCCGGATCTAACCGTGGGCTTCAGCCCTTTCATAAAGCAACCCTCTAAAGATCCACTTGAGACTCCTCGAACACGGTGGCAGAGCGACTCGAACTTCTTGATGTATTCTCCCACGCTCTCATCCTGCTTCAGTGAATATAACCGCTCATAGACTCCCCTAGATTGTACTGTGCCAAAACGCTCCACCAGTAAAGGCTAAACTCCTCCCACGGCCGAAAAGGCTGCTGCTGATGTGTCCACCTGAACCAACCCAAGGCCGCTCCCTCTAAGCAGACTCCTACCGCTCGAAGCCAATCCTCCCCTGGTACTGCTGACACCTCAAAGTACCTCTCCACGCGGTACAACCAGTCATCAGGGTCCCGGCCTCAAAGATGGGCATCTTCAACTTCCTCAGCCGACTCTCCCTAGCGAAGCCTACTCTCTTCTGTGGTTGATCCTAACGTCTCGGCTGAAAAACCGGTGGTCTGTCAGGAATGTAACCCACTGTCGGATCACGTGCGCCTCCGTCTGCTCCATCCCACTGCCAGTCTCCTCTCATCTTCATGTGGGTGCTAATAATCCGCCTGATGGTCTCTAGGGGTGCCCTGAAACACTTTCCAATCTCCTATCACTCCCTCGAAAGGCTGGGGCTGAGCTGACGGGCCTCCAAATTGTTGTTGTCGCCCTCCCGACTGCTGAAAACCTGCTCCGGAACCCACCGATGGTTGAAAATATGGCATAGAAGCTGTTCGGGCCACATAGTGGGTCCCATATGGCATTGACGGGGTCGTGGGGCTGTCGGCCCCCGGAAGGTCGGCGGCCATCCTTGAGGGTCGGGCGGCCCCCGAAAATGGACGCGGGGTGGGCAAAGCCCCCAAGGGGGCGGCAGGGCCTGCCTGCCCCATTTTTGGTCCGGGGGGTCTCCATCACTGCCACAGGGGGCCGCCGAGGGCCCAAGAGGGGCAGGCGGCATCTGCCGTCCCTCCTGGGGTTTCGGCGGGGCCCTCATGGTCTGCTGTGGGTTCGACGGGACCCCCAGGTGGTCGATGTTCCTCCGCGCGGCGGCAAAGTTGCTGGAAAGGCCTCCCAATCCTTCGGATCTGCTGTGTTTTGTTGGAAGTGCGGGTATAGGCATTCGTCTTCAACATCTTCAGGAACTCCTTCATTAAAAACTCACATTTTTTCCTTTCCCCGTTGATAACGACGGTTCCTTTGGGCTTGGATCTCTCTATGGATTGATATTCGCGATCATCATCGCTAAGTCCTTCATCATCTGAGTTCTATTCTCATCGGCGCTTCGTTGGATGAACTCCGTCAACTGAGAATTGCTCTCCGCCGCTTCCTTTCTCACCTCGCTAAATCCCTCGTTAATTTTGCTCTCAAGCTTCTCCACCTTCTCTACCAACAGTTCGATCCGCTCCATAAATCGGTGCTTGCCATGGATTTACTGCTTTGATACCAATTTGATACGTCTAGGGCTTTTTGTAGGGTTAAAGGTAGGTTTTTTATGGATGTGGACTAATAAAAATGGGCTTTTTATACGAAGACAGATCTGAACTTGATTAAAGAAGCTAAGATAATTAATCTAAAGCTAATCTAACAATAGGAAATTGAAGGAACAATTGCACGAATAAGATTCTTCGATAACTCCATTATGGCTGGCCGGCCCTTGCTTTAGGGGGGATTAGCAAAATAGTGAACTACTAAATGACCCCCTTTAGTTACGAAACTACAAGTTTGACCCCAGGCCCGTGGTGGACCCGAATCGCCTCCTCCTTTGGTACACTTGGACCGAACCCTCGCTGGACCGCGTGCCTGCTTGCTGCCGCGCCGCATCAAAATGTTTGTTTCTAAAACATTTATATGGTTTAACCATGTATTACATGGCTACAAAATGAGCAGTTTCTTGATAATTGAACAGATGACGGATTTGATCAATGATCAGAAAGTTTCTAAAGAACATGATTTTTCATGAACAATAATTTTTTAAGTATGGACTTCATGATAGACGGAATGAATCATCTACAAAGTAGTGTGTTCTCTCCAACGGGTATGGGGAATAAGAAATACATCATATATGACCCCTTTACTATGCGGATGAGAATGTGCCACATCATTGTATATCGTATATGAGAGAGATCTCTCATGTCATATGGTAAACATTGTTCTCACATATATAACAATAAGCACATCATACATTGAATCTGGACATAAGAATTTAGACAAGTGGTTCAACGCACCTGGCCAGTATTTTTATGGCACATTGAATCTAGACTCCATTTAACATTCACCCTCAAGCTGTAGATATCTATCATGCACAGTTTGTTACAGCTAGACGATAAAATACTTACTGAACATGGATTGATAAAAATGTCCGCTATCTGATTAGCTGAAGAAGTTAAAAGAGATCAAAATCAGCTAATTATTAATCACATCTCTGATGAAATGACAATCCACTTCTATATGTTTAGTCCTTTTGCAGAAGAAATGATTATTGGTTATATAGATCAAAACCTGATTGTCACAACATTAGTATCAACTTATCATGTTGAAAACCAAACTATTAAATTATTGTCTTAAGCCAAATCATTTTGCTGGCTATATGGGCCATATCTTTGTATTATGCTTCTGCACTCAACCTTGATACAACATGTGTTTATTGTTTCTCCGGGCCACCGACTTTTCTCCAACATAAGTACAGTAATTAAACGTGAACCTCATATCCCATCAGCTATCTGCAAAACTAGAATCAAAACATGCCTCAATTCTCATGTGCCTATATCTCTAATAAAAGAGCTCACTTCAGTTCCAGGAGATGCTTTAATAGAATGTAAAATCCGCAATGCCCTTTCCAACGAACATCCCTAGGCATATGCATGATCAGCTAACTATCCCAACTACAAACACCAAACACCTGGCTTGTTGACATTCAAGTACATGAGTTTCTTCACCGTCTGTATAAAGAGACACCTTTAGTACAGGACTTGAATCATCCCCTGACTCAGTATCAGTCTTCATGAGAGTCTGTTGTTTACAGCCCAACAGTCCAATATCTTGAAATAGATCTAATGCACATTTCTTTTAGAATAAAGTAACACCAGTTTTACCATATGCCACTTCATCCCTAGAAAGCACCTTAGTCTTCCCATGTCATTAGTCTTCCCATGTCCTTTATCGAAAATTGATTCTTCATGTACTCATTAGTCTCTTAGATTCCATGCCAGTCACTCCCCGTCGTAAATATATGGTCTACATACGCATTCAGAATAATAAACCATATCCATCTATCGAATGAAGCTCGAGTGATCAGAGTGGCACAATCTAAAGCCAACCCCACTAATGACCCAACCTACATACGCATTCAGAATAATAAACCATAGCCATCTATCGAATGAAGATCGAGTGATAAGAGTGGCACAATCTAAAGCCAACCCCACTAATGACCCAACCGAACTTATCAAACCAAGCTTGAGAACTCTACTTCAACCCATATATCATTTTTCTTAATTAGCATATAGCTTTCTCCTCCTGAGTAACACACCCAGAATATTTCTCCATGTAGATCACTTACTCGATCTCATCATAAAGTAGGGTATTCTTTACATCCAACAAGAACAAAGGCTGTTACTTGTTAACAATCAAGGAAAAGATAGCCCAAATGGAGTTCAGGCAAGCGACAAAATAGGTCTTAAGATAGTCTGCTGTAAGTGTCTAAGTAAACCCAATAGCTATTGACAAGATGTATATCTACCCACTGTCCTATCAAACCTATACTTTACCATGTAGACCCAATGATTACCAATGATATTAACACATGTGGGGGAAAGGATCAGCTCCTAAGTACACGAGACAACAAAACATCTATCTCAGCATCCATAACTTGCTTCCAGTTGGATTACAACATAGCTTCTTGATAAGATTTGGGAATAAAAACTGAGGATAAAAACAAGGCAAATGGGTGGAAAGGAGTTAAACGATCTGCCCTTGGTAAAATTGGCAGATATAAAGTGTACGTGTAACATCTAGTGTATGTTTTCTTTCAACTGCACCTTTTTGATGTGAAGTGTGAGCACATTAAGTTTGATCACGTTCAATTGATCGAAATTACACATATTATAGCACTATTAGTACAAAGAACACAAATAGTTGTAGCAAACTATCTTTATTTCATTGAAAATGACCAATAATTTTTTATACATGTGCTCTATCTTTCTGCGAATAGTCCCACATCATACGGAAAAAATCATCAACAAAAACTAAAAAAATAACAAAACCAAATCCACAAGAACTAATAGTACTCCAAACGTCAAAGTGTGCCAGTTTAAAAAGTGAACGAGACCAATTATTGATACATCATGGGTAGAAAGCAAAGTTACACTTGCCTAAGTAACATGACTCGTATTGTAGACTTGTAGTGATGATAATGTAGACTCGATGGGAAGAACATGATGAAGTATTTTAGAGATAGGTGACCTAGACTATGATGACATAGTACGAGGGTTTCTGACTCGGATGATAGCATGCATGAGCATCACCAACATCCAAGTAGTAAATGCCTCCTTTCTCACGATTCAAACCAATTCTCATCCCAATCCAAAGGTCTTAAAAACAGTAAGACCAAAAGAATATTATGGAACACTATTTATGCTTCGTAAAATGACTAATACATAACATATTAACAAAACATTTAAGGACAAACGGAATATCATTAAGATCTAAAGAGAATGTAGCATGAATTATCCCTTTTACAAGTGATAATGGAGAAAACCTCATCAGCTATACGAACATGAGGTAACAATGTAGTGGAATGTAAAATATGAAAAATGTCTCTGGTACCTTTATGCATGAGAATGCTTCGGTATCTAAGATCCAATGCTTATTAATAGAATATATGAATGCACTATCGGAGTTCACATCATGGGTAGAGAAGTAGGAAACATGTAGTGTCTGAGATCTGAAACTGCAAGAATCTTTCACTCTCCCTTACAGATCTAAACAATATAAGCAAGACGGGTGGTAGACTCAACATCAGCAGAAAAAGGATCATCTGTATCAACAATCTACGCACTTCCAAAACTTCATTCAACACTTCTCTGAAAGATAATTATTATTATTATCGCAATATATACAATAACGTGTGCTTATCGGCACAGTATGGTGTCCACCAAGTCTCATTCACCACCAAAAGTATGACCACATCCTCGATCACAACCACATCCACAAACCATCATAACCAAACTCAGTAGTAGAATTGCTCTAAGCAGATATATCACTACCCACATGTCAAACACGAGCATTAGTAGATGAGGGTGACGGAACATCTCCTCCAAAGATATGGCCACGGACCTGGTATGCAATGGAGATGTTCACACCAGATAGGAACTTGACCACAAGTTCATCTCGATATCGCTAAAGTATGGACAGATCCCAAGTAAGAGGCTGATGCAGATTGATATCATCCAGAATACCCTTCAGCTCAAAATAATAAATAAAGATAGTCATGACTTCCTATTTCATATAGAACAACTGCTCATACAACTCTACAACCCAAGAGATAGTCTTTTCATTTATATACATCTCGTTCAATGTACTCCATATTTCCTTCTGACACTTGTACCCATCTTCTCTTTCATGTTGTTAAGTAACCAAGTCATAACACAACAATCACTAGCAAGTCATAACACAACAATCACTAGCAAGCCAGTCATCCTACCGGTAGCAAAGCACGTGTATCAATGTCTAAGCCTATAGTAAACATATGATGAGCCCAAACAAATAATCCAAGTACACTATCATGGCATAAAACATGCCTAGATACCCGAAGACCGTTTTTCCCAAAAAGGTTGATACGATAATAACTAATAATACCGAATCCAAGCAAATTATTCTATATTTTCATTTGTTTTGATATTTTTTTACCTTTTTATTCAAATGAAAGAAATCATGGAGCTGACATAACTCCTTCAAAACACCTTTTAAAAGTTTACGGACACGATTAGGTCGAATAAATATAGATTCGGGCAGGTCGTCCATGAGATTTTTATTCTTCTTTTGGAAGCTAGCAAACAAATAACACGATCATGGCATAAACCATGCCTAGATGCCCGAAGACGGGTTTTCCCAAAAGGGTTGATATGATAATGACTAATTATACCGAATCCAAGCAAATTATTCTATATTTTCATTTTATTTTAATTTTTTTTGCATTTTTTATTCAAAGGAAAGAAACCATGGAGCTGAAATAACTCATTCAAAACACCTTTTAAAAGGTTACGGACACGATTAGGTCGAATAAATATAGATTCGGGCAGGTCATCCACGAGAAAGTAATTACATATCAAACGATTGGGCCCAAAGAAAGTAATTAGTCACATTCAATCAACAATCGTTGGAAAGAGTATTTGAAATGGTGGGATCCATGAAAATCATTGTATTATCAGCAAATCCATAGGACCAGAAATCACCAAACAACCAAGCTAGAAAAGTCGAAGATTGAATATAGAAATAAGGTCGCAAGTAGCCAAAACCAAGCCAAAAATATAGAAGAAAGAAGAGCTAGCAGCCAGTAGCCAGATAAATCCGGTGTCTAATGCAGATTCAGGTTAGAACTTGAAATAGACAAGGAAGAATGGACATGAGAAGCAAGATGGGCTTCATGGTTGGTGGCGACAGTAACAGAGAAGCATAAACAGAGGAGCATAACGGTGATGGTGTGTGTAAAGAAGAAACACAATGGACGATGTGGTGATTGAGGTCATTGGCCTGGTCAGCAGGAAAGAACGATCTTATTTTCATTGTCGGAGTGATCATCGGATATCAAAGATCTTGTCGAAGGTCGGATTAAATTTAATGAAGAGATCTGAGCGCAAAGACATGATCATCAACTATTGCAGGCACGAGTGGTGGGTTTGATCATCAAAGATAGCATTGCAGACAATATCAGACCTTGGATCTGATGTCAACAGTGAAGTTGAATGTCAATGGCGAGTCAGAGGGTGAAATCGATGCTGGATTTTGTTGAGGTTTGTGATAGATTACAAGTTGCTATGGTACAATGTTTGGGTGGAGTTTGGGTTGACGTGGAGTAACAGGAGATGAATTTTAGTTTTAAAGGAAGACATTAGAAGTATGTTTTTTGGATCACAATATTCTAATACCATATTGGACTTTAAAGAAGATGTTAGAAAGAAAAAGCTGTCTTCCTCTACCTGTAATAGATATATCATATATATATTTATATATTAAAACACAACTTTTTTGAATCCTACGGCTGACTCGGACAAGTCCCAGTCACCAACAACGATCAGGATGCATCCACATCCTTTGCATCCCATGGTCAAGATTTAATTCAAAAAAACTTCCACAATCACTACATTTGCATAGAATACTGCCACTTTCCCTTTTTTGCTAAAAAAACCCCCTCTCATTTCACATTTTACCCTAATACCCTACACACACTTTGCACTTCCCCCATTCATTTTCGAGCGTTTCTCTTTTGGCCCGGGTTAAATCTTTTCCGCGTCGAAGGCGCCCCGCTAATTTTTTTGTTCCACGCCGAAATTGTTGTTCCATTTCGAAGGCGCCCGTGCCGCAAAATATTTTTACGTTAATTTGTTGTTCTTTTAAATTTTGGCTGTGAAAATAATTTTTTGGGCAACAAACATTTCGCGAGGGAAAATCTTAAATGAACCATGCCCGCTGGCACGGGTTATGACTAGTATATACATACAATAATGGCATTGTACATTGAACCTGGACATAAGGATTTAAACATGTGGTTTACTATACATGGATAATATTTTTAAATCACATGATACATTGGATCCAGACTAATTTTAACACAATAGAAACAAGGATACCACGCACTGGGATATGAACAGCATTATGTATAATTAGCGGGGTCAAGAGGACCAACTTTCTGACCCTGGAAATTGGCTTTATTCCATAGAAGTCCATACATCCTCCATTGTTATGCTCAGGTTTCAAAATAAGGACAGCTATATGCAGATCGGTTTTCAGAATGAGAAAAGGATTATAATTGGCTGTTTAAATCATTCCTGAATACAACGCACTGGGATTTGAACAGCGTTTTGTATAATTAGGGGGTCAAGAGGAACAACTTTCTGACCCTGTAAATTGGCTTTATTCCATAGAAGTCCATATATCCTCCATTGTTATGCTCAGGTTTCAACATAAGGATAGCTATAAGCAGATCGGTTTCCAGAATGAGAAAAAGCTTATAATTGGCTGTTTAAACCATTCCTGAATACGAGTCATGGACACACATTTTGTTTCTGTGGTAAAGCTCCTACCATATGTGAATATTGAGTTCAACCCTGTATTATATCGCAACAGCAACAAAAACAAGCCAGGCCTTTATCTCAAACTTGTGGGGTTCGCTATTTGAATCCCCTTTTCCATTCAGTTCTCTAAATGGTCATCTCCTTATATTCAACCTTGTATATTTTCCTCAGACAGATCTGTTAAGCCACTCACTCTCAAACACACATAAAAAGGGAAGAACAACAACAAACATCAAACTCATAGCATGTCCCTGATCAATGCCACTAATGAGATCAGCTAACTAACAGGTATAGCTAAGTGAAGGAAGAACAACTGATCCAGTACCAGGACGACATACTTCAGGTTATTATATTGTCTTTTAAGCATAGCTTTCTAGATCATATCCAATTTATTCGTAATGTGTTACCTGAGTCACCTCAATCAAAGTCTAATGATGACTTTCCAACTTAAAACACATTAATTTCATTAGAGCACATCAGTAGGTCGGTATTCAACATGAGGATATCCACTACCATGCACACTATCATTCATGACCATATTATCATATTTATTAATTACACCACAAAAAGTAGGATTGTTTGGAAATTTTGAGCCACAAACAGAATGTTTATTAAATTAAAACTTGATGAAAGCAGATTAAACACAATTGTTTACCTTGTACAGCTCTTCATCAAATTGAGCTAGCTGAGCACATTTAGCCATAACTTCTTTTCTCATGAAAAATGGAGTATGAAGCAGATTATAGTTCCTCTTTCTCAGGAATGTTAATCCAAAATTATATAGTGCAATATTCAAGAGGACACCCTCGTCTTTCAAATAAAAACCTCTACCTCCCGCCACTGTAGCACCTACAAAACCAGCAGTATAGAGCGCAGTTAGAACATCAATTAAGATCATCAGCTAGAGAATGTAACATTATTAATTTACAAGACATGTCTAGCTCATCAATAATAGGCAGTCTTTGGTTCACTAGTTGTCTGGTGTACTAATAGCCGGTTTCACATTTTTAAATGCCAAATTGCCACATAACCATACTCCCCTCCTCGCTCAATTTTCTCAATTTTTAAAGCTCTCTTCCTCAACTTTTCATTTATGTTACATAAATACATGCATACATGCATGGATGGCGTCACCTACCCAAAAAGGAAATTCATCCCATGCTCTCCTTAAAAAGTTCACTCCCCATTAATTTTTATGATTGAAACCGTTCATTTTGATTTTCATATACTAAACCCCCAATACACCAACGATCTAGTGAACCTAAAGTGTGTTGTTCATCGATCTAATTGTCACAAAAAGTTCTATTACCACGACACCATTAAATTCGCAATGCCTTGATCAACAAGAAAAACACTTTGATTCACTAGATCTTTAGTGTATTGTGGCTCTACAATATGAAGAATAAAATGAACGGGTTAGGTCATGAAGAAAAGTAGTAGAGTGGACTTTTTAATGGAAGTATAGGAGAGATTTCCTCATTAGGTAGCTAATGTGCACACTTGTGTAATTGATGAATTTGGTACCAATGACCTCCTGAAATCCAATGATTTAGTAACATGTCAAAAAACACTTTTACAGTTTTTGAGTTATGGGCCAACAATGTATATCAATTAAATTTGATAACTAAGTGCCTAACACTCTCTTAACCTACCCCCTTTGTCAAGAAGATATTTTTCCAAATTTTTTATTTAACCTCGGTGCTTTCCCCAGCTGATATCAAGGTATTTAGCAAAGGTTACATAATTCACAACATTGTTTGCACTTTTAGGGCCTTATCATTTGCAAATAGTTGAATGCCAATATAGTTGTTATAATAATAGCATAAGCTCTACCATGTTACCATTTTAGTTTTGTGGTACTGATAATGTTTTTAATTGTTCTTCTTTACATGTCAGGCTATAATTTTAATGATAAGGTTTTAATACTCATGGTAGCATTTCAAAACGGGGCCTAGACTCCGAGAACTGCTGAAAAGGTATTTCTCTTCTAGATTTGACTGAGGATAGCAGGTGAAGACTTATGAAAGGCAATGTAATACGTGAAGAAAAATTTGTGCATTGATGCACATATTCCCATTGTATATATTAAATACAATGCCAATCATAAGGATGCACAACAATGCAATAATCCTTTAGATGCAGACCATATAAGTTATATATATAAGTACTCAGCCTATCAATAAAAAAGAATATATTTTCAAAGTTCTAATAGATTATGTTACACTTCTTGGATACTTAACACATCTCTTAACCTAACCCTTGTCAAAAAGACATGCTTTTCCAAATTGCTTTACCTTGGGTGGTCCCCCCAAAACGATATTGAGATATTGAGTAACCATTAAATAATTCATAACATTGTTTGTACTTGTAAGGCTGACATTTGCAAACAGGTGCATGCCATATCGAAATGATTTCTGTCTATCGGATAGTATATATCGGATGATATATTTGGATATATGAGATCATATCTGGAGTTTTTATTCAGTGTGATGTATATACACTCTGTGATGTATATACACTTTCTTATTGATAGCTCTAAAGTTCTAAATGACATATATCTAACAAAAATGTCAATTACATGCATGCAATGTTGTACAAGTATCATATGTTGGCACAATCAAGGTGACCAAGAATGCAAATCACTTTGGGGTGTGGAACGAAAACTAACTAATACGTAGAACATAACTGGTCCACAACATGGTACAATGAAGATATGCTTCTTTGGATGCTTCATGAGGACAAAATATATTTATAAGAAACAAGAAATA
Source organism: Scilla litardierei (assembly GCA_030789695.1). NCBI lineage: Eukaryota > Viridiplantae > Streptophyta > Magnoliopsida > Asparagales > Asparagaceae > Scilla > Scilla litardierei. The sequence goes on from CM061135.1 coordinate 146,057,167, forward strand.
ATTTTTTAAAATATTGATAAAGATTTCTTGTATTTTTATACTCTTATTTATGGTTATGTATGTATATAATATGGTATATTACAAAATTTACTAAAGGTGTTCCTCTTCTTGGTTCCAGTGATTGTTTTTAGTCTAAAAAGTCACTAAAAATCTCAAAAATTGATCTTGTCATTCCAAATCGTCAATGTATCCCAATTTAGAACATTGGATCCAAATCGAGAATCATGAGGTGTTGGCATTTTCAGGTAACACTGAGTGCAAAGCAACAAAATAAATCATGAAATTGAAACATAGTCAGAAAAAATTTCAATTAAATTACTCAATATGACAACACTGTATTTACTACGTGAATTTGGATGAATGCAAGAAGAACATAAATGAGATAAAATCCTCACACAAAGTTCCCATCGTTTGGTTTTAGAATCTTCAAAAACACAAAGAAAATTAAAGAAGGGGTCTGGTTATCATTTTAGTTTTGAAACTTATAGGTTACTAACCACTTGGCTCAAACTTAAAAATTTAGAAGAAACAAACTAAAATCATGAGCTTTACTGATAAAAAATTTAAGAGACTTATGTGATGAGGCTAACTCACTAATTCCTTCACGTCTTTGATTAGAGCCTCTTTTACCCAAAGCACGTGGGTGAATATCGATTAGGAAGCTTTCTTCATGCTTTTACCCCGATTCAACCATGTATTCCTTTTTTTCATCTGTTCAAGTCTTCCACAACGTCAATTGCACTTTGTCGTCAGTTATTTGTCGCATTACTTGTGCCAGATTAAGGCATAAGTGAGAGCAAGGACATGAAGATAACTAATTTGAGAAGAGAGCTGAGACTTGTGTGACGTTAGGATTTAGGTTTAACGTTTGATGTGTAACAGGTTTAGCTTTTAGTGAGTAATGTGTATTTGAAATTTAACTGAAAAACCGAACCAATAGCAACAAGTCAGTATATCGTTTGTAGAGAAAGAGAGAAAGACGCTTTTAAATGATATATCAGCTTATATATCAATCGTATTGGACAGTATCTGGAACAGCAAGCATTAATACACAATTTTCCATTATCCGTATAAATGTCATTACATTCAGAAGAATGCACAACAATACAATAATTCTATAAGTGCAGATAAAGAGTTTTCATACATGAATCCTTCAATCTAACAAAAAATGAATGTATCGCCTACAAATCATAATAGAATGTTAAAGTAAACAATGTTTATTGAGATGTAACCCTGCTAAACATTCTATAATTCGTCCAACATTAGAATAAAAATGAAATATTCCTGCAATCAGCATCTTCAATTCAATTCCCACCCACCCCCTCTCGATTTGTGACATTTTCTACATCCTAAACTCTAATCTAAGACAAAAATATAATGCTTCAATGCCCCTATAAATCATATGGGCAATAAATTTCTAAGAATAGTCACATTCAACAAAATAAATAAAAGGTACAATTCATTGATTGTGGCTTTAATGTTAAATCAAAATGGCATCTAAGTTACAATTCTTCAGACATCGGCATCTTAAAGATGATATAACTTTCAGAAAGATAATCTATTTGTTCGTTTGTCTTTCTCCAAAGAAAATCATGAGTTGCCTATAAAAAATAAAAAAATGTCGAACCGACGCAATAATAAGCAGTGGGGAAGGAAGCATGGTCTTATCAGTCTGGAATTCCAATTACAATACATATTCTTTTGATTTAATGCATTAAGTAAGCCAACTACAATAAGAAAGTACGCGGAATAAACATCATACCATTCTTGAGATCCGCAATGCCAAGCATCTCGACGAGATCCACATGATTTCTCAACTTCCCTTCCGTGCGGGGATCCCCCCAAGTTTTCTCCACCCTATTATTCGCCTAAAATAATTTTGAAGTTCATAGGCATAGACACATTATGAATCAATCAATTTTATAATCAAGTCACGGCAATCACTAGCTATAAAGCAGCGCATCTATAAACCAACCTCATCGTTGCTCACTGGAACCGAATCGTGGACGAGGTTCCCAATTGTCATGAGCTTAGCATCGAGCTCCGCCTTGGCAGCCTTCACATCCTCATCCTTCTCCGCCATTTTCTTCTTGTGGTCGTCTGTACCCTTTATCGCCTCCGTCGCATCCTCTTTTGCCTAGAATCAAGATTCCAGCTTGATCAAAAAAAAACCGTCGAAATCCTTTTTTTTTTCAAGAGACAGGAAGATAGAGTAACGGTAACGGACGATCTTGAGGCGGGCGATCTCCTTGGTCAGCCTGTTGAAGTCCTTCCTGAGATTGTCGAGCTCAAATTGGCGCTGGCGCCAGGCCTTATCGAGGGCGATGACCTCGTCGACGACCTCTACGCTGGCGAATCTCCGGCGCTGGGACTCGCGGATGCGCTCGGGGTCGCCGCCCTTCTCGACGCGGAAGAGATTGATGTCCAGCATCCCTCCTCCTAATCCTGCTTTTGCTCCGAAATTTCCCTCGCTGCTGCTGCAGCTGCTGCTGCTGGTGGATGATCTCAGATAACAATGGCAGCAACGGAGGAGGCCACGAGCTGACGACTGTTTGAGTGGGCGGACTAGGGTTTTCATTTAAGGATGAAGGTGTCAAATTTTATTTATATCTGGCACGTTATTCGCTGCTGCGCACTTGGGAAGCGGATTGGGTCCATATTCTGACCAATGTGGTTCTACCCCTCCCCTGGCCGAGTCCACAATCCGATTGACCTTGGTCTTCGAGACACTCAACCTCTGATTGCTATGGATAGTCTCTCTTATTATGAATAATTTATCATGTTTTATCATTTATCATGTATCCTATTTTTGTATAAACAATCTATTATATCTATTATACATTTGACACCGATTTTTGAATTTTAGGGCTGACTAGGACAAGATAAAGAGTGGCTGAGATTTGATCTTGGTAAATCAACGGTTGAGATTGGATTTTGTGAAAATTTTTGGGAGAAAATGCCTTGGGAATATAAACTTTGAAATTAGAAGTGCATTGGAAAAGAGTGTGGAAATTAAATTTGGGGGGAAAAGTGCATTAGGAAATATTGTGGAGATTAAATTTGGAAGAAAAAGTGCATTGGAAACCTAAACTTTGAAATTAAAAGTGCATTGGGAAAGATTGTGGAGAATCATGATCCATTAAATTAAACAAAATAAAAAATTTAGCGTAAAACAATTTAGCGGAACGACAAATTAGCGTAAAAATACATTGATGTTTGTTGTCTTCGGCGCCCGCTAAATTTTTTTTCAAAGATTTGTTATTCTGCGTCGAAAGCGCGGGCGCCAAATTTGTTGTTCAACACCGAATTTGTTGTTCGACGCCGAATTTGTTGTTCAACACCGAATTTGTTGTTCGACGCCGAATTTGTTGTTCCATTGTTCTGGGCCAAAGGCGCGGGCGCCGAATTTGTTGTTACAAAGATTTGTTGTTATGCGCCGAAGGACCGGACGCCAAATTTGTTGTTCGACGTCGAATTTGTTGTTCCACGCCGAAGACGCCCGTGCCGAATGTGCCCGTGCCACTAAATATTTTTACGCTAATTTATTGTTCTGTTTAATTTTGGCTGTGTAAATAATTTTTCGGGGAACAAAAATTTGTCGGTGAAATGTTAAATGAACCGTGCCCGCAGGCACGGGTTATGACTAGTCTATTATACATTTGACAACGTTTTTTGAATTCTAGGGCTGACTAGGACAAGATAAAGAGTGGCTGGGATTTGATCTTATGAAATGGAAGGTTGAGATGAAGCTTTAAAACCATGAATGGGACCCTTGAAATTTGGTCCAGCCTTGAAATTTGGGCCAACTTTGAAATTTGGTCCAGCTTTGAAATGATGAGAGCTTTGAAATCATGAATGTGAGCTTTGAAACTTGGTCCACCTTTGAAATTTGGTCCACCTTTGAAAGCAGCCAGTGAACATGTTTCAAGATGAGGCGTCCGCTAAATTTTCTTACGCTGATTTGTTGTTTCGAGCCGAATTTGTTGTTCTACGCTAATTTGTTGATCCACGTCGAATTCCGTGACGAAGGGGCCTGCACCGAATTTGTTGTTCCGCGCAAAAGGCACCGAATTTGTTGATCAACGCTAATGCACTTTGGTTATTAAAATGTGTGCGATGACTAGCGGCCGAAGGCGCCCGCTAAATTTTTGTTCGTTTAAATTTTGACAGGGGGAATAATTCTTGGGCGCCCGTGCCGAGAATTTTTGTTCGTTTTAAATTTTGACAGGGGGAATGAATCGCGTCCGAGGGCGCCCGTGCCGAAGCTACATTTTTGTTCGTTTGAATTTGGGAGGGAGAAATAATTTTTGGGGAGAACAAAGATTTTGCAGGAAAATCTTAAATGAACCGTGCCCGCGGGCACGTGTTATGACTAGTTTTTCTATAAATAAAGGTGTGCGATCTTCCACATAAAATAATTCACAACACGTTATCTGTGACCTCCCACATAAAATAATTCACAACACGTTATCAATATACTCTTCTCTGAGAGTATGAGAGACTGGAAAGTGCGAAAGTTTTGGCGTACGCCGGATGATCGAGATAGCGTTGTTGTTCGCGCACGAACGATCAACGAAATCAAGTGTTTGACTCAATCAACCATGAGGTACATTTAGAAACCCGCAAAATCTTATCATGATCATGATTTTGCTTGCACAGAGATACTCAAGATCGAAAAAGAATCCTTGGGCTTATGGGCGGCGGCTGATTAGCCACCTAAGTCAACTGGCGGCCCGCCCCACTAAATGCGCCGGCTAGAGTAAGAAAAAAAATTAGTTACGTGCGACGACCTCTGGGTCGTCGGATCCATGTGGCGTGGCGGCCTCCGAGCCGCCAACACCCTCCCCACCATCACCCGCCGCCGCCAAGCGGCGGCGCTACCCCCTAAGACCTTGATCTTTACTTTAGATGGAGGCAAAATTCCGAATGTTGTGCTCAGTGAGCAAAATTTGAAGCGATAAGCAAAATTACTTAGTCAAAAATTTTACCAACACAATAAACAATTTTGATCTACACACTCATCACAAACAACAGGTCAATTTAGACTCAGAAATTTCTGGGGTTTTAAAATTGACAGTGTGGTTATTTTCCGAAAAATTAATGCGGGCGAGCAGTGCTTTTTGTGATTTTTTTTAAAAAAAAATCTGAACAAGAGGAGCAAAGAAAGGGGGTGGAGATTGATGGTTGCCGGTGGAAACAATGGCCACCGTTACTGCGTCTCCTTCATCGTCTCTCTCCGCTGCCCACTGCCTATCACCCTTCAACAACAACACTTCTCTCTTGTACCCGATCAATGTCAAAAAGAAATCAAGGAATCAGCGTCTCTGCATCATCGTTCTCTCGTCGTCGTCATTATCACCGCCTGCGGCTCGGTCGGCGGCAGCAGACAAGGAGAAGGAGAGGAAAGCTAGGGAGAAGAGGGAGGATGCTAACCGCAAGATCGCATCGAACAAGGCAATCTCCATCATCTTGAGGAGAGAGGCCACCAAGGCCGTCATCGAGAAGAAGAGGGGTGTCACCAATTCCAAGAAACTCCTCCCAAGGACGGTTCTTGAGGCGCTTCATGAACGCATCACGACCCTCCGCTGGGAATCCGCTCTCAAGGTCAGTCCCTCGCTTTGCCATTCACCATCCCTTCACAGTGGCATTTATGCAAACACTTTGTAGACTATATCCAGAAAGCCAGAATTTATAAGAGAATGCAACAAAAAGATTAAAAAAAAACTATTGCTTGCTTGCTTTGAAGCCCGCACAAACTCTTTGTAGACAATATCCAGGATTGCATGCAATACGATTTGGCCATTTTTGGTAGTTCTGCCAGAAGATCGACCACTGTGCTATTGTTATATCAAAATATGGAGAGAGCCCTGCATGTTTGAGCAATAACATGCGCTTCCTCATTGGTTGTTTCTCCTCGAGACTTCAACTGACACATGCCTATTACAACGAAGAATCGACAGTCCTTTACAATGTGGCTCAATCTCCATGGTGGTCTGTACAATGTTTGGATGGCAGTGCTCCAACCAGATCCATCCACATCAATGTTTGATTTTGCTTCCCGGCGTTTAGACCAACCAACCTGCTCAGCTTGTGCTCTGGTTTTCTTGGATTCATTTCTAAAAAGAAGACAGTCGCAATCTGCACAGTGATGGTATTGGAGAAGCTGGGTGTTTTGGCAAGGTCCAAATTACACATTGCCTTATATATCATCCATATCTTCATGGCACCAGTAATAACTGCATGCACAGCGACGATGATTCGATTATATTATGTAGTTTTAACCAATTTCATACCTCAGTCGCTTCAGAGCAATGCAGCAAAAGGTGGGATATCGATTCAGCATTTTGTAAGTACACTGCACACATTGTTGGTCCCTGGAATCACCCTTTCTACTCATTTGTCATAAGGGCTACCTTTAGACACCACCGTAGGAAAGGCCAAACTCACGGCAAATGTTTAAAATAGCATAGCGGTTGATGTAGCGTTAGATGTGTTGGATCATGTGGATGGACAGATGGACACTAGAAGAGGATGAATGCGTCTTTAAAATTAATCCAAACAAAGAAATATCAAATAGAGTTATCAATTTGAATTTTTCACAACCAATAATCAATAAAATCCCGTCGAATAAAATAATATAAGTTATCACAATATAAAGGAGTAAAGAGATAAGTAAATCAGATAATCAATTATAAACACAGAGGCATATTCTAGTTTGCTCTCATTGACCTACTCCAGTCTCTAAGTCTCTAAGCTCTCCGCCTGAGTTTTTTTTACTAAACCCTTTTACAAACCCGCAATAGATAACCTTGTAATTTGGCAAACACCCTTGCCAATTGCTCTCAAACCGAGAGTTAACACCACCTCAAATACCAAGGCAAAACTTTGAAAGAGAAAATGATACAAATCTTCTATAGTCTTGAATATATGTGTTTGTGGATAAATTGATGGCTAAGGAGAGGGATTTTTATTCTATATGATAGAGAATTAGAGAATAGAGAAATGGGACTTTCCTTTTTCTTTTGGCTCTAAAAGAATATGAGAGATCAATGACTATTTTGGCCAAAGATGTAAATTTTCTTTCTTCTATTTCATGTCCTAACACTTGAGAATTATCCCATATTTATATAGGAAAAAACTATGAAAAGAGATTACCAAAACACCCCTTCAAACGGTTAGTTAACGGCTAGTTTCTGAAGGTCAACACAGCCAACAGTAACATTATTAGTCGGCCGACAAGTCATATTGGTCGACTAATAGATTTTAAAAAACTGGGCTTTAATGCCCTGTTAGTCGAATAGTGAGGTCTATTATTGACTAATAAAAGGAACTAGTTGATCAATAGCATCTATTAGTCGACTAAACTGAGCTCTGAAAAACTAGTCCGAGTTTCTTGAATGTATTAGTCGACGGATAATTTTGGTTGGTCGACTAATGGCTGAGTTAACTAGGTTATGATACTCTGACATGCTAGTCAACTAGTCTACTATGTTGGTCGACTAATGGTCTTTAAAAACATAGTTTTGAGTTGAAAACCAAGGGTTTTGTTATGGTTTGAGTTCATAATGATTTTAAGTCTTTATTCTTTGGTTTCAAGTTTTGTGTATGTGTATCTTCAATGCTTTACAAAGATCTATGTCAAGAAAAATAGAATTACTTAAATGAATATATTCACAATCGTGTTGCGCTCTTTGATGTCGCTAATATTCTAGTCCTTGTTGTATGTCCTTGAGCTTACGTGTCAAGGCTCGAGATTTACATATCCTAATAGATGCACAAAAACACATTAATGCAAACATAATATTTGATCATCATGAAAACATATATTGTAGCACTCTAATATCCAACATTCTCCCCTTCTTTTTATGATGACACACACACACACATACACATGTCAAAGAACAAAAAATTAAAAGATTTATACATACTCCCCCTGAATTTTAACACTCTCTCTGAAACAAAAAAATTTCTTTTAGATTTTTATTTTCTACAACTAATTTTTCATTACTCAAATGAATATCATTTAATTTAGATAGAACGATACTATGTTCATTGGTTAATTTATCATGATCTACTTTTAATGACTTATAAGTTTTGTTAAGACTTTTATGCCTACAATACAAATCAATAAAAGTTTTTAATAATTTATCAAGTCGGGTTCGGATGATACCTTATTGTCATGTACCATGAAGCACATGTTTGCACTCTCTTCTTCTTGTTTATCTTCGGATGATGAGTCATCCCAAGTTGCAACATATATATTTTTCTTCAACTTTTTTCTTCAACTTTTTTGGTTTGAAGTTGATTCTCTTGTAGTTTAATCTGGGGCACATATTCTTCATATGCCCTGATTTGTTGTAATGGAAACATAAAGGTAAATTGTTAGTTAATTTAACTTTAGAATCATATTCACTTTTAAGGAACTTTTTAAATTTCCTTACAAGCATATCAATTTCATCATCTTTGTCGTTCGAATCTTTAATGTTAGAAGACGGATGGAATGAAACGTTTTTCTTCTTTGGGGCATTTTCTTGTCTTCTCTCCTCAAGTTGTACTTTGTACGTCATAAGGTTTTCTATTAGGTCCTCTATGATCAATTTCGAGAGATCATTGTCTCCTCTTTCATCGTTATCTTCTTCTCCCATTCAAGAGTGAGAGCACGTAGGATCTTTCGAACCATTTCAGTTTGAGTATATATATTACCCAACGTGGAGAAAGAATTTGTGATGTCAGTTAGGCGAATATACATCTCCGAGATGATTTTTTTCTTTCATTTTGAATAGTTTGAACTTGTGAACTTGTGTACAAGAATGGAGATTTTAGATTATTTTACTCTAATAGTGCCATCGTGTGTTATCTCGAGGATATGCCAAATTTAGTGTGCCGAAGTTGCGATGGACACTAAGTTGAACTCGTTGTTGTATATAGCACAAAATAAGGCATTCATGTCCTTTGTGTCGACTGTTGCCCTAGCTTTCTCTGAGTCTGTCCATTGTGAATATAATGTGGACGGTTTGGTATAGGTTGACTCCAAAATGTTTTAAGGCTTGTAATTGATGGATTGGAGGTAGATCATCATCATCCTCTTCTACTAGTTATCGTTTGAGCTAGTGAACAACGGTGGTCAAGTTGTGGAGTGTCTTTCGAGTAATTATGAGCTCATGGTTGTCGATAACATCCTTTAATACCACTTTGATACCTAATGTTGGTATCACTAGTCGGGTTCTTAGCTCTGACTTTCATAACCAATAATCAATAAAATGTAGAGCACAATATAAAGGAGTGAGACAAGCAAATCAACTAATTAATAGTAAATAGATCCTAGTTCGGTCTCTCTGACATATATATAGCACAAAACAAGGCATTCATGTCCTTTGTGTCGAGTGTTGCCCTAGCTTTCTCTGAGTCTGTCCATTGTGAATATAATGTGGATGGTTTGGTATAGGTTGACTCCATAATGTTTCAAGGCTCGTAATTGATGGATCGGAGGTAGATCATCATCATCCTCTTCTACTAGTTATAGTTTGAGCCAGTGAACAACGGTGGTCGAGTTGTGGAGTGTCTTTCGAGTAATTATGAGCTCATGGTTGTCGATAACATCCTTTAATACCACTTTGATACCTAATGTTGGTATCACTAGTCGGGTTCTTAGCTCTGATACCAAATGTTGGATTAAATGGACATTAAAGGGGGGTGAATAGTATCTTTAAAATTAAACCATACAAAGATATCAAAGAGAGTTACCAATTTGAATCTTTCATAACCAATAATCAATAAAATGTAGTGGAATAAAATAGATGAGTTAGCACAATATAAAGGAGTAAAGAGACAAGCAAATCAACTAATTAATAGTAAATATAGGGAAGATCCTAGTTCGGTCTCTCTGACATACTTCGGTCCCCAAGCTTCCCTCTTGAGATTTTTCACTAAACCCTCTTGCAAACCGATAAGAGAAAACCTTGCAATTTGGCAAACATATTTGTCAATTGCAAATCCTAATCTCAACACGCTTGAGATTGGAAACCTCTCAAACCAAGAAAAACCACACATCAAATTCAGAGGCAAAAATTTTGAAAGAGAAAAGGATGCAAATTATATATAGCCTTGAATATATGTGCTTATAGATACAATGGTGGCTAACGAGAAGGATTTCTATTCTATATGATATAAAATTAGAGAATGGAAAAATGTGACTTTTCTTTTTCTTTTGGCTCTAAAAGAAAATGAGAGATCAAGGACCATTTTGGCCAAAGATATATATTTTTCTTCTATTTTATGTCTTAACATCTGAGAATTATCCCATATTTATAAAAGGAAAAATTACGAAAAGAGATTACCAAAACACCCCTTCAAATGGTTAGTTAACCGTTAATTTCTGAAGGTCAATGTAGCCAACGGTAACATTTTTAGTTGACTAACAAGTCCTATTAGTTGACTAATGGATCTCAGAAAAGCCTGGTTGGAATGCACTATTAGTCGATTAGTGAAGTCTATTAGTCAACTAATAATATTAGTCGAGTAATAATATCTGTTAGTCGACTAAACTGTGCTCTGAAAAACTAATTTGAGTTTCTGGAATGTATTAGTTGACTAAAAGTTTTGGCTGATCGACTAATGTCTGAGTTAGCTGGGTTATGATGCTCTGACACACTGTGACACTTGTCGACTAGTCTACTATGTTGGTCGACTAATAGTCTTCTAAAATCGTTTTCAGTTGGAAATCAAGGGTTTTGTTATGGTTTGAATTCATAATAATCCTAAGTCTTTATTTTATGGTTTCAAGTGTGTGTAGATATATCGTTAAGGCTTTACAAAGTTATATGACAAAAAATAGAATTACATCAATGAATAAAACCATAGTCTTGTTGCGCTCGTTGATGTCGCTAATGTCCAAATCCTTGTCGTCCATTTTGAGCTTACATGTCAAGGCTCGAGATACACATCTTCTAATAGTTGCACAAAAACATGTTACTGCAATCATAATATTTGATCATCATCAAAACATATATTAAGGTACTCCAATATCCAACACAATGGTTTAAACATCATATAATGACAGATACACGGTAGGCTGAGAGAGTAGCTGAGGGATGGGAACAAAGATATAGGTGGAAGAGTGAGGGAGGGATGTTGAAAGAGGAGGGGGAGAGACAAATAGAAGATTAAAAGGGGGAAGCGACCAAGAGGACATAGAGAGCAGCGAGAGAGACTAAGATCATCATCGTTGTTGTTGTCGATTTTTTACCAAATTTTTTTACCGACGATCATTAACCAAGGGGAAAAGAGAGTCAAAGAATTCTCTCTCCTTTGAAGTTCGTTGAAGAGCTTGCCTTCGATTGCATCTTGCCGTCAACTTGCCACTTCATACGCATGCTCTGATGGAGTCACCGCTCCAAGCCATAGCTCCAAGAAAATTGAAAGAGGTATGATGCCCTCTATCTGATCGGGATCGAGATCATATAATAAGGGTTGGTTTTCTCGTAGCTATGCTGTCGCGTAGCGTATGTTATAAAATAGCAATGTGCTACACCATTATAGCATTATTTGATTACGCTACAAAGCATAGGGCAACCGCTACACCATGTAATGCCCTACACTTTGCCATAATGTGTGCTTTTTAATACATTACTCATGGCTTAATATACTTCCTGGCCCATAATCCCTTGTAAGGTGGAACTTCATGCAATTGCAAGACTCTGTAATCTGGTCGGCTCGTGAACTCTCCATGTTTATCCTATATCCGCATAGGGGTATCGCTGTCTCTGATACCAGGTTGACGAATGGAGTCTCTGTAATGGCTCTAGCAATTGGTTCCTAGAAAATGGACTTAATTTTTTCAACATCTTAATTTCCAGACGCATGGTCAATCAACTGCGTCACTGTAGTAAAGTCTTTTGGGGCTCTCGAAGCTCTTTAGATTAGAATTAGCATAGATTCCACCATCAATTTCAAAAATGTTTATATATCTCCTTTGACAACTCGCCAGCACACCCTCTCCATAGTGTGAGCTGTTGGAGTTTTGTGTGGGGGTGAGAAATGAATGATTTTTGTAAGAATGTGCATTAACCGGTTTCACCCATAGCTTGTTCATATTGGTAAGAATCAGCCAACCAATCTTTAGCAACAAGCTAATGTTTGACATTGTTTATATGCCTAAAACCTAGGTCCCAGTTATTTAAAGGAAGTTCTAGGCTTTGAGGAAAAAAAATGTCAACATACTGCACTGTAATATCAAAATAAAAATATATAAATAAAATATATAAATTCACATAATGCCTTCCATTTCTACAAACGCAGCCTTTGGAATTATTCCCATGCCCATTGGAATTTGCGGATAGATGCCAATGAAGATTTGATTAGTATCTGTCTTCTTGCAGCCTTTGCCTATAAGAAAGATTGCTTATTTAGAAATAATTAATCACCTTTCCCTGCCATTAAGAATAAAGGAAAAGGACTTGCTTTGCCATTTATTTGTTTTGGATGAGGCTTCACCAGAAAATCAACTAATTTTCAACAAACATTAGATGTTGATGTTATTGCTCATCGCTTATGCCTTGAATTACACAAATCATGCACTGTGATCATTGTCTTCATGAAATTTAGTACAGATATCAGAACAAATTAACACACACCCCACTGTGTTGACATCATCTACAAGTTGGCAAACGTGCGCGCACAAACAGACACAGTTAAAGATTGGAATCCCAAATCGGAACTCCATTCCGTTGGGTGTGATTTAACACATTTAAACTACCTATAAATGAAAATTCAAATAATTTTGATGAACTTCACCTATGCAAAAAGTGACAATAAATTCATTTTTAATTTTGTCATAAAATTGATTAATTTTTGCCACTTGATGCATAGATAAAGCACATCGAAATCATTTGAATTTTTATTTTTGGGCAGTTTAAAAGAAAGAAAGAGCGTTTATATATAAGATTATTGTATATGTGCTGTTAGTGTAGGAAATTTCATACGTTGACTGCACAAAAAAATCACATCTCCTTATTTTTTTTGAATTTTTTTTTTGAAATTTTTTATAGGAATGATGTTCACATTTTTAAATCTCAAAACCACAAATATGGGTGAACCCTAAGGGGATTTGACCCTTGATTTACTCGTTACAAAAAATTCTATTGTTTCTGAAACGATTGATTTTGCAACATTGGATCCAGGGTCAAACAACATTGGATTCACTTGATTTTTGGTTTGTGACCACGCATGATGAGTAAAACACATCTGAAATTTTTAAAAAAAATAAATAGAACTGATGTATATGTATGTTTGCATGGGTTATTTTTTTGCGCTGATAGCACTTGTACATTATTTTGTATACATATAGATCACTGCACGAAAAGATTTTTAATTAATTTATTTTTTTTCAAAAGTTTTTTATTGGTTTATCTACACATAAATATACCTCAGAAAAAAATATTGGATGAAAGTATGTGTGCATTCTCCGGTCATGAATGTATATATGTACCTTCCTTTCACATTTTCTTATCAGTGCCTTTCTTTTCATTCATAACATGTGTTAGGTGTTTGAACTGCTTCGGGAGCAGCTGTGGTATAGGTCCAATCCTGGCATATACATAAAACTCATTGTGATGCTTGGAAAATGCAAACAGCCTGAAAGAGCTCGTCTACTCTTCCAAGCCATGGTTGATGAAGGTTGCATCATAAACCTTGAATCTTACACTGCCCTTGTCTCAGCATACAGCAGGAGCGTCTTACTTGATCAAGCATTTTCACTGCTTGACAAAATGAAGCATACAGATGGGTGCCATCCTGATGTCCAAACTTACTCCATTCTCATTAAATCCTGCCTTCAAATCTTTGAGTTTGATAAGGCACAACTGCTCCTTTCGGACATGAAAAGCTGTGGAATCCGGCCTAATACTGTCACATACAACACACTGATTGATGCTTATGGTAAAGCAGGCAGGTATTCAAATTTAAATGCAAATTAGAGACATCACTAACACAATTGATTTCTCGCTATTTTAGTGATATATCATTGGCAATGGCAGATGTCTTTTCTTTATCCTCAATGAAAATTGTATTGTTATTTGCTTCTTACATTGGCATTGGCAGGTGTCACTGGTTTCTGTTTTGATTATAGCCCGGAATTGCCAAAAATCAGAGATTTCTGGTTATTTGTTTTATTTCTGTAATGTTAGTACCTAAGATTCAATCATATTTATATGAACACATATACGGAAAACACAAGAACACACAAAACTTGGTAACGCAGTTCGGTGCGCACACCTACATCTGCGGGACCACGCCCAGAAAAATCTGATTACTCCACTATATCAAAACGATTACAATAACTAATATTGCAATCTCATTAGGAGGAACACACTCCCCCGTAATATAACCCGCAATGGGTGATCCCAATCAACCCCATGGAGTAATCTCCGCAAGATCCACGTGTACGCAAGATCCCCATGCAACAACTGACTAGATGAAACTCCATTTGATCCCTACCTTCGTAGCCGTCAGCCTCCTTCCCGGGATGTAGAAACCGCAAGATCCCCTTGCATAAACCGACTAGATCAAACTCCATTCGATCCATACATGTGTAGCCATCGACCTTCGTTCGTAGATATCGATCACCAATCTTCACGAAAGAGATAAACCCGAGTAGAATTTGTATGAGTGCCTTATAAACCAGCCTCTATCAATTCAACAACTGTTTCGGGCAAACAGTTCAATAAAATCTCATGCAGATTTTCCGCCATATATCTAGGAACCACTTCCGGCAAGTAATCCCAAAAATCAAGGAACAATTTAGCCATTTCGGGTAAATAGTATAAACAAATCTCGAGCGGATATTTCTCCAATAAATGTAACAACTATCAAGATTACAACTGGATTCTGGGAGAATAAAATAGATTTGAACGAAGCAGCAAAATCAGATCTAAATACTCGAAGCCAGAAATTCTTCATCTGAATTCCAGATACTGCATGTTATGGACAATGTAATGACATGACTTACAACATGACTCATGCATGAACAGATCATGGTCAAATTCCTCAACCAATACACTCCAGAGCTAGTGACACTAATGCCAACATATAGCAATAGAAAATCAACCCAACAATCTCCACATTTAGCATTATGTGGCACAACCCAAGCACGGGCAAAAGGGCAAGCACATGCAAAAGTGCTCACCACAACAATACTCCTCCTTTGAGCCACAATAAGCCAATGGATACCTCAAGAAGTCGTAGCTGGACCCGGAGCAGTATCAGAGGTGCCTGCGGACGAAAAGACGCTAAAATACCCCTTAGAGCTTGAGCTCTACTGTAAAATGTAGCATTCTGAGCTTGTAAAACGACAATCTGACGAGCAATGTCTCTGAATGCTGCTTTCTAAATGGCAATGTCAGCTCGAAAGTGTGAAGCATATGGAGGCACTGAATCAGGTAGAGGATGCTCAAAAACAGAAATAGCTGGAGCATTGGCATGTGGAGAAGCGGATGTTGTGTCATGTGTTACAACATGTTACATAACATGAGCAGCCTGATAATCACTTGAGCCATCCTGCGGTGTCGACTCCTGTGTTATGACATCGTCTGCAAGATGACGGTCAGCGGGGGACAACTTCTTCATCAACAATAGAATCTGACAAGATGACATTAGGAATGTCCACAATATTTTCTAACCCACCAAACAGAAGTAGCTTAACTATTTGCATCATGTGGATCTGAGAAATCTGCAACAGCTTTCTGATATGCACAGACAGCATCAGATACAGACTTGGAAGAATCTGAGTCATCAAGAAGACAATCTCAGTTAACACCACAAACGAAGATGGGAGACCAGACTTAGCGGTCGATAGTAACAGTGTGTCCTCATCGATAAATCTAATACTTTCCAGCTGCCCTCCAGTATAATCCAAGTACACATCTCCAATGATCAATCCAGAACAATCAAACCGGGACACATCCAGAGACTCTCATCTCTCTCCCATACGACAAAATATTGCAAATAAATCCTCAGGCACAACGGAATTAGAGGAAGAAAAGTGTACCTCACATCTGATAGTAGACAACAAAAATGAAACAATATCCAGTGTAGTAGTCGAGCTATGAGAAGCCAAAAATAGTAGCTGGTGAGTTGAAGATATCGGCAGTGCTGACAGAGAAGCTTCGGTGGTCTGCATGTCAAATTTTGGAAAGATGGATGCGGTGGAACCGGCGTAGAAGTGGGCAAAATTTGGAAAAGTCAGCTGGAATGGGTGAAGAGACCGTGACAGCCAGATCGGCGGCGGATCGCTGTGCTGGAGAGGGTACAAGCGAAGATCCGATAGCACTGGCAGAGGATGGGCGACGAGAAGAGCGGTGAGATAATTCTCTGATAATTCTGTAGGAAGATTCATAAGAATTTGTAGCAGGTTGCTCACATTGATTATTGAGAGGAGATGTCGATTCTGGTGTCATAACATCTGCAGCAACATCTTTCTGTGTCGTATCCAATGTTATAATATCAGTCACAATATGAGGTGTTTTGTCTGAAGCTGCAGTGTTCAGATCTTCATTCATACAAGTACTAGAGCCTTATAACAGATAGCAGTTGTCAGCAGACCTCTTGCCCATCAGAGTACACTCTTTAGCATTAAAACCCAAGCATTTCTCCTTAGTAAATCTCACCAGCAACCCTTGATCACACAGCTGACTGATGCTAATAAGATTAGCTTTAAGATTTTCCACATGCAAAACATTCTTGAGTTTAAGAAGTCCGACTACATTCAGTTTTCCTTTTCCAACAAGCTTGCTCCTTCGACCAGCACCAAAAGTCACGCGACCCCTAGTATATACTTTGTAATCATCAAGAAATTCCTTGTTGCCTGTCATGTGCCGTGAACCGCCACTATCAAAATAACACATATTATCTGAAGATGCTATTAAAGTGTATAGGCCACCATGCTGGATATCTGTCTTCCTGACCTATTTTTTTTCACTCTCATGCCGAGATGACCAACTGTTCTGCCTTCCATGAAATGACGCATACGACTAAAGCAATTTCTCTTAGAATGACCAACAATTTTGCAGTATTCACACACTAGACTTTCACCTTTGACAGTTCTAGTTAGTTTCCTCCTACCATCATGGCCCTTGGGCTGACAAATTTTTTCAAGTTCTTTCGTGACTTGTATCCTTGTTGCAGTGGAAATGTTATAGTTAAATCCTCTATTATAGCCCCCTCCAGTACAATCTCCTGAAATCTTACCCATGTTCAATATATCATCTAGTTTTGATTTTCCAGAGTTCCACTTATTCAATGTGCATTCAGCTTTCTCTCTCTCCTAAGAAGAACAGTTCTGAAGGTACTCTCTAGTTCTCTAAAGTTTTGCTCCTCTATCAGACATTTGACTTTGACTTCATCCCTCCTTTCAGTCTTACATTTTCTTCTTTCAGCATTTTGTTAATACTGCAAATTTTCATCACTTTCCATACATCACCTGGTAAGCTGTTCGGGTATCTTCTTCACTAACTTCCTCATCGCTGTCAGCTTCAGAATCTGATTCGGTCGTAGATGTTGTGGATGATGTCGTCACTGGATCTGACATTACCTAATTTGTTGGCAGATGTCAAGACTGATGTTGTAACATCAGATCTAACATGACTCCTTGTGTTGTATTCTGATTGCTTCTTCATAGAGTCTGCAAAGACAACATAGTTACTGGTGATTTACTTATCTTCAGCACTCCACCCAGACTCATTTTCACTCCAGGTACTATTCAAGGACTTTCCTTTCTGCTTCTTCAGAGTGTTTGCACATTCAGCCTGAATATGCACATATCCCTCACACACTCTACACTGAATTCATTTTTCCTTTTCTTCTTCTGATCATACCTTTGATTTCAATTGAAGGATTTTCTAGCAGATGTATCGCTCGATCGAGGCACATTATTTCCTGTTCTGAAATTCTGTCCTTTACTACTAATCTTCTTAAGCATCCTACTGAAATTTTTAGTCAACAGAACAATATCCTCATCTAGACCCGACTCATCATCTTCTTTAGAGATATCACCAGAATTTACCTTTAAGGCCACCCCTTATCTCTTTTATTCTGTTTCAGATTCATCTTATACGTCTGTAGGGATCTCGTTAGTTCATCAAGTTTCATGATTGAGATATCTCTAGCTTCTTCAATAGCTGCTACCTTAGTAGAAAACCGTTTAGGAAGAGCTTTTAGAGCTTTACGAACCAACTTCACTTCTGAGTATTTTTTACCAAGTTGATAAGCCTCATTAGCTATATCTCTTAATTTCCCATTAAATTCAGCAGTGGTCTCATCTTCACCCATTCTTAATTCCTCAAATTGTGACGCAAGCATTTGGAGTTTTGAGACTCTTACCGTATTAGTTCCTTCAAGAACATTATGAAGAATGTCCCAAGCTTCTTTAGCATATTCACATGTGAAGATGAGTTTGAATTGCTCTTCATCCACTGCCGTGAAAATGGCATTGACGGCTTTAGAATTTCCAAGGGCTGCACGATCTTCATCTTGACTCCATTCTTTTGCTGGCTTGAGTGTTCCTTGCCATCTTTGTCAACTTCAACAGGTAGAGACCATCTTTCAACGACAACAATCCAAGCTTTTTCATCAAGCGATTTGATAAAAGTTTGCATCCTAGACTTTCAATATATGTAGTTTGTACCAACAAGTAGTGGAGGACGAGTAACAGAATCACCTTCTCGAGTTTTTACGATTGAAGTACTGTTAACCCAAGATCACACCCACTTTGACAACAAAGCAACACGGATGACATGCTCTGATACCAATTGTAATGTCAGTACCTAAGATTCAATCATATAACTATGAACACATATACGGAAAACACAAGAACACACAAAACTTGGTAACGCAGTTCGGTGCGCACACCTACATCTGCGGGGCCATGCCAAAAAATCAGATTACTTCACTATATTAAAACGATTACAATCACTAATATTGCAATCTCATTAGGAGGAACACACTCCCCCTTAATACAACCCGCAATGGGTGACCCAATCAACCCCATTGAGTAATCTCCGCAAGATCCCCATGCACGCAAGATCCCCATGCAACAATTGACTAGATCAAACTCCCTTTGATCCCTACCTTCGTAGCCGTCAGCCTCCTTCACAGGATGTAGAAACCGCAAGATCCCCTTGCATAAACCGACTAGATCAAACCCCATTCGAACCCTACCTGTATAGCCGTCGGCTTTTGCCCCTGGATATCGATCAACAATCTTCACGAAAGAGATAAACCCTAGTAGAATCCGCATGAGTGCCTTATAAACCAGCCTCCATCAATTCAGCAATTGTTCCGGGTAAACAGTTCAATAAAATTTCAAGCTGATTTTCCGTCATATATCTAGGAACCACTTCGGGCAAGTAATCCCAAAAATCAAGGAACCATTTAGCAATTTCGGGTAAATAGTTTAAACAAATTTCGAGCGGATATTTTCCCAATAAATATAGCAACCATCAAGATTACAACGGGATTCTGGGAGAATAAAATAGATCTGAACGAAGCAACAAAATCAGATCTAAATACATGAAGCCAGAAATTCTGCAACTGAATTCCAGATACCGCATGTTGTAAACAATGTTATGACATGACTTACAACATGACTCATGCATGTACATAACAGGGTCAGATTCCTCAACCAAAACACTCCAGATCTAGTGCCACTAATGCCAACATATAGCAACAGAATATTAACCCAACAGTTTCCTTTGACCATTGTTAGTTGAATAATGCAAGGAATGTGGTTTTGGCCGAAACCATTCGGTTTGGACCGTTTCGTTTTGGTTCGAAGGGGGACGATATGAAATTACTATTGAAACACTGAAACTCAGTTTTAGCCGAAACCTCATTCCTTACAATAAAATATAGCTTCGAGTTTAAATACACGAACATATTTGAAGCATATAGATAAAAAATATTTATTAACACTTTAAATATTATAAAAACCCTAAAATTTTATTGAAATTCTAAAATTTATATTATAAAATTTTCTAAAATTCATTAAATTTTTTAAAAATTATTATAAATTTATTGTTATAGAAATATATACATATAAATATAAATCTGAAACCGAAATTCAAAACGAAACCTACGAAACGAATGATATTGTTCAAGACCTAAAAATTTCCATCGACCGAAACCGATACCGAATTCTCAAACCTTGATATAATGAAATTTAATTAGGTATCTAAAGTGATTGCCATAAGACAGCTAGATCGTTCCATTTGAGGAATGTCTGTTGAGGTCTAAAAGCATAATAGAGGAAGACAATCCAAACAGAGGGAGAAAATATTCTTTGACACCAAATCTAGAAAGTTCTGCGAACTACATTGATTCAATGTCAGATGACCAAGTATATCTCATATATCAGGCCAAGTCGAGTTACAAGCAGAATATATGTGACACGGCATTGGAGAATAGTTTCTCCGCTGTTCTGATTGCCTTCCCCTTGGGTCTCACACCTCACATATTTTATGCCCAGACTTATGGAAAATGGAATACCCGAAGGGTTTGAAATAATTTGGGACATGTTTCTGGTGGAATTGAGAAATAACTTCCTTAGCTTGTATGGTACTAGGAGAAAGTCAAATAGAAAATTAAATAAATAAATTGTAAATCTGTTTCTCCCCTCTTCAAGGCCAGGGACGTTGTTTACCACTCAAAACCGGTAAGAAAGAAGACATGAACCTCTAATTCATTTTTCATTATTATCTTCCCCATCACTTGTATAAGTCAAGCAATGTGAAGGAGAGCAGTACCAAACACGGGGAAATGCGACCCAGTTCTAGTTTTAGTTGAATTTAGAAATGTCTTGGAAATGTGTATTCCTTTGATATGCGAACTGCTTTCGTACCCATCTTGGATACATCGATATATTTAATACTGTTTCTGTTGTGGTTATATTTGATCAAACTCTTATTTCTCTTGAAGGTTTGAGGAGATGGAATCAGCACTCATAGAAATGCTCCGAAATCGTGACTGTGAGCCTGACATTTGGACTATGAATGCCACCCTCCGAGCATTTGGTGGAAGCGGCCAGATCGAGACGATGGAGAAGTGCTATGACAAGTTCCAGAGCTCTGGCATCTCACCCAATATCAAGACCTTTAACATACTTCTGGATTCCTATGGAAAATCCAAGAAGTATGAGAAGATGAGTGCAGTGATGGAATACATGCAGAAATACTACTTTTCTTGGACAGTAGTAACATACAATGTAGTTATCGATGCATTTGGGAGGGCTGGGGATCTGAAGCAGATGGAGTATCTGTTCAGATTGATGAAGTCTGAGAGGGTCAAGCCCAACTGTGTTACTTTGTGTTCGCTTGTCAGGGCGTATGGAAGAGCGGATTCTGTCGAGAAAGTAAAAGCGGTCCTGAGATATACTGAGATCGGATGTGCTTTTGGATACGGTGTTCTTTAATTGCTTGGTGGATGCTTATGCGAGGGCGGGTTGCCTGGTGGAGATGAGGGATGTGCTGGAGATGATGAAGAGGAGAGGGTGTGCTCCTGACAAGATAACTTATAGAACCATGATCAAGGCTTATGTGAGCAGAGGTATCGACGACCAAAGAGTTCAGGATCTTCGGGATCTTTGCAGAGAAGAAACTGCCCTGCAGAGAAGCGACGAAAATAGTTTGCAAGCTTGAGCGCAAGCTGCAGTGATCTTGTAGTCATGTGTAGTAGAGCCTTTGGCAAGCAAATCATAAATTATACAAGTCTTGGCTCCAGCATCTTGTGATCTGCCCCTCAAATTTTGATCTTTGGGGGCAGACTTCCCTGTGTTAAATTTTAGACCCAGCTAGATGGGATTCAGGCTGCATGTATGTAACCTAGTTATTGCAACAGACTGAATTTATACTCTTTTTTCTCCATTAATTTATATTTTAGCAATTAACTTTTGGGTTCCATGCTGATTTGCCTGATGCAATTGCACCTTGAATATGAATGTAAGAAGGATAATATAATCTCTTTAGAATAATAGTCTCGTATTGGAAAATTAGAGGAAAAAAGTGAAGAACGTATGTTGAGCCTTTACTTATTGGCATAAGTTTTGATAGAATTTGGAATCTTTGTAATTTGGTATGTTTTATACATACACATATAGTAAACTCGATATGTGCTTTTAGCACAAGAAATTTCCTATGCTGACAGCACAAAAAGTCATATTCCTATGGTTTTTTTTGAAAAAAAAAATTTAGTGTTGTTATACACATTCTAAAACCCCAAACAGTCAAATATAAGTGAACCTTGGGAAATTTGACCATTGTTTCACTTACTACTTAGCTAACATTTTGCCCGAAAAGTGACAGATTATTCTACAGTGACTTCACAGATCTAAACACAGATTGCCCGAAAGATAGCTTAATTCCATGCACATATGACTATGTCAAACCATTAAATACTCAGAGATATTTGTTTGAACAACATAGTACATGTAATATGAAGGATATGCATATGTTTCTGTTCCATAACCCATTTTGCTAAGAGGTATGAAAGCATGAAATTTAATGAAAAATCCCTTGAGAAACGCAAAAATTTAATTTATCTTATATCATGAATTCTTACGAAGAATATTTACAGAAACAAAAAATGGTTTTTATTTTTATTGAAAAACATTCGAAAATATCAAAAGTTGTATCCTATCTTCGTTAAATACACACATGCCATATGAGAAAAATCATCAATAAAGATAAGAAAATGGCTATTACTAGAAACTGAAGTAGTTCTATATGAACCTCAAACATCTGACTGTACTAAGACAACGATGCCATAACAACATAGAAGTAGATGTGGTAGCGGCTGTATCGGCATGATAAGTCGCAATGTTTAAGAAATATAGGCCTCCTCTCTCATGCCTTAAATCAATTATCGTCCAAGTACTTATCATCGACTTCCTTCGGCAGAACAAAGATGTCTTCACTGGTCATATGCAGACATGCCAGGCATAGATCTTGAGGTTGCAGAACCCAGCTATACATCCGGTCTGCCAGAAGTGACAAACCTTTAACATCGAAACGAATTAAGCTAACAAAGGCGAGGTGGGCAAGCTCCTCTGCATGGACTTCATCAAGGAGGCGGCTTATCTAGAATGACTTGCCAATGTCGTTCTGATGAAGAAGGCAAATGGAAAGTGACAGATCTGTAGTGACTTCACAGATCTAAACAAAGCTTGCCCGAATTGATCAACTTGTGGCATCTGGTCATGAGCTACTAAACTTTATGGACATCTACTCCAGCTACAACCAGATTCAAATGCACGCACTAGATCAAGAGCACATAACCTTTTTGACAGACCAATGGCTATACTGCTACTAAATAATGCACATTAGTCTGACGAACACTGGGGCCACCTACCAACTGCTCGTTAACAAGATATTCATGGAGCGAATCAACAAAACTATGAAGGTGTATGTTGATACCATGCTCGTCAAGTCATTAGAAGTAGCTCATCATGTGGCTGTCTTGGAGATGACCTTCGCTATATTGTGGAAATACCACATGAAGCTTAACCCATGCAAGTGTGTCTTTGGCATTGATTTCAAAACTTTACTGGGCTTCACGTTCCACCATATGGGATTGAGGCCAATCCTGATCAGAAGATCAGCATCTTGATCAACATGCAACCTCCCACAAAGATGAATGATGTCCAATGCCTCATAGGATGGACGGCCGCCCTCAACAGGTTCATCTCCAAGGAAACAGATAAATGCCTACCTTCCTTCAAGGTGCTGAAGAAATAGGAGAATTTCCAGTGGATAGAATAGTGTGAGCTGGCTTTCACCCAGCTATAGGAGTACATGGGCCGACCTTCACTCATGTCCAAACCGAAAGAGGGCAAAACGATGCTCCTCTATCTCGATGTCTCCAAGAGCACGGTCAGCTTAGTCCTCATCCAAGAGGAAGGCGACATGCAGTGGCCATCTATTATGTCAGGTGATCCCTCTTGGATGCAAAGACAAGGTATTTGGAGATAGAGAAGTCGGCCCCGGCATTGATAGTCGTAGCTCGGAAGATCAAACCATACTTCCAGACACACACCATCGTAGTCCTGATGACCTACCCACTGCGCCAAATAATTCAAAGGCCTAACACGTCAGAACATGTCGTCAAGTGGGTGGTCTAGCTCAAAGAGTTCAATATCTAGTTCAAGCCGTGCACATCCATTAAGGGTTATGCATTAGCTGATTTTGTCATGGAGTACACATATAACCCTAGGTTCTCACCACAGGACTTGCTCGAGGATCGAAGGGTGTGTAGTATCTATATAGATAGTTCCTCCCTTAAGCAATCTTCAAGAGTAGGCATGCTTCTGGTTAGCCCTGATGGTATCCACCTCCATTATGTCTTCAGGTTCAACTTCAAGGCCTCCAACAACGAGGCTGAGTATAAGGCCATCATTGCAACGCTTGGATTCTCCAAGGAAGTGACTACGCATCAAATCATGGTTCGTTGTGACTCACAGCTCGTCGTCAACCAAGTCAACAATGAAGAAAGGAAGAAATTTTGGCCTATGTAATGATTGTCTCAGCTCTGCTGAGGGACTTCCAAAGCTCTCAGGGGGAGCAGGTTCCTAGAGCTAAGAATACAACTGCTGATGTGCTAGATCGACTTGTTATGGGGATTGACAACGAGCTCAAGTTCGACCCAATAGAGATCCTTTAACACCTAATGTGACTTGAGGGCGAGTTTGTCAACATCATGACAGTGTTAGCCTCATCCTGAATTGACCTTATCATCTAGTATCTCTGCCACCAGATCCTCTAGGAAGATAAAAATGAGACCAAGAAGTTGAGGTACATGTCGGCAAGGTACATGCTCCTTAACAATGTCCTCTACAAGAGGGGTCATTCTTCTCCCTTGTTGAGGTGCCTTAGCAAGTAAGAGATCCAACCTGTGATGGAGGACATACATGAAGGTGTGTGGGAGAACCACTATGGAAGCAGATCCCTCACACACAAGATCTTACGTGCAGGGTAATACTGGCCATGCTATAGGAGGATGTCAAGTTTTACGTCCAACGGTGTGATACCTGCCAACGCATCTCCAACATTCGAAGGCTGCACCCGGAGGAGTTGACATCCATCACCCAAGTCTGGTCATTAGCAAAGTGAGGGATTGATCTCATCGGACCCTTGCCCAAAAGAAGAGCAGGAGCTACTCACGCAATAGTAGCTATTGATTACTACACAAAATGGGTAGAGGTAGGTCCACTGTCATTCTTAACAAAGTCAAAGACCACCTTCATCTGGAAGGAGGTGATATGCATATTCAAAGTTCCACACTCCATAGTCATCGACAATGGGACACATTTTGAGCATAGTGCAAAGAATATGACATCCAGCACTAGTTCTCCACCCTTGCTCGCTCGCAAACAAATTGTCAGATCGAGTCGGCGAACAAAGACATCAAAAAGATGCTCAAGAAGAAGCTTGGTGCCAGAAAAGAAGCTTGGGTAGAGCACCTCCCATAGGTGCTCTAGGCATACTGCATGACTGGAGGAACTGGCACTTACGAGACTTCCTTTACCTTGGCATTTGGAGTTGACACGGTGGCGCCAGTTGAGGTCGATCTTACAACCTTCTGGATTAGACATTTCAATGAAGCTTCCAATAAGAAGGTCAAGGTTAGGCCCTTTGAGAAACGAGACTGGTCCTGAGGCGGGTCCTCCACATAGGAGACAAAACCGAGAAGAGCAAGCAACCTCTAGGGCTGAACTGGGAGGGGTCTTATCGCATCCAATAGGTTTTCATCTCATGAGCTTACAGCTAGACTCTGGAGGGCGTCTTGGTCAAAAATACATGTAATGCTGAACACCTTCGCAAGTACTACCCCTGATCGTGCACAAAATACCGACCTCAATAAGGTGCTCTTTTCTAAATGTTGTACACATGCTAGGCTCAATAAAAGTGTTCCAATTTTGGGCTGCAGAAAGTTATGCCTTCTTCTACTTGCCAAAAACCTCCAGCCCAGGCTAGGGCCCCTGCTGGTATGACCTCATGGACTCAGCTCTGACATCTAGCACTCGACTTTGGTCGTGCTAAGTCCAACCCCCGCTAGTCTGCCCTCAGAATCCCTTCGTTGACCTCTACCACTCGACCCCGGTGGTGCTAAGCCAAACCTCACTGATCAGACCTTAGGGACCTAGCACTCACCTCTAGCACTCGACTCCAGTCATGCTAAGTCGAAACTCCACTGGTCCGACCTTAGGGTCTCAGCACTAACCTCTAGCACTCGACTCCGGTCATGCTAAGTTCAAACCCTACTAGTCTGATCTCCTCTAGCACTCGACTCTGATCGTGCTAAGACCAAACCATGTTGGTCCGACCTCATGGTCCCAACGCTGACCTCCAGCACTCGACCCGGTCGTGTTATATCCAAAACCCACTGGTCTGACCTCAGGGTCCCAGCACAGGCAAACAACACTCGACTCAGGTTACACTGCCTCTAACAAAGCCCCCATCTCAGGCAGGAACCCCAGTTGGTCAGACCTCAGGGTCCTAGCACAAGTAACCAACACTCGACTCAGGTTGTGATGCTCTAACAAATCCCCCAGTCTAGGTTGGGGCCCCTGCTGGTCTGACCTTATGTCACGCCCCACTTCCAAGGATACCCGTGATTTTCAAAACTTCCCCAGATATTCCTAGAGAGGCAAGGGTGAAGAGAGAAGAAGAAATGGAAGGAGCACAACGAACAGACGTTAGCCATTGCGCACTTACTGGGATAGTACACGTACCACTCCAGAAAGAAAGAAATAACACAGAACTCAAGTACAACACAGAAGAACACAAACTCAAAACATATTGACATACATGTAACCAACATTGTCCAATTTCAACATTCATATACAATATCTCACTTATACAACTCATATACAACAAGAGCCTAACAAGCTACAAAAGATCCAAGGTCCAAGAGTACACCACAATCTCTACTAACTACCCAAGACTTCAACTCCAAGCTATCACTCTGCTGCACCTGGTACCTGTGGAGAAAAGGGGGAGGGCACATCAAGCGTGTCCAGCAGGAAAGCAATGCTCTAGATGGCACATTATTGCACAAGATGCATTAAGGAATTAAGAGAGTAATGGGGGCAAAATGCATAAGTACACATAAACAAAGGGAAAATATAACTACTACTACGAGCATGATTAAGCGAATACTACCACGAGGCATAAAAGGCCATAGTAAACATGATGAAGGAACATGAGTAAGTAGCCACAAGAAGTATTATAACTACAAGGGTTATAACAAGTGGGTTGACATGAACATGGGACAAAGTGTCATGAGTAGGTTGTTTGGGGTCATGTAGGACATGGTTTCATAGTTCCATCATCTTCCATTTCCAGAACATATCTTTCTTTCATAACAACAGGGTCATGCATCTATGTGCCATGCCCTTCACCATAACCACATCAAATCATCAAAACATAACACATGAATACATGTCTTACATTACCACCAACCCAATCTACACATGGCACTCCACCGCACATCATGTTTCCACATTCAATAGACAATTTCATATCACAAGTGATAGTCAATGCTACTTTTGCATGACAGTAGCACCAAATTAACTTCAATATTGACATATGTTTCTAAATGAAACTTGTATAGAATTTATATATATTTCCACAGCAACAAGAATCAAAATATTTGGATATTACAAGGAGTTATAGCTTGTGCACCACATGGTCCAGAGTCTCTCCAGAACTGGATTATCTTACAGGAAAAATCAGTTAATATCAGGCATCTACAACCATAATCTAAAATACATTTCAACATTAAAGTTATATATAATTTAATGAGTATTCCAGATTATCCAAGAATGCATTATTTGGACATCTGTGGAGGAAGTTATGGTCTAGACACTGCAGAGTGGCAGAATCTGCCTAAAACTAACCCACATATGGAAAACAGCTGTTACAGTCCATTTACAGGCTGAATCGAAGGTTGGCCCCCAACATGAAAGTTGGAGATAACTTAATAATATTTCCAAATTATCTTAAATCATAACTTTTGGATCATTATACTAAAAGTTATGCGTAGTTGAAGTTGCAGGACAGAAACTGACATAATTTCTGAAAAACAAAGCTAAAGGAGCAACTAGAAAACAACAATTAAATCAAGAACAACAAGTTATGAATAATAGCACCACACTTAGGCACTTAAACTATTACAATGAAACATAATGTGCCATCTAAGAGAAGTGTTTCCTACCTCCAAGACGGAGCCTTTCTCCATGACCCACCTCCTCAAGCCATCTCATTTGAGACTTCACCATGGCTAAATCTCCTCTTACAAGCCTCCTAGCCCCATGGACCTCATCCTCCAAGTTAGCATCTTAGGGTTTAAGGGAAGCGGGGAGATGTGAGGAAGGGGGAGGAGGCTCACGAATTGGCATGGGAAACAGGAGAGGGAGAGACATGACGAACGAAAAGAGAGGCCTCCTTAGTTCTAGAGTTTCCCAAGCTTATCCCTAAGACAAGCATGCATGGGTGGAATGACTAAAATACCCTCTATAATCCAAATTACCAAACTATCCCCACTACTTCTAGGGAATTACAAGAGTGACACTAAACCAACCCCTTTTCACACTAGCCCTCCTACACACCCTCATTCATGCATCCATACATACATAGTGTATACACACATACATCCCGACACAAATCTATACATATAGGTTCTTAGCATCTCTATGTACATCTAAGCACACACACTACACACATCCATGCCATATGTATCAGCATACACCCATACACACACACACCTATATACATGTATCACATAGATAAGCACACTAGTGAACCTACACTACAATATTTCATGCACAGTAGGTACTACAGAACAAAGTCCCTACAAATATCTCTATACCCACACAATCCATACAAATGCACTACTTAAACATACACACTACAATACCACTACCATACACCACCACTTCCCAGACACACACACACATCATAACATCCAAACATACCCATACTCAAATAGGTATTCATATCCAAACAATACACACGCACACATACATATTAGGGTACATACAGAGTAGCAAACACTGTACATCACAACCTAGGGCATTACACCTAAGGGTTCCAGCATAGGCAAACATCACTCGGCTCAGGTCGTACTACTTTCAACAGACTATAATGTAGGGATGAGAATGGGCATGCCCAAAGCCCGATTGGGCTTCCAATTGGGCATGCCACATCATCATCCCTACCCCTCCCTTCACTAATTTTTCTAGAATTAGTGAAGGGAGGTGTAGTGATGATGATGTTGCATGCCCAATTGGAAGCCCAATCGGGCTTTGGGCATGCCCATTCTCATCCCTACTATAATGGGCCCAGCAACGACACACCACACACACCATCAATGACACACTGTGGCTCTAGTATATATTAGTCTCTTGAGTTTGAGATCAAGATCAACACACCAACAAGCACACCAATCCATTAATCAGTAAGGCAGAAATACATGAATGGTGATAAAGAGTTGAAGTTGAAAAATCTTGATTTCAGCAAAAACACATTGTCCCTATAAAGCAAACTATTGGATCGCTACATACAGTGACCAAGTCAGCTCACCCAATACAAAAAATAAACTTATACATTCTTCTTAGAAGTGAGGCATGATATCAGCCGGGGGCAGATCATCTTCTGGGGCCTTGGCGATGGCAGCATGAGGCTGGGTAAAAAAGTAAGGTAATTGCTAGGCTTTTTGCCAAGTCACACCATCTATCATTGATGTGCACATCAGATGATGTGACCTTTTTTGCCTTAAAAAACAAGTTTCTTTCCTGTACCGAACACAGGTTGTTGCATTTAGTCCTCGACAAAAAGAAAAGCAAGTTTAGCTCATGTGCTTGTTTTTTTGGAAACGTGTAACATATACGCACCAATCATTTTTAAACCGTTTTACATTAGATGCTAAGCAATTATCTAAATTTTGGGGGTAACACCTTATGCTTTCTAATCATAATATTAGTCGAGATGAATATTAGTTGAAAAGAAGTTTTGTAAGTAGTAATGTTTGGATATGTTGTTTTGAGCCTTGGGTGAATAATGGGTATATTAAGAGACGATAATTGGGATATAAAGCTTATTAATGAGCCTGTTATGAATTTCACATTCCCAAAATTTTAGGTGTATGATGGGTTTCAAGTATAAAAAGTCCTAGATTTACAGCAATCAAATTTTAAGGTGTGGCAAACATATGATGAATAAAAATACATGCATCGTAACCCTTCAATGAGAAGATGAATGCATCTGAGTTTGAGGGCAAGTATACAACCAGAATTCCGCCCTGGTCGATAGTTCATACGCTCAGTGCTTTCTCGTCTCAATAATCGACACATTCTCACATGTTTAGGATGTACTTACGTTCTCACAGTTACAATGACCCATTTGACAAGATATTGTTACATCCACGCATACAAAAAGATAATGAAACTATATGCCCTAAAACGAAGAAAACAAAAAATTGATGGATGGTGCCTCTCTCCCCCATCTCAGGTGCTTGAACAATTCGCAGGTACTGGCAGGATTCATGTGGGCTCAGAATGTGTCCTAATTAAGATCAAGCTGCAACCAGCCAAAGTATTGTATGCTGATGTTAAGTGCTTGCTGCAAATTCAACAACCAATATCAAAGTTTTAGAATCTAGAGTTTGATAAAAGTACTTGCAACAAGACAGCAATAATTCATTGCAACTAATCATATAACAATTATCTACAGGTAGCCATCATGCTAAACCAACGTGTGATTGCCTATGTATTTCAAGTGCCTCCTAAGATATTTGGCATGCCAAGTTACAAATCAACGATATTCTAACAAAATGTCCTTTAACCATATGACTTGGATAATTTATACATGGGATGCACAGTGACGGTTGAACCCATCAGTGATCAAGAGAGATTGGGAAAACATGTATAAGCATTAGACAGAAGCAGCGCCGACAGAGAATTATAAGTAACTTTCCCTGCATAGATATTCAGCATCAATACAAAGTCTTAAGTGAACGAGTAGTCTAGGTTCCTGAGCCACTGAAACCGGATACCTGCACTTCACAACAAATTTACTAACAAAATTTAAAAATTGCATGACCAGCCCAAATCCCTCAAATGTGATGAGTAAGAGGAATTTTCCTGACCTAGATATTCATATCATCAGCATCTACTAGAAACAAATAGAAGGCATCTAAAAATACTGCAGTGGAGATATTGGAGACAGGCAATACGAGAAAAGGCAGGTAAGGAACGAAATTCACAAAAAGGGCAAGCCTCCTATCTGCTGGATGGTTATTCCTACCCCTGATAACATCATGCATTAGTGTGAATATACCGAAAAGAATGTCATGTGATTCTAGATGAGAATGAAACACACCATAAAGAAGCAAATTTTTTCAACTAAATACGTCAAAGTATTGTAACCAAAAAAAAAATATGTCAGAGTAAAGCAGAAGGTAACGGTTAGAAAGAGAATAAATAGATGCTGGGAAAAAGGTAAAGAGAGCAATGTTTGAAATATACTGCCAACCAAAGGTGCACAGACCAAGTTTGAAGTCATGGCCATTCTCAGCTCAAGTGCAGAGGAAATCATAATCAATCAAATTTAACTTTTTTAAGCGAACAATAATGTACTATTACGTCCAAAAGATTTTGAGCAAGCTACCCATGCTCCTGTGAAAACAACATTGTCGCCTATAGGCAAGGTCAGCTTGACAAACCCACCAAAAAATTCGGGCAATGACTTCCAAAGCAAGATAGTCTAAATGAGTGTAGAACAATTTTAAAAGGTTAACAAGCATCTCCATGGAATGCTTACCAAGATCAAAAAGGCCACTCCTTCACCAAACAGGGGGTGGTCTGGAAAGATGTACTGGAGATTGGCTGTGTGCAATTCACAAAGGTATAGAAAGAAATTCTGGACAAAGTTTACATCAACTACCAACTTCTTTTACATTTTCCTCTGAAATATCCTAGACAATGTAAATTAAAGTTAACTCTATAAAACTTTTATGTTTTATAGAACTATCAAAACGCTGCTAATGGAAAATGTAGATTGACTTAATTACCTTTTTATCTCTATCAAACTTTTAGTTTCAAAAAATTGCCATAAACTTTCCTTTTGCTTCACTTTTGAATTTTTTTAAAACAATTTCGTTGTTTTCTCTCTTTCTTTTATATTTATTTTTAATTTTGGTTTGTTATTTTTAAAAACCTTTCTATTTAACTCTTCTCATTAGTTTCTGTTGTGATGTTCTTTTTTCTATTATTTAGACATTTTTTACTTTTATTTTTTAATGTTGGTTTGTTCTTTCTATTAAATATTTTCATTTGAATATTAATAATATTTACGTTTTATTTTAAACTATTTTTCTCACTATTCTTTGTCTCAGCCTCGCTTTTTTTATAAAAAAATAAATTTTATATTTTAAAAATCATAATTTTTATGTAATGATTGTTTATTAATTTTTCTTTCCATTTTTTGTCTATGGCCTAGGTTTTTCTATTTATTTATTTCTTTCTTCATTCTTTTTTTTCAAAAATTTTAAATCTTCATATTTTAGTTTTCTTTTGCTGTAATTTTGTTTCAATATTTTTTAACATTTCAATTTCGATCTTCAAAAAATTTAATTTTTATGTTATATTTTTTATTTTTTTATTTTTCATTATTTCTATTTAGATTTTTTTTCTTTTAAAACCTTTTTAATCTTTTTTCCTTCTCTTGTGGTTCGCATAAGTAAAATACAAAATATTAATTATTTTAAAAAATCTAAAATAAAGCATGGCATGTGTGTCTCACGAAAAATCAAAAGAAACAAAACTACCTAATATTAACAAAATTACAAAATTACCAAAAGAAATTCAAACAAAAAGAAAACCCCCTAAAATCACATCCTCATCTTTCCCCTCCACCGTCGTCTAGCTACTGTCGCATTGTCTTGCTCCTCTTTACCATCATCGACATCTTCATCTTCATCAACGTCATCATCTTTCTTATCATCTTTGTCCAAAAAAATTCAAAGTACACTCCACCTTGCTCCTCTCCCCCACTCCTTATTGTCATCTTTATCACCAACATCATCATCTTTTTTCTCCTCCTCATCTTCATCAGCAAAAAAATTCAAGTACACTCCACCTCCTTATTTTTCCTCTCCTCTGCCCCCGCTTTGCTCATCTTTCACATCCTCTTCGTCATCTTCATCCTTAAATCTTCTTCCACCACCTCCTTTTTAATGGCCTGAAAAATTGTATTTGTATAATCATTAATTCAAGAAAAATTTTGGAAATTTTTCTTGAATTGTTCCTCTATTATTTTGTTATTTTTCTCTCAAACCCGTTAACCCATTAACCCAATAACCCTATAACTTATAACTCATTTTATAACCCATTAACTCATTTGAAACCCATTAATATTTATTATAACCCTTATATATATATGGAGAAGAGTGGGTGTTAGTGTGGACATTGTTTGGGGGTTAAAGGGGGAAAGCAGTGGGTTGCAACAAAATCAGGGAAAAGTGGAAAAAGCTCAATGAGAAACCCGTAATTAAGCTGGCCGAGGATGGGTTTCTTGGAATGTTAAAAGCTGAATGGCAAACATGAAAATACGAGAAAGAAGGTTGGTATTTTGGGGTGTGTCCTTTGGGTTTTTCAAATGACAATGGGAATCCGTAAATAGTGGGGGGGTTTTTTGGGTGAGCATTGATGTGGCACCCCATGTAGGGGGTGATGTGGCATCCCTCTCTTATTGTCACATGGGACAAAGGGTGCCACATGGAACAATGACAAGCTTGTAATTCCTACAATAACAAGCTTGTAATTATCTCTTTTATAGTATAGATATCTATCTCCCTGTTCATTTTGCTCTCTTTTTTTCCTTTTTCATGTGTTTCTCCCTCGTGTGCGAGCATCACGGTGAAACTATCGAGCGTGATGTGCAACGTGAGCGTGATGTGGCCCACGCCGTCGTCTCCTCCCATGTTGTTGGCAATGGTCTTCTCTCCCAACTCCTCTATTTTACTCTCTTTTCCTCATACGCAAAACCACAGTTGCATCTAAATATTTTCAGAAATTTTTTCCTATTTGATTCTTGTTGCCAGAGCTCGGATCTCATCCCTCCTCTTTCGATCATTTTCAAGAACTCATCCACTCCTTGAGACAGATGCAGTTACGGTGTATCGCAAGGCGGCGAGGCCAATCGTGGTTTTTCAACGATCTCCGTCTCCGGTAAATGGTAGATCCCTTAAACTTCAATTTTAGACCTCGACAAACTCGGCCATTTCTTGATTTGAGACGATTTGAGATGAGTTGCTGGATTTTTTCCCTCGATGTGATATTACAATAGTAGTTCTTCTTTATGTGTTAGGTTCTTAATTGGAAAATTTTTATTTATTCTATAATGATGATGGCTAAGCATTATGATGGTTGAGATCTTGATGTTTTGTGGGTATTGACGTGGCTACGGTTGTGTTTCACTGGCTTTGGGTCACCTGCGGTTCTCGCCTGACCCCGCTACGTCATCTTTGGCCTTTGCTTTCAGGTTGTCTTGTTGCTCTTGGGTTTGCTCCATTAAGTCTTGTTATTCTCGGGAGCAAGTACATGCTACCTCCATACTCACAGCTGTATTTCTCTCGCCTTGTTTTCTCTCGGGACTTGCTCCATGTTGCCTCCCTGCTCACGGGTTGCATTTCTCCCTGCCTTGCTCTCATGTCTTGCTCCCTGCTACCCTGCCTACTCTTCGGTTTGCTTTGCTCCACGGTTTCCCTTGCTCCCAGGTGCTCCTCTACTTTCCACTTACTCTCGGGTGCTCCCATGTTTCCATGCTTGATCTTGGGTGCCCCTGTTGTTGCTTGCTCTCGAGTTTTGCAATCCCCTGTTGTCTTCCTCTCGGGTCTGCCTAATGCCTTTTTAGTCTCGATTTGGCTTGTCCCTGGCCCTATTTTGCTATCTGTTTGGACCTTGTTTGGCCGATTACAAAGGATCTCAATTGAGGCATTTGTTGGGCTTGAGCTGGGCCTTTATAATAATATATTTAGACCTACTTCATACGGTGTGTTAGGTTTTGACTGCAGGTTCTTGCTATCTTTACATGGGTTGAAAATTGGGATTATCGAAGATAAAATTGTTTTTGAGATACATGGATATTAATAACTAAAATTAGAAATTAATAACATTTAATTAATGTGGGAATTATTTTGTGAATATAAATGATTATAAACTGGACTTGATTTCCCGTCAATCCATATAGCCACGTCTTGGACCATGTTATGATTAAATATACTTAGATTGACTGGTCCCATTCTTATGGATATTTTATTGACTTGGTATTGATATTGTACAGATTTTGTTCATTGCCGCATAGATTTTGTTCATGGCCGCATGATCCTATTTTTGACTTTATAGATTGTCTCCTGATATTGTCATTGGGCTTATTCATGTGACTTAGTCTCTTATATATATAATAACTCGTGCACATGTGCACGTGGACAGGAAAAATGGTCGAAAAGGGGGGAGAATAAAAAGTGTGGGTGTGTGGGTGTGTGGGGAGGGTCCAGTGGCAAAAATACAAAACCGGTGTTCTATGTGCAAAATTTCCCAGCTCCTCTCTTATCCCTCAAAATCTCATCTCTTATCCAATTTCTCTTGTCTAAATTCTCTTATCCAATTTTTCTTGATAACATCCCTCTTTTGTTATATATATATATATGGATTCATGTAGATCAGGTTACACCTGATCTAATAGATCAGGTGTCAAGACACAAAAAGGTGGGCCACACAACGAGTACAAGCACATGTGGGCTTGTACTTTGCACCTTTTTGTGTCTTGACACCTGATCTATTTAGATCAGGTGTCACATTTTCTACATTAATCCCATATATCAGCCGAGTAAATTCCAAATTATGACCCAAGTAATTCATGGAAACAACCGCCTTTAACACTGGTGATTTAAATAAAAACATCATACATGGTCAATTACATGGCATATCTCGATTACATACATGGCACTCCACTGGATACATATCTAATGGCACATTACATGACACTATGCATGTTATATACATCACATATAACTAAGTTCATTGGGGATGGATAGGGTAACTCATGTTATTGAGTGTGCGAGAGCGACTGGAGCTATCTTTACTGTATGTGACACTATTGTATGTGATTGTTCTTGTTACTGTATTTGATGATCTATTAATGTATCTGACTGTTCTTGTTACTGTATATGTTTGGATCTGGCCTGGGTGAGCATCCCAATTGACAAAGGTGATCTCGTATGGTGCATATCGTGTCATCAAGAATGAGACATAACACTAGTATAGATTTCATTATTCCACATGTATAGTCATAATACATCACATTATTTTTCTCATGTCGCATAGTTATGCTACTTTGAACTTGATGTTTTGTTTTTGCTGTGTTAGATACCAATATACTGCCATTTTATTGAGCTTTATTTATCATGCTTTATATACAAATCTAACAAGTCTAATTTTATAGTTTTTGGGCTCTATGACTAACCTGATGGTTGCTGGTTGCATCTGTTAGGTTCTGGAGCAGACTACGGAGAGCCCAGATTTCGAGGATCCAAATTTTGTAGAACATCACCTAGAGTTCTAAATGGGTTATTGTATGATTGTGTAGTACTGTTTCAATAAATTGTAATGTTGTTTCAATAAATTGCAAAGTTGTATTTTCATTTCCTAGTATCTACACATGTTACTACCCATGTATGGAGATGTTTTTATCAGTATATTTGTTTTTGGTACATTCGTTTGTCTATACCGTTTCTAATGATCTACAGGAAAAAAGATTTGTTTTTCCTTTAAGTTCAAAATGTAATGTATCTTGTCTCACATCACTTCATTTCAAGAACTGGGACGTGACATTCTTCCTCCTCTAAAAAAACTTAAAGTACCATCCTATTTCCCCTCTCCACCACCGCCCAGCTCACCGTTCTGTCCTCTGGCCTCCTCCAGTAATCAGTTAAGGGTTTCAAGGATTTTAGGGGGGAAACTAAAAACCAAGAAAAAGAAGGCACATGCAAAGCATGTGCCAATTAATGTGTTTTTTAATAAGAGAAATTTCATCAAAAAAATCATGTGCATGTCCAACCAAAAGCAAGAAGACGAATGGTAGTTTTAGAAAAAAGGGTAAAGTTTTATAGAGTTGCCTCTAATTAATATAATTTGGGGTGTTTTAAGGAAAACATGAAAGAATTTGATGGTTTACGTAAATTTAACCGCAGATGGAGTGAGCAAAGAAAGAATGAATGAACAATAATGCTGCCTCTAGATCGTAGAAAAGAGTCTATGTTCATGCATCATTCGCTATTGCAATCGAAAATCAATTAATTGCTAAAGCTACAAATCCCTAGCATTTTATAACATCACATGACCAAAAGATGTTTTGGTAGCCATGTAATAGGGTAAAACGTAGATTCTCAACCTTTAGACCTAGTTGAATGCCAAGAAGATGAGTATTGTCAAAGTTGTAGGAGGCTTTGTTGTGCGCGGATAGAATGCTAGGACCGTCGGAGATCGCGGTGAGGGAAGAAGATGAGTGGATCACAATGGAGCACATAGAAAGATTGCAACTTTCGGTCGTGGACCGGCCTAGGAAACACCAATGAGCTTTATTTCAAAAGAGAGCGCAAGTACAAATCTTCAACCTCCACCAAATGAGAAAGAAGCTGATGCGGACGCATCCCCTACACCACCGACCACTCATGATGCGGGTCCACCTATCGTGACATACGTGAGGTGTAGGAGGCGCGGGATCGTCACGTAGTGGATTTAGTGGGTTCAGGGGTATTTTAGTCTTTTCAGGCTAAATTAGTAAATCCCCGATTTTCTATTTATTAGGGCTAGCCGTCATTGTTAGGGTTATGCTTTGATCCGACATTCAAAGCTAGGAGATAGGGTTTCGTCTCGAAGGAAACCCAACTTATTTGTAGTTATTCGCATTTCTTATCTATAAAAATCCTCTTTTTACATTTTCCTCTTTAAAACATGTCGATTTGATTGATTCGATCCCCGGATCGTATCAAATTGGTATCAGAGCTCTAGATCCAATGGAGACAAGCACTAGATCGAAGGCGGATTTGATCGATGAGAAGATTCAAGGGCTACGAGAGGATCTCAATCGGGAGATCGAAGAACGGTTCGAGTGGTTGAAGAAAACGGTGGGGGATTCCATCAAGAATCACGCCCATTCGCAAGAGGACATCCAGATCGAACTCCGGGGAATGAGAAAGGACGCCGCGCAACAAGGCCGAGATCTCCAAGAATTGAAGGGGTCGAATTCAGATCTGAAGGAAGCCACTTCAGATCTGAAGGAGGCGATGACGACGATGATGGCAATGATGCAAGCCCTCACTGTGGAGAAAGAAGGAGATCGGGACAAGGAAATACCAGAAGGGGGGATTTTACCCTAGAATCAGCCTCCCTAGAGCAAGCGCGAAAGACGGCGGCTCCTCCACACGGATCTGTGGGGCCCAACCCGCGCGGGTCTATGCAGCAAGCGACAGGCCTAATTGTCGGGGCTTCGGCAGTGGCGACGAACCCCGGCAGGCCGCGGCGAACCTCGCAGGCGGCGAACCCCACCGGGGGCGGGGAACAGTCGGCACCCCCAAACGGGGGTGCGCCAAGGCTGCTGGGCCCTTACGTCTCCGGCGACCATCTGCACCACTTTCGGGGGTGCGGGAGGTTCAGCGACCCCAGGCGGGGGTCCGGAATGGCTGGCCGGAGGGCCCGGCGGCTTCACCCTTTGGGGGTGTGCACTCCACTCTGGGGGGACGGAGACGGTGGGAGGCCGGGCCAATTATGGAGAAGACCACCCCTTTTGGACGTGGCCCGAGAAGTTGACGGTGTTGATGGGAGAGAAGATGTCGACATTTGCGGAGAGATATTTTTATGTGATGGGGTTGAAGGAGCAGGATGTCCTGAAGGCCATCTGGATTTATTTTGATCTCTAACATGGTACCTGGCACCTGGGAAGAGCTGGCACTGATCATGGACCGAGGAGACAACAGGGGGTGATTTCTACGAGCAGATGTCGGCTCTGAGACAAGAGGGGACAGTGAGGGACTACGTGGAGCGATTTGAGATGCTGAACAGCCGGGTGAAGGGGTGACAGATGAGGTGATGATCGGGAACTTCATGCGAGGGCTGAAGCCGTCGATACGAGCGGAGTTGCGGATGAAGAGCCCGGTGACTTTGGAGGATGTCCTTCGCTTGGCCCATAAAGCGGAGGAGAAGCATACAGAGGAGAGGAGGATACGGGGAGCCTGGGGGAGCCAGAGTTTCCGTCCCACCCCGGCGGTAGCGGCACAGAGGGCGAGCTGCACCTGAGGCTCGCTACTCTGGGGCGGCAGATGACGGAGGCAGAGGTGAGGGAGAAGAGGGCCAAGGGTTTGTGCTTCCATTGCGACGAGAAGTTCACCCCTGGGCACAGATGTGCGAGCCGCTTACTGCAGATCACCATGGTACCCGACGAGGAGGGGTACGTGTGAGAGGAGGAGGAGCCTGAGGAGGAGCCCTGGTAGAGGAGGAGAGGTCTACTCCGAACCACACCTGTGACGGTGCCGATAGATAGTGGGGCCACCCACAATTTCATTTCCAGCCGAGTGGTAGAGCGACATGAGCTGCAGCTGAGCACCGTAGAGAGGAGAGCAATTGGCTCACTGGAGTTAGGCAACGATATCGTATTAGGGGTGTGGAGTATCAGGGTCTGCAGATGAGGGGGAGCAGTCTTTCAGGCAAGGGCTACCACCATCCAGTGGGCACGGCACGCGATTGTTTTGCCTGCAGGCAGGGGTAATGCCAAGTGTGAGTCCTGTTTCGAGCCCAGTCTTGCTGGTCAAGAAGGACGGGAGTTGGAGATTCTGCGTCGATTATCGGGCGCTGAATAAGGAGACTGTCGCTGACAAGTTTCCTATTCCGGTGATCGACGAGCTACTGGACGAGCTTCACGGGGCGGCGATCTTTTCGAAGATCGACTTGAGGGCATGGTACCACCAGATCTTGATGCGGCCAGAGGATGTACCGAAGACTGCCTTCTACACACATGAGGGGCACTACGAGTTCAGAGTCATGCAGCTCGGCTTGACGAATGCCCCCTCTACTTTCCAGGCCTTGATGAACAAGGTCTTCCAGCCCTTCCTGTGGAGGTTCATTCTCGTTTTCTTTGACATTGAGGGAGCACTTGGATTGCGGTTTCGGCCTGGAGCAGATCGAGTACCTAGGACGAGCTCTTCGCGGATTTTTGGGTCTGACGGGCTATTACCGGAAGTTCGTTAAGGGGTACAACACCATAGCCTGGCCCCTTACCGAACAGTTCTTGCCTTTCCAGCAGCCTATCTTTTGTAGACTGACGCGTCGGGTTAACGAAGTGGTGGCCTTAAGTTCGTGATCAGGACTGACCAAGGAGCCTCAAGTACCTTTTGGAGTAGCGATTGGATACTAGCGTTGGTTGGCCAAGTGGTTGGGTACCGATTCTCGCCGCGAGGAGAGCAACTTGAGGGCTTTGTCATGGGAGCCCATTTTTTAGACTGGGTATTCATTACCTGCTTTACCAGGGAATATTCGGGGTACAGCAGATGTACCGGAGGATGGCTAGGGAGGTGTACTGGCCGGGGATGCGGAGGAGAGTTGCGTAGGAGCCCGGCTGGGGCCATGGCCAGTTAGTAGCTGCTTGTGACGTCTGCCAGCGTCACAAGTATATGGCCATGGCCCCAGCCGGGCTCCTACAGCCGTTGGAGTTGCCAGAGAGGGTATGGGAGGAGGTCACGATGAACTTCATTGACGGGCTGTCCCGTTCCGAGGGATATACAGTGATCCTCGTCAACACGGGATACCGGGATTGGTTGGCATGGGCGGTACTGGTATAACACGTCGGAGACCCACCGTCATCGTGCGTTTCGGTGACAAGTGGGAGACAGGGATGCTCTTTCAGGAGGGAGATATGGTATATCTCAAGCTGCGACCCTATAGGCAGAAGACGTTAGCTCGGAGGCAGAATGAGAAGCTAGCAGCTCGCTACTACGGTCCCTATCAGATTGCGGCCAAGATTGGGAAGGTGGCGTATCGGTTACGCCTGCCACCTTCCTCACTCTGCCACCTACACCGGTCAAGGGCCGGGACGACGAAGAGAGGTACTGATCATTGGGTGGGCCTGCCTACGCCACGTGGGAGGGAGATGTGGTCCTGGAGCAACGCATCCCCTACACTACCGACCACTCATGATGCGGAATTTAGTGGGTTCAGGTGACATTGTTAGGGTTATTCTTTAAAACATATCGAGATTTGAACCCCGGATCTATCAGAAGCACGCAAGATCTCTCAAGATCTCTCAACACAATCTCACAAAGTTGGCTTTCTATGATGGCGGCTCACAGCTCTCAATATCGTAATGCTCTCCGATCAATAGAAACCATCGCCTAAACATCCCTTATATAGCCTAGGGTACATAGGTGTTCTAATAGAAGAGGAATTCATAACACCGACTAAAACGGAATTCTAATCCACTCACAACTCTACTTCAAATAACACATCGCCGCCTATGGTGGACCCCTCCGTGCTGTCAAACTACCTGCTGAAGGTCGAGCCGACGAGGTACCAAGCTGAGCTATCCAAAGCTCGGACTGTAGAGTTCCCGAGCTATAAGCCGCCGATCCCTGAACTGAGAATCCATGCACTGTATAAGTCAACTAGCTTAGCATCCCCGTATCAAGCTTGTGCAGAGCCAGATAGGCGGGATCCAAAGCACAGGCAAGCTAACTCTGCATAAGATAGCTCGGTTGATCATCTTCAATACTTCTTCAGCGCCTCAATCGAGCCAACTTTCACAGGCTTGGAAGCCCGGAGGGGCTAATGTAGCACATAAGCACAAGCACATGTTTGGTTCATGTAAGAATTTGGAAAACTGCTATCCTTCCTTGGGGACCAGGTGACAGGATTATTTTTCACCGATTGGTAGATTGTTTTTATCCCTCTTGGTGGAGCGAATAAGAACATGGCACCTCACCAATTTTGGAAATCTTGTTTTCATCTCTAAAGAGGAAGAAAACTTTGGAAGCGCAGCGTTGCTGAAGGTACATGGAAATTGCATTCAACCCTTTTCAAATGATTTTCCAAAGTTTTCCACAATCTCACATGCTATGAAACATGCCCCAAGGGAAATGGGAAAATAATTGAGTCTTCACAGTTACGTTCTTTTATAGGAACTTACAAAACCTCAGCTGCATTTTTGTGTAGACACGTTATCCTTGGAAAGTGCGCAAACCTTTCAAACAGCACAACATACCTATGGCTTCAACCACGAAAGCAATTCACGAGGCAACCTTCCCAAGCAGAAATTTCACTTTCCTGAAGGCCGTGCAATCTGTCTTAACAGCATATTATGCAAGACAGTGAACCACCTTCTACTACCATTGTCCTTCATTCAAAATTAGATCTTCCAACTGGTGTTTCTAATCAAGATTCAACATTAGAGAATAATCAGGGTCAAAACAAAAGGCTGTACTTTCAAATATCAACCAGAACACATCGTTACAAGGCCACGCGAAGGAGGATCAGGACAGACTCTAACCCCGAAGGCTGAGATAACAAGATCTCAACAGTTGCATGACGTTCTAAGGTAGCTAGAGCTTGGGACTCGGTTTTAGTAGTACATTCGTTTGAGGGCATTGCTCTACTTCAGCTAGCTTGCCTCCAAGGTTTTTAATGACGTTGTTGTTGCATTTAATTCGGGCATAACGACAGGTTACACCTTGAATATGCTTTCTTGGATTTTGTTCTCGTTAGCTATCTTTTAAAGAAATACAAGAGGTTTCTACCCACAAATCCCTCGAAAAGAAAAAAAATGTATACCTTTGGAAGATGGCTCATCTTGAGGCTTCATTGCTGGAAATAGAAGAACTTCCTGCAACCAATATTTCCAAAGAACACTTATCATGAATTCTATCATTTAGTCGTCACAACAAATCATGTACCAGAAGAAGAAAAGGAAACCTTTATGTTCTGTGAATCTGTAAACAACATTGCAAGGCGATCTATCCCCAATCCCCAACCACCAGTTGGGGGCAACCCATATTCGAGAGCAGTGCAAAATGTTTCATCTAGAGCCATGGCCTCGTCATCACCGGATTGCCGATCCTTAAACAGTGCATTGAAAAGAATACACATGAAAAAAAATATTTCTATCTCGTAATATTTTGAAATAATAGGCCACATCAAACAGAAATAAAAATAAGAACTAAGCTATCCTAGAATTGTTACCTTCAGTTGTTCTGCAAAACGTTCACGCTGCACAACAGGGTCGTTTAATTCTGTGTATGCATTGCATACCTGAACATTGCATAGCAATAACAGTTACCATAAGCAAGAAGAAATTATTGTTAAACACAAAAATAGAGCTTGGACAAATATACCTCACGTTTGTTAATGAATAATTCAAACCGCTCAGTTAAACCAGGTTTTGATCTATGCCATTTTGCTAATGGGCTCATTATCTCTGGATGGTTAATAATGAAAGTAGGATTCATACATGTCTCCTCCAGAAAATGCCCAACAAGCTGTCATCATCAAACAGATTGAAGTGTCTTAGAATGAATAATAATAACTTTAACAGCAAATTTCATGTGCCAGTAATTATTTAATACTATGATAAGAAAAAATCCAAACTTGATGTTATAATTTCTTAATTTATTAAAATACTATAGATTATTTGAGGTTATACTCCACGGTATCATACTATAGACTATATAAGCTGACACAATATTCAATATTTCCCAACTTGCTATATGGATCACATATGATTGCTCCATGACTAAGTGTTGTAATTTCTTAATTTATTAAAATTGCAGCAGCAAAAATAATCCACTGGGAAAAATACACTTGGCCAAAATTTATTTGCAAATGGTTGTCTCAAGAAATACCCATAATTTGGTAGCAGACAAGCTCGTGCATGATTTGCTAATAAAAAACATTTCTTAAGGTCTTTCAGTATCACATAGAAACAAGGAGTGTGCTTCAAGAATTGGCCCTTGTTTCTGGCACTCTTATAAGGGCGGCACATGCAGGCAAAAAAATGCAAAGAACGCAGCAGCTAGGGTCTAGGTGTCATAAGAAAGAAGAAACGAAAGGAGGAGCAAGAAGTGACATCAATAACAATGACAGCATCCAAACACTGGTGCAGCAGCAGCATTAGGCGGCCCCCTCTACTAGGTTGCCTGCAAATTAGTTTTCAAGGAAACACATTTTGATTTACACTGTCAATAGTATCTGTTACTGATGAGAGAATTCATTGTCTCCTTCCAATTTCATACTCTCACGCAGTTGAGACAAATATATTAGTTTGATGTGTTGTTTCTTGTTATACTTATGACGCAATGGCCCAGAAGAACGAAAGAGAACATTTTTTTGTTTGGGGGGGCATGAGTGATCTATCTTTTTGTTC
The DNA here is from genome assembly GCA_030789695.1 of Scilla litardierei. NCBI lineage: Eukaryota > Viridiplantae > Streptophyta > Magnoliopsida > Asparagales > Asparagaceae > Scilla > Scilla litardierei. The sequence goes on from CM061135.1 coordinate 146,101,668, forward strand.
AACACAGGCATCAACGTCGAAAGTACATCAAAATTAGCTGCAGTCCACTGGAGAATTTAAAGGATAGCTACAGTCCAAGGCCAGCAGATCCACATCTATGTAACCAAGTGGGACAAATAATTTGCATGCCCCAAGTTCCAACAGATAATTTCTGAACAAAGTGAAGTGTCATCTTGTGCACCTTATACATGGAAGACGAAAAAACCGGCAAACATAACAGTCAGCTGAAGTCCATCAAAGTCGCGTCTATTAACAAACTTAAACTGGTATACGTTAACTGTTTGCGAGGTCTTTTACAATAAGTTTCCAGCAAATCCTTTGCCCAACATTTAAATCCTCAAATATGTTCTTGCTCCCATGAGACGTACTTGGAAGAGAAGATTAATCTGATAACCGGGCTTGTTGTAACCATCGGCATCAAGTCATTGTTGCAACACGATGGAGTTTCTGTGAATCCTTTCATCGATTGTAGTGAACAACGCAAGTTATCTAACCAGGTTATACCAACCCATCTTCACTCCATGTTCTATTTTACCAAAATTTAAATGAGCTATGGAGAGACCTCCTATTCTCAGCTTAAAATTTCCTTTACCTTTATCATAACCTTGATCGGCTAAGGTAATTGCAACATTAAGGATTAGAGATGAAAACAAAGACGAATATAGTTATCAATCTTCATTGGAGAACCAAAGCTGAGAATTGGGTTGCTCAAAGTGATCCAAAAGGACTGAAATACGTTGTTGATATGTGAAACTTAACGCCGAAACTGTGAACAAGATAATGGCAAATGGACCAACTGGTAGAGAAACATGGTTTAAAGGACATGAGATTTAAGTACCATGAAATGCCTCACTTTGGATTTGATTTTATGTGAGTTAAGTAGGACCAAAACCAACGCTATGTACTTTATTATATCCATAATCATAGGGGTTTAGTATAGAGCAACAACAAATTGATTGGTCAACTTAGCTTTAACCAAGTAAACATTGCAAAACCAAACTAATATCATAAGCGTCAGGCTACGAATATGACCCATGCAGCATAACGGATAGCATTGGGAATAATGTATTTATTAGCAAAGACAAACTAGATCATACACAACGTCAAATTTCATTGACTTCATAATTAATATACTGTTATTACCACTAATTGCTCTTATCCTTAATGAGGCGTCACTGAATCTGTACCAAGATAGTTAGAGAAGCCAACGGAAATTGTATCACTTGACCAGCAAGGCATAATTAAGAATGTATACTTAAGATGTTTATGAAATCAATTTAAGAGTTAAAAAACCTTAATATATCATCAATATACAGGGCACCATAGATCAATGATGAACCTAAAGAACTGACTTTGGAGGGAACCACAGAAAAACAAAAAATAACGGGTCTTCAACCCTCACGGTTCTAATGATCTGCTAATAAGCATGGCAATAGTATTTTCGGTTGATTAGAAAATTTTGGTCAATTGTCAACATATAGAGCCTGTATAACTCTACCATACTAGATCACCATGTTCTCAATTAGATCAATGAAATATTTTGTGGAGCCAACCTAAATTGCATACGATCAACATAACTAGTTAAACCTCAGATACCAAGCCAGTGGGGAATCCGCAATCGTTCTCAAGGAAACAATTCCCGAGCTATTACTTCTGGTATCAGAAATATCCTACAAAGATTAATAAATAAACTTGAATCTTCATAAGAAATCATGGGCGCAATGCTATTAACAGGTAACCATATTAATGATCCTTTGGACCAAGCTGGCAAAAAATTCTTATTTTTCATCAAGAGGCGAAATAACTGTACTGGCCAGGAAATTGCCGTATGAATTTATGGTTATAATCAAGTTTGCAACTCTCTTGTATACATAAAGATGAAAGGTACTTTTGTAAGTACTCACCTTGTCCAACAATCTTGCAGTTGTCTGAGGTGGTGGACATTTGATATCAAACTTTGCACATGCATCCAACAAATATTTATTGGCAGCTTCGCTAGAAATATCCTTTGGAATATTGAGGTTGGCCAAAGTTTCCAATCCCTCGATCATGTCGATCCTCCTGGTACAATGAGCCATTACGAGACATCCTTCGAGTTAGAATCATATAAAATAAAGTGTTAGGCACCTGTAGAAGAATAAAATTATACATCCCTGAAAAGAAAACACAAGTAACACCTGAATGGTGGGGTAAAATCGATTTCTATTGGATCTTGGTCAACCCCATTTGCATGGTAAAGTATTTTATAACCACCTGTGAGCTCCTTGACCATCCCTGAAACAAAAATTTAAAATAAGCAACCACTGGATATTTGGACAATTTGCCTATTTCCATCAACGCAAGGCACAGAAGTAGTAGACTAGTTCATTAACCTCATACTCTTAGTTCTAATATGTGGGACACCAAAATAAAAATTTAAGAAAAAAGTCAAAAGACTGGGAAATAAAAATAAAAACAGATATTGTTGGCATCTTTAGCATTTCTAATTAAAATGGTTTTGATATTCAGAGCACAAATAATGGAGACTGCAGAGAAATTTTGACTGAATTTTACAACAGATTGTCAACCTAACCTCAAACCTCAAAGCAACTAAATATTAAACTTGGTAACAGAGCCGTGCAATTTATGCTCAAACAATAAGCATGCAAGGAAAACCTATCTGAAAATAAGTTACAAGTACTAAGCAGTTCATAAATTCACATATGAGGACAGAGAGATTTAACTAAATATATATATGGTGATTGCTATAGGAAATTGCATACCATATATTCTAAAAAGAGATGCCACATTTACCAGATAGCATTTGCTCGGTGAGTGCCATCAAATCATTATAGTCTGCAAAAGCCATATAAAATTCACATGTAGTAAATTCGGGGTTGTGTGTCAAATCAATTCCTTCATTCCTAAATTGCTTCCCAATCTCATAAACTCGGTCCAGGCCACCCACAACGAGCTCCTTCAGATAAAGCTCAGGGGCAATGCGCATGTATAACTTCATATTCAATTCATTATGATGGGTAACAAAAGGTCTGGCAGCTGCTCCCCCGGCAATCATATTCATCATAGGTGTTTCAACCTGAATATTGAGAATTAATCAGAACCTGTGGAGTACCAGGAGCCACATTAACAAAACGAATAGGTTCATAGCCAAACCTCCAAGAAATCAAGATTGTCAAGAAAACTCCGGATATAAGAAATGATCCGTGATCTGGTCTTAAATATTTGCCTAACCTCACTGTTCAACATCAAATCAAGATATCTTTGACGATAACGAGTTTCCTGATACCACATGAAGTAAAATGTCAGTATATCCCAACACAGATTAATTCACCAAATGTGATAACGACTTCACACGTTAAACATGAATTTTTCATGAGAAGAAAGAATATATATAATATATTTATTTAAATCGGGATATATGGACAAAACACTGTGACTAACGTCCAAGCATACTTTTTTGCTTTCAATACTAACTTATTGGCAAATACAACCCTAAAAACAGTATGCCTGCAATAGTCTGGCTTGGGATAATCTATGACTTCCAATAAAAACTATGGAACAGTAAGTACCTGATCTTTCAGAATATACATTTCCGGATTCCGTGTCATTCCTGGAACCCACTCTGTCCTTCCTTCTTGTTTCTGTAATCAATGTATGCAAGAATTTTAAAACTAATTCTCTCACGTGTGTGTAGTTATCAAAGAGAAGTAGAGAAGCAAGGTCACAGTGATTTAGTAAGATGCATAATCATAGATTAGGTTACCTTCGTGGAAGCACTTTCAGCACCTTTCTGCCTAGGCATCATGTGAAGGCAAGGCGAAAGGACCATGAACTTTTTGGGGAAAATGCTAAGTTCCCCTCTTTTACTCTTTCCTGCAATGATGACAGATGGAATGTCATGCAGAACCCACGGAGAAGGTAGCATAGCTTTTGCACACGATACCTAAACTCAAGTAATGTTAATTTAATGAACTTCCAAGAGTCCCAAGACTCCCAACATTGATCAATAGTATTGATTAAATAGCAAGATTCCTTTTTAAGCATTTTTTAACCGATAATTTGGTCTAACTCATTAACTTGTTAACAAGCATTTTCACTCTGCAAAGTGCATAAAATGTTCAAAAATTGTAAAGCTATAGTAACAGTGATTTTTATGGGATATTGCAATTCATGAAATCTGATATGAAAATAGTCTAACGAACAAACATGTGAGCGAAGGTTAAATTTTGGTCCACCCAGTGAAGAGCTTTTGCTTATCGTTGTACAATGTGGAGAAAAATATTCTTTTAGAGAATGGAATATACAGTTAATGAGATCCTAACTTAACAGGCCAACCAGTATATATAAACCTTAGAAACTAGGATCACAATCAGAGTCGACTCTACCGAGCTGGTAACTTATTTCTCCCAAAGAAGTAGGCATGCCCCTTGCAATTAGTGCATATAATATACTTACTTTCGAGATATTAAAACCCCTACACCTTAAGACTAGGCCTACTAATTGCCTTGCGACAGTAAACAAGAGATTGCATCTGCATAATGGAGTAGAAAGAACAAAAGAGGAATGAAACATTTGCCTACTCCGCTAACCTAGACACGATTAGGAAATGATGCAAGGATGTGTACATGGTTGAAAGGTGATCTTATATCGGTAACACACTAAAATGCTAGAGGGTATTAAGATATTAGATTGAAAAGGAATTCTCTAATACTTTTGTTTTTTTGGTCTAAAATATAAACCTTGGGAAGCTATTGTACCCCCAATCTGTTATAACATGGAGGTATAAATCTGCCTATGCCCAACCCCAGCATAGCACTGTACCGTTTCCAAATAGCATCTTGATGGATGATCAAGATGACCAACAGGATCATCAGTCTACCACCATAGCAAGCAGACAATGTCAAGCTCTCAAGGCCAACTAATGAATAGAAAAATATAGCTCTAGAACAAAAAGGCATGCATAGACGTGCACAAAAATGCAGACGCATGCATAGACGTCCATAAACTCAGAATGAACTGAATCACAAGCTTTCAAACCCGGAACACAGGTTAACAAACCATTCATTTATTCTTGAGTTCTTCGTAGAGAAGCACAAGATAACAACACGCGCATGAGGAACACATCTCAAATAAAGGCCCTCTCCATGTCATTACGGATGGCAAGGTGCCAGCTAACAAAATCAAATTCTGACCCAACATTGAGGCTGCCCAAAGTTTGGCACCGTTAAGTCCAAACTTAGGATGGGTGACTCAATCCCAACTCGTAAGTTGGCATTGAAATTGGTTAGGATCCACAACCTGAACTGTCTTGCCATGTCCTATGCCGAATTGAAGTAAATAGATTGCTACAATGACCACATTGGCCGTATCACTCTCCCAAAATATAGCCATTATGTGGCTTATTTATATGGTGATTTTCCACCAAATGTTAAGGATGTTACAAGCAGAGAGAAAGAGGTGCAGACACAAGCGAGAGGAAAAAAGGAAACAATCTAAATAAGAAAAGCAAGTTAGGAGAGACAAAACGGATGTGAAGAAGAATGCGTCTATGTGGGTAGGGAGAGATATAGAAAGGAGTGGGATGTGTGACAGGATGCGCCATAAGGTTGGGAAGGGATGAATGGGACTAGAGATGAGACTTTGTATAGGGCGTACATATTAGTTCACATCTTGCAACTTAGGTTGCTTCTTTTGTGGTGGTTTTTTGGGTGGGTGGTGTGTGTGTGTGTGTGTTTCTTTTTTTGGGTGGGGGCACATAAAAAATAAAAGAAGGAAGAAAAGGAAAGTAGAGAAAGAAGGGGGTTAATGTTTAATAAGTGGGAATAGAAACTAGTTAAGCAGGTCAAATGCCAAATCCAGACCTGAGTCATTTACAGATTAGTTGGGTCACCTGTGTATAACTTGAATCCGGTTGGGCATGGCTCAGAGCCTCGTAACTTCTAGTCAGGTGGGATCAGATTAGCTGATTGTGTCAGAATTGCCACCCCCAATATTTCATATTAGTATTTAAGCATCAACTCAATAAGGAATATAACAGAATCAAACATATTACTTTTTACAACCGCAGCTATATAAATGAATTTACAAAAAATATGCAAAAAAGAAAGTAAAGCATAAAACAGGTTACTGTTTAAAGCAGTTGAAAATACAACCTCCTACAGAGGATGAAAAGCAGGCCACTGCATCTCTCTGACAAAACCATGAATTTCAGTGTTCGGTCTGTAGTAATAACTAAATATGTTCCTACTCTTGATGCATACGACTATGGTTTCTTTTCTGTGTTCGACTATTAGTAAGAAAAAACAAATTTCATTACTTAATTTAAAATCGTTATCAATCAAATAGCTCCATATGCAACACTTGATACAACGTCAAAAACAGTAGTTTATTTAAGCTTGTTGTAAAAGATGCAGGCTATAACTGACTTGATGCAATCGGTTAAAAAAAGTTCATTTATCACAGTATGAAGTTGCATTTAATGTATTCTTCATTGAAAAATAGCCACCATTATAACTCTATTTTCATTTTATCCATCTGTTGTAGCAGTAGTAATTTCACTTATTTAATCATTACTATCACCATTATATTATCACACCACCACCATTAGCAGTATTGCCATTATTTCTATTATTGCACGATGACAATGGTCTTATGCAACAATGCAAACACAGAAATCCCACATGTTTGTCTTCGTCTGCACGGACACGAACACTGAACACAAATACGACAAGACATGGGCACAAGGTCCAGCAAATAATTAAAAATTAGGGTACTGGTACACAACGAACTATGTATGTACATGCATAGGTATCTATTATACATTTGAGGGGTGATTGATGGGGTTTGTCCCATGTGGCAATGTCCCATCAATGCCCCCAAAACTCAAATGTCACCCAAAACCCCCAAAGACCCGCCCCCATCTCACACCCCCCCCCAAACAAACCCAAAAAAACCCAAACATCCAAAAACAAAAAACCCAAAAGCCCATTCCCGAATCAAAAACCCCAAGACAATACCAACACTCACACCCACTCTTCCCATTTGCACCCGGTTTTGCACCCATCGGGACACCCGTGTGGGGCCCGCGTCCTGGTTGTGTGAGGGGAGTTTTTGGGTGCCCTTTCTAGTCCATATACATCAAAACTCATAGTGATTAGAATGTGTTATATTAAAATAGAAGGAAACATAATATAAAACTTTAACAGCAAAATCCATATCTTCAAATCAAGTAACAAAAATATCAAAAAATATCTTACAAAAATTTAATCGATATTTAGCCTATTTCATGCAATGTTTAAGCTTTGTTAAAATGATACATGTTTAGTTAAGAAGATGAGTTTATATATGTGTGCGCGCATGTCCGACACATGAGTTTTACATTTAATTTTAAAGCCGATAAGGCTTGAACATGCAACTTTTTGTGTTTATAAGAATGGACACGGCTTTGGAGTATCTGATATGTGTCGGACAAATGCCGTGCAAGTGTTGATGTCCAGCATGTGGCTGACAAAGACATGACATCAACATTGAAGTGTCGGTACTTCATAGGTCCCCATAATAAATTGAAAGTGTACTCTCCGTAACTACTACGGAAAGGAAAGGTCTGTACAGCAACAACTATCAGATTACTCTGTACTACTACAAATGATATCGGAGGTGCAAACAAATTCCTTTTATACTCTAGTAATATGAATTACAAATAAACCAACCTGGATAACCACAGATGCCAACAATATCACCCCGTTTCACACCTGCATGGAGCCTAGAAAATTCAGCTTCATCCATGTCCGAGTCCCTAATAAACAGCAAAAAGAAAGCAGTTAACATGCCTTCTAGAAATTATAGTGCACATATAGATACTTTTGTTCAGGGCATAATAATGATATATATTTGATTGTCTTTAGCAAAAACATTTACAGAGCTACGTAAACAAAAATCGCAAATGTAAACCCTCTGTACAATGGGCAACAGATTCAAACCTTGCTGGCACCATCCTAAGTCTTACTCATCCCTCCCCCAAAACAATACCCCAACCCCCTCAACCACCAAAAAACAAAAAATAATAATAATATGTTAATGTGCAGTTCACTGAAGCACCCATCTTCACACTCAAGAGTAAGAATTGAGGACTCTGTGAATAGATAAATGATTCTATACATTGGCGCTTCAAGGTGACAAACAACAAGCCATGTTCATGTGATCCCCTATCAAACCCAGGTTATCTGTATGGTTGCGCTCCGGATTTTTTCCTCTTTCCATGAGGTTAAGACTTCAATCCATCACAGCAACATTCTCTATTTAAACCCATATAGTAATGAATAAGAATTGCCCTATTTGTGACAATTTTTACCTCCTTTTCTCAAATAGAACGGAGGCTCTAGCCATTGTTTTAAACTTTTAAGCAGTATTCGGTGTACATTCACCTTAAATAGCTACAACTGCCTGAATGTTACTACAGAACACATTATATTTAAAACCCCACAATGTAATTATTATTGGTGTTGCCGTAGAAAGTTCTCTCAAATTGAAGATAACTAGTTGAAATATAAAGTGCGTAAGAACAATTAAAATGATTTATAGTTATCTTAGTTACAGAAATTGTATTCAAATACTAATTTCACCAAGTATTCAAACATTTTCTACTTATAGATATTTTTAAAATAATTAAAATTTTTAGACAGTTTTATAATAATTTATTGCATTTTGACTACATTTATAGCCCCCCCCCCCCCCCCCCCCCCAAACGCGGCGCGGCACAAAGTCCTGGTTCCGTCCCTGATACAAAAAATTTCATCTGAAAATTTAAAATATACGTGCAAGTTAATCAAGTCAAAAACACACAAAAACATAATGTAAACAATACTTTCCATGACACTATACCAAGCATTCAGCTTCAACAACTTCATATTTAAAAGAACAGTCTTGGTTGCACTCAAGTTAGTCAACTTTTGGACATGCATAAAAAACATCAAATTTGAATGTACATGGAAAAGCAAGTTTGGTAATGGGATTGTGAATTTTTTGTTGCATGCAACAAGTTTACAGTACAAAATGCATACCTTATGCACCAGTTGATGTGTTGCGTTACACTCAAAAGTAATGACAAACTCCCATTTGCATGGGATTGGAACAGCAGAACAAATTCTTTAGGCATATTATTAGATATAGAAATGCAACCATCCAATATATTTACTGATAGCTCAACCGCATAAACAACGAGGTATGGGGACAATGACCAAGTTGATCACAACTGTTGGAAACAACCGATAACATCTAGTAGCCAGCAATTAATTGGATTTTCTGGTAGAATCTATTTAATAGGGAGGTACATCACCACTTTAGGATGTTGACAACCCTGTTCCCAAGGACCATGTTCATCCAATACCTACAGAGTCATACATCTATTGCAACAATTGGTGAGCCTGAGCTACTTTTACATTAACCAAGCTGCAATTCCAAGTACTGAACCTTGTTTTTATCAGTTGTAGCCACGAAAAGATGAATCAAAATATAGATAGTAACGTTTTTAACGTCACCATCTAGCATTCATAGCAAATAGCACAAAATTTCTCCAATGACGTGAAATCTTATATGTAATGAAACACATTGAACCTGACCTCCAGCCTATTCAAACTGTTCAATCTGAATGATGATGATGGGATTTTTCTAGGTTTTGGGTGTAGAAAATTAGGGTTTTGGAAGAAATATGGGATTTTTATAAGGTATGATTTTTAGGGTGATGATGAGAAGTAGGGAAAAGGATGGAATTTTATTGATGATAATCTCAAAATAAAGTGGGATACAATTGATGAGGTGAGTTCTTTTGAGATGAACTCTCTCCCAAGTCGCCAATTATAGAGGACCGCACTCTCCAATAAACGAGGAAATTTTCAGCCTCATAAGTTTCTTCTCTCCACAATCAAGCATAAGAATCCATAATCCCCCTAGCCCCCCTTATAAATAATAAACTGAAAATACAAAATTACAAAAAGACCCCTAGAATGGAAAATTACGAAAAAAAACCCTATAAATCCGACAGTTACAAAAATGCCTCTAGCGGGCCAAAATTGCAAACACATCATTACTCCACCCCCGAAAATCCATCTTGTCCTCAAGATAGTGCATGAAATCCATGGATGACACTGCTCCAAGTGAGTCGCCGGGTCCTATTGCTGGCGGGCTATGAATAGTGGAGTCACTCCTAGTCCCTTTAGACATTATCTCCTCAGAAAGGCGATCCTCAATCAACTGTGCCAGGTCCATGGCCTCCATCAGTCCTCTAGGCCGCTGAATGGGGAGCTCAGTACGAATAGTCGGTTTGAGCCACTTCACGAAGCTTCCTTCCAAATTCTCCTCTGGTATGACCGTATATCTCTCGCCCGCCCCGATAGTGCCTCGAAGTTCTCTCGATGTTCCCTAACAGACATGCTTGAGTGCCAGCATCTGCTCCTATAAATTTCCTTCCTGAATATCTCAAAATCTCTCCACCAAGTAGTCCTTAAACTCCTTCCAAGCGCATATAGGTCGCCTCTGCTCTCTCCACTAGAACCAATAGAGTGCCTCCCCTTTGAAACAAATGTCGGTCGCCTCTCCGTCAGACGTGACACATCAAATAATTTCTCAGCCCGATAGATTCAACCATAAAGACTATTTTCTCAAACAACGGTATCTTCAATTTTCTCAATCTGCCATCAGCCCCAAGCCGCTCCTAGTCCACTCGTCCTCTTGCATGTCGATAAAAAGGGAGAAAGTAATAATTGTTGTGACGTACATCTCTGCGTCAACCATGGCCAAACACAGGGCCACTGCCTCTGTCGTCATTGCCTACCCAGTCATGCTCATCCCAAGCAGTCATTATCTTTCTTCTCAAATCCCAAATCCTTATCATACTCAGACTGAAACTCCTTGTAGGCTGGAAGTACTCGGCGTTGTCGCCTCTTTGCCGCATACCGAGGCCCACGAAGGTTCGGGAGCTCCTCCACGTCATCCTCGGGCCTGGAAGAAGCCCAAATTCGTCGTCAAAGTTTCGATGGGCTCCCCGGAAGTCACCGTGACAAGGGTCATCCTCCTTAGGCTCAACGGGTCTCTGGCGGGCTAGACAGGGTTCGTCAGGGCCCAGACAGGCCTGCCAAGGCACTGCAGGGTGCTGGCGGGCCTGCAATGGCCATGTGGTGGCCTGATATGGCCCTACAGGTGAAAAGGTAAAAATTGGCAATCTTTTCCATAAAGATCATCCTTTTACGACCAAAAACCCTAGAAAATCCTATCAAGTGGCTATGATACCACTTGATAGTATTTTTCAAGGTTTTGGGTGTAGATAATTAGGGTTTTGAAAAAAGATGGGATTTTTATAAGAAAAGTGGGATTTTTAAGGTGGTGATAAGAAGAATTGGGAAAAAGAAGGGAATTTTATTGATGATCATATGAAAATAAAGAGGATACCATTGATGGGTTGAGTTCTTTTGAGAGTACCTATCTTTCCCAAATCGCCAATTATAGAGGACGACCGCAATCTCCAATAAACGAGTGAATTCTCAATTTCACAGTTTCTTCTCCACAATCAAGCATGAGAATCCATAATCCCCCTAGCCCCATTATAAATAATAAACTGAAAATACAAAATTACAAAAACCCCTAAAACTGAAAATTATAAAAAACCCACTAAAAATCCGAAAATTACGAAAATGCGTCTGGTGGGCCAAAATTACCGAACGCATCATGTCAACTGAGCATGAACATCACAAAAATTTCTAAACCTTGGCCAAATTGAACTAAAAAATAAGCTGAAACAAAAAAGGGTCAATTGCTTTGTTTTTAACTTGTGGAAAACCCTAAATCACTTCAATTGATCCCTTCTTCCCTCCATCCATATCCCATGTCCGTGAGTCTGCCCTTGAGTACCCCCGGCACCGATTATGTGTATGAGAAAATAGGTACCACTTGACGTATGAGCACTCGTGTCAAATGCGATGATGTGGCACAATCTCATCAATCAAAAAGATGTCGCATTGAAGGCAAAAAGTACACCCCCATGTAATTCTATTTTTAGCCGTTATTCAACTTGGATTTGATCCTAGATTTTGGATTTTATGTTGGACTTGGATTTTGGATGTTATTTGATAATAATTTGGATTTGAATTTCAAAAATTAGTGTTATTCACAACTTCGACTCAGATTTGACTGAGTCTAAGAATCCAAGTTGGGAGCCCAATTATTTATAGAGAGCCCAACTAGGGTTGGTCAGTCCAATCTATATCACTTGTGTTTGGAAATTGCAATCCAAATTCAACAAAAAAATTTTCTCTTTCTCTCTCTTGTTCTCCTCTTCCAGCTCCTCACAATCAAATCAAAGAAGGTCACGAGCGAAATTCTGATTATTGAAAGAAGTATGTGGCGCTCGTAAATGTGAGCAATACCATATCTTCTCTTCTTCTTTTGATCAACTCTGTGATTTTGGTAAAGGCAAACGACAGCTCAAGCTCAGCTCAATCTGGAGAGATCCGCGACTCCAGCAAGCTTGTGTTCATCAACATCTAGTTTGTAAAAGTATTTTAACTTTTCCCTAATTAATTTCATATTTTTTTATTCAAGGTGTTATTGCATCCCTAGGGAATAAAACTAAAAAATTGTTCTTGAACATGTTGAAACCCTAAACTACTTTTTTATGTGTCTGTGTCTATATTTTTTAATTATTCAGTCCATGCTCCTCATTTAGTTTAGATTATTCAGTCTTCATCTATTCCAAAGAAACTAAAACAAAAAAATTAAAATAAAATAAGGAAGAAACACTGGTGATTTCATTTGTTCTTAATTACATCATATGTAATGTTTAATATTTTTTGGATTTGAGGGACTGAAACTATGTAGATGGAGTCATTTGATTTATAGGTTTTTAAATAGATGAAGAGTTTGTGAGTGTTAGGAGAATCAAGAGCTTGATTTCGTTTAAATTTCTGTTTGGTTTTCTTTAGTTTGTTAGCAACGTCATTAATAATTTAAGTGGATGGATGAGATTTTGTGTGTGCTTGGGGTGTCTTTGGAGTTATAAAATTGTTTTATAAGCATGTGTCATATAGTGTATACCTAAAGTTATGTATAACTTTTAGAATATAGTGTGATCACAATTGATTGCAAACAAATCGGTTACAGCTCAGTGCAAAAAAATTGCTAATTTTCTCTTGAATGACTATTTAATACATATTCTAAAATTAAAAGACTTTGATATGATGTCCTCAATTTTGTTTCGAGAGAATGAATGTTTGATCTTATGATCATTCATTCTTGAATTTTTTATGCAAAGAATGAAATTGAATTGTATATTTTGTACCAAAAAGGAAGCTAGCAGATTATAAAGTGATGATTTTGAATCGTCGGATGTTCCTCCAGAGCCTCCGCGCAACATTGCTCCTATAGATGTAGATGTTGAAGATGAGGATGACTTGTATACTCCACATATGCAATAGGGGTACATCAATTTCTATATTTTTGCAGAAGCATCAAATCATTAGAAGTCGAACCAAGGCTTGAGAACTCGGTTCGCACAGTTTCACATGTTTCGTTGGATTCATTGAGTTTCGGTTTTGGGTTTATATGAATTTTTATGTATATATTTCTATAGTAATGCATTTGCAATAAAATTTTTAAAATTTTAACAAATTTTATAATATATTTTTTGAATTTTCAATAAAATTTTAGAGTTTTTATAATTTTTAGAATTTAATAAATATGTTTATGCACATAGTTCAAATATGGTCATGTATTTAAACACAAGTATATATGTTATTATAAGACGTGATGTTTCGACCGAAACCCAGCCAAAACTAATTGAAACTGGCCAAACCAAGTGGTTTCGGTCGAAACCGAGCAAAATTGAGCAAAACCAAAATCGCTTGGTTTCAACCGAAACCAAGCTTCAACAGCAATTTCGTTTCGTCCCTTTTTGAAACTAAAACGAGATGATCGAAACCAAGTGGTTTCGACCGAAACCTTATTCATTGTGTTGAACACCTTCATGATAATAGAACCTTTCTGCATGCCTAAATCCGTAAGAAAATAGCTTAAGGTTCAATCAATTTATAATATATTTGGATTTTGGTATATGAATAGGAACATGATCTCTCTCATTTACACTCGTGTGATACATTCTCCTCCACATAATACAATGTGTCACGTCGGGGTGTATTTTTTGTCCTCAATATACTATATGGAGGAGAATGCACCACGTATAGGTACATGATATAAATCTTTCATGTCATATGATACTCCTTATTCAATATGTATATAGAGCTCATCTCATCAACTGATATACTCTCGTACCAATCTCAGGCTCATCTGGCATGCCCTGGGCCACCCAGATTATTTCCCCTATCTTCGTAGCACATCTAACTTGACCACATGCACATCTAAGAACATCTATTTCTTTGCTCTTATTTTTACCCTCAATCTTTTCCATCCTCTTATGTTCTAATCTTCCTACATCTACATATTTATTTAATTATTCTGGTCACAACGTCATTTTCTTCGTATCCATTTTTTTCCTTTTTTCTTTCTACTTCCCTACCTATTCTCTTTGGCCTACTCTCCCTTGTTTCTTCTTTTCTATTTGATGCAATACCATCTATGTGTCTCTCTGAATATTCATGTAATTATAAAGGGCCGAGAGGGCTACATCCTTGATCAACCTCTTTAAAACTGCTATTGCTAACATGGTTTAGCCAACCGTCACTTACTTGTAACATCTAAAATGAGTGAATGCAAGTAAATCTTATTGTGTAGTGTAGTTTTAATTTTCAGTCAATACGGATCATGTAACTATTCTTCTTGCCCATGACCTCATATGTGATATACCACGACAAAAAGAACTAAATATGTAAAAAGGAATGAGCATAGTTTTGAAGGGCCCATGTGATGCCTAGGAGACACCCGGATAGCAGGAGAAAGAGAGGTGGAATAGAGAAGAGAGAGAGAGAGAGAGAGACGGCGTCGACACCGTCACTATTGCTGTTTGGCATATGGCCATTGCTGTCCAGCAAACCTGACTTAAAAGAAGCAAGTCCAAACCAACCTGCTGCTATAGTATTAAAAGGTTAAGGTTGAACCATAACCCAATTCTCCCTCTTTCTTTCTCCTTTCTCAACAAGGGCAACTGCAATTGTGGCAATGGTGGGCAACAGTAGCCGCTATGAGATGCAATGGCGGTGAGAAAAGGTAATTCTACCCTGCATCTCTCTTTCTCCTAGATTTAGGTTGATTGAGAGGATGTGTCAACTAATAGCGGCCGGCCATTAATCAGGACAGCCCAAGTGCCACCTATGCATATGCAACATTTAAAAACATTAAGCTGTCTTTAAAACAATGGAATAATTAATTGGTACTTCCATCTTTACTTTTCTTGTTGAACCAATGATATTCTTCTTTAATTTGTTTTTTCGATGGTTAAAATGTATCATTGGAAATAATATTTCAGTTGATTCTCTAAGATAGCATGATTCCTGAGTATTATTGCAATCAAACTACAGAAATATTGGGGAATGATGATGTTATATTCTCATTGGACAAATAAGCCAAATGGCCAAAGAGAAACATTCTCGTGGCTAGGGGGGGTGCAATTTAGGCAGGTTATGCTAATGATGCCTTGTATGCAGGCTTGGGAACTTATAAGGCAGGTCAAGGTCAGAACCAGGTCCAGACACAAATTTTAATGCAAATTTTAATGCAGAACTAAAATCCAAAACGGTCATCGGAAGGTAATTTTAAAACCTAAAGCGGGCTGACCACAACCAGTTCATGCCCCGATTGGTGTTCAACTCAACTGAGCAGTGAAATTTAAGCAATTTGTCATTGTGTAGTTTTAAACAGAAATCATTTGATAATGTAAGAATGCTTACAGCTTCGAGATGATTGACTGTTTGCAAATAAAGAATGCGTAGAAAAGGGTGAAACCTTTCATCTTATTGCTTACAATGTAATTTTGGTTGAAAGGTTACATAGCACCAAGGGTTAAGCCCGCAAAACCCAGTGTTTATAAACTATTTGGGTTTGAGTATGAAGTTTCCACATCAGAGCCAGATTCCGACAGCATAGACAAGTGGTGTGTTTGAAAACCCACAAACCCAACCCACTCCACCCAAGTCACAACCTTAACTCACGGCATCGGTCTAAAACTTGGGATGGGTATGAAGCAAATAAGATAGATGAAAGAAGCCTAAAATCATATTTTCTCGAACGGGGTTTCTTAAGTAGTAGTTATCACGGACCGCTTCACCATCATTTAACGCTTAATGAGCTGATGATGCGGCATTCTCTAGAAGATTATTATGGTGATTTGGAAATAACATTCTAAAGTGTTCTTGTATATTCTTAAACTATCTTGTAAGAGATATTTGTGCGAGTCCCAAGTAAATATTTTAGGAGAAAGTTTTGGAGGTGCAGCGGTGATCATTCAATCATGGAAGACCCTAAAAATCTAATCTACACCGTTGGTTGTACAGGAATCCTCCTTATAAATAAGGGAAAGGGGCAGCATTTGTAACTAAGCAAACTAAGCAAGTTTGACAACAATACAAGCAATACAAATTTCAAATTTTTAATAATCTCTTGTTCTCTTGAGCGTTCTTAATAGTGTGAGGCTTATAGAGAATATTGATTTAGCCATGTTAATATAGGAAGAGTGACCTAAGTGTCGCATTGGTTCAAAAGTTTGAGTAGCAAAATAATGAGATCCACTAAGGTTTTGATGATAAAAATGGGTTTTTATGGGAAATGTGGGATTTTTAGGGTTTTAGAGAGAAGATATGGGATAAAAGAGGGGTTTTATTAGAAATAAACTGAAAATAAAGGACACAAATATAAGGGTTGAGACTTTCGAGAAGATCTCGCTCTCCCAAGCCGCTAATTCGAGAGGGGCCGCGCTTTCCAATGAAAAGAATGATAATCTCACCTCAAGGGTTTTCTTCTTCACAATAATCAAGCATGCCCCCTCTCCTAGCCGGCCCTAACGTTAAATAAAGAAAAATTACAGAAAAGTGTAGATTTACAAAAAAGCCCCTACTAATGAAAATTACAAAAAGACCCTTTAAAATCTGAAAATTCCCAAAAAGCCCCCGATTTCCCTTAATGAGCCAAAAGTGCGGATCTATCATTACTCCGCCCCCAAAAAACCACCTTGTCCTCAAGGTGTTGTATAACATTCATGGACGGTGTTGCTCCAAGTGGATTGCCGAAGTCCTTTCGTTGACAGACTGCGAACAGTGGAGCCCCTCCAAGCATATCCTTCCTATAAATTTCCTTCATGGGCATCTCGATATCTCCCCATCACGCAGTCCTTGAGCTCCTCCCACGAACGTATAGGTCGTCTCTGCTCCATCCACTGGAACCAGAGAGTGCCTCTCCTTTGAAACAGACACCAGTCACCTCCAGTTTTAGCCTCTCAATCTGATGTGACTCCGCAAAGAATCTCTCAGCCCGAAAGATCCAGCCATAAGGATCACCCCCCTCAAACTATGGCATTTTCGGTTTTCTCACTCTGCCTTCAGACCCAAGCCGCTCCTGCTCCACTCGTCCTCTTGCCTGTCGATAGTCAGAGGGAGGGTAATAATTGTCGTGTCGTACCTCCCTGCGTCTCCCAAAGCACATCCTAAGGCTGTCGCCTCTGTCGTCATTGCCTCCCCAATCATGCTCATTCCGAGCATAGTCATCAACATTCTTCTCAAAGCCTCGATCCTCGTCATAATCGGCCTGAAATTCCTCGTAGTATGGAAGTACTTTGCGTCGTCGCCTCTTGGCCGCATACCAAGGTCCACGAAGTTCAGGACCTCCTCCACGTCATTCTCGGGCCCCGGAAGAAGCCCAAATTTTTCATCAACGTCTCGACGGGCTCCCCGCATGTCCCGTGGTCCCGGTTCATCCTTCCAATGCTCAAGGCGTGCCTGCACAGGCACTACAGAGTCCCTGCAGTGGCCTGCAACGGCATGCAGGCCCTACAGGCCCACTACAGAGGCTGCAGTGGCCTGCGGTGGCCCTACAGGTACTGCAGTGCGCTACCGGCCCTGTCGGCCCACTGCTGCAGGCGCTATAGTGGGCTACAGGGGCACTACAAAGGCCTGCAGGCCCTGCAGTCCAGCTGTTTCTTCCGCTCTGTCGAATCCTTTCTCCGCATTAGATGGATGGCCTTCTCCAAACTCTTCTTTCTTCTCTTTCTTTTTCGTCAAAGTTGCCGCCGTTTGTCCTAAATTTGAATTTTCATCCGGATCTGAATTTTACGCCAAAGTTGCCGCCTTTAGATCTACAAATTGTTGCATCATGATTTGCATGAAGATTTCAAATTTTTCATCCATTCGCGCCTCAAGCCCTTTTATCGACGGATTGACCTCAGATCTGAAATCCTCCATAGACTTCTTCAGACCTTTAATTTCTCCATCGAACCTTTCCACCAAAGCTTCAATCTTTTTTGTGGTAGCCGCCTCCATGGATGCCAAGATCGTCGCTCTGATACCAATTGATGCGATCCACTAGGGTTTTGATGATAAAGGGGGATTTTTGGGGGAAAGTTTGGATTTTTAGGGTTTTAAAGAGAAGATATGTGATAAAAGAGGGGTTTTTATTAGAAATAAACTGAAAATAAAGGATACAGAGATAAGGGTTGAGACCTTTCGTGAAGATCTCGCTCTCCCAAGTTGCTGATTCGAGAGGGGGCGTGCTCTCCAATGAAAAGAGGAATAATCTCACCTCAAGGGTTTTCTTCTTCACAATAATCAAGCATGCCCCCTGTCCTAGCCGACCCTGGCTTTAAATAAAAAATGCAGAAAATTGCAGATTAACGAAAAAGCCTCTAATAAATGAAAATTACAAAAAGACCCTTTAAAATCTAAAAATTCCCAAAACGCCCCTGACGTCCCAAAACACCCCCTAATGGGTCAAAAATGCAGATCTATCATTACTCCGCCCCCGAAAACCCACCTTGTCCTCAAGGTGGTGCATGAAATTCATGGACGGTGTTGCTCCAAGTGGGTCGCTGAAGTCCTCCTTTCGCTGACGGACTGTAAAAAGTGGAGCCCCTCCAAGCATACATCACTGTAAGTTTCCTTCCTGTGCATCTCGATATCTCTCCATCACGCAGTCCTTGAGCTCCTTCCACAAACGTATAGGTCATCTCTGCTCCCTCCACTGAAACAAGGAAAGTGCCTCTCCTTTGAAGCAGACGCCAGCCACCTACAGTTTTTGCCTCTCCATCAGATGTGCCTCTGCAAAGAATCTCACAGCTCGATAGATCCAGCCATAAGGATCAACCCCCCTCAAACAACGGCATTTTCAGTTTTCTCACTTTGCCTTCAGCCCCAAGCCGCTCCTGGTCCACTCGTCCTCCTGCCTGTCGATAGTCAGAGGGAGGGTAATAATTGTCGTGTCATATCTCCATGCACCTCCCATAAACCATCATAAGGCCATCGCCTCTGCGCCATTGCCTCTCCAATCATGCTCATTCCGAGCATAGTCATCAACATTCTTCTTAAAGGCTGGATCCTCGTCATAATCGGCCTGAAATTCCTCATATGCTGGAAGTACTTTGTGACGTCGCCTCTCTGCCGCATACAGAGGACGATGAAGTCCCAAAACCTCCTCCACGTCATCCTCAGGCCCCGGAAGAAGCCCAAATTTATCATCGAAGTCTCGACGGGCTCCTCGCATGTCCCGGAGTCCCGAGTCATTCTTCCCAGGCTCAAGGAGCCTCCGACGGGCCTGCCCGGGCCCTGCAGTGGGCCTGCAGGCACTGCAGGGGGATGCATGCCCAATGCAGGCGGATGCAGGCCCAATGCAGGCCATGCAGGCAGCTGCAGTAGGCCTACAGTGGCCTGCAGTGGGCTGCAGTCCATGCAGTTCAACTGCAGGCGTCTGGCCCAGCAGGGGGTCGTGGAACCCCCACAACGGCTAGGGTTTCCTTACTCCGTGGTCTCTTCTTCCGCTCCGTCGGATTCTTCATCCGCTCCGTCGGATGGATGGCCTCCTTCGAACTCTTCTTCTCTTTCTTTTTCGTCAAAGTTGCCGACATTTGCCCCAGATCTGAATTTTCATCCAGATCTGAATTTTTTGCCAAAGTTGCCGCCTTTAGATCTGCAAATTGTTGCATCATGATTTACATGAAGGTTTCAAATTTTTCATCCATTCGCGCATCAAGCCCTTTTATTCAGATAGATGACCTCCTTTAAACTCTTCTTCCGTCTTTTTCTTTTTTGCCAAAGTTGCTGACGTTTGCTCTAGATCTGAATTTTCATCCAGATCTGAATTTTTCACCAAAGTTGCCACCTATAAATCTGCGAATTGTTGCATCATGATTTGCATGAAGGTTTCAAATTTTTCATCTATTTGCACCTCAAGACCTTTTATTGACATATTGACCTCAGATCTGAGATCCTCCATGGACTTCTTCAGATCTTTAATTTCGCCATCGAATCTTTCCTTCAAAGCTTCAATCTTTTTGGTAGTAGCCACCTCCATGGATGCCAAGATCGTCGCTCTGATACCAATTGCTGTGATCCACTATGGTTTTCATGATAAAAGGGGATTTTTAGGGGAACGGTGGATTTTTAGGGTTTTAGAGAAAAGATATGGGATAAAAGATGGGTTTTTATTAGAAATAAACTGAAAATAAAGGATACATAGATCAGAGTTGAGACCTTTCGAGAGGATCTCGCTCTCCCAAGCCATCAATTCGAGAGGGGGCCGCGTTCTCCAATGAAAAGAGGGATAATCTGTTGCGGCCAGTAATTGGGAGTATGGGCATTTGGGTACAATAACAATTAAGGGTGTTTTCTATTTAAAGGGTGTTGAGCCGGCCCTAGAGGGAATGCGAAAATTGTGAGAGTTATTTTATTTATTCTCTTAGATTAATTGTATTAGTATTTGGCTTTCCCCCTAGGTTAATAATTGTCTTCTAGTCATTAGTAGCGAGTAGATGAGTTGTAGTAAGATTTCTTTTTAATTCCAGATCTGAGTTCCAATAAAAATCCCTCTTTTATCATCCAAACCCTAGCAAAACGTATCAATTGGTATCAAAGCACTAGATCCAGGGCGAGCACCCGATTTATGGATCTGATCGACGCGTGGGTAGAGAGAAGGGAAAGGGTGCGCCGTCAAATAGCGGAGGATTTGGCGGAGATCAATCGTC
Source organism: Scilla litardierei (assembly GCA_030789695.1). Classification (NCBI taxonomy): domain Eukaryota; kingdom Viridiplantae; phylum Streptophyta; class Magnoliopsida; order Asparagales; family Asparagaceae; genus Scilla; species Scilla litardierei. Next base: position 146,122,828 of record CM061135.1, read on the forward strand.
GCTACAAGGAGAAGGTAGCGGAGATCGACCGTCGCTACCTTTCCGCTGCAAAGACAAAGATAGATCTGAAGCCTGCGGCTGTCGGCGATCCAGATCTGAAATTATCCGATCCAGATCTGAAATTTTCAGATTCAGATCCGAAAGAGACGGAGGAAAATGGTGTAGATCTGAAGCCTGCGGCTGTCGGCGATCCAGATCTGAAATTATCAGATCCAGAAAATGTGATTTTTAACGAGGAAGATCCAGAAACTGAAGAAGACGACGCCTTCGACCACTACAACCAAGGGTGGGAGGCATCTCAGGCCATCTTTGAGCCACCGGAGGGAGCGCGGAACGTCGGAGGGGGGCGGAAGCCCCTCCGACAGATCCCAGGAGGGCCGACGAACCCGCAGGAGGGGCGGCAAGGGCCGCCCGCCCCTCCCGGGGCTGCGCCACCCCCCTGGGGGCACGGTGGAGCCCCGCCATCCCCCAGGGGCGGCGACAGGCCCCTGGGGCCCCTGCGGTGCCCGGCCGGCCTAGATTTTGGGCCGGTGGGTGCCGCCGAGCCCCTGGGGGCTACGGTAAGGAGTTTGTGGGGGTTCCGACACCCCCCGGAGGCGCTATTGGTGGTGGCGATGCAGGAGGGGGACCGACAGCCCCTGTCGAGCACTTCAGGGCCCCCTTGGGCCCAGCACGGGTCCCGATCTGCGTCATTTTCAAGATTTCAGCCATATATGGGGCACGGGGAAGGATTCCAGCAGTGCAACGATGACGACGACCATCCTAAGTATTTGTGGGGGCCCGATGACGCTTTTTGGATCCCGCCTTGGCCCGACGATATTTTTCCGGACTTCGTTGAAAGCGGTGGGGACCACTCTCATCCACTTGACCCGGGAGGAGGCTTGCAATCGACTTGGTGGAACGGATGGCCCACGGACATCGTGCACCACCTTGAGGACAATGTGGATTTTCAGGGGCGGAGTAGTGTTGCGGCCAGTAATTGGGAGTAGGGGCATTTGGGTAAAATAACAATTAGGTGTGTTTTTCTATTTAAAGGGGGTTGAGTCGGCCCTAGAGGGGATGCGAAAATTGTTAGAGTTATTTTATTTATTCTCTTAGATTAATTGTATTAGGATTTGGCTTTTCCCCCTAGGTTAATAATTGTCTTCTAGTCATTAGTAGCGAGTAGATGAGTTGTAGTAGGATTTCTTTTTAATTCCAGATCTGGGTTCCAATAAAAATCCCTCTTTTATCATCCAAACCCTAGCAAAACGTATCAATTGGTATCAGAGCCCGGGGAAGGATTCCAGCCGTGCAACGATGACAACGACCATCCTAAGTATTTGTGGGGGCCCGATGACACTTTTTGGATCTCGCCTTGGCCCGACGATATTTTTCCGGACTTCGTTGAAAGCGGTGGGGTCCACTCTCATCCATTTGACCCGGGAGGAGGCTTGCAATCGACCTGGTGGAACGGATGGCCCACGGACATCGTAAACCACCTTGAGGACAAGGTGGATTTTCAGGGGCGGAGTAGTGTTGCGGCCAGTAATTGGGAGTTGGGGCATTTGGGTAAAATAACAATTAGGAGTGTTTCTATTTAAAGGGGGGGTTGAGCCGGCCCTAGAGGGGATGCGAAAATTGTGAGAGTTATTTTATTTATTCTCTTAGATTAATTGTATTAGGATTTGGTTTTTCCCCCTATGTTAATAATTGTCTTCTAGTCATTAGTAGCGAGTAGATGAGTTGTAGTAGGATTTCTTTTTAATTCCAGATCTGAGTTCCAATAAAAATCCCTCTTTTATCATCCAAACCCTAGCAAAACGTATCATAATCTCACCTCAACGGTTTTTTTCACAATAATCAAGCATGCCCCCTCTCCTAGCCAGCCCTAGCTTTAAATAAACAAAAATTACGGAAAAGTGCAGATTTACGAAAAAGCCCCTAATAATGAAAATTACAAAGAGACCCTCTAAAATCTGAAAATTCCCAAAATACCCCTGATTTCCCTTAATGGGCCAAAAGTGTGGATCTATTACAAAACAATATTTCAGTGACTATCAAAGTTTGCTGCTTGGGAAAAGTATACGTCGACCAGTGAAATTTCCAAAGCAAAGAGCGCCACCAATCCGCCTTACAAGAAGAAATCCAAGGACGTTGTATCAGCATTCGAGGGACAGTTTGGAAAGATGGAGCTCATCATGGCTGATTCGAGATATCAGCGTGAGGCCATGAAGCAACATATCGAGAAGCTAGAGTCTATGGAAGATGAGCTTCAAAAGGAGATGCAAATAGCATTAAACTCCATGGTGATATGTTTCAACAACAGAATGACACCTTAGAAAGGTATAACAATACCTTAGAGGTTTAGGTGGATCCCTAATGAAGAAGTTGGAAGGTCTTAGGGAAGAGTTAACAAAAGAAGGTAACAGTGAACAAGGCAATCGTCACACATTTCTTCGTGCCAAAGGTAGAGGTTCCGAAGCAAAAGCCTTACAGAGAAATACGAGAAAATGATCGAGACCTCAACAATTTCTTATGGATATCCAGAGATACTTTGATGTTGCGGGGCTCAAAGATGACGGATCCAAGCTTCTCACAGCACCTCTCTACCTCCAAGATGTTACTGCATTATGATGATGTAGACGATGCGATGATATGAAATGGGATGCGTACACCATCAACATTTGAAAGGAGTTCAAGGTAGAAATTAAGAAACAATTGTATCCAAAGAATGCCAAGAATAAGGAACAAGTTAAACTTCGATGCTAACTTAGAAAGGTAATGTTCGAGATTATGTTAAGAAATTTTCAATGTTGCTTCTTGAGATCTCAGATATCAACGAAACCTCGCTCTTCGCATTCATGGATGAACTCGCAAGATAGTGCCAAGATGGAGCTTCGGAGACTCAGAGTTGCCCAAGCTATAAAACTAGGGTCCTTAATCGAGTTTAGAAAAGGATTCTTTGCTAGAAAGAAGAAGCAACATGAAGAAACAATGATCAACTCGCTACATTTCCTCGGTGTGATTCTTGCCAATGTGGATGAATGCATTGAGACCACCAATGTTTGTAGAGCTGACTATTGCAAGTAAGACCTTCAATGCTCTCTTAGATAATAGTGCTTCTCATTTCCTAATCTATATTGTTCTGGTAAAGGATCTGTCTTTTGGTGATCAAGAATGGAGAAACCATTAAAGCCATCAACTCAGGACACACTCTCCTATTGTTGGCATGGGACGTAAAGTGGAAATGCGTATATGAAAATGATTCAGGCCAATAGATATGACAGCTATAGAATGGATGATTTTGATGTGATCACAAGCTTTAAGTTCCTGAATCAAATGAAGGTTGTGTTGGATCTGTACGCTAATACATATGCTTCCTCAAAGGCAAAACTTGCACAATCCCCATCCAACAAAAGAATATCTAGCAAGATTCTCTCCACGATGCAATTCTTCAAGGGCGTTCAGAGCAATAAGCCAAGCTTCTTCGATACGATGAGGATTGAGGAGGGTTCGACTACTGGAGAAGTCTGTCTAAAGATATACAGACCATCTTGAAGTACCAAAACGTCATGCCAAATAAGTTACCAAGCAAGTTACCATCCAAGAAAATCATAGACCAAAATCCAGTTTATGTCGGGTGCTTAAAGATAAGCCAAAAGGTATTTGAAACATTGAAGAGACCTATGATCAAGGAGCTGATTCTCGCACTTTTCAACTTCGGCAAGACCTATAAAGTGCACACCAATGCAAGTGATTTCATCATCAAAAGGGTGTTGATGCAAAAGGGGCATTGTCCAAGAAAATGAGATAACATTGGTAGAGTGTTTAAGGATATAAAGATATTACTTGGCTCCAAGTTTGTTATAAAAACCAACAACGTAACCAGACTCAGAAGAAGATATATCCCAAGTAGGTCAAAGGGTAAGATTTCTCAATAGAATTTAACCACATGCTTAAGTACAAGATAGTTCAAACTTACTAACAAACTTACAAGCGGATGCATTAACTCAGTAAGTAGAACTTGCAGTTATCATTAGCCAATCATAAAGTTCCTTTCTCAACCACGTCAAGTAATGCCTAAGATAATATCCAACTGCAAAATCACTAATCAAATATTCCAAGAAATAATATACTCGTCAATTTTAGCTCAAGGATTATTTACTCTATGCTAAAGAAAAATAGGTGTACGAGCCACTCTTCGGGAATCTGCAAAGGGAAATCACACAGGAATCCACGGCTCTTCATGAGCTAGACATCAAAGTATGCACCTAACTTTAGTGTTGATGGGAGAGCCATATTATTGGCCTTAAATACGAGACGATGTCGGGTTTATATGAAGATTTGTCGTGTATGCTAGTAAGACAAGGTAGAACAAAAGGGCATTAATGGAATTACTCGATCTACTACCGATTCTGTAGCATCTATGGAAGAGCATTTTCATGGACTTAACCATAGGATTGCCTAAGTCCACAATGTAGCATTGTCATGCTAATGGTTAATGGATTCTATAAGTACAGACTCTTCATTATAGCTCCTGTAAAGTGTCCAATCAAGATAGCCATCACATAATCCTAAAATATATGATGAAGTATTACTATTAGGAGCTATCGAAGTCCCATCATGAGCGACCAAGATGCTCACTTCAGTAGGGGGCTTTGATCCGAGCTCCTCAGATTGTTAGGGTATGTGTTGAGCTTCTTCACAAGCTTCCCTCATATGGTTAGACGAAGAGGGTGAATGACCTACTAGCTGTTTACTTAAGGTACTATATGAGTAATAACCTGAAAGATTGAGCTAAGTTGTTGGACATCTCAATTTTCATATAAACTTCAATGGAGTAATCGATAAGAAAGACTCCATTCGAGATTGGGATGAGGCCAATAACCATTCATCATTCCAAACACCATTTAAATGGGCTACAAGAATAGTGATCCGATTGCCTACAAATTTGCTAAGGAATAAAAAGAGCAAATGGAGTTGGTAAAGTCATGCCTTAGCAAGACCTCAAAAAGAATGAAGAAATGTTCTTACAAAAATGAGAAGGTATATGGAATACCAAGTGATAGATTTGATCCTTGTAATACTCTCTACATTGGATCATAATAAAGGATTACATAAGTGGTTGATAAGAAAATATGAAGGCACATTTCAGATAGTACATAAAGAGGGATATGTGGCATGCAAGGTGAAACTTTCTCCGACGAAGTATCATCACATTTTTCACGTGAGCATGTTGAAACTATATCACAAGAATGCGGAAGACCCAAACCAAGGAAAGTTGTATCATGCACCAACGGGAGTTCGATAAAGAGGTAAAGAAGATCCTAACTGATAGGATAGTTCGTGAAGCTAACAATCATCTCAAACTGAAATATTTAAGTAAAAGGGATTGTTTGAGAGCGAAAGCACTTGGGTACTTGCAAAGGATCTTTGGTAGTTTAAGAACTTGGTCGAGCGATCCCACAAAGAGAAGAACAAGCAATGAGGGTATCGCTAGGATAGGTAGGGAATGTTACAGACGGCTTCGTTATCGCTACAGGGCGAATAAGGTGGCATTCCTTAAAATATTTTTAAGCCGCTTTGTAAGTAAAGTTCTACAATGTTCTTGTATATTCTTGTACTCTCTTATAAGAAATATATGTAAGTTCCTAAAAGATATTTTTGGAAAAGATTTTGGAGACTCCGCCATGACCATTGAATCATGGAAGTCTCTTGCAGTGTAATCTCCGACATTGGTTGCATGGAAGCCATCCTTATAAAGAGGGGCAAGGAAAAGCATGTATCACCAAGCAAGCTTGAAAACAATACAAACAATACAAATTTCATATTTTCAAGTATTCTCTTATGCTCTTGGGTAATCTTAACTAGAGTGTAAGGCTTAAAGTAAAAGGTTAACTTACCCATTCTAATAGAGGCACTAAGCTATATGATGCACACGTTCTGCCCATGACATAATCAAGGATGCTTAGGCATAAGTGATATTAAACCTTTGACAAAGCAATCACCTTGCCAAGGTGTTGGCCCGCCAAAGGCACCTAGATCGGCATATTGCTCATTTTATACCAAGGAATTATATAAACATGTGAGGCAATCTCCAACATCAATCCACATAACACAACTTCTTAACTTTGCACCTAGGTTTAACAATTCAAGCCAGCGATCAGGAAATTGACTATGTGAAAGTAAGCATTCATACCAACTTTTCATTATAAAAAGGGCTCAACCTAAAAGTCCATGGCCAAACATTATCTGTAGAGAATCTTATGCATGTATCAAGGCATGTTGAGCATTCATAATTCAAGTTACAATGTTCCTAAATCGATAATTACTATTCTCAATTAAATCGGTGATGTACAAGTCTTTTCCAAAACTACATGGCTACAGCTGTCTAAATTGTAACAACTACCTTCCCAGTAGTGTTGTAGGCTTGGTGGGCTCAACCATACTCTTAGCAGATCTTAAAAGTAAATAAACAGTGAAGAAAATCAGACTAACTCCTCATTTAAAATCAGAAGCTTTGATCAGGCCCTCAAATCAGATCCTTTTTCCACTATAGTAATAGACTCAAATAGGTATTTCAAATAATAACAGAGCCATGGGCATCAGTACATCATCCATTCAGAACAAGTAACAACAGAGTAATGTCCTAAAGAATACTGAACTGTTAATCCAATGGTCAAAACAGCAACGGGTTAGATTTAGAAATTCAACGGAATTGTTTTTTGGTCCGCTCAGGAATCATGATTTAAAAAGACTGAATTAATGGAATTTCTCCGTTGTTCCACTGTAGGGAAGTCATACATTCATATATATACACACACACTAGTCATAATCCGTGCCTGCGGGCCAGTTCATTTAAGATTTTCCCACGCAAAATCCTAGTTCCCCAAAAAATTATTTCCACATCCAAAATTACGCGGAACAACAAATTAGCGTAAAAATATTTAGCAACATTGGGCCTTCGATGCGGAACAATAAATTCGGCGCAGGCGCCTTCGACACGGAACAACAAATTCGGCGCGAGCGTCTTCGGCGTGGAACAACAAATTCGGCGTGGACACCTTCAGTGTGGAACAACAAATTAGCGTAAAAAATCGGTGGGGGCGCCTTCGGCGGTGGGCTCCACGGTGGGGGAGAGATCATTTGATCTGCAACAGCATTCGATCTGCAGCATTAAGTGTAAGTTAAAGTTTTTTTCCAAATGCATTAATTACGTGCATTTTGCTATTTCCCAGAAACTTTCATTCCTCAAAAATTTTCATTTCTCCAGAAACTTTCATTTTCCCAGAAATGTTCCCTCCAAAACTTTCCACAAAATCTCATCTCAATCATTCATTTCTTAAGATTAAATCTCAGTCGTTCTTCTATCAACCCTTTTGTCCTAGTCGGCTTGTCCTAATCAGCCCTAGAATTCAAAAACAGTCATCAAATGTAATATATATATATATAATAATGGAGAAAAGGTGACACCTGATCTATTCACCTGATCTAATATATCAGGTGCCAAGACAACCTTTTTGTGTCTTGGCACCTAATCTATTAGATCAGGTGCCATCTGATCTACATGAATCTCATAAATATATAGTCAGATTCAGGATGAATATGTTATTTCAAAGGACACCATTATTAAAGATTGCTTCTGTTGCTTCTTATGTTAGCTTGATAATTAATACTATGTATTTGTGCAATATATCTTACATATAGTGCTAGGAGTGTTGAGTGATCCGAGTGTACCATTGCAGCTAACTGTTAAATTTTAAAAGATTATTAGACCAGCTTTGCTATATGGTACATTTCTATATGTACAGGGTGTTAAGGTATCATCAAAAGGTATACACAGGTTATGTGCGTGTGGCAGAGATGTGCATATTATGATGGATGAATGGTACCACTAGAAAAGATAAGGTGAGAAATGAGGATATCCAAATGAAAGTATATATGATCCCAATAGAGGATAGGACGTGATAACATCTCTTGATATGATTTGACCATACATCGAATTGATACGCCCGTTAAAAAGATAGGGCACATGAATGTTGAGATCAAGAGCAAAAGATGTAGACCGAATAAGAAAATAAGTGTATATGAAAGATCTTGATTTGATGGAAGCAAAAGCTTTAGATCATAATGCGTAGAAAACACGTATACGATATCAAGATCCGATGTGATCACAATCAGACTTTCTATTGGGTCTATGAAACCGGTCCTAAATTTTTGGGATGAAGAGTAAGATGATGATCATCTTTACATATATTGCTTATTAAACAAATAATTTGTCAGGTGTCCATGAGTCAACGTGGATTTCACAGAAGCAACGTCGTAGTTTCTATGCCAACATAATACATGGCATGCTTCGGTAAACTTCATATATTTCATAGCATCCAAATTAGGCGAATGTTGTCCAGACATTTTAACTAGTAAGTAGCAAGGAGTAATGAATGGTAATCAGGACCCACATGCATGCGTGAAAATTCATACTATCTGAATCCAAGAATGTTAATAAATTATACCGACTATAGCTAGAACGCAAGACCTTTATAAGTCCAAGAAAAAGATGAAAAAATTGAATCAAGACAATGATACCTTGCATCAGCCATAACCTGAACTTTAGCACCGCCACCATATAGGTCATAGAAGAAGAGCTTTGAGGAGGAAGTTCTCTTGTTCATAATCCTCCCTATCAAATGACAAATATACATCATGAAAGCACGACCTTTACCACGAATGAAAACAAAAGGGAACAAATTTCGTAAATTAACACTCTGTAAATTAGAACAACAACAATACCAGCTAAGTTGATTTCTGCATTCGTTAGGTGCTCTCCATCACTCAAGCCTCCATATTGTTTAACATAATCCACAACAGAGACAGAAACTTCAAACTTATGGGGATAAGGGTTTGTTCCAGCTGTCTTCAATGCAGCAAGAACCTTCAGCCTATTCTCAAAGTATTGCTGTGATCATCAAGAAAAATAACTAAATATGATGTGATCATCAAGAAAAATAAATCGGTTTTGATTCCTTATCTTTTCTTCAAAAGATTGCTAGAGATGGTAAAGGTTATAAACAAACCGTAGGGTCCATGTCTTCATCATCTGCAGCAGACGGCTTTTGTGACTGTGAATTTGCCATGGCAGCCACCTGAAAATCATAAGCACGAGTCTCATTTGTTAAAAATTCTGGAAATCAAAGTCGCTTGGGCTTGGTTATGATCAATCTATTCATGCCCTATTGAGAATCATAATATTTTAGTATTATAGAACAAATTTATTTTTTTACGCAATATCCATGTAGTATTGGCTAATAATAAACTGCATATTCATGAAATCAGTGTTGTCAATTGTTTTCTTATGTATCAGAGGGGATGAAAACATTACAAGCCAAATTAATTAAAAAAAATTGAAAATGATACATAGTTTGACGGTATGGAACAGATACTTCATTTAGCATCAACTGTGAAATTAGACTAATTTCCAACCTTCTCAGATAACAGTTGAACAAATGGCCAGCCAAATTTACCAACTTGATACTAATATTGAACAATTCAAAATCAATTTTAAACAATATTGCCAAAGTGCAAACAATGCACTAAAAATAGCACATTTTGCAGCTGAAACTCTAGATTTGGCGCGGGAATTAAGACAAAACATTTCCAATTAAGTATTAGCCAAACAAAAATCAAATGAAAATGAGCAAAGAAAGCGTTGCCTTCTTTTTCTTCTCTTCTTCTTTAAGGCGCTTCTCTTCTTCCTTCTGCTTCTTCTTCAGTTCCTTCTTGATAGCGCTGACGTAGAAAAATCATAAAATAAAGATAAAAAATGGAAGAAGACGAAATACATGGATGGGGTTGGAGATCAGAATGAGTGAGTGAGTGCGCGATACTTCTTGCTCGGAGCATCCGAAGCGGATGAGGAATCCATGGAGAGATCCGATACCCGGTCGGCAACTGCTTCGACTGCGTCGGCCATTCGAAAGAAGGCGAAGAGATTACCGGAGAGGGGTTTTTGTTGTGTTGGGTTGTCGTATAGGGTTTTGGCGGCCGGGGCATTTGGGAATTTGGAGCTACGATGGAGTGCCTGCTAGCCAACATTGCACTTGTCGCTAAACATGTCGCATTTATTTACAAGCTTGCCATTCCATTTGGCAAAATTGCTAGAGATAATGGCAAACTTGTAACTAATTGTAACACGATTATCAAAATGGTAACGTGACTAGCAACAGATACCACTTAGGCCCGTTCTTTTGTAGGAAAGTATAATCGGGAAAATTGAGAAAGTGTGGAATCTGATGAGAGCGAAATTGATGTGTAGTGTGTTCTTTTATTGGAAAGTGTGGTTGGATTGTTGAGTTGGAAAGTTGAGGTGGGGCCCACTCCGTGTAGTGTGTTCTTTTGATTAAGGGCCTGTTCTTTTGCTGGAATAGGAAAAATGGAATAGATGAAAGTTTGTATTCCAATGAGAGAGAAAATGGAGTTTTGTGTTCGTTTGGGTGGAATAGAGTATGGAAAGTGTGGTTTGGAATAGAAAATGGGGCCCACATTCTATTCTTGTGTTCTTTTGGGATTGTGGAGTTGGAATGAAAAAGTGGAAATGAGATGAGTTGGAGAGGAGAGATAGAGAGAGATGAGAGAGTGGGGCCCACCATTCCTAAGGATTCCATTGTATTCCAAGCAAAAAGCTTGGAATACAAAAGTGCTCATCATTACCAAATTGGAATAGCCACGTAGGATTCTATTCCACGCCCAAAAGAACAACCGCTTGGAATACAACCTTGGAATAGGATGAATAGTGCATGAACAGTGCCATTATTCTTATTCCCGCACCTATTCCACGCAGAAGAACAGGCCCTAAAGAAAGTTGAAGGTGGAAAGTGGTGTGGGGTCCACGCGTTGTTATAATTAAATGAGTAATAACAAATTAATTAATTAATTAATATATTATTTATTTAATGATTAATAAAGTTAAATGAATAAAAAACAGAAATCAAAACTATATATAACATTGGGGGGCCCACGCCTCACATGTTGCAGCATGCAAACGAAGTTAAAAACAAAAAAACAAGGGGAGTCTGCATTGCGATTGGTCATGGAGAGGGAGACTGGGACCCACCTTTGAGGATTCCTTTGTAATCGCGGCTTTTGGAAGAGAAAACGCAGCCGGCTTGAGAATCCTATTTTTGCTGACACGTCAGATATGAATTCCAATTTTCCTTACCTCTCAAAAGGACAGACAACATGATTCTGAAGGTGGAATCCCATGAATAGTGTAGTAATAGTGATGAAATAAGGATTCTTTGGCAACTTTCAAGGAAAAGAACAGCCCCTTATTCACAAGTTTGTCATTTCCCTCTTTTCCAGTCCCTCCAACAACCGCCCTCTCATCCATCCTCCCCAACCCTCATACCCCTCTTCACCATCCACAAACCCACCCCCCCCCATCACATTCCCTCCCCAGCGCCCCTCCCTCAAAGTGTCCAACGGGCCGGCCGAGCCCGATCGGCCCATTGGACTATTTGGCCAAGTATGGCTAGCCTGGCCCAGCAAGACCAATACCACAGCCCAGCCCAGCCATATGCCCAGCATCCAGACGAGCACGGGCGATCTGGCGCCCAGACAAGTAATTGACCGCGCTTTTTTAATTAAAAATTCTAAAAAGTAAAATATATAGAAAAAACTATTTAAAGATATTTAAAAATGAAGTGTATTAAATTTTGCTTTATAAACAAATTAAAAGAATAAATCGATAATATTCTATTAATAGTTAGTATCATTGACAAATTTGAAAATAGATGGTCTTTTTAATAGTATTTTAAGAAAAAAATTATAAATAGATAGTGTTTTATAAGGAGATAGTATTTTATAAAAATTATTAAAAATTAACTTATTTTATTCCTAAATAGATAGTATTCGAATCACAAATATTTAATCCCGAAATTCTCGAAGATCCTGTTGTGAACCTTTAAATTTTATTAATTAAAATTTTTTTTGCGTGTGGACTTAAGTCGTGTCACGCCACGTTCCCCAGAATACCCAGAAATCTTTTTTCACGTATCCTGAAGAGTGAGGGTGATGAGAGAGAAAAAGAAATAGAAAAGGGAAAACAGAACAAGCATGCCATTGCGCACATGCTGGGATAGTACAAGTGAAGCTCCACAGTAATATCAAACAATCTCATAAATAACATGGATCAACAACCACGTATCATATATATATCAACTTCCATTAATGTACATAGTCCAAATACACCACTACACATGCACCGTCACTCTCCACCTCCCAAAACAACCATGTCACACCATAACTACAGCTCATACCAAGTGCTACCCCTGAAACCCAACTCCAAGTCACCTCCAACCATGCTGACCATGCTACCTGAAAAATAAGGGGGGAGCACGTCAATGCGTGCACCAGTAGGAACCAACTTGGATTTGGAACACTAATTTAATGTTATCAACCACAAAGTAATGTAAAATAAATAAGACGTGCAACTAAAGAATGTGACGAAAAGTAAATAGCTAAGTAAGGAATCATTCCTGCGGTTTGATGTCGAGCTACTGCAAGAAAAAGGTCAGCACGAATAATAATACAAGTGTTCACACAACATATACTAAAAGAGGAATCACAAGTGCTATGTGTAACCACAGTGTCACAAGCAAGCAGGCAAAGGGAAATGGAGGCGTTGCAAACAGAAGAAGCAACATATAGAACACTTGTCTGTTAATTTATTTAGTTGGGAACTTGGGTACACTGTGTGATACCAGGACCTGGACTTCACCCCATATTTGGGATGAATATAGCATACGGCGTAGTGGACACGGGCACTGTACGACACCGGGCCTCTTAGCTCCCCCGTCCCTGGCAAGAGTGAGGATCTCCACATAATAACACAACCTCCATATGTCCCCTCCACTCCTGGTCGCGCCCCGAGTACACGTCCCGGAGCGACGGTTGTAGTTTTACCGCAAGCGCACGGTGTAGCAGCGAGCGGGTTATCGAACACAGGGAGGACGAATGACCGTGCTTGTTCCAATCAACCTGGCTATTTAAGAAGAGAGAAATTTGCATTTGGCGATCCTGTCACAATCGTCAGACAAAGTACGGAAATATCAAATCAAATAAAGAACGTCTAGGGAATGGGGAATTCCCGCTACTCACCGTATTTCGTAAAAGCGTTTCATCAGTATCAAAATTGCTAGAATAAGATTTTGGATGAACTAGTTGCAACTGAATGTAGAACCAAGCTCCCGCTCTCGCGTTGTTGCCGGCCTATAGCTATCCTAGACTCGGGTCCAATCTCTTGCAAACCCTAGCCTAGGGAAGCTAGCATTAGGATCAACATCATCGTTCAATCGCGCACCGAGCCCAATCTCTTGCAAACTCGGCCCACGACCTAGATTGGGATAGTTCCTACCCGTCCAATCTCTTGCAAACGGGTATCGGCACGGAATTGGAACCGGAAACCCTAGTATCGGTCCAATCTCTTGCAAACCGATACTACGGAAATTCGATTCCAACCCAATTCGGATTTCTAGGGTTTCCTATCGAATTGGGATCCAATCTCTTGCAAATCCCAATCGATGTGAACTCCTAGCCATCCGTAGTAAATTGATCCTAATCTAATCCCTAATAGCAATTCTAGCAAAATTCCTACCAATTCATCACAATCATGAAATAGGGCTTGTAGGGTTCATCCCCACGCCCCAAGACGTGGCGACTACTCACAATTCATAGCAAGATCACAAAAATAATCAATGAAATAAGCAATAGAATTCATCACAATATTGAGATATGCAATAAAAATAGAATTTTTAGAGAAGAGAAAAGCAAACCAATGGAGTTCTTCAATTAATCCAACAAAAATCCAATTTTGTCTCCTCTCCAATCACAAGAATAAAACTCAAAAAGCTAATCTAAAAAGCTGCAAAAATTCTAAGAGAGAGGCTCCCAAACTAGGGTAAAAACAGGGGTTAAATAGCCCCCAAAATCGTCCAAAAACTGTGACCAAAATACCCCTGCACAGCCTGTTTTCCGCAATTTTCGCTACAGGCAGCGCGTCGCACTCGGCCGAGTGACAAAAGTCGCTCGGCCGAGTGAAAACCCTGTAATTTTCCAGTAAGTCTCGATCTTCAGGGGTCTTCACTTCGGGGGCTGGTCGGCCGAGTGAGTTGTCGTCACTCGGCCGATGGCTTCATGGTACTCGGGCGGACGTGATTATCCACTCGGCCGAGTGGGTCTTCTGAAGCTCAGGCGGCCGAAAAACAGTAACATGGCGATTTTTGAAGGGCTTCGTCTGGGCGCCACTCGGGCGGACGGGGTCTCGTCACTCGGCCGATGTGGTATCCGTCGCTCGGCCGAGTGCACATATGAATCGTGTCTGATCTGGTCGGCCGAGCGGTGTCTCGCTGGTCGGCCGAGTGGCTCCTCCACAAGGCCGAGTGGGACACAAAACATGCCCAAACAGCTTGTTTTGGCCTCCTCTTCGCTCCTGCGACGTCCGTTCTTCTTCCGCTCCTCTCCAACAGCAAAATACCCCTCGGGGAGGTCGTCGGTGACCCTCTGGAGTAAGCGCATCTCGAGATCACTCCAAATCGCGCCAAATCACCTGAAATGCGACAAAAACAACAAATCGTGAAAAGCATCGCAATATCGTCGATATATCGTGAAAAACATGATTTGGGCGATCTAAATGGCATGCAAACATGCGGGAAAAAGGTGTAAAATACGGAGTGATCAAAATCCCCCAAGCTTGCCTCTTACTCGTCCTCGAGGAAGATAAGTAAAAGGAGAACCCGGTGGATTCGGAAAACGAAAACGGCGAAGAAAAATGAAAAATGAAAAACGGAGAAGAATGAAAAACGAAATAAAAATAAAGAAGAAAGAAAGAAGCGAAGAGGTAAGCTGCTAGATCATTTTCTCAGGACGTGGGTTCCGCTTACTCATATGGCATGCACTGAACGAAAAACACATGTCAAAGAGTTTTATTTTGATTTCATAGTATAATAGTGCAAATAGAAATAGAAAACCCACGAACAACAATATAAACATGAAAAATGGAATGATTTTAGAATTAATATCGTCTGAATCATTTAAAGCGGTATACAAATCACAGATCACACACTTTTCAATTGAATGCTTTCTATCAGGAGTATAAGAGTATCACACAATAGAATAGAGAGAATAGAAAAGTATGGATTTCATGATATGAATGCTAGACTTAGATTTCTGGATGTCGTAAAGCTAAAAATAATCTCACCGAGTATAGAATATTACTTAGCCTAGGTTGTCGTGCAACGTCAAGTAGTCACTCTCTCACACATCAATGGATCCCCTCTCCCAAGCTTATCTATAAGCGTGGTGGCATAAAAAATATTTACATCCCCATTTTTATAAAGCTCCAAAAGTAATGAAAAGAGAAGAGAAAAAAAGAGAGTGAGATGGGATCTTTTATTGAGGATTTTTCCTCTTTTTTTTCTCTTTTTTTGATGCAATAGCATATATACACAACGATCCCAACTCAAAAAGAGATAATGATATACATGAATATTTTCTCCTTTTTTTTTGAATAAGAAATTTGGAGCTAGGAATTAATAGCGGGGGAAATGCCATATAATAGAATTGCTAAGGGGAGATTCACCAATGATTTTAAAAGTAGAGAAATGATGTTCAAGATTTGTGGAGAAAGAAATGAATATATCTCTCGGTTCACTCTATAAGACATGCACGACAACTTCAGCAGGGTAATCTAATCTACTCAGTTTCGATCACAAAAAAGCTAATTAATCCAGATTTATCATAGCTAACATCATTCAATCATCCTGAAGTGAAATGTACAATTCATGCATATAGAAGTGATATAGGAAAAGAAATCAGTACTCCAGATATAGGCATTCAATGCGTGAATCTTGGTGTGTTTTCTGTGATAGCATACATATGAATATTCAGACTCAGCTAATAATAAAATTTCATCCATTTTCATGTGGAAAAAGTGTGGGTTACTGTTACGAGGTGGAACTCGCGTACAATGAATTTGTATTATGGGGAACCAAGGGCACGATGGTTATGTGGAGAAGAAGGTTTAGGTAGGCTGTTTTACAAGTGATTAGTGGGGTGAAGAGGTTGGATCCGTTGCCGGTGGTGCTCGCGGGATCGTATCTCGCCGGACGTAGCTGAGGAGGGTCGGACGGCAGGAGGCTGACGCTGACTTTGGTCAAGGGGCGAGCTCTCATGCAGCACGAACAACTCGTCAGAAGGGCGGGGTTGGGGTTCAACCCTTAGCCCCTCCGATGCCTAAGTCAGTAATAGGGCTTAAAAGGGGGGGCTAGACACGCCGGCCGGACTAACGGTGTGTCCGCCACGCGTGTCGAGCTATAGGTGGGAGAACAAAGATATGGAAGACCTTTGCTCTCGTGTGTGAGTAATAGAAATGAGAGAGAATTCTCCAACCCCCCTCTCCGTAAGAGGAGAGGGGGTATTTATACCTGACGGGTGATGATTAGGCGTGCTGAGCTGGCTCGGGTGTCAGCGGAAGCTTCGGACGAGGACATCGGGAACAGGAGTTCCTGACCCTCTTCTGTCAGGCGACGCAACGGCCAAGGGGTGCTTTTGTCGGGATGTCAGGGCCGAAAGCAATAACCGTCGGACGGGTCAGCCGCCAGGGGGTGCTTTGTCAGGTGGTCGGGTGACGTATGTGTCAGTCGTGTCCTTATCCTATGCTGTTTGTCGTTAGCGACGAACTAAAGGTCGGGCTGTGTCACTCTAGGCGCCGCGGTTCGCGGGAATCGGGCGGGCCGTTCCGATCGGGGGTTGTCCGGCCCGGCCGCGCCCCCCGATCGATCATGGGGTATGGCCTGCCGGTACGGAAGGATACGCCCGCGCCCGTCAATAGGCCTGGCCTAGCTACCCAAGCGTCCCCAAGCGCGCTACCCCGGTGGGTCGGGCAGCTGCGGTGGTTCGCCTCGGCCGGCCGCGGTTGTTCGCCTCGGCCGGCCGCGGTTGTTCGCCTCGGCCGGTCGCGGTTGTTCGCCTCGATCGGTTCGGGGAGCGCTGCAAGGCGCGCCTGTCTCCATGATGCCCCGGATTTTCGGGGCGGCGGCCCTTTTGTGAAATGGTGAGTTAATGGGGTATGTTAGCGGATCCGGGCGGGAGTCGGGCTCCTACGATCTTTAGGTCGTAACAATTGCCCCCGGCCTTCGAGTCTGAGGCGGCAGCCCGGCTCAGCTCGGAGGGCGAACCATATCCAACACTCCGGACCATCGATATGAGCCTTGGGACCCACCGGGTAGTGATGGCGGCGGCTTCGGAACTCCCGCCTTAGTGGTCATTATTATGATTTGAAAGGGGGGCAGAGGAAATCGAAGCGTCTCCGCGATTGAGTTTGCGACACGTGGATGAGGTGACCCTTACGCCAGTCGAGGCGTCGGGGGCGTCTCGATGGGCGCCGCGTGGCGAGAGTTTGACGGACGAGATGGCCCTGGCGCCACCTTTACTGCTAAAAGGGTCTGGGGAGGCGGTCGGCGGGAATTTTTGTCTTTCTCCGATTCTCCTCCGGCGCTTGATATTTCTGTTTGGAGCTTGCTGGCTAATCTGTCACTTCCGTCGCCGGCCATCTTCTTCCGATCGCCTTCCGGGTTCAAGGGATCAACAGGTAATAGCAATTAATTTCCTTCCTTTCCGATCAATGGCTTCTCGATTCGAGATTGGAGGAAGTAGCCGGGTGGGGGAGGAGGAGTTGGCGGGCGAGGGGGCGTCGCAGCCGGGGGTGCGGTGGCCCAGGGAAAGACGGTCATGGCGATTCGTTGTACCGAGAGACATTGAGTCCCCCCGACGTAGGTTGGATAGGATCAACATCAGGGAGATTCGCGTGCGGTTTGTGCGACAACCCTATGAGGTGCGGGTTCCTGGGTCGGAGGAAGCGGTGAGTTCACCGGGGGATAATGAGGTCGGGGTCTATGTCCGGTCCTTTGAGTTGGGGATCCGCTTTCCGATCCACCCATATTTGTTTCACTTGTTGAATTTCCTAGAGTTACCGATATTTGCCTTAGCGCCCCGTTCTTGGGGCTTGTTAGTGGGGTTTGTCGTCTTGTGCCTTGCTTGCTCCTTGAGTCCCTCCTCGGCGTTGTTCCAGCATTTCTTCATGGTTCGGAAGTGGGGGATGTTGTTGGTAGCAACGATATATGAACTTCGTGTTTGATGATAACAAACGCGTGTGAACGTTTTAACATGTGCGTTAAGTGTTTCAGGAATGGCGAACGTGTGATTATTTCACGGAGAGACTTGGTCAATGTGCAAAGGAGAAAATGGGAGAACCTAGCTTGAGTAGACTCATATCTATTGGAATCAAACCCTAATCGTATTCCGTATCAAGTCCAAACTTCATTCCTATTGCAAATCACCCTATCACTAGGATTCTCTATAGCCTGATTAATCCTAGCCCTTGATCTCTTTTTTCCTTGCCACAAAAGAAATAACCTAGGGCCAGCCGAAATTTCAAAGAGAGAGAGCTATTCTTAAAACCCCCTAGAAGAGCCGCAATATCTGATCCCCAATCAAAAGCACAGGCCAAATCGTTTTCCCCTCCTGTGCTCTTCAAAAAAAATCCCCAAAGCACAGGACGATGTTCCCTTCAAGCTTTTAAAAGAAATACTCTCTGTTCTTTTTGTCTTCGGTTTTGCAAATCAAAAAGGGCACATTTGTTTATTCCCCTTTGCAAATACCAAGCATCCCTCATGATTTGAATCAAGCTGCCATTTTTTAATCAAAAGAATATTCGGCCAGCTTCTTTCTGTCGTGGATTGCTGCATTTATGATTTGCAGCCGTGGGTTATCAAACACTTCAAGAATTCCAAGAGGACGGTGTTCAGAATCGAAAGGAGAGCACATCATTCTTTTCTCTTTGAAAGATCAAAAAGAGAAAGCACAGCCGCATATGTTATTTGTCACACTGGGAGCAAATCATTCCACAACTTTCCAGAGCACAACTCCAAGAAGCTGGCCGAACAGAAATTAGGGTGGCCCAAGTTGCAATCTCAAGTGAGGTATCGCAAGTTTCATCGAGAGGGGAGCCTAACTATTGGGTGGACATCAGAGACTACTATTTGTCAGATTGATCTGACCATACGCTGAACGACAGAGACATCGACACCGTCACGACTGAGCAATTCTAAACTCTGAATCTTATTTTATTTGTGATTTGATGCTGTAATCTCTGTGAAACAATTTATTATTATTTGTTTGGGGACTTGGCTAGTTGGGACTAGCCAAGAGAGAGAGGCTTTACTAGTATTGTCATTGTTTGGGCACTTTGGTGAGTGCAGGTGCTGAGAGCCAGGTGAGTGTAGGGTTGGTGCCCTAGCTACAGGTGGTACCAGTTAACTTTAATAATCTAGTATTGCTTTTGGGGCTGGATGTAGGTCGTGGGTGCGACCGAACCAGGGTATATCGCATGTGCATGCTGTGATTGCTTTTCTGTACTCTGCATCTGGTTGATTGTGCTATAACTGCGTGTGATTTCTCGTGGGTTGCACGAGAATTTTTTATAAGCCTAGTCACCCCCCCTCTAGGTTTAGATCCAGATCCAACAAGTGGTATCAGAGCCAGTTTAGCGGATCTAGCCTAGTTGATCATGTCTATGAATATGTCTGATTCTGCTTTTGCTGAGGGTCAGTCTATTTCTCGTCCCCCCAAGTTTAATGGTGTTGACTTTGCCTATTGGAAAACCAGGATGAGGATTTATTTAGCTGCTGTTGATTATGATGTATGGAGTATTGTAGAAAAAGGCTATAAACCTCCCACTATTAATGTTGCTAATAATGAAATGATAAAAACAGAAGATAAGTGGGATGACTTTGATAAGAAGCGTTTTTCATTGAATAATAAAGCTATGAATGCATTGATTTGTGCTTTAGATAAAGCTGAGTTTAACCGTATATCTCAATGTCAAACTGCGCAGGAAATTTGGCATACTCTGGAGGTGACTCATGAGGGTACATCGCAAGTTAAGGAGTCCAGACTGGCGTTGCTCATCACTGAATATGAAAGCTTTCGCATGCTTCCATCAGAGTCAATCAAAGAGATGTTTGCGAGGTTCACAGACATCGTCTACAAATCCACTTCTCTTGGAAAGCCGTACTCAAGCCTAGAACAAATCAGAAAGATCTTGAGAGCGCTGCCTAGCTCCTTCCGTCCTAAAATTACAGCTAGTCAGGAAGCACGGGATTTATCGCAGATGAAAGTGGAGGATCTGATAGGGAACCTGATGTCCCACGAGCTGGAGCTGCAAAGCATTGAACTGAGAGAGAAAGATGAAATGAAGACTTCAAAGGCCATAGCCCTTCAGGCTAAAGAGGATGAAGATGGAGATGAAGAGGAGGCCTTTTTGGTGAGAAGCTTCAAGAAATATATCAGAACTGGCAACGGGAGATCAGAGATGCTAAAAAGGTTTAATCGCTCTAAATTCAATTCTAATAATAAATATTTTGAGCAGAATACTACTGATCCGGTTACATGTTTTAAATGCAAAAAGCAGGGACATTTTATGAAGCAATGCCCTCAAGGAAAGAATAACGCTGCGGAACAAAAGGGAAAATCTTTGGTGCTCACATGGGATATGGACATCGAGGATGAATCTCAAGAGGAAGTTGCACATTCCTCTCTTTGTCTGATGGGAGAACTAGATCAGGTAAAATCTTTAACTAAAACTCAACTTGTTACTACTTTTAAAGAAATGCAAAATGAAATTGATAGGTTGGAATCAACTGTTGAGTTACTAGAATCCCATGTAGAGAAGTTTAAAAATGCCAATTTTGAATTGCAACAAGACAATTATAATATGTCATTAGAAGTTGATGAAATTAAAGAAAAACTTGTTGCATGTAATTCTACTATTAGTTCTTTGGAAAAGGGAAAATCTTGTATGCCTACTGAAACTGAGTGTCTGAATTGCTCCACTTTGCTTAAAGACAGTAGCATGTTTAAACTAAATATGGTTAAGCTAGAAGTTGAAAATGAATTATTAAATGAGAAAATTTGCATGCTAATAAATGAAAATAAAGAGCTGGAAAAGAAGATGGCTAATCTGAAAAAGAGTGAGGAAGAGAACAAAAAGGCCTTCATTAGTAAATGTACCATGCTTGTTAATGAGAATATGTTTTTAAAGTCTAAAATATCTGATCTTGAATTGTCTATTAAAAAATTTGGTGTTGGAAAGCATTCACTAGACATTATTCTAGGTAATCAGATACAAGGAAATAACAGGCGTGGCTTGGGATATGGAAATAAAATTGATGAGGGGCCTAAAATTTATAGAAAGAATCAAAAAGAAACTGGCATAGGAAGAAGCATGTTTACTAAATGTTATACATGTGGTGGTGTTGGTCATGCTTATTATAATTGCAAGTATAGGAATACCAACATCAAATTTAAGCAAATTTGGGTTCCAAAAAATAAAGTGACTAACACTAGTGGACCTATTTGGATTCCTAGGTCACACATATCATGCTCTTCTTATGTGTAGGTACATGGCACGGCTAAGGAACAAAAGTGTGAGTGGTACTTAGATTCTGGCTGCTCAAGACACATGACAGGTGAAAGAGAAAAGTTCCTTAGCCTTACAAAGCATGAAGGAGGAAGTGTTACTTTAGGGGACAATGGAAAATGCAAGGTAATTGGTAAAGGTGTTGTAGGTAACGACACCTTTCGGCTTACAGATGTCCTATTGGTTGAAAAGTTGAAACATAACCTCATTTCTATCAGTCAGCTGTGTGACAAAGGTATGAAAGTTGAATTTGATGAAAAACTTTGTAGAATCATTGATAGATCCACAGGTGACATTATTATTACTGCAAATAGAAAGAATAATGTGTACACTCTTATGATTGAAGAACTAACTGTTTCTAAATGCTTGCTTGTATGTGAAGAAGAGGCCACACTATGGCATAGACGATTAGCACATGCAAGCATGGGATTGATAAAGAAGCTCGAAAGCAAAAATTTGGTAAGAGGACTACCGCATCAGACATATGAGAATGGTAAGTTGTGCGTGGCATGCACCAAAGGTAAGTAAACTAGATCTACTTTCTCTAGCATCAATGAAATTGCCACCACACGTATATTGGAATTAGTGCACATGGATTTATTTGGTCCAACAGACATTGCTAGCCTAGGAGGTAAAAAGTATTGTTTAGTATTGGTTGATGATTTCTCTAGATATACATGGGTATACTTCCTAGCGAAAAAATCAGACTCATTTGACCATTTTCAAAACTTTTGCATACAAGTTTCTAATGAGAAAAATTCTTCCATTGTAAAAATTAGAAGCGATCATGGAGGTGAGTTTGAAAATGCTATTTTTGAAAAAATTTGTTTTGAAAAGGGAATTTTATATGAATTCTCTTCTCCTAGAACACCTCAACAAAATGGGGTGGTCGAGAGAAAGAATCGCACATTAAAAGAGATGGCTAGGAGTATGTTAAATGAATATAGCTTGCCTATGTCTTTTTGGGCTGAGGCCATTAATACGGCATGCCATGTATGCAACAGAGTTATGCTTAGACCTATACTAAATAAAACATCTTATGAACTATGGCATGGCAACACCCCGAAAGTTTCTTACTTTAGAGTTTTTGGATGCAGGTGCTTTATATTAAATACTGCAGATCAGCTTGGCACCTTTGAATCAAAATCATATGAGGGAGTGTTCGTAGGATATTCAACAAGGAGCAGAGCATACATGATTTATAATAAACGCACACTTGCAATTGTTGAATCTATAAATGTAAAGTTTGATGAATCTGATATAAATTCTTTGGATTGCAGGCAGAACATTGAAGAGGAAAATGTAGAACAACAAGGCATTCCAAAAGTTAATGAAGAGCAACCTGAATTACAGAAAGAAGCTGAAACTGACACGACAGAAATACAAAATGAAGCAGTTACCAGAGGAGAGCTGAGATTCACTCCAAACCACCCACCAGACTTAATTCTAGGTGAGCCTACGGCAGGTATTCGCACACGTTCCTCTTTTAGAGATCTTTGTGCTCTATGTATTTATGGTGACTTTATTTCTGTAATTGAGCCTACGACTATAGATATTGCTTTAGAAGAGGAAAGTTGGGTTTTGGCCATGCAAGAGGAATTAAATCAATTTGTCAGGAATAATGTCTGGAAACTAGTACCTAGACCCACTGATTATCCTGTAGTTGGTACTAAATGGGTGTTTAAGAATAAGCATGATGAATCTGGTAATGTTATTAGAAACAAGGCTAGGTTGGTAGCTAAAGGGTATAATCAAATTGAAGGAATTGATGTGGATGAGACTTTTGCACCAGTTGCTAGGCTTGAGTCCATTAGAATCTTGCTAGCTTTTGCAAGTTATAAAGGGCTCAAGCTGAAACAAATGGATGTAAAAAGCGCTTTTCTTAATGGCTACATAAAAGAAGAGGTATTTGTTGAGCAACCCCCAGGTTTTGAAAGCTATAATTTTCCAAACCATGTTTATAAATTAGAAAAAGCTTTGTATGGTCTTAAGCAAGCTCCACGAGCTTGGTATGACCGTCTAAGCACATATTTGTTGGAAAATAATTTTAAAAAGGGGAGTGCTGACAATACACTATTTTTGATGCATGAATCTGAAGATTTTTCTCATTGTGCAAATTTATGTTGATGACATTATTTATGGTGCTACTAACGATCTTCTATGTCAAAAGTTTGAGAAAGTCATGCAGGATTAGTTTGAGATGAGCCTTGTGGGAGAGTTGAAATATTTTCTGGGGTTCCAAGTAAAGCAAGGAAAGGAAGGCATCTTTCTATCTCAAACCAAATACATCAAGGAGCTTCTGAAAAAGTTTGGGATGAAGAAGTCTAAAGGAATTGGAACGCCGATGTGTCCCAACACAAAAATGGACAGAGACGAACTAGGAGTTGCAGTGGACCAAAAGCTATATCGATGTATGATTGGTTCTTTGTTGTACTTGACTGCTTCTAGGCCTGATATAATGTTTGATGTATGCTTGTGTGCACGGTTTCAATCAAACCCAAAAGAATCTCATTTGAAAGCCATTAAAAGGATCTTTAGGTACCTAATCAGTACACCTACTTTAGGCCTTTGGTATCCTTCTAGTGGTAACTTTGATTTGGTGGGTTATTCTGATGCTGATTATGCGGGAAGTTTAACTGATAGAAAGAGCACTAGTGGTACTTGTTTTTTGCTAGGACACTCTTTAGTTTCATGGTCTAGCCGTAAGCAAAATAGTGTTGCATTATCCACCACTGAAGCAGAGTATATTGCCCTCGGCAGTTGCTGCGCTCACGTATTGTGGATGATGCAAACATTATCTGATTACGGACTAGCTCTTAAAAGAGTTCCTCTTCGATGTGATAGCAAGAGTGCCATAGATCTTTCTAATAATCCCGTACACCACTCTCGTACTAAACATATTGACGTACGACACCATTTTCTTAGAGATCACCTCACTAAAGAGGATGTGTCTGTGGAGTTCGTTCCTACGGAATCACAACTTGCAGACATATTCACTAAACCTTTGGTTGAGGCTCGCTTTTGTCGTCTTCGTCTTGAGCTTGGTATTATTGATAAAACTTAGTACGAGAGTCCATGCTTTTTGTATGCTTGAACTTTTTTTTGTTTGTGTGCTAGTAGCTGCATTGTTATGTGTGCATGATTTGTTTTTTTTGTGTGTGATTGCATCTCATGTTTGCTTTAGTATCTCTTGCATTAAAAAAAAACAAAAAAAAACAAAAAAATATGAAAAACAAAAACAACAAAAAAATGGTGCTTCAATGTGTATCTTTCTCTTTGATTCATTAAAGGAAGTATTGATGAATGATTTTCATATCTACGTAGAAATTGTTGTATTATTTCTTTTGCCACATGCGCATGTCCATCCTTCTAAATATTCATGGCATGTTCAATGACTGAAAATAACTTGATTTCTACACCACCAACTTCACTTCCACAAATATTATTATTGTTGCACATTTGGAGATATCGATTTTGAAATTGGAAATGTGAATGTAGGAGGAAAACTTAACTGAAAATCTAAGGGATATGATATACCGTGCCATGGATAAAAATTGAGCATTAAAAACATGTTACTACAAGTATAAAAATTGAAAAAGAACATACATGCTCCGTATGAAAAATGGATACAATTCTTGGCAACGGTATTACCCACGAGTATCCAACATAAGCTTTATGGGTAAACTTTAGCGTTGGTGTATTTACTCGTCAAGCAATGCCACCCCCACATCTAAGAGTCCTTATAGGCTATGTTTTTGGGGTTCGGTACCTTGAACTCATTTTTAATGAGGTGGGAAAAATCAATCTTAGGTGATAGAATGTTATTTGGAAAATGTGGACTTGTTTTGGTTGACTTTCTTAAATGATTCTCCCTTTGTGCTTCAATTTTAATCATCGCACGTACACGTTGGTGTTGAAGTCGTAGTTGTTTAATTTCATTGGATTTTGACTTGATTATTCTATGATTGTATGCATGCAATTGTTGGTATTGGTTAATAATACTCTCTTTTTGCATAATATATGATTTTGACTTCGTGATATCCCTTTTTGATGATAACAAAGGGGGAGAAAAGTTTGGGAAGATTTGGTAAAAGTTTGGGAAGATTTGGTAAAAGTTTGGGAAGACGTGGTATTTAGATTTGGTAAAAGTTTGGGAAGACGTGAGATTTGGTAAAAGTTTGGGAAGACGTGGTATTTACTTGACTTGGTGTGGCGTGCTTGGTATTTGGCATTTGGACTATCTTTGTAATGCTCGTGAAAATATGATTGTTTGATTAAGGGGGAGCATTAACGAATATTGGGGAAGCACAAAAATAGGGGGAGCATGCTTATTGCTAAACTTTACACATTATTGTTCGCACATCATTTCATCCTATTGCATGTCACCCACTATCGCCACACTATCACACACACTATTTGGAATTTCATTGCTCAAATCTTATACTTGGTTTGTCATCATCAAAAGGGGGAGATTGTTGGTAGCAACGATATATGAACTTCGTGTTTGATGATAACAAACGCGTGTGAACGTTTTAACATGTGCGTTAAGTGTTTCAGGAATGGCGAACGTGTGATTATTTCACGGAGAGACTTGGTCAATGTGCAAAGGAGAAAATGGGAGATCCTAGCTTGAGTAGACTCATATCTATTGGAATCAAACCCTAATCATATTCCGTATCAAGTCCAAACTTCATTCCTATTGCAAATCACCCTATCACTAGGATTCTCTATAGCCTGATTAATCCTAGCCCTTGATCTCTTTTTTCCTTGCCACAAAAGAAATAACCTAGGGCCAGCCGAAATTTCAAAGAGAGAGAGCTATTCTTAAAACCCCCTAGAAGAGCCGCAATATCTGATCCCCAATCAAAAGCACATGCCAAATCGTTTTCCCCTCCTGTGCTCTTCAAAAAAAATCCCCAAAGCACAGGACGATGTTCCCTTCAAGCTTTTAAAAGAAATACTCTCTGTTCTTTTTCTCTTCGGTTTTGCAAATCAAAAAGGGCACATTTGTTTATTCCCCTTTGCAAATACCAAGCATCCCTCATGATTTGAATCAAGCTGCCATTTTTTTAATCAAAAGAATATTCGGCCAGCTTCTTTCTGTCGTGGATTGCTGCATTTGTGATTTGCAGCCGTGGGTTATCAAACACTTCAAGAATTCCAAGAGGACGGTGTTCAGAATCGAAAGGAGAGCACATCATTCTTTTCTCTTTGAAAGATCAAAAAGAGAAAGCACAGCCGCATATGTTATTTGTCACACTGGGAGCAAATCATTCCACAACTTTCCAGAGCACAACTCCAAGAAGCTGGCCGAACAGAAATTAGGGTGGCCCAAGTTGCAATCTCAAGTGAGGTATCGCAAGTTTCATCGAGAGGGGAGCCTAACTATTGGGTGGACATCAGAGACTACTATTTGTCAGATTGATCTGACCATACGCTGAACGACAGAGACATCGACACCGTCACGACTGAGCAATTCTAAACTCTGAACCTTATTTTATTTGTGATTTGATGCTGTAATCTCTGTGAAACAATTTATTATTATTTGTTTGGGGACTTGGCTAGTTGGGACTAGCCAAGAGAGAGAGGCTTTACTAGTATTGTCATTGTTTGGGCACTTTGGTGAGTGCAGGTGCTGAGAGCCAGGTGAGTGTAGGGTTGGTGCCCTAGCTACAGGTGGTACCAGTTAACTTTAATAATCTAGTATTGCTTTTGGGGCTGGATGTAGGTCGTGGGTGCGACCGAACCAGGGTATATCGCCTGTGCATGCTGTGATTGATTTTCTGTACTCTGCATCTGGTTGATTGTGCTATAACTGCGTGTGATTTCTCGTGGGTTGCACGAGAATTTTTTATAAGCCTATTCACCCCCCCTCTAGGCTTAGATCCAGATCCAACAGATGTGGGGGCGGAACGGTTGGGCGGTTCGGCCATATGGCACGTCGTGCAGGTACGCCGGCTTTCTTTCCCCGCCCGCAGACTTTATTTGTTTGTGTCTCGTTGATTCGAGGTTTATGCAGATGATCGCAAACGTGTTAGCCCTGCGGGGCCGTAAATCTGCGGCCGTCACCCGGGCGTCACTGGACGTGGCGAAGGCGAACCTTGACGAGGTCAAGGCGAAGCTGAAGGACACGGAGGCAGAGCTGGAGAGGGTTAGGGCGGCCTACGGGGTGGAGAAGGGGCGGGCTGCGTACTTCGATTCGTCCAAAGCAATGGTCGAGAAGCAGCTCCAAGAAGTAACGCGGGAGAGGGATGATATCCGGTCCAAGCGTACCTCGGAAGTTGCTAGCAAGGAATTGGTGATCGGATTACAGAGGCGGCAAATAGAGGACCTGGAGGTCGCCCTAAAGGCCGAGAAGAGGGAGAAGGGTCTAGCGGTGCGGCGATTGGAGGAAAAACGGGACGCTGAGGGCAAACAGATCGAAGCCGCTATCCGTCGATATCATGACGAGCATGTTGTGCCAATGCTGCAAGAAGCTAAGGAGGCTGCGATTCGGCAAGTGGTTAAGGATATGCGAGATCGGTCGGTTGAGAGGCGGCGCCGCTAGAATCGTGGGTTTGGGGAGGGCCGTACCTTCCTGTGAGAGGGTTATAAACGATGTGTTGTTGTAGCGTGTGGAAAGTTCAATGTATGGTATGGTTTCTGGGTAAACACATTATTATTGTATTGTGTCGAACTGTATTCCTACTTGGTTTGCTCGTAGAATGTCTGCTCTGTGAGGGACGTAAATGCCCCCAACTTCGCTCTGCCGAAGTCTTCGGGAGAGGGGAGTTGAGAGTAGTCGTGTTCTCCGGTGGTCGTGATGCTCCGATGCCCAGTACGGGGCCCAGAGGTGCCGTGGTGGGTCGGATTTGCTTGGTTCATACAGAAGTTTGCCAAGGGTTGGAACCGAGAATCCAATAAGCTGTGGGGCGGGTTCATGTTCCGGCCGAACCGACGGAGATCGGACCCTTATTGGTGCGAGGGAGACGTTTGTGTTTTGGCCGTACTGCCGGAGCTCGGGCTCATTCGTGGATCGAGTTCCACCTTCTTGTATGGCTGCCCTGTCGGGGGTCGGGCTCAATCTGGGATCGAGCCCCACCTCCTTGTTGTGACACCCTGACGGAGGCCGGACTCAATCATGGACCGAGCGCCGCCTCCTTGTGGTGGCCGCCCTGACGGGGGCCGGACTCAATCATGGACCGAGCGGCGCATGGAGTGATTTCGAATCGGGGTAATCATTTCGTCGGGATTTGGGCGGGAATTTTTGGCGGTCGCATGACTAGACGTCAGCCTGGCGATTCGACGGCGGGAGGGAATCGAGGCGGCCCGACCACTGAAGTGTTGACGCGTGGCGGAATTGACAGTTTTGACAGTATGCGAAGCGTCAGAACACGTGGGTGGTGGACAGGGCCCGGATTAGTGACGCGTGTCTTGGGCTCGACGGTCGCGATGCTTTGTGCAGTCGCTTTAAAGAGAGCGTAAGGAGGGGAGGGGAGCAAAGCTGATTGTCGGGTGAAATTTTTTTTGACAAGTAGCTAGGGCTCGTAGGAGGTTTCCGTGACCTTGCAAGAGTCGCCCTCGTGGGAGCGGTCAGCGGGGTAGCGCAATCGCCCGAGTCGTCGGCACCCGTTAGATAAGACGCTCGTTTTAGAAATGTCTTCTTCAATGTCTCCGTCTCGGGGTCAGGGTTCGGGAGTAGTTGGGGAAGGAAGCTCCGCCGCGGAGACAGGAAGGTTGCCCAGCGAGATTGCGGGCGTGAAGTCGGAGCTGAAGAAATCCGTTGCGGAGATCTTCACGATATACGTCAGGCCCCCGTATTCGGTTCGTGAACCGGAGCCGCAAGAAAGGGTGAGTTTTGCGGGCGACCGGGAGGTGGGAGTATACGTATCTTCGTTTGAGCAAGGTTTGCGCTTCCCCCCCATCCGTTTTTGCTGGAAGTGTTGAACTTCCTGGAACTGCCCCTCTATCGCCTGATGCCCAATGCCATCAGTGCCATTGTGGGGTTCCTAGTGCTGTGCGTGAGCAACTAGGTTTGCCCGTCTCTGTCCTTATTTCGCCACTTCTTCTCGGTCAAGAGGTTGGGGTCATGCTACTATCTCTCCGCGAAGAGGACGCATCCGCTCATTAGGGGTTTGCCTGGGAAAATTAAGTTTTGGCGCCAGCAGTATGTGTTTGTGGAGGTGTCGGAGGATGTGCTGATAAGGTCTGATTGGGCGGAGCTGAATCCCGAGGCAAGAGAGGCGGTGAAATTGGGGGATGAGGAGAAAATGGTGGCCCAGATTTTGATGGCCATACCAGCGGAGGGACGAGATTATCGGATGCTCGTTCGGGCTGAGATGATAACGACGTACATCTGGCCTGAAGGTACGAGAGATTTTGGTGTTCATGCTTCTGATGTGCTTACGCTGAACTTTCTCTCTTTGGCAGGTGGTACAATGAGTATGTCCCTCGAGGAAATGATGCGGAGGGCCTCGGAGCAGGCGGGGCGATCGTCGACAAGAGGCGGCCCCAAGAGGTCGCGAGCGGAAGGAGGGGCGGGGAGCTCGACTGGGGTGCCAGCGTCCACGAAGAGGAGGAAGAGGCCGACGAAGTCGTCCGAGCCTGACGTGCCGGGGGAAACCGGTCCGACGGACGGCGGAGCCAGGGAGGGGGTAGCGAATCCCATCATCGACTTAGAGGGCGGGGACGAAGGGTCGACAGGGGGAGGGGAGGAACTGCCCCGAACGAGACCGCCTAGCCCCATGGCACCCGCAGGGGAGGGGGCGGAAGCTAGCGGTCAGTCGCATAGGGCCGAAGCGTCGAGTGGCCCGACCGGGTCCGGAGGATGGGACCCTTGGCCTTATGGTTGTCCCATGTTCGGTCTCGAGAGGGCGCCAACCGACCCCCGCTGTGAGGCCGCATTGGCTAAGTTTAAGGCCAAGAGGACCGATGTCTAGGGCTATCCCGACGGCGTGCTTCATCGGGCGCCGTACAAAGTGGCGAGTGATGAGTCCGTGTTTGAGGATGGAGGTGTGGCGGCGAGGCTGGCGGAAAACATTTTCCTGCCCCGCGATAGGGTGGCGCTGGAAGCGGTGGAGCCTGAGGGTCTGTGCGGGACCGCGGTGATGCATGGCGTCCAGGTATGTTCTGTAAGATGGGCGACGTTTTTCAGCGGGTTTTATTGAATGCCCTAAATGGGTTTACTTTTCGGCGTGTCTTTACGCAGATCCTAAACTTGATGCTCGGGATGATGCGGCACGTGCCAGCCATACATAAGGCCGAGGGCGCCGTGGCTAGACTGGTCGCCGAGCTCGCTGCCGTTCGTAAGAGCACTGGCGAGGACGTGGAGAAGGAGAGGGAGCGGGGCCGCCGATATGAGGCCGAGGTAGAGCGCCTGAAGATGGTCGTGTCCGATCATGAGCAGCGGGCGGCCGAGGCTGGAGGGAGAGCGAAGGAGCTGGAGGAGGCCCTTAGAAGGGAGGAGTCCCGTGCGGAGGACCTAGCGGGGCGTGCCAAGGCCGCCGAGGAGGAGCTGGCCCGTAGGGTCGAGGAATTTCAGACGTACCAGGAGAGAACCGTCGTCCCCGCCCTCGCAAAGTCGATGTCCGAGGGCATGGAGAAGGGCCACGCGGAGGGATGGGAAGCCTGCTTGGCTCGGATGAAGGAGAAGGTGGCGGGCCTGGTCCCGCCGGTAGAGATCGACCTTGACGGGCTCGCCGCATGCAGCGACGACGAGGAGGGGGATGGAGACGGAGGGGAGGGTGACGAGCCAGAGGACGGCGGGGCGGTGGGAGATTCCATGGAGGGAGAGGGCGTCGTGATTGGCGGAAGCGCCAAGTAGTTTTGTGTAGACTCCCCCCCTTTTGTAGTTTAAAAACGAAAGAGAGTAAAGATTCGTCGGGCTCGTCCCCGCATTTGTGTTTTTTGGGATTTTCCGCCTGTGTGTGTGCGCATAAATTCCTTTCTTAGATTTACGCCTTGGTGCGGCCGTTTCTATCCTGGCGTAGGGGGAATCGTGTTGAGTCCCTTTATTTCGCGTAGTGCGCCCGAGAGATTTTACAGCGAGGTAGCCTTCCTTTTCGTGGGTTGCTCGGGTCTAGGTGTACCCGAGCTATGACTAGTGGTCAAACGGGATTAGTCTTTGGTCTTTTCATCGGCTATTATTGATAGTTTAATAAAACAGGGTCGCCCCGTAGGCGTAACATTGTATCGGCCCGTAGGCGTAACATTGTATCGGCCCGTAGGCGTAACCGTGTGTCGGTCTAGGTAGGTTGATGTTCTCATCGCAGTTGATCCGCCTTTTTCTGGTGTCGTGCCCCTGACAAGGGGCGTGGAGTGGATTCAGAGGGTTCCCCCTCGGCGTAGGGGTGGATGGTCGCGTCGGAGCCAGGCAGTGGCTTTGGCCCTCGTTCCCAGAATTGGGGGGAGAGGGAGTCCTTGGTGGTTGTTCTATCCCACGGGGCCCCGTTGCTCCCCTCGACTGGAGTCTCCGCGTGGTAGGCGCGAAGGGACGCGGGCCGCAGCCCACTTGTGCGGCCTCCTGGCATAAGCGGTCCGGGGAAGGCCGATGAGTGGAAGGGGGGTGCTACTGGTGTAAGCGGAGTAGCCCGTTGGGGCACGCCGGCGCTCGGGGACAAGTTCCCCTCGGTTGGGGCGACGCGGGCGGCTGCCGGGGTGTCTGGTGAGGTGATTTGGCAGGTCTGTCCCATCCATCGGGTTGTCTGCCAGCCGCGCTTGCGTACACAGGGCGTCCGTGGAGAGGCTTGGTATGCCAGTGGAGCTCCAGTTCCCATGCCTTAAGTTGTCTAAAGGAAGGAGGGGAGCAGCAGGCTGGGCAACCGTCGTGTAAGGGGAATATCCTGTTGGGGGATCGTTTATTTTGGCGGTCGGCGAAGCTCGCATTTTCCGTGCATTTTGAGGGAGAGAGGGTGGCAAAACGACTAGTCTTTCTGCACATCTTCCTCTCGTCTTCCTCCCACCCTCAAGGAAGCTGAGGGGGGGGGGAATTTATAATGGTGAATTTCTGCCCTCATTTACTCTTCATTGGGAGTCGGGGTCGTCTTGGAATTTCGTTCTTAGGGGGGGTGTTCCCGATGGGTGACGGGTGATGTGACCCCTCAGGCATGCATGACACTTGTCAGTGGCGTTCGTCCCGAGTGTCCTTTTGGGTTGGACAAGTCATTTCGGGCGTCGGCTTTATGGGGGTCAGGCGCTACTCCTCAGGGATGGCTCTGCGTAGGGGTTGCCTTGATTCGCGGACCTTGAGTAGTTTCCCGAGGTTTGAGGAGAGGGGTGACAGGCCCTTTCGGGGGAGGGAGGGTATTGGGCCGTCGCCTACCCCGCGTATGGCGCTCCGGTTTGGGTGGCCAAGCTCAGTGAACTTGCCCCGGAGGTCTTCCTGGGGGGGAGCGAGTACGCAGCTCGGCCCGTGCCCCTCTCCGGTTTGGGTGGCGAGGATTGGTCCTGCCCCGGAGTCTTTGAGAGGGCGGGTATTGGGCCGTCGCCTCCCCGCAGCCTCTATAGTCGGACGGGTATTGGGCCGTCGCCTACCCCGCATATGGCGCTCCGGTTTGGGTGGCCAAGCTCAGTGAACTTGCCCCGGAGGTCTTCCTGGGGGGGGGAGCGAGTACGCAGCTCGGCCCGTGCCCCTCTCCGGTTTGGGTGGCGAGGATTGGTCCTGCCCCGGAGTCTTGAGAGGGCGGGTATTGGGCCGTCGCCGCCCCGCATCCTCTATAGTCGGACGGGTATTGGGCCGTCGCCTACCCCGCATATGGCGCTCCGGTTTGGGTGGCCAAGCTCAGTGAACTTGCCCCGGAGGTCTTCCTGGGGGGGAGCGAGTACGCAGCTCGGCCCGTGCCCCTCTCCGGTTTGGGTGGCGAGGATTGGTCCTGCCCCGGAGTCTTTGAGAGGGCGGGTATTGGGCCGTCGCCTCCCTGCAGCCTCTATAGTCGGACGGGTATTGGGCCGTCACCTACCCCGCATATGGCGCTCCGGTTTGGGTGGCCAAGCTCAGTGAACTTGCCCCGGAGGTCTTCCTGGGGGGGAGCGAGTACGCAGCTCGGCCCGTGCCCCTCTCCGGTTTGGGTGGCGAGGATTGGTCCTGCCCCGGAGTCTTTGAGAGGGCGGGTATTGGCCCGTCGCCTCCCCGCAGCCTCTATAGTCGGACGGGTATTGGGCCGTCGCCTACCCCGCATATGGCGCTCCGGTTTGGGTGGCCAAGCTCAGTGAACTTGCCCCGGAGGTCTTCCTGGGGGGGGAGCGAGTACGCAGCTCGGCCCGTGCCCCTCTCCGGTTTGGGTGGCGAGGATTGGTCCTGCCCCGGAGTCTTTGAGAGGGCGGGTATTGGGCCGTCGCCTCCCCGCAGCCTCTATAGTCGGACGGGTATTGGGCCGTCACCTACCCCGCATATGGCGCTCCGGTTTGGGTGGCCAAGCTCAGTGAACTTGCCCCGGAGGTCTTCCTGGGGGGGGGAGCGAGTACGCAGCTCGGCCCGTGCCCCTCTCCGGTTTGGGTGGCGAGGATTGGTCTTACCCCGGAGTCTTTGAGAGGGCGGGTATTGGGCCGTCGCCTCCCCGCAGCCTCTATAGTCGGACGGGTATTGGGCCGTCGCCTACCCCGCATATGGCGCTTCGGTTTGGGTGGCCAAGCTCAGTGAACTTGCCCCGGAGGTCTTCCTGGGGGGATCGAGTACGCAGCTCGGCCCGTGCCCCTCTCCGGTTTGGGTGGCGAGGATTGGTCCTGCCCCGGAGTCTTTGAGAGGGCGGGTATTGGGCCGTCGCCTCCCCGCAGCCTCTATAGTCGGACGGGTATTGGGCCGTCGCCTACCCCGCATATGGCGCTCCGGTTTGGGTGGCCAAGCTCAGTGAACTTGCCCCGGAGGTCTTCCTGGGGGGAGCGAGTACGCAGCTCGGCCCGTGCCCCTCTCCGGTTTGGGTGGCGAGGATTGGTCCTGCCCCAGAGTCTTTGAGAGGGCAGGTATTGGGCTGTCGCCTCCCCGTAGCCTCTATAGTCGGACGGGTATTGGGCCGTCGCCTACCCCGCATATGGCGCTCCGGTTTGGGTGGCCAAGCTCAGTGAACTTGCCCCGGAGGTCTTCCTGGGGGGGAGCGAGTACGCAGCTCGGCCCGTGCCCCTCTCCGGTTTGGGTGGCGAGGATTGGTCCTGCCCCGGAGTCTTTGAGAGGGCGAGTATTGGGCCGTCGCCTCCCCGCAGCCTCTATAGTCGGACGGGTATTGGGCCGTCGCCTACCCCGCATATGGCGCTCCGGTTTTGGTGGCCAAGCTCAGTGAACTTGCCCCGGAGGTCTTCCTGGGGGGGGGCGAGTACGCAGCTCGGCCCGTGCCCCTCTCCGGTTTGGGTGGCGAGGATTGGTCCTGCCCCGGAGTCTTTGAGAGGGTTGAACTGAAATTGTCATGCAGAAAAGGCGAAATTCGAAGATAAAAAGAAGGGAACAAG
The DNA here is from genome assembly GCA_030789695.1 of Scilla litardierei. Classification (NCBI taxonomy): domain Eukaryota; kingdom Viridiplantae; phylum Streptophyta; class Magnoliopsida; order Asparagales; family Asparagaceae; genus Scilla; species Scilla litardierei. Next base: position 146,157,758 of record CM061135.1, read on the forward strand.
GTATTTCGTTCAGGACTTACAGTTCCCGGCTATGCAAAGACCGGCGCACCGCGCCCCTTGGAGTGATTAGTCCGTCCTTCTCAGGGGGGGCGTGGTCGATCATGTTTCCCTCGGCAGTGGCATCGGCTGGAGCTAACTCTGGCTGGTAGGGGTCATAACTCCGCCTGGGGGAATCGATCTTCAGGTTCACCTCCGGTCCCTTGTGCTTGGTCGACCCTACGTAGCAGCTCCTAGACAGCTTCTGGCTTCCCCGTACGATCCCCACTCCTCGGGGGGTTTGGAACTTGACCATCTGATGGAGAAGGCTGGGGAGCGCTCCAATGGCCGACATGTAAGGTCGTCCTATGATCCCGTTGTACACCGACACAATGTCGACCACAACGAACAGCGTCATTCGAGTGACGACCTGTGGCTCTTCTCCAAGGGTTATCGGCAAGGTGATCACTCCCGTGATGGGGGTCGAGTGACCGGTGAAACCGACGAGGGGTCCAGTACATGGTCTCAGGTCCGTCGGCCTTAACCCCATCTTCTCGATTGTGGACATGAACAGGATGTCGCAAGAGCTCCCTGTGTCGATCAGGAGGTGGCTGACGATGGCAGTCCCAATCTGGGCCTCGATGACGATGGCGTCGTCGTGGGGCTGCTCGATCCCCTCTAGATCCTCGTCGCTGAAAGTAATGGGAGGGTAGGCCATCCTTCTCCCTCTCTGGTCCCCTCCAAGACCCGCCGTCATCACTTGTCTCGCATACGCCTTTTTGCTTGACGACGATGCCCCTCCTGAAGATGGCCCGCCGCATATCGTGTTTATGCGCATGACGGGTTTCGGGGGGTGAAGCTCTTCCCGCTCGTCGTTTGCCGGAGGGTCTGTCCTCCGGGCCCCATCTTCTCGGTCCGATCTCCGGCCTCCGACGAAGTCCCCCAGGTGGCCCGCCTGGATCAGCCGCTCGATTTCCCTTTTGAGGGTGAAGCAGTTGTCGGTGTCGTGGCCATGGTCCCGGTGGTATCGGCAGTATTTCTTAAAATCTCTCCGGGCTGGGTCCGACTTCATTTCTCGGGGCGGCTCCGGCAGCAGTCCAGCCCATGTAGTCGCGGCCATCACCTCAATCAGGGAGGCATTGAGTTGCGTGTAATGTGCCCGTAGGGGGCCTTCTTGTCTCGGGGCGACTCGAGGGAGCCCTTGGGCCGGAGCGAACTCGCACGCCGGGCCAGGTCGATCTTGCGGGCGAGGCCCGAGCGGTTCCCTCCTTGGTCGGGCCAGCTGGTCGCGACCACTGTGTCCCTCTTCCTGCCTCGGCCGTGGGTGTGACCGGGGTTCGCCTTGGGGGGGTTTCGCCGGGGGGAATAAGGCCTTGGCGCCGAGAGTCTCCTCGGCCAACGCGTGTCTCTCCGCCATAACAACCAATGCCTCATAGTCGGTTGGCGGATCCCGGAGTAGGGATTTGTGGAGGCTCCGAGTCCGCAACCCCGTTTTGAAGGCCAGCATAAGCACCTCATCGCCACACGTCACCACCGCCCGTCTCTCCTCCTGAAAGTGACGGAGGTATCTACCCGTTGTCTCTCCCTCCCCTTGGACTATCGTGCTGAGATAGTCTAAGGGCTTCTTTTTCGTCCGCCCGGCCCGGAACTCTTGGCAGAACTTGTGGGATAGTTCGCCAAAGCTCCCGACGGACCTCGCGGGCAAGCCAAAGTACCAGTCCAACGCGGTGTCCCTCAGGCTTTGGGAGAAATGTCGGCATAGGAACGCCTCATCCACATCCTGGGCCTCCATCGCCCCCCCCGGTATTGCTGCACGTGCGTGAGGGGGTCGCCTCTCCCATTGTATGTGGCCAAGTGAGGGGGTTTGAACCTTATGGGCCTTGGGGCGGACGTGATCCACCGTGCAAGTGGCGTGGCCTCCTCCAGGTAGGTTGGGCGACCCGACGCATCCCCTCTCCGCCACTCGGGGGTCTGGCTTCGGTCGCGCCTCGGCCGTCGACGGTCCTCCGTCCCCGGGGAGTAGCCCGACTGTCGTCCGGCGGGGCTCCTTCCCCGGGTCGAAGACTCGACGGGTTGCGGGCTACGGTTCTCCCAGCGCCAGCGCCTCCCGGCCAGCTCTCCTCGGGCCTCCATCCGTTCTTGATTCTCCCGAAGGAGTCTTTCGCGCTCGGCGGTGAGGAAGCGTAGTTGTCGACAAACGGCTTCCTCACGCAGGGAATCGGAGGGGTGGTGCAGGCGATGCGGGCTGCCTCCTCCGGGGGACTTGTTCAGTAACGGGTCCCGCCCGTCCCCGAGCCGCCGGCCCGTCGCCGTCTCGTCAAGGATTTCTCGGTCGCTCCTGTTTTCTCTCCTTAGCCTCTCGCGCTCTGCGACGATGAGGCGGAGTTGGCGGCGAGCGGCCTCTTCGTCCTGGTAGGCCCTTCGGGCGGTCTCGGCGGCTTCGTCCAAACGCCTTTGCGCGGCGGCCGCCTCCCCCAGGCGCCTCCACCGCCGTGCGACTTCCATCTCCTCTTCCAGGAGCCTCTGCTGGGCCGCAATCTCCTCAGCGATCCCCCTGTTCTCCCCCTCCTCCTCGAACTGAGGGTGGAGGTTCCGCCTCACGTTCTGGGGCTCTGAGGGGCCGGGCGGAGGCTCCGTTCCCGCCGTCTGATAGCCTCCCCTGGCCTGAGTGACGGCCTCGAAGCTCTTCAGGACGGCGGGGACTGAAGCATGCTCAGTTTCGGTGCCCATCCCCAGAAGGGGGGTCGGACGCCGGGGTGATTTGTAGAGAGAGCGGTTCCTGACCCACGAGATCTTTGCCGTGGTCAGGGTTCCGCGGGATCGGCATGGAGTCTAACATGGGTGTGACCCTTCGTTCCCACAGACGGCGCCAATTGTTACGAGGTGGAACTTGCGTACAATGAATTTGTATTATGGGGAACCAAGGGCACGATGGTTATATGGAGAAGAAGATTTAGGTAGGCTGTTTTACAAGTGATTAGTGGGGTGAAGAGGTTGGATCCGTTACCGGTGGTGCTCGCGGGATCGTATCTCGCCGGACGTAGCTGAGGAGGGTCGGACGGCAGGGGGCTGACGCTGACTTTGGTCAAGGGGCGAGCTCTCCTGCAGCACGAACAACTCGTCAGAAGGGCGGGGTTGGGGTTCAACCCTTAGCCCCTCCGATGCCTAAGTCAGTAATAGGGCTTAAAAGGGGGGGCTAGACACGCCGGCCGGACTAACGGTGTGTCCGCCATGCGTGTCGAGCTATAGGTGGGAGAACAAAGATATGGAAGACCTTTGCTCTCGTGTGTGAGTAATAGAAATGAGAGAGAATTCTCCAACCCCCCTCTCCGTAAGAGGAGAGGGGGTATTTATACCTGACGGGTGATGATTAGGCGTGCTGAGCTGGCTCGGGTGTCAGCGGAAGCTTCGGATGAGGACATCGGGAACAGGAGTTCCTGACCCGCTTCTGTCAGGCGGCGCAACGGCCAAGGGGTGCTTTTGTCGGGATGTCAGGGCCGAAAGCACTAACCGTCGGACGGGTCAACCGCCAGGGGATGCTTTGTCAGGAGGTCGGGTGACGTATGTGTCAGTCGTGTCCTTATCCTAGGCTGTTTGTCGTTAGCGACGAACTACAGGTCGGGCTGTGTCACTCTAGGCACCGCGGTTCGCGGGATTCGGGCGGGCCGTTCCGATCGGGGGTTGTCCGGCCCGGTCGCGCCCCCGATCGATCATGGGGTATGGCCTGCCGGTACGGAAGGATACGTCCGCGCCCGTCAATAGGCCTGGCCTAGCTACCCAAGCGTCCCCAAGCGCGCTACCCCGGTGGGTCGGGCAGCTGCGGTGGTTCGCCTCGGCCGGCTGCGGTTGTTCGCCTCGGCCGGCCGCGGTTGTTCGCCTCGGCCGGTCGCGGTTGTTCGCCTCGGCCGGTTCGGGGAGCGCTGCAAGGCGCGCCTGTCTCCATGATGCCCCGGATTTTCGGGGCGGCGGCCCTTTTGTGAAATGGTGAGTTAATGGGGTATGTTAGCGGATCCGGGCGGGAGTCGGGCTCCTACGATCTTTAGGTCGTAACAGTTACTATCTCTAGATGCAAGGCAAGTCATAGCATATGATATCAGAAATAAAATCTAAGACATGACAAATAAAGCATGCATATATAGTAAGCTAACTCCACGTCATCATCATCACAGAAAAGTCATCTCCAGCATGAGATGAAAAAAGAAAGAAATAAAGATAAAGGGAAAATAAAACTATTTACAATGCGGCACACAGAAAAATAAGAAAAATGTGATGCATGGTAAAATGAGAAAAAATGATGAAAATAAGTGCAAAAGCGAAAAATGGCGTGAAAAACTAAAAATAAAGGTGGCAAATCGAAAAAGATCGTGAGAACTCACTCCCCCAAGCTAAATGGCACAGTGTCCTCAATGTGCAAAGTGTGGCACACCAAGAGACAAGTAATGTGAGGGGTAAGTGAGGATGCATGAATGATGAAAAAAAATGAAAATAAAAAGAAAAAAATAAAGAAATGAAAATATGATGCGGACATGATGCATGCACAGATAGGAGTGATACAGATATAAAGGTGGGGCACCAAAACTCTCACTCTCTCCCAAAAAAGATATATAAGGATACGATCTGAATGAAAAACCCAAAATAAGTGAGGGGAGGGGGGTGGGCAAAAATGCAACAGGACCCAGCAGAAACGGGCAGCACAACGGCAGGAATAATCGATGGCATCAAGGGTGCCTAAGAAGGTGGTGCTGCGCCGTCTCCGTCCTGAGGCGGAAGTGGTGGTGGTGGCTGGACAGGCCGCTGAGCGGGTGTGGGTGTGGAAGTGGTAGCAGGCTGAGTGTGTGTGGAAGTGTGGGTGGGAACCTGCTGGGTGGGTGGGGGTACGCGGGGGAGACGCTCCAGGACCTGGGTAAGACAGTAGTGAATCTGGGGGATCAGGTCAAAGCGGCCAGCCATCGCAGAGACGGTGGAGGACAGGGTCCTAAGGTCGCCTCTGAGGCCACTCACCGCCCCCTCTAGAGCACGAATGCTCTGAAGTACAGTGTCGGGGGGAGGTGGTGCAGAGGGACGCACCGGTCGGGGCTGTGCAGGGCGTGGCTGGCGTACTCGGGTCGCGTATGTGACGGGCTCAGCGGGGAAGGGAACGAAAGGCGCTGCGCTCGCAAATGTGGGCCTGGCCTCAGTGTGAGGCCGGGGCACCGACTGGTGAGAAGTGGAGGCAGCAACAGCGAAAGAAGAGTGCAAAAGTGGCAGTGAGGCGGCCAGAGAGGTCAGTGGCACAGAAGTGTGGACAGACGCCACGACACTCTCGGAAAATACAGCAGCAGTGGAGACAGAGGGCTCTCCGCACTCAACTACGGTCGGCGGGCGCTCGGGTGGGGCAAAAGAAACAGGCTCAGCAGACAGAGGGCCGGTGGGGGTGGTGACAGCCGCATGAGTGGTGGAGGTGGGCTCAGCTAAGGTACTCTCGACACCGACAGAGGTGGGGACAGAGGTGTCAGGAGCAGCGGAAACATCAGGTATAGGTTGAGGGGCCACGGGGTCAACAGGGGCGGCAGGCTCGGCAGGGGCGACAGGGTCTGCGGGGGCAGCGTGGGCAGCGTGGGCCTGCTCGGCCTCCTCGGCCTCGAGCACGTAAGCAGCGGGGATGAGAACATCCATCGCAGGGAGCCAGTCCACGTGGGCTGGTGCAATCTGAGTCCGAGCTGGGCTCGGAAGAATCATGTAATCGGCACCGAAAGGGCCGTGCAACCATACCCAGTGACGCTCACCATGCGGACGAAGCATCTTCATCCGGGCCATAACATCGATCACAAAGAAGTGGGGCCCGGTGCTCGTCGCAGGTCATCAGGGAAGTCCTCGCCGGTCATAAGGGCAAGCAAGGTGATCAGGCCGCCGCAGCATATCGGTGAGCGAGCGCCCACCGATACAATGATGCGGTCCAAAAACCAAGCCGCGACATCGATCACGACGGCGGGGACCAGCTCATCGCCATCCCTAGATAGAGCTCTGGGACGTGTCATCGCGTAGAGCATGTAGAGCTCTGGCGTAGACATCGTGCCCGGCTCATATCTAGCCAAAAAGGTCGTCGCCATAAGGCGCTGAGCAATACGGAGGCAGGGATGGACAATGGCTGAGGCCTTGGCCCTACTAGGGTCAAAGGCAGCGTGAAGACCCGTAATCCGGGCCCAGAAGGCACCGGCGTCGAAGGAAGGTGGGGGGATATGGGTGGGGCCGTAACCGCGATCGGCTCCGGGGACAACGGGCCACGAGAAAAATGCTCTCATCATATCGAGAGTGACCTGGCACTCCCGGTCCATGAACCGAAACGAGCATCCCTCGTCGGTCCGGGCGATCGAACTAAGAATCTCAAGTGTCGGGCGGGTAAACGTGTCCGCCGACACCTGAAAGAAATCTCGCCAGCCCACGTTGTCGTACAACGTGAGCATCCCCTCTAGTACCCCCAGGCGTCCTAGGTCGGTAAGGTGTGCAAACCTGGAGGGTACGATCGAGCGCTGGGAGATACGCTCGAAGACGGCGCGGTGTGCGTCGTCTCGGAACGTAATCCCGAGCGGCCCGACCAGTGGAGCCGGAGGTGGTGGCTGTGGAGCGGCAGGGAGTGGCTGTGCGGGCTGTGTGGGCGCTGCAGGCTGTGCGGGGCCTGCAGGCTGTGCTGGGTGGATGGGGTGTGTGGGAGAAGGTGGAGGAGAGTCCTCCAACTCGTGGGAGGGGCCAGCGTCATCCGACCGCTTCCGCTTGGCGGAAGCTCTCTTCGACCGCGGCCGTGTCCGGGGCGGCATATCGGCCCCGAGCGCGAGCCGAAAAAGTGTAAAAAGTGCGGCGTGTGCAAAATAAAGGAAAGAGTGTACCCCGACACGCCACGAGTGCTAAGCAATGGAAGAGTGCGAAGACAACGTCTCCGCGAAGCCCAATTCAGTCCGTAGAAGCTCCCCTTGGCTCCCCTAAGCTCCCAAAAACAACCTGCGCATGAAATGGAGATATCATCGGGTAATATTCAAAACGTATAGAGCATTAGGGGTATAATAGTTAGATATAGAAATCAATTTGGGTTTGGGGGTCGTTTAACACATGGATCCTCGAAAAATACACAAAAAGAGGAGAAAAGGCGAAATAAGCGATACCGGAGGTGGTCGGAGCGGCGGCCGCCGGCGGCGACTCGGGCGAGGCGAGGCGGTTGCTCGGCCGGCGGTGGCTGGCCGAGCGGCGGTGCGGCGACCGGTGGTCAGGCGAGTGAGGGCGCGAGCGAGGCGAGCGGGCGAGGGGAGCTGAAGGGTCGGGCGCGATTTGGGTTTTTGTGTTTCGAAAAACGTGCCCCCCCTCGGCTCCTTATATAATAAAAGTTACGACTCGGCCGAGTGACTAGGTCACTCGGCCGAGCGATATAGATGGAAAATTCCTCCTCGCTTACGCTTCGGCCGAGTGGCTTTGCCAGCCTCGGCCGAGTGGAGTAAGTCCATTCGGCCGAGTGGCTCAAGCTACTCGGCAAGACTCGCCCTAGGAGCGTATCCGTTTTACTCGGTCGAGTGAAAATATATACTCGGCCGAGTGGCAGTTATACTGAAATCAGGAAAATAAACAGAGAGTTGGGTACAGCAGACTTTCCTCGTTCGTGAGCGGCTCGGCCGGACGAACTTGTGTGCTCGGCCGAGTGACTAGTATACTCGGCCGAGTGAGCCTTGTTTTCTGCTGTTTGTCTTCGTTTGGGCTCTAAACTCCGTCTTTCTTCCTCCAGTCGATTTCATCTCACTCCTAATCATCGAGCGTCTTCCTGGGGCGCTCCTCGTCGTCTCGTTCATCCTCCTCATGATGGATTTACCTATCTCCTCTCCTGTCAAGAGAAATAGGACCCGTTATCACAAAATTTTTTGGGCGAACGACTTAAAACACTAAAAATTTCTAAAACACAAATAAAGAAAAAGTTAAAATAAAGCAATAACCGTCGGGTTGCCTCCCGACAAGCGCTCGTTTAAGGTCGTGAGCTCGACCCCCTATGATTTTCAATTAATGCGGGATGTTTGGTGCATATGAGATGCACCCATCAAACTTTCCGGGGAGAACGCTTGGATTCGGAAGTTGCGGCGGCGTGTTCTCCCGCGGTGGTCTCTCGCCTCGAATTGTGTTGGGGGGAGGCTCCCCCAAGCTAGCGTTTGCTCCGGTCAACGGCTTCACCGGTGACGCCGATTTCTGTATCAGCGGAGCTTTCTTTGGAGACTTAAATTTCGAGAGCTTGCAGAGCTCTCGAATCCTTGCGACATCAGCGTCGCCTTCATCATTTTCAGCGAAGAGGTCGGGGGAATCATCTATCTTCTCATCTCGGCCTAAATCCGGGCCTTCCTCGAAATCCTCATCGAAAAGAGCGCCGATCGAGTGGGGGATTGCCTCTTCAATTACTTCATCAAGGAGGTCCGAAAGATCATCCGACCGTCCCTTAAGCAAATATATTCTATTGGTTTCGCCCGTCGGGACTCCCTCGGAATAGTGTTTGAGCCTCTGACCATTTACTTTGAATGTGGAACCGTCCTTGCTTTCCAACTCGAAAGCTCCTCCCGGTTTTATGTGCTTGATGGTGAAAGGTCCGGACCAACGTGACCTCAACTTACCGGGAAATAGTCGGAGCCGGGAATTATAGAGCAAGACCTTGTCTCCTACTTTGAAGTCCGTGACGGTTATGCGGGCATCGTGGAGAATCTTGGTCCTTTCTTTGTAAATTCTTGAGCTTTCGTAGGCGTCTCTTCTTATCTCATCAAGCTCGTTGATGTCCAAGAGTCGCCTCACCGTCGCACTCTTGTAGTCGTAGTTAAAGGTCTTGATGGCCCAATATGCGCGGTGTTCCAACTCTACCGGCAAGTGGCAAGCTTTTCCATAAACGAGTCGGAACGGTGTGGTGCCTATGGGAGTGCGAAAGGCCGTGCGATATGCCCATAGAGCATCGTTTAGCTTCATTGACCAATCCTTTCTAGATCGATCCACCGTCTTTTCGAGAATTTGCTTAATTTCTCTATTTGAGACTTCCACTTGGCCGCTTGTCTGGGGGTGATATGCCATGCCAACTCTATGATTTACCCCGTACTTCTTTAGCATGGCTTCAAACTTGTTCTCTATGAAGTGGCTTCCCCCTGTCGCTTATCAAGGTACGCGGCACTCCAAAGCGTGGGAAGATATTTTGCTTAAAGAACTTGGAGACGACCCTTGCATCATTAGTAGGGGTGGCAATTGCTTCCACCCATTTGGAGACATAGTCAACGGCCAATAGGATGTATTTGTTACCGTTGCTCGACAGAAATGGCCCCATGAAGTCTACTCCCCAACAATCAAAAAGCTCAATTTCTTGGATGGGTCTCATTGGCATCTCATTGCGCTTGGAGATATTCCCGGTCCGTTGGCATCTATCGCACCCCTTCACGAAAGCATGGGTGTCTTTAAACATTGTCGGCCAGAAGAATCCGCTCTGCAAAATCTTAGCGGTAGTTTTAGAGGCGGCATGATGTCCTCCGCATGGTAGACCGTGGCAATGCAAAATGATGGATGTCGCCTCCTCTTTAGAAACACACCTCCGAATGACGCCATCCTTGCATATCTTGAAGAGGTATGGATCTTCCCAGAAATAGCTACGGACTTCATGAAGAAATCTCCTCTTTTGATGCGTGGGCATCCCATGCGGTTTAATTCCACAAGCCAAGTAGTTGACGAAGTCCGCGTACCAAGGGACTTCACCGGTCCTTATGGCATATAGCCTCTCATCCACAAATGTGTCGTCGATAGGTAAACTCTCATCCTCCTTGTCGCGAATGAGCCTAGATAAATGATCCGCCACGACATTGTCCGTACCCTTCTTGTCTCTGATCTCTAAGTCGAATTCTTGCAACAAGAGTATCCACCTAATCAACCGAGGTTTGGCATCCTTCTTGTTTAAAAGATACTTCAATGCCGCATGGTCGGTGTGGACAATCACCTTGGAACCGAGGAGGTAGGAAGGAAACTTTTCTATGGAATAGACGACCGCTAGAAGCTCTTTCTCGGTAGTTGTGTAGTTTTTCTGCGCGTCATCCAATGTCTTACTCGCGTAGTATATCGCATGAAGCTTCCTATCTTTTCTTTGTCCCAACACCGCTCCAATGGCTTGGTCGCTAGCATCACACGTTAGCTCAAAAGGAAGGCTCCAATCCGGTGGTTGTATGATGGGTGCGGAGACTAGTGCTTCCTTCAAGGTGTTGAAGGCTTGCAAGCATTCTCCTGAAAAAACAAAAGGAATATCTTTAGCGAGCAAGGTAGTAAGAGGTCGGGCGATCGAGGCGAAATCCTTGATGAAGCGGCGGTAAAACCCCGCGTGACCAAGAAAACCTCTAATGCCCTTGACATTAATAGGAGGAGGGAGTTTCTCGATTACCTCAATCTTTACTTTATCTACCTCAATTCCTCTCGAAGAGACAAGATGTCCGAGAACTATTCCTTCCGTGACCATGAAGTGACACTTCTCCCAATTGAGAGTGAGATTGTTTTGTTGGCACCTTTTTAGGACTTTAGTAAGATTTTCCAAGCAAGAGTCAAACTCACTTCCATAAACCGAGAAATCATCCATAAAAACTTCCATAATATTTTCAATGTAATCGGAAAATATGGATGTCATACACCTCTGAAAGGTGGCGGGAGCATTACAAAGGCCAAACGGCATCCTACGGTAGGCATAGGTGCCATAGGGACAAGTGAAAGTTGTCTTCTCTTGGTCATCTTCGTGCAAAGGGATTTGGAAGAATCCCGAATACCCGTCTAGATAGCAAAAGTATTTAAGTTTTGCAAGGCGTTCAAGCATTTGATCAATGAAGGGCAATGGGTAATGGTCCTTTCGGGTGGATTTATTGAGTTTCCTATAGTCAATGCACATTCACCATCCCGTGACAGTGCGTGTAGATATGGGCTCACCTTTTTCATTTTTTATGACAGTCATCCCCCCTTTCTTGGGGACGACGTGAACGGGGCTAACCCATCTACTGTCAGAGATAGGATAAATAATACCGGCTTCTAGCAATTTTAGGATTTCCTTTTTAACCACCTCCTTCATGTTCGGGTTTAACCGCCTTTGAGGCTCTATGGAGGTGGCGTCGGTATCCTCCAAATGGATCCTATGCGTGCAAAGCTTAGGGCTTATCCCTTTTAGATCGGAGATAGTGTAGCCGAGGACATCTTTGTGGCTCCTAAGAACGTCTAGGAGTTTTTCAAGTTGGTCCGGCGTGAGGTGGGAGTTTACTTTCACCGGGAAAGTTAATTTGTTACCCAAAAAGGCGTACCTTAGATTCGGAGGTAATTGTTTAAGTTCTACCTGAAGAGGCGCTGCTCCTTCTACTTCATCAGCTCGCATGAGTTTGGCTTCTTCCTTGTCATCCGGGTTTAGCTCATGTTCAGGTGGTACGCTCTCTTGTGACGAGTCAGACTCGCTACTTAGTGAGGACGAGGCATCGAAATAGGCACTCTCCGATTCAGTGCTAGCATCGTCAAAGCCTTCACTCTGTTCTGGTTCGTGCCTGGAATCAAGAAACACCTCAGACGATTCATAAAAGCAAGAGTGAGCGTCATAGAGTGCAACTCCCTGAATGTCGGTGTGCTCAAAGGATTCTTCGGGAGTATAGTGCTCCTCGACATTTGCTCTACCATCTTCGAAATATAATTTGTCGTCGATCACGTCAACTTTGACATCGCCTCCGATAGTCCCCTCCGGGGAGACCTGGTCCATCACAAAACTAGCAAACAGTTGTTCGTCGGGGTCCTTGATATCAATAGCGAAAGCTCCGGTAGCGTGGACCTCGTCGACAAGCTCCTTAAGGAGGTCTGTGAAGGAGTCATAGTCTTCCTGACTGAGTTCTATTGTTGACATTTCATCCTCCATTCTTCCTGTAAAGACCTTATGCAGAATACAAGGAGAATATGCAAATAGAAGAAAGTAAAGAAAGAGAGAAAGAAGAAGTAACCGGGTGGTCGATGACGAACACCGTCAAAATGCCCTCCTCGGCAACGGCGCCAAAAACTTGGTCGCGCCCCGAGTACACGTCCCGGAGCGACGGTTGTAGTTTTACCGCAAGCGCACGGTGTAGCAGCGAGCGGGTTATCGAACACAGGGAGGACGAATGACCGTGCTTGTTCCAATCAACCTGGCTATTTAAGAAGAGAGAAATTTGCCTTTGGCGATCCTGTCACAATCGTCAGACAAAGTACGGAAATATCAAATCAAATAAAGAACGTCTAGGGAATGGGGAATTCCCGCTACTCACCGTATTTCGTAAAAGAGTTTCATCAGTATCAAAATTGCTAGAATAAGATTTTGGATGAACTAGTTGCAACTGAATGTAGAACCAAGCTCCCGCTCTCGCGCTGTTGCCGGCCTATAGCTATCCTAGACTCGGGTCCAATCTCTTGCAAACCCTAGCCTAGGGAAGCTAGCATTAGGATCAACATCATCGTTCAATCGCGCACCGAGCCCAATCTCTTGCAAACTCGGCCCACGACCTAGATTGGGATAGTTCCTACCCGTCCAATCTCTTGCAAACGTGTATCGGCGCGGAATTGGAACCGGAAACCCTAGTATCGGTCCAATCTCTTGCAAACCAATACTACGAAAATTCGATTCCAACCCAATTCGGATTTCTAGGGTTTCCTATCGAATTGGGATCTAATCTCTTGCAAATCCCAATCGATGTGAACTCCTAGCCATCCGTAGTAAATTGATCCCAATCTAATCCCTAATAGCAATTCTAGCAAAATTCCTACCAATTCATCACAATCATGAAATAGGGCTTGTAGGGTTCATCCCCACGCCCCAAGACGTGGCGACTACTCACAATTCATAGCAAGATCACAAAAATAATCAATGAAATAAGCAATAGAATTCATCACAATATTGAGATATGCAATAAAAATAGAATTTTTAGAGAAGAGAAAAGCAAACCAATGGAGTTCTTCAATTAATCCAACAAAAATCCAATTTTGTCTCCTCTCCAATCACAAGAATAAAACTCAAAAAGCTAATCTAAAAAGCTGCAAAAATTCTAAGAGAGAGGCTCCCAAACTAGGGTAAAAACAGGGGTTAAATAGCCCCCAAAATCGTCCAAAAACTGTGACCAAAATACCCCTGCACAGCCTGTTTTCCGCAATTTTCGCTACAGGCAGCGCGTCGCACTCGGCCGAGTGACAAAAGTCGCTCGGCCGAGTGAAAACCCTGTAATTTTCCAGTAAGTCTCGATCTTCAGGGGTCTTCACTTCGGGGGCTGGTCGGCCGAGTGAGTTGTCGTCACTCGACCGATGGCTTCATGGTACTCGGGCGGACGTGATTATCCACTCGGCCGAGTGGGTCTTCTGAAGCTCAGGCAGCCGAAAAACAGTAACATGGCGATTTTTGAAGGGCTTCGTCTGGGCGCCACTCGGGCGGACGGGGTCTCGTCACTCGGCCAATGTGGTATCCGTCGCTCGGCCGAGTGCACATATGAATCGTGTCTGATCTGGTCGGCCGAGCGGTGTCTCGCTGGTCGGCCGAGTGGCTCCTCCACAAGGCCGAGTGGGACACAAAACATGCCCAAACAGCTTGTTTTGGCCTCCTCTTCGCTCCTGCGACGTCCGTTCTTCTTCCGCTCCTCTCCAACAGCAAAATACCCCTCGGGGAGGTCGTCGGTGACCCTCTGGAGTAAGCGCATCTCGAGATCACTCCAAATCGCGCCAAATCACCTGAAATGCGACAAAAACAACAAATCGTGAAAAGCATCGCAATATCGTCGATATATCGTGAAAAACATGATTTGGGCGATCTAAATGGCATGCAAACATGCGGGAAAAAGGTGTAAAATAAGGAGTGATCAACTCCCGGTAAAGGCGAGTGGGTATGAATATCCCCTCCACTCCCGGTAAAGGCGAGTGGGTATAAACATCACATATCACATAATCATTTCCCCCAACTTCTCAGTCCAGGCCTCATATCCACAATTTACTCAAATCCTACCTAAACCTGGGTTTTGCTAACTCACCCTCGTTAGAGAGGACTGAGACGTTCAAGAGTTTCAATTTAACATTTTAGCAATTCCATATTCATATCAACATGGGTCATGCACCGAAGTGTCATGCCCTCCATTGTAATTCAAATCACATATCAAATGGGTCATGCATCCAAGTGTCATGCCCTTCATCATAGCCATTTCATCTCATCATTCATAACATATGAAACCATGCTTTTCATGACCCCTTCATCACTAATTTATAACACGATTCATGATACAAGTGTTTACAAGCCCATTTCTCATATTACTCAACTTTCATTTCATTGTGGCATTTTCACAAACACGTGGTGAACGTGACGTGTATGTCCATAAGCCCATTAGAAAATCAATTAACAAAACATATCATTAGTATACCTTCCATGTAAAAACAATAATCATGTACCATAGTGAGTAGAATAACAACAATACACAATTTATATCACTACTCAAATGTTTCAACTTGCAGGAAAATTGCAAACAGTCCAAACAATTGACTGATGTCACCCAATTTTAATCAGAATTTAAAGAAACTTCCTAAATTAAAGTTATAGATACGTTAATCCTGGATTCACAGATTAATTTTCAGGCAAAATTATTAAGTATATGATTTATAGTGAATTATTTGGTAAAGTGTGTCAAATCTGTTTTTCAGACAGATTTCAGGGTCTGTATTGAACGCCAATTTGGGGCATGTTACAGCCAGAAATTCGACATATAAGCACTGTGATGAAATTTTAGAAAAACTTGTTAGCTTTCCAACAAGACCACGAACATAAAATTCCATTGTGTATGCAGGTGTTTAGGTCAATTTTACCAAACTGTGTCAAAATTGAAAATCAAACAGACATGCTGTAAAGTTAGAATTTTTGCTCCTAATTTCTGAATTGAACATATATCAAAATTTATATGATTTTAAGGTAGAACTTCAAGATATACACATATATAATTTTTTCGAAACCTAATTCGAGCTACAGTAATCAGAATTAAAGCAACAACATACATCAGAATTTCGGGTTTTCAAAGAGATAGTTTTGCTTAGAATTTTCAATGGGGTTTTGCATGAAATTGAATTATGGCACATTAATTTGATTACTCCTAATCCATATTGAGTAAACATGATGTGAAAACATGATATAAATAAACCCTAATTGAAATTCCAAAACCAAGTTGGATCCTACCTCAAGAGAACTCTTTCTTCTTCTCACCTCTTTCTCTTCCTCTTCCTCTTCGTCTTCCCTTCTTTTTTTGTGCCATGGAATTTTGGCCATGTCATGGGGGAGAGGAGAGGCATGGATAAGGAGGGGTAGAAGATGAGAAGAGTGTAGAAGAAAATGAAAAGAAATGGATGGAAAAGATAAGAATGAGTAAAACCTAAAAAAACCTAGAATTTTCTTTAGAATAATCTCCACATCCTCATCCTAAATCATCATGACAAACAAAATATGACCAAAATGCCCTTGCCTAAATGCCCCTCAACTTTCAAGTAATTACAAGTTTGCCATTAGTTTATGCACACACAACTTTAATATGTACGCACAGCAGTTTTAGTCCAAATAATCGTTTTGCCCCTCGCCTTTCTAAAAATTTACGGGGGTTGCCATTGACCCCTAACCCCTTTTACACTAGCATGGCTCTTCCTACACCCATCCACGCACAACCATGCATACATACATGCATCACACACACGTCTAATACATTCTTGTTGTTTTACACCCACGACGTCATTCGCACTTCTCCTGCATTCACACTTCGCATTCACTTCCCTTAGCCGTGTTTTACGGCCCGATCCCCCTTGCACTACGTTACATACATCGATATCTACGTTTATTTCATGCCCCCGTAGGTAGAAATACCACGTATGTTCAGTAGAATACACGTATAGTGCTAAATAGGGCATGACAAGTCGGCCAGCATTACCCCTCATACAATAGCCAAACAAATAAAAAGAAATCTAATACAATATAAATACAAGTAAAAATGCTAATAAAAGTAAGAAATGAAAATCGATAGGAGTGTGTGGCTTTTTCATCCGAGTCTTCAAAAAGTTCATTTTCTATCTTGCGCGCGATTTTCAGCATAGAACCAATCATTCGCACAACATGTCACTTCAACTATATCTTCTTTCAGCCTTGATCTATTGTCACTCAGAACGCGACCACTTGCACTCAAAGCAGACTCCGAGAGAACAGTAGATATGTGGGTTGCTAACAAATCACGAGTCATGATAGCAAGAATTGGATACTGAGTTTCATGTCATTTCCATCAGGCCAAAGTAGCAAACTTCTCATCATCTAATTCTTCATCAGTAAACGTAAAAGGATTTGCTAAATACTTAGAAAGTTCAATAGAAGAACCATCGGCATCCATTGTTTTTTTGTTTATTCTTCCCTAAAATCTGTCGGATCCTACTTGAATAGGTACTTACCAAATTAGTATTTTAAGACATACCAAATTTAGCATCACATAGTGCAAACAAGTTTCTTACGCTAGTTTTAAACTTAGAGATTGGTTCTTCTATGTCAAATCTCATATTTTCATAATAAGTTTCTAATAAATCAACGACACATTCCTCCTTCATCCATGGATCGAAAACCTTAGCTAAACTGTAAAGCATAAGAACATGAATCCAATATTTCGCTAGTTTTTCCATGGCTTCAATCGTAGAAAGAATAGTATTGTTATGCTACTCAAGATCTCTATACTTTGCTAAAACTTCTGAAATAAAAACTAATTATTCCAAGACTAAAATTGTTGTTGGGTAATAAACAACGAAAAAAATTTGTTATTGGTACAAAAACTTCAAAAACTTCATAAAGATGTATTATAGTTCTCCACTCATAGTCACTAATTTCATAGTCTGGCCCATGGGTAAGGTTTGCACTTGCAAAATCACTAAGCTGCTCTATATGTTTAAGCATGGGAACCATCATTAGATACGCTGAATTCTACATATGTTGAATGCTAAAGGTAAAGGCTCAATAATATTTTTGGCTATTACGACAACTTTGTTTGAAATGTTGTCTCCTATTGCTAGAAGTATGGATGAATAATATTATGTTTCTTACATTTTTTTGTATAACCAGACCTAGTCTCACGTCCATCTGGACTATTAAGTTCAAAACGTGACAAGCATATCGTTGATGGAATAACATGCTATCCAGCTCAGTGTTCAATATTCTTTTTAAATGTGAAAGTACAATATTGTCGGCAGAAGCATTATCAAAAGTAAATATAAATCTTTTTCGGATAAATCAAAATCACAAAAAACAATCATTATCAAATTGCTCATAGCACCACCGATATGAGCATGCTCTAACATTTTAAATCCTATAATCCTTTTATTAAGAGTGAGTCATCTTATCTGCAACGAGACGTAACATATAAATAAGAAGTGCCCCATTTCGTTGCCCATATGTCCGACGAGATTTTAAGGTAACAAAAGATTGCATCAATTTTGTTTTTCCATCGTAAAATGCTGATATAACATCTCTTCTAACAATGCTTCTAGGCACTCTTCTAATAATTTTTCCATCTCGTTTATTGAAAGATTCTAGGTGTCATAAGATTGATTATGTCATCGACGGGTCTGCAATTAAAATCTATTCTACATATTTTACAAACTGCCTGCTCGCTAATTTTGTTAGTGATAGTTTCATGGGTAAAGTGCTTCCAAACCTTGGATTTTCGTGATCTGTGTTGGGGTGCTTGTGTAGAAGTGTGTGCAGCAGAAGTAGACGCATGTGTGGGAGTAGAAGTGTGTGCAGCAGCAGTAGAAGCAGGTGTATTAGTACCTAATAAGACTGTGCAAGGGTTATTATTATTGGTATAACCCTGTGTTTTAGATTGTGACAAATTCGTAAAGTCCGGTGTTTCTACTGTGTTGCGAAGCATATTCATAATATAACCATAGTTCGGATTATCATATTAACATTCGTACGCTCAGACTGTCCAGCCATTATGCTACTTTATAATTCAAATTAAAACAACAGGAACTTGATTGCAGGGTTGCGCGTAGAGTAGATAGCAAATGGATCTTGACAGCGCACGTAGATTGAGAGTACAAAGAGCTTGATTTTCTTGATTGCTATTTGCTACTTGCTAATTGCTAGAGAGTTAAGAACTTGAACCCGATATTCAGAATTTTGCTAAATAGTTGAGAGTATAATGTGTGTTGTGTGGTGTAGAAAATGAGGGGGGGGGGGGGGGAAGTATTTATAGGAATAATTGGGGTTAAAAAAACAAACCTCCCCCCACCCGACCCCCAATGATCGTTTATGACCGTTGGGGAGGGTTTTTGGTCTTTTAAAAAGAAAATGACCAAAACCCCCTAAAGAAGTGTTGGAACAGTCATTTGATCATACTAAACGGTTAAATGACCGGTTGAACGAACATTTGACTGTTCCACTTTGTACAGGCGGACCGGGGCCGGGCTGTGCCGTGGCCCGTCTACAGGCTGGGCTGGCTTGACAGGTTGGGCACCCTAACCTGGCCTGGCACTGGATACGGGCCATGCGTAGCCCGTGGCCCATCCAATGGTATCGGGCCCTGGTTGGCAGGACATTTGGACACCCTGACCCCTCCCCAGCCGCCCTCATCTGCATCTGCATCCCCCATCACACGCCTCCTCATCCTCTGTCATGCCCTGCTTCCCATAATACTTGGGAGTAAGGACGCGATCGGGTCTGCATGGACTGGAGTGTTGAAGCTCTGACCTAATAAGCGTCTGTGAATAAAACCATACGCAGGAACTTGCATGCATTTCAGAAACAACAGAATAACTTTGAATTTAAAAGCCAACGTCCAGAAGAATTTACACAAAATTAACAAGGCCCAGCATGGCCAAACAAAAACAGGGTTCTACAAAATAGGTACACACCATACAATAGTGCAGTAAAATAAATGCTAAGCAGCAGCTGGTAAAGCTCAGCAGCTAGTCCTCAGTGGGAAAAACTTCTGGATCAACGTACTCCTGGTCCAGTGGGTCAGTCTCTTCAAGCAGCTCGTCCTCAATGTAACCTGCCTCGTGACCTGACATACATTTCAAACAACATAGAAATGTATTTCAGCAAGGGTCCTCGGCAAGCAATATGTATGAGTGGAACACTCGGCAATGTTTTCAAAATAGTTTACATGGCGGTTAAAGCAATATGAATAATGGATAAGTACAATTTCTAAGCAGTCTGAACAGAAATAACTTTAGCATGGCAGTTCTAATATAAGTGAAAGCAGTAAAAGTTTTACATGTCATACATTTTAAGATGGCAAATTTCAAGATATTCTTGAGTCTATCTAACTAGTGACTAAGGTCCACATCGTTAGGCGGATAGCAAGTGAATCTACCTTCTTGTGCCCTCGAATGTAACCCTTTTACTTCCGACTAGTGCCCGCGAACCCAACTCCACCCACGTGTACTTATCAGGACCACGAGCCAGATTCAGCCAAACTGGTCATCATGATTTATAATACTGGAACACATGCCAGACTAGCCAAACCGGCCCACAAGATAGCCAAACCGGCCCGCAAGATATAAGTTCTTATGAATGTGAAACATGGTACAACAGCAAAATCAACTTTTTCTCAGTTTATTTGCAGGAATTTATGGAATCTAAAAACGATTTAAAATACTGCTTAACAATTAATTTATTAAAATGTCCACACACACACACAGAGACATGTTTTTATCTTGTAATTCACAAAAGATAAACATATGGAGTTTTGGTGTCGTTGTGTCACATGTAAAGTGTAGTTCATCATGGTATTTTTCGTGTACGTCATTTCACGGTTAAATCGTCTAAAAACTAGCTATGTGTACAAAGCGTTTAAATGAACAACATTTAAAGATATGTATAAAATTGCGCACTTGCCTGATTTTGACGATTTTGGTGTCGTTGTGATCGTATGAATGTCGCGGACATTTCTGCGAGGTTGGATTTATAATATTAAGTTAAAAGTGTTTAACTAATAAACTTTATATTAAAGTCTAACATGCATACACTGATTACATGTATAGCTACATATAGTTATTTATACATGCTAACATATATCATAACAAATCTATATAACATATTATTAATATAGTATACTGTGTATATGTCATATACACTGTTTATATATAATTATAAATCTATATATAAACATATATCCATTAACATATATTTATACATATAATAAACCGTGTTTATAATACAAATACACTGTTCATGCGAACACTCACAGTTTGTTGTTCGTTTCCTCTTCGTCGCTTGCAGGTGGGAATCGCAACTTGGATGGTGACGCTAGGCAGTGGCTAATGGCGGGGCTCAGCATCGGAGGTGGCGATGCCCAGGTGGTTGTTCGACGAGAGGAGATGGTGGTGCAGGAGGCCGCGGCTTCGAGAAGTTCTGCCGAGGGCTAAGGCAAAGATGACGGGAGAGGTTGAGGGATTTGCTTGAGCTCGACTGCGGAGGGAGAGGGTGTTGCCGGAAGAGGGTGATGTGGGTCTGGTGGTGTTGACACCGGCGGTGGCTGGATTTGAGAGGGAGAGAGAAGGGAGGGCTGCAGGGACAGATGGGGGTCGGAGAAGTTGACGAGGAAGATGAGGGAGGTGCGGTGCAGTAGGAGGTGGTGGTGGTCGTGGGTGCAGCGTGAGGCGGAAGAAGGTGGTGCGTGGATCTGCAGTCGGCACCGGTGATGGGCGTGGTTCGGGTTGCGGTGGTGCAGTGGTTTGTGGGTAGTGGTGGTTTGGGAGGGGGTTGGCTTCGGGGAGGAGGAGGTTGCATCAGTGAAGAGCTTGCTGCGATGGTGGCTAAGGCCTGTCGGAGGGTGGCGCGGCTTGGAGGGAGAGAGGGTGAGGGTGTGCTGTGAGAAGTATTAGGGTTAGAGTTTGAGGATGATAGAAGATGGGTTTCCTCTTGTTTTGTTTTTGTAATGGGGAGGGGGTGTGCGTGAGGAGTATTAGGGTTAGGGGGGTTTAAATTTGTTTTAATAATTTTAGTTATTAGGAGATTAATGCTAATGGAAAATAAATAAAGGTTTGAATTAAAAACAATAATTATGGACTTATTAATGGGATTTAGTGAGAGGAAAATACTTCCTATTCAGTTATAGGTTTTATTAGGATTTATTAGGAATTAAAATAGAATGTTTCTAAAATTTGAATTTAAACTTTTGAAATTTAGATATAGAAATTATATCTGATTATATAATTTGTTAACCTAATATAATTATAATCATAATCATAATAACATAATAATAATAATAATACTAAGCGTATCACACCAAAACTTAACTCCAGCGTAGCTAAAAATACAGATCGTTATATTTTATCCACCATAAGAAAAATTCCGTCCTCGGAATTTCTATCAACTAAGGGACGGGGAACAAATATGGATAACGCTCTCACATTTCATCTTCCCACTCCCAACTAGATTCTCTAGGCGAGTCATGATGCCACATCACTCTCACGAGCTCGACGTCCTTGTTCATGAGCGTCTTCTGACGTCGGTCTAAGATCTGCACCGGCTGTTGCTCATATGCCAGGTCCGGTCGAACCGTAATCTCCGAGTAATCGCTAGCATAAGAAGGGTTGTTGATATAACGACGCAGCTGAGAGACATGAAAAACATCATGTACTCCCTCCAATGAAGGCGACATTGTTAGACGATAAGCTACTTCTCCAACTCGCTCTAGCACGTCGAAAGGTCCAATGAATCTCAGACTGAGCTTGCCTCGCCTTCCAAAGAGAATCACTCCTCTGTTCGGGGATATCTTTAAGAACACATGATCTCTGCCTTGAACTCCAAGGGTGGCGTTTAGCATCAGCCCAATGCTTGTACCGATCATGTGCGATACGAAGCTTGTCCCTGATGGTACGCACTACATCCTTAGCCTCGACTATCATCTCTGGTCCCAACAGCTCTCTATCATCAATGTCATCCCAACTCAGCGGAGATCGACACTTCCTTCCATAAAGTGCAGCAAATGACGTCATGCTAATGCTGGCTTGGTATCTGTTGTTGTATGCGAACTCCACTAAATGCAAGTGATCCTTCCACGAACCCTTAAGATCCAACATGCAAGCTCCAATATGTCCTCCAATATCTGGATAGTGCATTCTGACTATCCATTAGTCTGCGGGTGATACGCAGTGCTGAAGCTCAGATTGGTACCCAAATTCGTTGGCAGACTCTTCCAGAACTGGGACGTGAATCACGTGTCTCAGTCGGAGAGAATGCTCACAGGAACTCCATGTAATCGCGCAATCTCATACACGATTATCGTTCACATCACGACATATTCTAAGAGGAAGTTATAAAGTTATGACAAAGATAATTACCTCCATATACTTCTTCTCAAGTATCTCCGTGGATTGTCCTACTCGGAAGGGTATGAAATGCGCAGACTTGGTTAATCGGTCAACGATAACCCAAATCGCGTCATTTTGCTTGGTGCTCCTAGGTAGTCCAGTCATGAAGTCCATGGTGATGTGCTGCCACTTCCACTCCGGGATCAGCAAAGGTTAAAGTAATCCATCAATACGATGATGTTCAACCTTCACTTGCTGACACACATAACACTTGGCGACGCTTCGAACTACGCTCCTCTTCATACCATGCCACCAAAAATTCAGACGAAGGTCCTGGTACATCTTGGTACCGCAAGGATGAATTGAATAGGGAGAGCTATGAGCTTCATTCATCAGCTCTTCTCTGATATTACCTGAAGGTATGCAGATCCTACTGCTATATCTCAGGAAACCATCCTCGTGTATGAAAAAACCCGTCCGAAGTCCAGCTTCAACTTGCTCTCTGATCTTCTGTAGATTTGCATCACCAGATTGCAGCTTTGATCTGATCCACAATCGTCGACCGAATCTACATATTCATCAACAATGATGTGACTCCAGGTAAAACAACTTCTGTACACATCTCATGCCGATCTTGCTGTAGCCTCCACTGAACTGTAAGAGTCATGATTGCTGGAAGTCTACTCAAAGCGTCGGGTATGACATTAACCTTCCTTGGATGATACTGGAGATCGATGTCGTAATCGGCCATCAGCTCTAACCATCTGTGATGTCTCATATTCAACTCCTTCTGGGTGAAAATATATTTCAAACTTTTATGATCAGTGAAGATTTTCACTTGCTCCCTCGGTAAGAAATGTCTCCAAATCTTCAGGGCAAAGATGACAGCGGCTAGCTCCAAGCCGTAAGTCGGATAATTCTTCTCATGAACCTTCAACTGTCAAGAAGCATATGTGACCACATGACCATGCTGGTACAGGACACATTCAATGCCTTTGCCTGATGCATCACAGAGAATCTCAAATCCTCCCGTCCTATCTAGTATAGCCAGGACCGGTGCAGACGTCAGCCTTGCCTTCAATATCCCAAAGGCCTGCTCGAAAGAGTCTGACCATATAAACTTGATGTCATTCCTCGTCAATCGAGTCATGGGCTCGGCTATCTTCGAGAAATCCTAGATAAATCGACGATAGTAACATGCCAATCCTAGGAAACTCCTGAGGTCTGATGCCGATCGAGGGATATGCCAATTACTAACTGATGCGACCTTCTCTGGGTCGACAGAGATACCATTGACCGATACCACATGTCCAAGGAATGCAATACGGTCCAGCCAGAATTCGCACTTGCTGTACTTGGTATACAACTGACGACGACGAAACATCTCAAAAAAATCCGCAGATGTTCGACATGATCCTCCTCGCTCTTCGAATAGACCAATATATCGTCAATGAATATCAATACGAATTTATCCAGAAACTCGTAGAATATGAGATTCATGAGATTCATGAATACTGTAGGGGCGTTGGTCACACTGAACGGCATGTCAACAAACTCGTAGTATCCATACTTAGTCCGGAAAGCCGTCTTATAGTTGTCTTCATTCTTGACCTTCACCTGATGGTATTCACTCCTGAGATCCTACTTCGAGAAAACTCGTGATCCACCGAGTTGATCGAAGATGTCATCTATGCGAGGTAACGTGTACTTATTCTTCACAGTGACTTTGTTCAGCTCTCGATAATCCATGCACATCCTTCTCGAGCCGTCCTTCTTCTTGACCAACATAACAGGAGCACCCCAGGGAAATACACTGGGATGGATGAATCCTTTCTGCAACAGGTTGTCCAATTGATTTCGTATCTCTTCAAGTTTTGCAGGAGCCATACGGTAAGGCGCCTTCGAGATCGGTTGAGTATTCGGCAAAAGGTCGATGCTGAATTCCAAAGCTCGGTCAGGCGGCAATCCAGAAATATCCTTCGAAAATACATCTTCGAAGTCTCGAACCACTGCAGGTTTCTCCAGTTCGACTTGCATAGATGCAACGACCACTTCATTTCGCTGGCCCCGAAATTTGATAGGTGCGAGTGAACGACTTGTACTGATGAATTCGAACACTGGATGGTCTGGTATCTCAAATACAACTTTTTTCTTGTGACAGTCAATAGTAGCATAGAAGGTTCCTAACCAATCCATGCCGATTATAGCATCAAAGTTGGGCGTGTCCAGGACCATGAAGTCCGCATATAGATTATGTCCGCAAATCACCAAAGGACATTATTTGCATCCCAAGAAACACTCACCACGCCACTCCCAGTAGTGATATTCCATCTTTTGGGAAGTGGGTAGGTGGGAATCGAGTGCTTGATCACGAATTTCCGGGATAAGATACACAATGAGGCTCCAGAATCAAATAAGGTTAGAGCTAGGTGGGAGGCTACTAATATAGCACCTAAGATGATAATAATCAAATCTTAGCAAGGGTGTCTAACTAACAAGCATGAATATAAAATTAAACTAAAATACTAGATCTAGATGTTAAATGTAATCACTTCATCCTCAGTTTCTGTAACTGTCATACTGAATGCCTGGCACTTCGGCTGATTGGCTTGCAGATAGGCCCGATTCTGCGGAACCAAAGGCGGTTCACGCTGAGCAGTTCCAGGTGCGCCTCACTGAATAGGTACATGCACTCCTCGCTGAACAGGTTCAGGTACTCCAGCAGGTACTAGACGGTTCTTCCTGTGGGGACAGTCTCTTGCAACATGTGCAGATGCTCCACAGATCAACCATTGGTTCAGCATATTCCTACAATCTTTCTTCTGATGTTCGGTCTTGCCACAGAGTAACAGATCATCTGTGATCAGTTGACAGATGCAGCTAGCCTCTTGAACTGTGTGGTCTGGGGAGGCCAGAAATTACCCCTGGGCATAATCATAGGTGGCTCCATGGGACATTTGCTTCCTCTAGCTTGAGGTCGCACTAAAGGTCTCGCCACAACTTTGTGGCTCCGTGCAACATCCAAAACGTCCTAGAGGGTCGTTAGTTTCACCGAGGTCATTGAGGCTTGAACTTTGGGATTCAGGCTTTGGCGAAACTGAAATACACAGTCTTCTGGGTCCTCGACCATTGGGGTGCACAACGGCTGAGCTTAGCAAACTCAGCCCCATTCTCGTCAACAGTCCTATCTCATTTGGACCAGATTTGCGAAGCGCTGCTGAAGTTCTCTCTTGGCTGTCATGAGAAAATACTTGGTGTTGAACCTTTCCCGAAACATGCCCCAAGAGATATGTATCAATAAACGCCTTTCTTCCAGTCGCCACCAGCTCCGAGCATTATCCGTCAGTTGGAGCTTCGTGACATCGACCCATCCTGCCCGAGGGATGCGAGTAGCACTCAGCTTGTCCTCAGTTCCTTGGGCCCATTCTTCAGCATCCAGAGGCCCTTCCTTTCCAGAGAAGATTTTGGGTTGCAGCTCATGTAATTGCTTAACTCCAAGTTCAGCTCGAGGGGGTGGTGCAGTCTGAGCAGGTTGCTGGCCCTGTTGAATCAGCCGCTGTTGGATCTCCAACATTCCTCTCATGACTCCGAGGAGTTCATTGATGTCGGGAGTACCACTTCTGCTGGCTCCATTCCTGTTTCTGGTGTTGTGTCTCCCTGCCATGCTGAGACAAGAAACTTGGGTAAATTTTGTGTACAAGATAAATCTAGACGTTTTGGCTAAAGATAGAATTTCTATTGCTTTGAAGTTTTGCATAATGCACTGACCTGCATGGGCCACTACAAAAACCTGTTACGCCCCGTTTCCCATAATACTTGGGTGTGGGACACAAGCGGGTCCGCATGGGCTGGAGTGGTGAAGCTCGAACCCGATAAGCATATGTGAATAAAACCATACGCACGAACTTGCATGCATTTCAGAAACACCCGAATAACTTTGAATTTAAAAGCCAACGTCCAGAAGAAGTTACACAAAATTAACAAGGCCCAGTATGGCCAAACAAAAACAGAGTTCTGCAAAATGGGTACACACCTTACAAAAGTGCAATAAAATAAATGCTAAGTAGCAGCAAGTAAAGCTCAGCAGCTAGTCCTCAGCGGGGAGAACTTCTGGATCAACGTACTCTAGGTCCAGTGAGTCAGTCTCCTCAAGCAGCTCGTTCTCAATGTAACTTGTCTTGTGACCTGACATACATTTCAACCAACATAGAAATGTATGTCAGCAAGGGTCCTCGGCAAAATATGTATGAGTGGGACCCTCAGCAAGGTTTTCAAAATAGTTTACATGGTAGTTACAACAATATGAATAATGGAACAATTACAATTTTAAGCAGTCTGAACAGAAATAACTTTAGCATGGTAGTTCTAATATAAGTGAAAGTAGTAAAAGTTTTACACGTCATACATTTTAAGATGACAATTTTCAAGATATTCTTGAGTGTATCTAACCAGTGACTAAGGTCCACGTCGTTAGGCAGATAACAAGTGAATCTACCTTCTCGTGCCCTCAAATGTAACCTTTACTTCCGACTAGTGCCCGTGAACCCAACCCCACCCACGTGTACTTGTCTGGACCACGAGCCAGATTCAGCCAAACCGGCCATCATGATTTATAATACTGAAACACGAGCCAGACTAGCCAAACCGGCCCACAAGATAGCCAAACCGGCCGGCAAGATAAAAGTTTTTATGAATGTGAAACATGGTACAACAACATATCAACTTTTTCTTAGTTTATTTACAGGAATTTATGTAATCTAAAAACGATTTAAAAGACTGCTTATCAATTAACTTATTAAAATGTCCACACACACATGAGTTTTTATCTTTCAATTCACAAAAGATAAACATACGGAGTTTTGGTTTCGTTGTGTCACATGTAAAGTGTAGTTCGTCATGGTATTTTTTATATACGTCATTTCACGGTTAAATCGTCCAGAAACTAGCTATGTGCATAAAGCGTTTAAATGAACGACATTTAAAAATAGGTATAAAATTGCGCACTTGCCTGATTTTGATGATTTTGGTGTCGTTGTGATCGTATGAACGACTCGGACGTTTCTGCTAGGTTGGATTTATAATATTAAGTTAAAAGTGTTTAACTAATAAACTTTATATTAAAGTCTAACATGCATACACTGATTACATATATAGCTAACATATATTTATTTATATGTGCCAACATATATTATAACTAATCTATATAACATATTATTAATATAGTATACTGTTTATTTATAATTATATATATATATATATCTATATATAAACATATATTTATACCTATAATAAGCTGTGTTTATAATACAAATACATTGTTCACGTGAACACTCACACTTTGTTGTTCGTTTCCTATTTGTTGCTTGCAGGTGGGAGTCGCAGCTTGGACGACGACTCTGGGTAGCAGCTAATGGCGGGCTCGACATCGAAGGTGGTGGCACCCAGGTGGTCGTTCAGCGAGAGGAGGGTGTAGGAGGCCGCGACTTCGAGAAGTTCTGCCCAGGGCTGAGGCAAATATGACGAGAGAGATTAAGGGATTTGCTTGAGCTCAACTGCGGAGGGAGAGGGTGTCACCGGAAGAGGGTGATGTGGGTCTAGTGGTGTTGACGCCGGCGGTGGCTGCGTTCAAAAGGGAGAGAGAAGGGAGGGCTGCGGGGATGGATGGGGGTCGAAGAAGTTGACGAGGAAGATGATGGAGGTGCGGCACGACAGGAGGTGGTGGTAGTCGTGGGTGCGGCGTGGGGCAGAAAAAGGTGGCATGGGGATCTGCAGTCGGTGCCGGTGATGGGTGTGGTTTGGGTAGTAGTGGTGCGGGGGGTTGAGGGTGGTGGTGGTTCGGGAGGGGGTTGGCTTCCGGGAGGATGAGGTTGTGTCGGTGGAGAGCTTGTCACGGCGGTGGCTAAGGCCTGTCGGAGGGTGGCGCAGCTTGGAGGGAGAGAGGGTGAGGGTGTGCTGTGAGAAGTATTAGGGTTAGGGTTTGAGGAAGATAAAAGATGGGTTTCCTCTTGTTTTGTTTTTGTAATGGGAAGGGGGGGTGTGTGAGAAGTAATAGAATGTTTTTAAAATTTGAATTTAAACTTTTAAAATTTGGATATAGAAATTATATCTGATTATATAATTTGTTAACTTAATATAATCATAATCATAATCATAATCATAATAACATAATAAGAATAATAATACTAAGCGTATCACACCAAAATTAACTCCAGCGTAGTTAAAAATACAGATCGTTACATCCTCCCTCCCCAGCCTCAGCCACCTCATCAGACCTCCCCGCCCCTCCTCCACCCCCTCAACGCGACCGGTCAGTCGGCTAGTCTCAATTAAGAAAAAAAATTGGATCCAATTTTTTCTTTGGGTTGTCGCCCTCATCACGATCGATTGAGATCGACTGACCTCGCCCCTAATCGCAATCAAGCTCAGTCTGCTGCCTCCTCATCGCGGTCGATCTCAATCCAATTTTTTCTCCAGTTTGCCACCGCCCTTTGCCGCTCCACGTAAATGGACTTGGGTAATTTTTAATGGCAAACTTGTAAATAATTGGTATGTGCACGAAGTAAATTTTTAATGGCAAACTTGTAAATAAGTGACATGTACATGGAGTAAAACAGTGGGTGCGTAAATGAACCCCCTTAATTGTTTATTACAACTGAGGATACATTGTGTACGCATGGAATCAAAAATATACATGTGAATTCCCATTTTTGGCATAAGTTAGTTAGAGTGTTCTTAAAGGGAATCATGTAGATCATGTGTGTTTTGGGGTGTTTTCTCACCACTGGTTGATAGTTTGGAGGTCAGGTGGTCGTCGCGGTCACGTGAGACGCGTGCTGCCTCCGGGGTCGGTTATCCGAGCGTTTGGTTAGGCAGGAATGCACGGATCCGTGCGTCAATGTGCTGAAGGGAAGCTTCAGCAGAACGTCGGCTTCATGGGGCGATCGGTCGAACGGGCTTGGGCTCAGGAGCGTTCCGACCCGAACGATGGAGCACCTTAGGATGGCTTCAGCTGGTTGATGTCTCTTTCGATCTGCATAGACGAGAAAGCTCATCAGAGGGTCGGACCTTGGTTCCGACCAAGGCCCATATGAGAGTATTGTTCACAGAGAGACCAATACACGAGTCCTCAGGCCGAGCTATGGAGGAGAAATGGTAGGTGGAAGAAAAGGTCTGGAGAGGTGGAATACCTGAGACTTGGGTATTTAGGATTCGATCCTCTGGTTTTTTGCCATTCTGCCCTCTTATAGGAGTCCGCATGTCAACGCCTTTATGGTGTCATTCTATCTTGCCCTTCATGCTCGCCCGCTTTGATGATCCCTTCAATGGTGATCAAGGCAGTTGTGATCTGGGGAGAGGGTTCCTCGAAGGGCGGGAGGCCAACAGTGCATCAGGTGACTGTGCTGGGCTGCGACACCCCGGACCTACTGACGAGGCAGTTTAGGCTTGGTCCCAGTTCAGCTCTTTGGGCGTGAAGTTGGCACGTCTCTCTTTTGCCCATTCGGGGGTCGTATTTCCCCTATCGCTCGTGCCGTTCAGTTTTGGCGGTTCGGTTCGAAGGAGTGATACACTAGGATTTGACGGATGCGTCAGTCGAGGCGACGTATTAAATGGAAGCCATCATGGCGTTGGATGCCAAGGATCTTCCCACCTTTTGGGTGCGGAACTCGGTGAGTCGCGTCTTTTGGGATGTTGACGTGTGTGCGCTCACGAACGATCGGTAATGATGCAAGAGATTTAGAGAGGGCTGTGTAAGAAGGGGTGGTTAACTTTTGAGTGAAGATTCTGCCTCTCCAACGCTGTTCTCCCTTCTCTTGCTTTCTCGCTCGCCACCGATTTTCGCAGTGCTTTGCCATGTGTCCTTCGTATGCTTCTTCCTCCGCCTCAGGGGTGAGTCGATTGGCGGCCGCCGTTGGCGGCGCCACTCTTCCTGGTGTAGGCCTCGAGATTCATATGGCAGGTGGAGCCGACTCTTCCCCTCTTCCACCATTTTTATCATCTGAGCTATCTTAAGTCGGACGCTTGGCTTTACATCACCGCTTGGAAAAGGGAGGAATCTGTTATCGGGGCTGTCGTCCTCCTTGAAGCATTGGAAAGAGGACTATGTATTCGTGACCCTTCCCGAGGAGGCAAGCTTTTCGATATGCTGGGGTTGTCCACACTTGCTGACCCTCAAGCTAGAGAGCCTTACCGACGCGGAGCCCGCGGTTGTTAGTAAGTTGTCTGCATCCTCCCTTGCCGAGTGGCACGTCAAGATCCTCTTCCAGATCATGTTCTGAGAAAGAACATGTGGCCCATCGGCGAGTCTTTATTTATTTGGTTCGAATTTTTCACCGTCCCTTGATCACTTCCATCTCCGTATTGCTAGGTGGGTTTGCCTCTGGTTCCTCCCTGCATGTTCTGTTGGTCGTCCTTCATGACCCCAGCCTAAGGAGGGGGATCACGTTTTAGAAGTTCGGCCGAAACAGCATGTTGGGGCATCCCAAGTAAAAAGGGTCCATCTGGGGAGGCCGTGAAGAGGGCAAGGGATCACTCATCGCCAGGGCGAGGGAGAGCCGAGGGAAGAAAGGCTCGGGTTCCAGCCTCTGGTGAGGGAGCCACAGCTTCCAAGGCCACTGCTTCCCCCACCCATTCCCAGCGGGTCGAGGATAAGTGGCCTTGCGGCGGTCTCTCCCCAGCATGCCCAGGCTCTCTCCCCGTAGACTACGAGAGGTCTTTGGGCGTCTTTATGTCGACTGAGGCCGATCTTCCGTAGTCGGGCGATGTGTTTCTCGGGTCTCAGGTCTCGGTGGGACTGAAGGAGTTCGTCTTCACAGACTGTGGGGTTACGTCTCGGTTGGCCGAGAACTCTTGCAGATCGATCCGTGCTGGATGAGGTGAAGGGCGATAGGCTCGCAGCTTTCTTAGTGCTCACCGTCCAGCAGGTAAGCTCACTCGTAGCCCCGTACATCATCTTTGGTGGGCGGTCCTGACTTGTGGTTTCCACTTGGTGCAGTTGTCCTCGGTTGGCCTGTCGATGAGGCGACAGTTTGTGGCACTTGCCGATGCCGAGGCGAGTTTTGCTCGAAAGTCGGTATCAGAGGGGGCCACCGAGGAGGAGGCTCAGGAAGCCGAGGCGTGCGTAAGGTCGATGGAGACCAGGATCACCGAGCTTACTGCGGATGTTGAGAGGCTTGACGTTGCGAGGGCCGTGGCACTGGCCAAAAAATCCCAGGCCGAGTAGAGGGCTGCCAAAATAATGGTGTCCGGGGAGGCTGAGGAGGAGGCTAGGAACCAGGAGCTTGAGGAACTGCTGGAGGAGGAGGAGGAGGAGGAGAGGAAGGGTGTCCTCACAACCAAGCTCACCGAGGCTTCTCGTGCAAACGAGGCAGAGAAGATGGAGAGGTCGAGGCTCTATGGTCAAATAGCTGCCCTTGAGGCCCGGGTCAGGGAGCTGGAAAAGGTGGACCCCGCCTGAATAGCGCAGGAGGCAGTGAAGGAGTATTCCAAGACCTTCGTCGCCCCATGGATGTTCAGGGCATTTGAGGAGGGGTTCCTACAGTGTCAGCGCGAGATCGAGCGCAAATTCCCAGGCTCGATGGTTGCGTTCGAGAGGCTCGAGATGGTTCCTGGTGAGGGTGTAGAGGACGCCGATGCCGACCATCCAGAAGACACTCCTGAGGTGGTCGCAGTCGTCCAGCCTGAAGCGAGGGCTTATGCTTTTTGTGGTGTTTTTCTTTCTTTTGCTACTCTGTAAATGATCTCGACCTTTGCCTCTTTTTGTA
Source organism: Scilla litardierei (assembly GCA_030789695.1). Classification (NCBI taxonomy): domain Eukaryota; kingdom Viridiplantae; phylum Streptophyta; class Magnoliopsida; order Asparagales; family Asparagaceae; genus Scilla; species Scilla litardierei. Next base: position 146,189,809 of record CM061135.1, read on the forward strand.
ATGGGAATCGATTATTGTCCAATGCTTGTTGTCTACGTCTGTTGTTTGTTTGTAGTTATGCCCCATTCCTTAATCCTGGTTGCGCTCTTACTGTCGTATGACCAGGTTTGGGAAAAACCGATAATTGTCGTCTGATGGTTTTGCTTGCGGTCGGTCAGATGATCGGCACGTCGGGGGAGTTACCCTCGGCTTGGAGATCATGGTTGCACCCCATTCCTTAATCCTGGTAGTTGTGCCACATTCCTCAGTCCTAGTTGTGCTCTTACTATCGTATGGCCAGGTTTGGGGAAACCCGATAATTGTCGTCTAATGGCTTTGCTCGCGGTCGGTCAGATGATCGACACGTCGGGGAATTTGCCCCGGCCTAGAGATTAATGCACGGTCGATCTGCTGGGGGAATTACCCTCAGCCTTACGGTCGACGTGGGGTCAGCCTGCTGGGGGAGTTGCCCCAGCCTTACTGTCGACGTCGGGTCGGTCGGCCTGCTAAGAGAGCTATTGCCAGGCATACGGTCGATCGAATGATCGGCCTACTGGGAGAGTTGCTTCCAGCCTTGCAGTCAATGTGGGGTTGGCCAGCAGGAGGAGTTGTCCCCAGCTTTACAGTCGACAAGTCGATCGTCCACCCGGGGGAGCTACCCCAAGTCTTATGGTCGATTGAATGATCGGCCTGCTGGGAGAGTTGTCACCAGCCTTACGGACGATGAGTGGTCGGCCTGCTGGGGGAGTTGCCCCCAGCCTTACGGTCAAATCTATTTTACCATGCGGGATTCAGGACGCCTAGGCGAAAAAGGGCTCCTTCTTTTCTTTATTTAGAACATTTTCCCATTTTGGTACAATGTTTCAGAGGGGGTCCATACATTCTTTGCCTCACTGGTAGTATTTACGCAAGTGTTCTGTGTTCCAGTTGTGGGTGAGCACTTTACCTTCTGGGGTCGAGAGCCGGTAAGTCGCTGGGTCGAGGACCTCGGTAATCATGTATAGCCCATCCCATTTCGCAACGAGCTTTCCCTTACGAGCAATATCCAGGTTGAATATGTCTTTTCTCAGGACAATATCTGGGTTGAATATGCCTAGGTGGAAAAGGGCTCCTCTTCCATTGACATGTGAGTTGTAGTAGCGGGCCACTCGTTGCTTCTGTCGGATGACAGAGGCTAGAGCCTGGTCGCGCTGCTCGTCCATGCTGCTCGTCCATGAGCTCTAGATTGATTTCTAGGCCCTTCGAATTCCTCTCTTCGTCAAAGTGTCTGAGGCAGAGTGACTCTTCGCCTATTTCGACATGAACAACTGCCTCGGTCCCGTAGGCAAGCTTGAAGGGCGTCTCACCCGTGGCTTCCTTGTGGGTAGTTGGTATGACCAGAGTATCTTGGGGAGCTCTTCCGGCCCAGCTCCTTGCGTTTCCCCTACTTTCTTACGGAGCGGTTCGAGGATGCATTTATTAGCGGCTTCTGCCATCCCGTTGGTCTGTGAATGGGCCACAGAAGCGAATAGGAGTTTGATCTTCCAATCTGCACAGAAATCTTTGCACCCTGTACAGTCGAACTGTTTCACGTTGTTGGTGATGATGGATCGAGGGATTCCGAACCTGCTGATGATAGGCTTCCATACGAAGCTCTTTAGCTTCTTCCAGGTGATGGTGGCCAAGGGTTCGGCCTCGATCCATTTGGCAAAGTAGTCCACTGCCACTATCAGGAACTTCCTCTACCCTTTCGCGGAAGCAAATGGGCCGAGAATGTCTAGTCGAGGGAAGGGGATGATTATAGGTACAAGGTCGGCTGGAGGTGACGAACTGAGCTTTGTGAACTTCTTGCACTCCGAGCATTTCCGAATGTACTCTGTCGAGTCGTGGACCAGGGTCGGCCAGTAGTACCCTTGCCTTATGATCTTCATCGCGACCTTCTTCCATCCATGATGGTTCCCGCAAAGTCCTTTGTGGACCTCTCGGATGACATAATTTGCTTCATGCGGTCCAAGGCACTTAAGATATGGTAATACATCGGTTTTGGTTCAGCTCCTTCTGTATAGTACACCTTTGTGGAGTACGTATCGAAGAGCCTTCTGCTCCAGCGTTCGATGCTCCTCCTGGTCTGCAGGGACATTGTCGGTGGTGAGGAACCGCACGATGGGTTCCATCCAGGACGGTTCTTCGTTGATGTTCATTAGCTCCTCTCCCTCCATGCTGGGGCTTTAGAGGATCTGGACGTAGATGGCGTGACCCAACTCTTTGAGGGAAGAGGAGGCCAGCTAGGAGAGGGCGTCTGTGTGAGCATTTTCGACCTCGGTGTGTGGATGGACTCAGCATGCTTGAACCTGGACAGTTCGGACTTGGCCGAAGTCAAGTAGCGCTGCATGGTTTCATCTCGGGCCACGTAGTCTCCTTGTAGTTGGCCGATGACGAGTCTGGAGTCGCTGAGGAGGCGCACCAAGTTTGCTCCCAGTGCCTGGGCTAGTTTCAGGTTGTTGATGGTAGCCTCGTACTCGGCTACATTGTTGGTGGCTGGAAATTCAAATCGAAGGATGTACTTTGTGGTGTTCCCGTCGGGGATCGGATGACGATGTCCGCTCCGCTGTTCGCCTTGGTTGCAGATCCGTCCACATGGATGACCCACGCTTCCTTTTCCTCTGGTCGATCATCAGGGGTGTTGTTAGTCAATACGAGGGATAATGGCTGAGTGTTACCATGTCTGGGTTTGCCCGTTGGGGGGCGTCGTGTCGCCGATGGTATTATCGGCGATGGCATCCGCTAGCGCTTTCCCTTTGATGGCCTTCCTCGGCTTGTATATGAGGTTGAATTCACTCAGCTCGACCCCCCAGTTCAACATCCTCCCCATCCGATCAAACCTATTGAGGTTTTGTTCGAGCTGGGAGTCGGTCAGGACCTGGATAGTGTGGGCTTGGAAATAGGGTCAGAGTCACCATGGCGAGAGCACAAGGACATAGGTTAGTTTCTCCAAGGGGCTGTACCGCTCATCTGCGTCTCGCAGGACCCGACTGGTGTAGTACACTGGCCTCTGTACCTCCGCGTCTTCCCTTATTAGCACCGAGCTTACTGCTTCCCCGGTGCTAGCCAAATACAGGCTCAATGGTTCTCCTTCCTTAGGCTTGGAGAGGAGCGGGGGGCTGTAGAGGTATTCCTTAAGTTCGATGGATGCCTGGGCACAGCTCGCGTCCCACTCTATGGCTTTTCTCTTCCCATCCTGCTTGGCGAGGGCCCTTCTCAGGACCCTGAAGAACGGGAGTGATCTTTCTGTCGATGTGGACAGAAAGCGTCCCAGGGCCGTGATCCGGTCGTTCAGCCTTTGCAGCTCCTTAATAATGGTCGGTTCTCTCATGTTGATCAGAGCCTCAATCTTGTCTGTGTTGGCCTCGATGCCGCGGTTGGTGATCATGAAGCCCAAAAACTTTCCAGACTTCACCCCAAATGTGCACTTCGTGGGGTTGAGCCTGATGTTATGCTTCCATAATTGTTCAAAGGTTTCTCGGAGGTCGTGATGTGGTCGGCTAGGCTCTTGGACTTGACCAACATGTCGTCCACGTAAACCTTCAGGTTCATCCTAACCTGGGAGCCGAAGACTCTGTTGACCATTCTTTGATATGTCGTCCCTGCATTCTTCAGATCAAAGGGCATCTTTGTGTAGCAAAATGTGCCACGGTCGGTGATGAACAACGTTTTTTCCTCGTCTTTTGGGTCCATTTGAACCTGGTTATATCCGGAGTAAGCGTCCATGAAGCTGCGCATCTCGTAGCCCGAGGCACTGTCTATAAGGTGGTCGATGCGGGGCAGCGGGTAGCTGTCCTTGGGGTAGGCCTTGTTGAGGTCTGTGAAGTCCACACACATTCGCCACTTGCCACTTGACTTTTTCACCGTTACTACGTTGGCTAGCCAGCAGAGGTACCAGACTTCTCTGATGAACCCGGCCTCGAGTAGGCGCTCAACTTCCTCGGCTGCGACCCTCATCTTTTTGTCGTCCAAGTTCCTCTTCTTTTGCCTGATCGGCTTGAAGTTGCGGTCGGCGTGTAGTTGGTGGGTGATTACCCGGGGTTCATGCCAGGCAAGTCTTCGGGTGACCAAGCAAAGACGTCTAGGTTGGCTTTCAGGCATCCGATCAGTTCATCTAATATAGCGGGGCTGAGCTCCGATCCGATGGATACAAACCTGCCTTCCACACCGGTAACGTGAATGGGCTTTGGCTTCTTGACAAGAATGGGTCTCGAGTTATCTGAGCCCCCTCTCTGGTTGAGAAGGTCCATCGGGTTCTATCTTTCCATATCACGCTCCTGGTTGGACAGCTGATAGTAGATTCTCGATCTCACCGGGTCACCCTTCATCCTCCCAACTCCTTCCGGGGTCCTGAACTTGATCATTTGATGGAGGGTCGGGACTATAACCCCGGCCGCATTGAGGAGCGGCCGACCGATTATCCCGTTATAAGCTGGCCCGACTTTCAAGGCCTTGAACTCTATCGTCAGAGTGATTGAGTGGGGAGGCTTCCGAGCATCACTGGGAGGTGGATCATTCCTATGATTGGAGCGGAATGTCTTGTGAAGCCGACTACAGGACCTGAACAGGGCTCCAGATCGTCCGCCTGCATCCTCATTTTCTCTAATGTTGACATGAACAGGATGTCACACGAGCTTCCCGTGACGACGAGCAGTCGTCTGACCAGGGAAGTGTCAATGACCGACGACGACCAGCTGATTCGGAGTGAAAAATGTATATTTATACCCACTAACTACCCCCATTTTGTGCTAAGAATTATACTTAATAATGCTCTTTTGAGTGAATTTTCACTTTATGTTTCATTTTAGGGCTTACTCTCATTCTTGGCATAAAATATGGATTTTATCTTCTTTATTGGCTTCCTGATATTTTTCATATGCTCCTGGTATTATTGTGATCATATTGTCAATTTTTGAAAATTATTTGAGCAATGGATTATTTTATATGAATTTTGGGAGGTCAATATTAATTTATAATAGTCATTATATTAATTTTCTCATCATATGGACTAAATTATCCCTCTTATATTTTTCAGGTACTCCTGGGATTTTTCTGGATTTTCTGGAATTTTTTCAGAATTTTCTGGAGATTGAGCTATTTTTGGGAATTTATTGGAGCTTAAAAGCATTTCTGGGATTATTAAAAAAGAACAAAAAAATAAAAATAAAAACCCAAGCCCTTGTGCCGGCCCAACCCCTGGCCCTCTTTCCTGAGCGGGCCGCCGCTGCGTTCTATATTTAAAATAATAATAATAATAAAGAGAGAGAACCGCTTCGCGGGCCGGCCCAGCGACCGGCCCGCTGCGCGCGCAGAAGAAAGGGCAGGGGCACGCGCTTTGCGCGTGCCCCCCAATTCTTTTGCGGGCGCCCTGCAATTGGAGCGGGCTGCGGGCGCGCGCCCGCAGCAGCTCCGACCCGCACTACTAAAGTGTGGGCCTGTTGCGTTTTTGGGAGAGCAGTTCGTTTTTTTGGGGTTTTTTCAGCCAGAGACAGTTTTTGGGGGGTTTTTGAAGCCCCTCTTCTTCCCCAAAACTATGGTTAGGGCTTGGAGGCCATGGGAGGCAAGAAAGCTTGGTGGAGGAGCAAATTGGAGGAGGCTAAGGCTCATTTACGGAGATCTTGGTGAAATCTTTCATCTTCCCCTTTGTATTTTGATATCTCTCATTTTGTAATGAACTTGGGTTAATTTTGAATGAAAATTCCATCTTTTGTTTCATGATGATTGAGTAGTGTTGAATGTCTTGGGTTGTGATTCATGGATGTTGGTTGTTAATTATAGCTTTAATTTCCTCTTGCCTATTATCTTGCTAATCTTGGATGAATTGTTAGGGCACACTTTAATTAGTTAAGTCCTGAGAGGGCAAAATTTGAGAAAAGTCCATGTTCATATATTGATTAGTGTTATGATGATGCATCCATGCATATTGCTAATTTTTGTGTTCATGAATGCTAAATATTCCGATTGAGTGTCTTTAGCCGGATGATCAATTGAGTTATATGCGGGTAATTGAGCTTGATTAAAACCAATCTTAGTGAACCCACAACCCATGCTTTCCCTCCTAGCTATCCAAACTCCCCATTTGGTTCTTTAACCCTACCCACTTAAGATAGGATTGTAGATTCACCACACATTTTTCCACTCATCCACCGTTAGTAGAGGTTGTTGAATCACGCTTTATTTTTCTTTATCGATCAAACTTGCGAATGTAGAACGACTTGTCTCTGTGATCCGACCCGGTACTCACCAGTTATTTTTTATTGCATTGACGCTCCTATGCTTGGGAGTGGAAGGCGTGCCTTTGCGCTTTTTCGGTTCAACCACCAGCATGTCGTCGTCGGCAGCTCGACCCCCCAGGTCCTCCTCGGAAAAGCAAATGGGGTGAGGGCCATCTCCGGTCTTCTCTCGGTCTATGTCCATTGCCGTTGCTCGCAGGACGCTCGTGTTGGATCCTATGGATGGCAAACAACAGCAGAAGTGGGGTTGAATAGTGTTGTACAATTAATAAACTTTTTCGATGATGGTTATAACACAATTTTGTCCCTTCCAATGTTGCCTAAGAAACTAAGTAGAGTGATCTACGCTTGGTTCTTTATCAACATGTTAATATAAAAGGATAAGCAAATAAGATTACAAACAAGTAGATCTTTACACAGCGGAATTAAAAGAATGATCTTTGTAATTATATAAATGAAGAATTACAAAGATAATAATATTGGCAAATAAACGAAAGAATGCTTGTACATATAATTTAAACTAACACAGAAAAGTAAACGCAGAGACAAGCGATTTTATCTTAGTTATCCACCACCTGGGTACGTCTAGTCCCTGACCAATCTGGTACGAGATTTAATCCACTATTGCCTTGGCAATACAATTACCTAACTCCACTCGTTATGATTTCCAACAACCCAGCCTTAACTAGAATTTTCCAACCACCTAGACTTGACTAGGATTTACACCGTCCCTTATCACAAAGGGGAATCCATAAAGAAACAAAGTTCCAATTCACCACAATATTGGTGGAGATTGGTTTACACCTGAAATTCTATAGCCAAGATAAATATTGCAATTGTGTGTTAAGTGGCTAAAAGAATTTAAATGGATCTTTAGATCACACAATGAATATGAAGTGATTCGTTGTGATCTAGAGCTATTGTTTTCAAAAATCATTTCAAGAATAAAAATAAAGAATAATGGATTTTGAAAACAATTTAAAATAGCCAAAATAAAAATGGATCTCAATAAAAATTCAGAGTTAGAACTTGAGATCATAAAATGAAAAACAGAAATTGGCTATTAGCGTTGAGAGCAATGAGAGCAATGAGAGCAATGAGATCTTTAAGAATAGAACTTTAGCTCAATAAATAATAGAGAGATTAGGTATTTTAGAAATGATCTCAAGGGCTCAATTTATAAAGTTTCAGAGGAGATTTCAAATTTCAAAACGTTTGACTTTCAGTTCAATCAAAAACAGAAAGTAGAGTGAAATCAGGAAATCAAAATGCAGAAGAAAAGACAGCTGGTAGTCGACTCCATATTGAGGTAGTTGACTCCCAGAGAATTTCATTGAAAATTCTGCTCTCAGCTGGTAGTCGACTCCCTCCTTTGGTAGTCGACTCCCAGAGCATTTTTCACTGAAACTTAGCTAGGAAAAAATGTGTAATCAACTCCTGGGTGTTTGGAGATTGACTACTAAGATTTAAATCAACTAGCTAATGCTCTTAAGAGTTTTAAAAATATTTAAAATTTTTTTGCTTCGAAATCATTTTAGTATGTGTGTGCAATATTACTTGGCTTTAACATAATCCTACAGAAACCAACTCACACACTAGACTAAAACGAGACCTTCAGGAAGCCGATCAGATGTTTGAAGTAGATGCGTGCTTCTCTTGAATTTGAGCTCCTCTTTCATTTAGCTTGAGCACTTGCATGAGCTTCATCATTGAGATATACTTGTGCTTGACGTAGAGCTTGCAAATTCGTCTCCGTCTTCAGAGTGTGGATGAGCTTCTTCGGAGTATGCATATAGCTATCAATCACACAACCTGCACACTTAAGTTATAGTGTCATTATTACACTAACATCATTTGGTGTGTTCATCATCAAAACCACTTAGGGGTGGGATTCGATTTCCCATCAGCTCGGTTCCTTGGTTTGGGACGGGCGTCTGGTGGCCTTAAAAGGGTGTACTTTGGCAGAGTCTGGTGCGGTGTAACGTCCCACTCCCCAGGATACCTGGGAATTCAAAAAACTTTTCCCAGATACCCTAAGAAGCGAGTGAGAGAAGTAAAGAAAGACGAGCAGGTCCACTGCGCATTGCTAGGGTAGTACCTGTAATGTTCACACATCAGCAATAACACAGAACATAGAAACACATAGAATCACAGAGAACACTGAAACAAAGAACACTGAACTTTATTATCTATTATCATCCATATATATACATCGCTAAGCTCTCCCCAAAGAATCCCAAGAGTACAACAGCTCTCTCCTCACCCCTCACACCCTAACCTAACGCATCCACTGAACTCCACTGCTCCACCTCCTAGCCACCAACCAATCCCAACACCAACACCTGAAAAGTCATCGGTGGGTCACGTCAACGCGTGATCCAGTAGGATATCCATACTCAACTAGTCCTTATATGAATGCATTTGCATTACAAATGACATGTCATTAACAATGAAATATGATATAAGGGAGCTATCAGTAGAAATACTACAACATTGAAGTAAAGAGGCTAGGTGGCAACTAAAATTACACAAGTGTGAGTAAAAAGGTGCACGTGCAACAAGTAAAGTGTATGGCATGTCATATGGTATAAAGTGCTACAAGTAAAAGAGGTAACCAGTAAAAGTACAAATAAGAAAAATTACAACTATGTTTATAATCAAGTCCATCATCTTAATTATAATGGAAAATATAATTAATAAGATTATTAGTTAGCGTTTTGGAAGCTAGGTAGTGGGTAGGACCCTTCTGTGACTGGACCTCACCCCAAGTTGGGGTGGAACTGGAACTCCCCCATGCAAGCTATGGACTGTGCCAAGCGTGCAATGATGTTAACAAAGGAGCTCCTCTCTTCATATCTCTTCATATCCACCACTCCGTGCCTCCTGGGCTACGTCGATAATGGGACCCATAAGCAATCCATCCCTCATGTCCACCTACTACTTTGGCTCCCCCAAACCCCATGTCACCCTCCTTTGAGAGGACTAGGCATTTTACATAAAGGTAACAATTGCATAAAGAGACATTCACATCTCCATTGCCATCCATTATCATCTTCACTTCTCGCCATAGACATGCCACATTTCCATTATAAGGACAACAACAATCTCAACAATGTTCCACTTGAATACCAACAACAACATCAACATCAAGAGCAACTTCAACAATAAGGTTAACGGCATGCAAATACAAGGTGAACATGGTTAAAGAGGAGTAACTCCATTAAGCATGAGTTGAGTATTGCCGCAAGAACATGTTTAACCATGTGTCATTCATAATGTGTAACAAGGAAATCATAGAACTTCATAACTAGGCCAAAATCCATACTTGAGTATTTCTGGGTTTCTGGAAACAACACAACAATCACAAACAGAGGCAGTTTTCTCCCAATATTTGCAAGAAACATGAATTTTACTTCCATTGAAAGTTGTATATATGATAGTGCTGGATTCACAAATCCAATTTCTAGTATACATAATAACTGGTTGATTTTTGGTGAATTGTTTGTTGAGACCTATCAAAACTGCTTTTCAGACAGATTCTACATAGCTGAAATACCACAAAATTTGGACATGTTGTAGTTGAAATTAAGAAATTTTGACCTAGATGAAAGTTGTAAAATTCAGTGTTATCTTTCCATCGAGACCAAGAACACCAAGTTTTATGAAGTGTGCAGTGACTGATCTCTGTTTTGCCAAACTGTGTCCAGACTGGATAAAAATCAGCCATATTGCAAAGATAGAATTTTTACCTCTAATTCCAATCCGAATTAGTAAAAGTGATCAACATGAAAGTTGGAGATAATAGTCTAATCTTTTAACCATAAAATTTTTAGACTCTTAGCAGTTATAGATTAAGAGATTTAAACCCAACAATTAGCATGAAATTCTGTCCCAATTTCCTGCAACGCCAAAGAAGAAACCTCACATCATTAAGCATGGATTAAGTTAATTAATCGAGCATGGCATGCAATAACACTAGGTGTAGTTGGAACCCTACATATAGAAGAATTCTCCTAGACTCCTCCATGGCTCCTCCAAGCATCCAAGATGAAGCCCTTAAACCCTCTTCTGTTTCTTCTCCTTCTCCTTCTTCCTTCTTTTCCTTTCTTCTTTCTTCTATTTCCTTTCCCTTTCTTTTGTGTGTGTGGGATAATTCGGCCAAAAGGAGAAACAAATGAGAAACAAATGAAAAGAAGAAGAGAAAGAAGGAATGAGAAGCTTGTAGAAGAAAATAGAATAAAATATCTCTTTGCAAGTTCCATTTATTTACAAGTTTGCCATTACAACAAGATCCTTATCAAATACCCTCTAATTTAAAGTTGTAATTACAATGGTGCCATTACTCAATGTCTCTACATGATTGCCCTCCATCTTTGTGCTTTAATTACAAGAATGCCATTACACACAACCTCTTCACAATTGCCCTCCAACTTAAGGTGATAATTACGAGCATGCCATCCCCTGCACAAACCACATCCTACTACAAATATTACACAGCAACCCATCTATTACAATCTATCCAAAGGCTTACAAGATGCCAACCAATATACAATACAAATCTAATTCAATATATAGGAGGCATAAATATTAATATACATAAGACTTCATATGTTAATAAACTACTACACACTTATGCACATCATATACATATAATGGAACCTTTCATACTTCATAACAATTAAACATAAATAAACAATTAATACCAACACCTATATACACTAACATTTTACCCACTAAAACATAAGGAAATAGAGTCACTACAATATATGTATACACACATTCAACTATATTCCAATACATTCATTTCACATACTATTCAATAACACACATGCACATACACACTACGGAGCAATATCAATCTTAATACAAATATGTCACATAAGCCCTAACAAGAATAACATATGATTACTGATAAGGATACAAGCTAATAATTACACAATACATACAATATTCTCACAAGATAAGATATGGACACACAAGGCAATATAATATAATGTCACCACAACCTTAATCCAAGCCCATAAATAAGCACAACAAACAAGTATACATACCCATAATTATACACATAAGCATACATGCACGTATATCACACATAGGTGTATTACATGTGGGCACTGCCGCGGCTGTGCTCCGCCAGCCCTTGGCGCGCGGGCGCACCATTTTTGGTGCGGTGGATTGACGTGGATTTAGACTCTCCTTTCCACAGACGGTGCCAGATGTTTCGGGGTGTTTTCTCACCATTGGATGATAGTTTGGAGGTCCGGGGGTCGTCACGGTCACGTGAGACGCGTGCGACATCCGAGGTAGGTTATCCGAGCATTTGCTTAGGCGGAAACGCGTAGATACATGCATCAATGTGCCGAAGGGAAGCTTCGGTAGAGCGACGGTTTCCTGGGGCGATCGGTCGAATGGGCTCGGGCTCGGGAGCGTTCGGACCCGGACGATGGAGCGCTGAAGGATGGCTTCGGCTGGATGATGTCTCCTTCGATCTGCACAAATAAGAAAGCTCGTCAGGGGGGTTGGAACTTGGTCTCGACCAAGTCCCATTTGATGCCTAAGTCAGCACTTTTCTGAAGGATGCTTAGTTGGATCGAGTATGGTTCACAAAGAGACCAATACACGAGTCCTCAAACCGAGCTATGGAGGAGAAATGTAAGGTGGAAGAAAAGGTCTGGATAGGTGGAATACCTGAGACTTGGGTATTCAGGATTTGATCCTTTGGTGTTTCGTCATTCTGTCCTCTTGTAGGAGTCTGCATGTCAACGCCTTTATGGTGTCCTACTATCTCGCCCTGCATGCCTGCTCGCTTTGATGATCCATTCAATGGTGATCAATGCAGGCGTGATCTGGGGAGCGGTTTCCTCGACGGGCGGGAGGCCAACAGTGAACCGGGTGACTGTGCTGGGCCGCGACGCCCCGGACCTGCTGACGGGGCCGTTCGGGCTTGTGCCCAGTTCAGCTCTCTGGGCGTGAGGTTGGGCGCACGTCTCTCTTCGGCCCATTCAGAGGGTCGTATCAAGGTGGCATCTGATCTAATAGATAAGGTGAAAAACACAAAAAGGTGGGCCATATGGAAAGTACAAGCCCATGTGGAGCTTGCACTTTCCAACTTTATGTGTCTTGGCACCTGATCTATTAGATCAGGTGTAACCTTTTCTACATTGTTCTCATTCCTAAAATATTGAATTTCTATTACAACCAAATTTCCTTATTTTTCCATGAGAGCATGATCAATTTTTGTGTGCATTCATCATGTGTCATCATCGCCCTAGCACTTCTACTTCCATCTATGTTGGAGCTTTACTCTCATTGTCTCCACTTGCTAAACTAGTATCATCATTGTCATTGCCACGAGAATGCTATCACCATCTCCACTACCATCTCCTCCTTTTGAACTGTCACTATCATCGTTGTCGGCATCGTCGGATCGTCATCGTCGTCATCAAATCACTGCTACTGTCATATCCACTTGCCGAACTCTCAACACGACCGTCGTTGTTGCCAGACCAACGTTATTTTTTTCACTAGACCACCATTGTCATTATCAAACTGCCGCGACCGCCATTTACATGCCACTTACCCACCATCTACATGCCACTCGAACTGACATTGGCACCATCAAATCTCTGTTGCCACTGCTACCACCTCTGATGAATCTACCTGTTGAACCACCTGCATCATTGTATGAATTATGTTAGTTTCTTGAAATCAAAATAACATATTTCCATGAAGAGGGGAGGCCATGGATATTTTGATGATTTGTTACCCTCGTGGGGATTTTTTAGGTTACGTGGGAATACCATTTTCACGTTTTATGGCACATCATTAAAATGACTAGGGTTTGTGTATCAGTGGGTGTTTCGGGGTGTTTTCTCACCACATTTCGGTAGTCTCGAGGATCGGAGGACGATGTGGTCACGCGAGACACGTGCGTCCTCCGAGATCGGGTAGTGGGGAATGATTTTCAGCGTCCTCTGAGACACGTGCGTCCTCTGAGACACGTGCGTCAACACGGTTTTCTCACCACGGTTCGGTGTCCTGAAGGGTGTCTTTGGGAGAACGACGGCCTCCTCGAGTGGAGAGACGAACGAGCTCGGGATCGAGGCCGTTCAGCTCCGGTGGATGAAGCGTCGAAGGGTAGCTTCGGTGGGGTAAAGTCTCCTTGACCTGCACGGACGAGAAAGCTCATTAGGGGGTCAGACCTTGGTTCTGACCAAGTCTCATCCGATGCCTAAGTTAGATACGATCTGAATGATGCCCGTGGGATTGAGTACTGTTCACGGAGAGACCGATACACAACTCCTAAAGCCAGGCTGTGGAGGAGAATTGTGTGATGGAAGACAAGGTCATAGGAGGAAGAATATCCGAGTCTAGAGTATTCAAAATTCGGTCCATTCATCTTTCGATCTCCGGGTCTTTTATAAGAGTCTTTTTGGCCACGTCCCCTTGACGCCCCTCCATCTCTGTAACGACCTGTATTTCCAGATACATTAGAGTGGAGTTCTATTTATGTATGTCTTCTATTAATAAACTCTTGATGTCTAGCTCTCATTAATATACTTATAGTTAACTTATTATAGTGTTATTAATGTTTTAAGTTTTAAAACTCAAAGGTTTTGAAAATTCTAATACTTTCAAAATTCAAATACAAAATTGTTTAAAAACTTTATCCTTTTATATCCTAATTAAACCTATGGTTATTTTAGAAATTTTTCCTCTCATTCAAAACCCATTATTCTCTAATTAATATTATTATTCAAAACTTTTCTATTAGTTTTACTATTAATTTCCCCTAAGCAATCCAAATTAAAACAAATCTTATGTTTAATACTAAATCAATTCGTATTAAAACAAATAAATTTTTATTTTAAAACACCTTCTTTTTAAACTCATTCCCATTTTCTCTCTTTCTTATTTTATTCAAACCCATGCAAAACTCTACCCTATTCTCTCTCTAAACAATCAAACCCTAGTCTAGCACCTACAACAACAACCCAGTCCCTAAGAGACCCCACATGCAACCAAGCCCTTCGTACTACAAACCCTTAGCTAATGACTTACATGCTTCTTACTATCACCAATCCTTTATTTTTGTTAACCAACACAATACCTAGCTCTCCCTTCGTACAAAAACACAGACATCCTTTTAAACCCTAGTCTAAAAGGACCAAGTCTACTAGTCTTTAGAAAAAACCCCAAGGCTATCAACCCATGCCTTCATCCTTTAAACCCCGTACAAACCCTATCTCTCTACCTCAACTCCGCACCCTACCGCCGACAACGCCTTCCCTCCGGTCACACCCCCACTTCCGCAAGCCGCCATATCCCTACCCTTGTTCCGGCGATCCTCTCCCCTGAGCCAACACCGCCCGCATCCCTTCATCTCACCGTCGGCACCCAGCAACCCGCGTCCGACCACCTCTCCCCGGCGTCGTCTCAGACCAGCATCCACCATCTCCGACGCCCTAAAACACACCGCGCCTCCCTCTCTAATCTCTAGCGCCTGCACCCCCGACTTCCAAACCCGCAGCCCAACTTCCCGCCGCATCTCACAACGCCGAATACCCTCTCTTCGAGCCTCCATCTGACTTCTGCAGGTCACCTCCCCCGCCTGCAAGACCCACATCCGGCACCTACAACCTCCTCCACCCCCGTCTCCGGCACCGCCCCGACGTCCAACACACCGACGTTCCCCTCTCCTCCCCCCTGCAGCGAACAACGAGGAAGAAGAACCCTAGAGGTTAGTTCAGCAGTTGTTATATGTTATAGTTAGTTGTTAGGGTTATATATATTAGGGTTAGTTAGTGATTAGTTGTTTATGAAACTGTGTTTTATACCATGTTAGTTATATTATAAGTTAGCTGTTAGTTCTTATGTTGTGGTTTGTTTTTGGTTAGAGTTATTTTATAAGAATAATAAACTGTGTTATCATGTTAGTGCATTAGTTTTAAAACGTAAACTGTGTTCTTGGAAGTTAATATATATGATTGTTAGGTTGCTGTTCAGATAATTTCATTAGGGTAGTTTATACCAAACCATGACTCTGTTGATTTCATAGTAATATGCAATCCTCTTAACAGTTAGTACTAATTAAGGATGTTTTATATAATATAGTTAGTATTTGCTTGAAATGTTACTGTTATCATAAAACACTTATAAGAGCATGTAGTATCATATTGTTATTCTGCTAGTAGTCTTGTTAGCCTTAAGTTCAATTCATGTACTGGACTTTCTGAAACAATGTGGGTTAGTTTTGTTAACACTCAGTTATAATGTATTAGGGTTAAATCCTTGTTAATTTGTTAGGAGTAAATAAATAATATGTTAGTTAGTTAATACCCCTGCGCATATATTGCTATAACAGAATATGTATAAATGAACAACACCCTCTGAATAAATTGTAAAATAGGTTAGTTGTTAAAATAGTTTAAGTTATTAATCAGTAAATCAAATAAGTAATTTTTTCATTTAAACTAATATCGAAACCCGATGACGCAGAAAACGTCCGCGCCTCCCATACGGACCCGTCGACACCAAAAACCCCGGAAACATGCAAACGTGCAGTTTATTATATGTTTTTTTTGTTACTTTCTTAAAACTTAAACTGTGATATTGTACACAAGATTGCCATGTTACATTGACACCAAAACATACTTTTGTGAAAAGCTAAACTTAAATTTGTGTGCATGTGTGTGGACACCGTTAAGAAAATGAACATCCTTGCTACAACATGGACTAAACAGACATTGAAACGAAAAACTTGGATAAACATGAAACATGACAGCCGGTTTGGCAACTCACAATACATACATGCCGTTGGCTCATAGACATACATGTCGTTGGCTCATAGTTGGCTATTCTCGTCGGTCACATGTGACTAATCTGGCTCGTGTTCCAGTAGGGTTACATGTGACTAGTCTGGCTCGTGTTCCAGTATATGACGGTTTAGCATCCTGGCTCGTGGTCCAGGAAGTACACATGGATGGGGTTGGGTTCCCGGGCACTAGCCGGTAGTAAACGGGTTGCCTTCGGGGGCACTTGAAGGTGGATTTACTTAATAGCCGTCTAACGACGGGGGCCTTAGTCACGGACTTGCACACACAGTTAAACAATTGAAAAGAAAGTTAACTTATAGAACTGCTGTTACATTATTGAACTGCCACGTTTCATTTTCATAATAGAACTGCATGCTAGTGTAAATTCTTATAACTGCTTTAAACTGCAATATATAACCTGTTATATATCTTGCCAAGGGTTCCTTCTAACCATGTCTTGCAGGACCCTTGCTAACATACATTCTATGTTGTTTGAATGTATGTCAGGTTACGAGACAGGATACCAGGAGGACGAGCTGCTGGATCAGAGTGATCCATTGGATCGGGAGTATGTCGACCCAGAGGTTCTCCATACAGAGGACCAGTCGTAGAGATTCACCGCAGTTGCTGCTTAGAGTTTTACTTTCCGCTTATCTCTTGGGTGTGTACCCATTTTGTAGACTCTGTTGTTGACCATGTTTGGGCCTTATTTTTATTGTGTACTTTCTTTTCTGGACGATGGATATTTTTATGATTATTTCTGTTGTTCTATTGTAATGCAAGAATCTGCGTTTTGGTTGTTACTCACAGACGTTTATTGGGCTTAGGCTTCACCGCCTCGGCCCATGCGGACCCGCTCGCGTCCTCGCTCCCAAGTATAATGGGAAGCGAGGCGTGACAGGTTTTTGTGGTAGCCCATGCAAGTCGATGCATTATGCAAAACTCAGAGCAATGGAAATGCTAACAATAGCTAAAACGTCTGGATTTAACTTGTACACGAAAATTTACCCGAGATTCTTGTCACAGCATGGTAGAGGGACCAAACACCAGAATTGTAAGAAGATTTAATTAGACACCTGTGCTTGTTAGTTAGACACCTTACTAAGATTTAGTTATTTTCATCGTATGTGTTATTTTAGTTGCCTCCCCCGGCTCTGACTTTATTTGATTCCGGAGCTTTTCTGTGTGTTATATCCCAGAAGTTCATGGTTAAACACTCGATTCCTACCTACCCACTCCCCAAGAGCTGGAATATCACAACCAGAAGTGGCGTAGTGAGTGTTACCTTGGGATGCAAATCATGTCCTTTAGTGATTTACGGACATGAGCTTTATGCAGACTTCATGGTCCTGGACACATCCAATTTTGATGCTATTCTCGGCATGGACTGGTTAGGGACTTTCTATGCTACTATCGACTGTCACAAGAAGAACGTAGTATTTGAAATTCCCGACCATTCGGTGTTCGAATTCATCAGTGGTAGTCATTCGCTCGGGCCTATCAGATTTCGGGCTCAGCCGAACGAAGCGACCTACGCATCTTTGCAAGTTGAACCGAAGAAGCCTGCAGTGCTTCGAGACTTCGAAGATGTATTTTCGGAGGACATTTCTGGATTGCTGCCTGACAGATCATTGGAGTTCAGTATTGACTTGATGCCGAACACTCAGCCAATCTCGAAGGCGCCTTACCATATGGCTCCGGCAGAACTTGAGGAGCTACGGAAGCAATTGGATGATCTGTTGCAGAAAGGATTCATTCATCCCAGTGTGTCTCCCTGGGATGCATATGTACTGCTGGTTAAGAAGAAGGATGGATCGAGAAGGATGTGCGTGGATTATCGGGAGCTGAACAACGTCACTGTGAAGAATAAATACCAGTTACCCAGCATCGATGATACCTTCGATTAACTTGGTGGATCGAGATTTTTCTCGAAGCTGGATCTCAGGAGTGGATACCATCAGGTGAAGGTCAAGAAAGTGGATATCTACAAGACGGCCTTTCGGACCAAGTATGGACACTACGAATTCGTTGTCATGCCATTCGGTGTGACCAACGCTCCTGCAGTATTCATGAATCTTATGAATCTGATATTCTACGAGTTTCTGGATAAATTCTTAGTGATATTTATTGACGACATATTGGTCTACTCGAAGAGTGAAGAGGAGCATGCCGAGCACCTGAGGATTGTGTTGGAGACCCTTCGACGTCACCAGTTGTATGCCAAGTACAGCAAGTGCGAATTCTGGCTGGACCGTATCGCATTCCTTGGACATGTGGTATCGGGCGACGGTATCTCGGTCGACCCAGAGAAAGTTGCTTCAGTCAGAGATTGGCCTACCCCTCGGTCAGCATCAAACATCCGGAGTTTCCTAGGATTGGCAGGCTACTACCGTCGATTCATTCAGGATTTCTTGAGGATAGCAGAGCCCATGACTCGACTGACGAGGAAGGACATCAAGTTTGTTTGGTCAGACTCTTGTGAGCAGACATTTGAGACTTCGAAAGCGAGGCTAACATCTGCACCAGTTCTGGCTATTCCAGATAGGACTTGAGGATTCGAGATCTTTTGTGATGCCTTGGGCAAAGGACTTGAATGTGTTCTACATCAGCACGGTCATGTAGTCGCTTACGCTTCTCGGCAGTTGAATATCCACGAGAAGAACTATCCGACTCACAACTTGGAGTTAGCTGTTGTCATCTCCGCTTTGAAGATTTGGAGGCACTTCTTACTGAGTGAGAAAGTGAATATTTTCACCGATCACAAAAGTTTGAAATATATTTTTACTCGGAAGGAGTTAAATATGAGACACCACATATGGTTAGAACTGATGGCTGATTATGACATCAACCTCCAGTATCACCCAAGGAAGGTTAATGTCGTACCCGATGCCTTGAGTAGACTCCCAACTGTTATGACTCTTACAGTTCAGTGGATGCTACAACAGGATCTACATGAGATGAACACAGAGTTGTGTTACCTGGAGTTACATCGTCGCTAATGAATATGCAGATTCAGTCGACGATAGTGGATCGGATCAAAGCTGCACAGTTTGGATATGCAAAAGAGGATCCGAGAGCAAGTTGAAGCTGGATTTCAGACAGATTTCAGTATTCATGAGGATGGTTCCTTGAGATAAGGTAGTATGATCTGCGTACCTTCAGGCGATATCAGAGATGAGCTGATGGATGAAGCTCATAGCTCTCCCTATTCTATTCATCCTGGCGGTACCAAGATGTACAAGGATCTCCATCTGAATTTTTGGTGGCACGGTATGAAGAGGAGTGTAGCTCGTAGCATCGCCAAATGCCTCGTGTGTTAACAAGTGAAGGCTAAACACCATCGTATAGCTGGATTGCTTCAACCCCTGCCAATTTCGGAGTGGAAGTGACAGCACATCACCATGGACTTCGTGACTGGACTACCTCGGAGCACCAAGCAAAATGACGTGATTTGCGTTATCGTTGACCGATTAACCAAATATGTGCATTTCATTCCTTTCCGAGTAGGACAATCTACGGAGATACTGGCAAAGAAATACATGGAGATAATTATCTTTCTCTTATCTTTATAATTCCTTTCTAGTGCGTATCATGATGTGAATGATAATCGTACATGAGATTGTACGATTACATGGAGTCCCCGTGAGTATCGTCTCCGACCGAGACACGAGATTCACGTCCCAGTTCTGGAAGAGTTTGCAGACGAATCTGGGTACCCGTCTGAGTTTCAGCACTATGTATCACCCGCAGACCGATGGACAGTCAGAGCGCACTATCCAGATATTGGAGGACATGTTGAGAGCTTGCATGTTGGATCTTAAGGGTTCGTGGGAAGACCATCTACATCTAGTTCGCCTACAACAACAGCTACCAAGCCAGCATTAGCATGGCACCATTTGCTGCACTTTATGGAAGGAAATGTCGATCCCCGCTGAGTTGGGATGGCATTGAAGATATAGAGCTGTTGGGACCAGAGCTGATAGTTGAGGCTGTGGATGTAGTGCGTACCATCAGGGATAAGCTTCGTGTTGCCCAGGATCGGTATAAGTATTGGGCTGATGCTAAACGTCGCCCTTTGAAATTCAAAGCTGGAGATCATGTATTTTTGAATTTATCCCCGAACAGAGGAGTGTGATGTGCTAGAGCGAGTTGGGGAGGTATGTAATGCCCTGCGTAGCTACTGCACAAGTACTAGAGGGGGGGGGGGGTGAATAGTACTTTAAAATAATCAAGAGTATTATTCCTAATTATTGTGTAAACACAAACAACAATGCGGAATAACTACAAACAGCAAGAACTAAACAACGCAAACAAAGCGATATAACGTGTTCGGATCCACCCAAGTCTCACCGACTTGTTTTCGGGGATCATACGTCCCAAACACCTGGATCCCCTCCGGCTACTTGAGTTAGAAACCTCTAACTCAAATTTGCACTATGAAACTCTTGTAGAAAACCTCTACAAGATCAAATCATACACAAATGTAAATGTGACTCCCACAAACCGGGATCACACACTTCTCTCACAACCGAGAGAACAACTTGCAAAATCAATGTAAATGAAACAGTGAAATACTTACCAACAAAATCCTATGCCTTGAGTAAACTTACGATTTTAGGGCAAGGAAGATTTTGAAGGAGAAGAAGTCACCAAACCCTAGCTCCACCAAGATGATCAGCAATAGGTGGCTAGGGAGAGATTGGTGACTTGGATTCAAGCTCCTAGCTTGAGTGGCTCACAATGAAGAGAATCTCTCTTGAGGAATTAGGGCTCAAGAAGTTGAGGGAGAGATTCTTGTGAGAAGAGAGAGCTTGGAAATAAGATTGAATGGCTCCTCTCTTGGATGTGAAAATGTCTCTATTATCAGCCTTGAATCCCTGGTTAGAAGCACACAACCTTATATAGGAAAGAGACAAAACGGTCACAAAATTCGTGGCAATAAATGCCCCAACGGCTCTATTCTGAAGCAGTTTAATCGGTCTAAGAAGGATCACTGACCGATTAGTTTCTCAACTAGTCGGTCGGTGATTCTTCTTGGACCGACTAAGAGGATGACAGCCAAGAATATAGAATTCAGGTCGATAGAACTAGTCGGTCTAAGAAGACTTGCCAACCGACTAGTTTGACAACTAGTCGGTCGGTGAGTGTTCTTTGACCGACTAAGAGATGAAATCAATATGCTGTCTACAAGGAGAACTAGTCGGTCTAAGAACAAATTCCAACCGACTAGTTTCATATCTAGTCGGTCGACTGTTGTTTTTTGACCGACTAACGATAAACAGTAGCTCAGGCTGTGAAAATGAAGGCATAACTAGTCGGTCTAAGAAGGATTACAAACCGACTAGTTTGACAACTAGTCGATCGGTGAGTGTTCTTGGACCGACTAATTGGTCAACAGTGAATGAGCTGAATTGAGCAAGGAGATCTAGTCGGTTCAAGAAGGATTCTTAACCGACTAGATGACAATCTAGTCGGTTGGTCCTTCTTCTTGAACCAACTAAGATGCACTAGAAGCCGTGAAATGAAGCGCGAAGCTTCGGGAAAGTTTCTATGGGCTTCTAAGATAATCCTAGCTCTAATAATGTAAGACCTACTCAAGGCTTAACATTCTACGAAAATCTGCTAGAAGACTATATAAATAAACTTGACGAACCGTCTTCAAAGCTTCAATCCGAATCTCTTGACTTCAATAATGCTCCTAGAGCTTCAATGAAGCTTCAGGCACACGATCACGCGCTTTGAGAAGTCTTGAGACGTCGCTTTGGATGTTCGTAGTAATTTGGCGACGATCTCCATAACTGCGCTCACAAAGAGTTAGTTCACGACATTTATGTTTGTTCATCATCAAAACCAAATCCGGGGAATCAATACTCAACATTCTCCCCCTTTTTGGTGATGACAAACCAACATAATCAATAATCAATAATAATGATTCAAATGAAATTTACTTACTCCCCCTGCATTGATGACACGTTAGTTCCGTATTCAATAATAATCATACGCATCAAGCAGACGAAGAAAGTATATAAATGTGAATCCAATTATTGAAATATCGGATTTGAAATCCACTTTTTTATCTTAACTCCCCCTGAATCTAACATATCAAATTAGATTCATGGTAAATTGCTTTAAATTATCATTTAGCACATCGTCATTATTAATTCTCTCCCCCTTTGGCATTAGCAAAAAGAGCGGGAGGAGATCAACTACAATAACAATGGCTAAGAATAAAAGCACGAGAGTCGAAGAATACGACCACGGTCCAAATGACACCAAAGTAAAATCGCGAAGAAAATCAAAGCGTGCCAATGAGACCATAGTCGAAAATCGAAATCATCAAAACTCAAATCAATTGCACATATTGAGTTATGGAACATACTCTCCAATATCAACATTCTTGGTAAATTTAGTGCATGGAAAACAATTCTATGTTTTCATACAAACAAATCTATTTAAACAAAATAATCGTCGAGCGACGAAGTCAATATCAGAGACATAAATACAATGTGCACAGGAAATGCATGGCAACATGATGTACACATCATACAACACCAAATGTCACAACATTGATCGAAAAGGATCACAAAGGGTAAGCATACCAAATCTAAGTGAAGTGTGCGATGTGAGGTGACAAGGTGATTAAAACAAAATGAATATCAACTATCAATATCATGCAAAAGTGTTATGCCAAAAATAGATAGTAACATCATAAAACTTATGGCATACACAATTCTAGTACACTAGGATACTAAATGAGACAATGTTCAAAAGAACCATAGTACTAGCATGCAATGAAGATATCCAATATAGATAGTCTACATACAAAGTGACATCTACAAGCATTCAACACACATGGATACCAAAAGTAAGAATATACTTACAACATTAAGCTCCCCCTACTTTGGTGCATCACTTAAGCACCATCAACTTCATTTGAATGAAAATCTTTGCAAATCAAGGAGTTGGTAGGGTGGGTATCCCAATGTGGATTGAACCTAGAAAACATAATTGGTATCCAATTATTCTTGGAGCCAAATTTTGATTTGTTGCTCCTTCTCTTTTTCTTGAGTACCTGAAGATAAAAATATCATTCCATGGTACCCAATGTCATTGGGTCCTAAGAGATTAGACCTTTGGAAGCCAAGTCCAATTGGACTTAGACTTCCCAACAAAATCATCATTGTGCACAACATTCATGAAATACGAATTAATATACGCTTGTTTTTCATGCATGCTTGTGTCCTTCGGGCCCCAAATAGTGAATGTCTTGGGAGCCCTATTCCTATTGGGAGCATGCATACGTTGTTGATTTCTACGTGATGCATGTGGCTATGAGGTGGTGGCCTAGGAAATACATGTCGTGAATATGCATATGGCACATGATGAAATGGTGCATGATGAAAATTGTTCATATGATAGTGATGTGGATGAACATATGCATGTGGAGGAACACGTGCGTGAGTGTGTCTCACTTGGTGTGCACGTGCCCATGAACGTGGAGCATAAAAATCATCATACATGTGAACCGGTGGAGTAGGATGTGTGTTACTACGTGGCATAGCATTGGTGTACATAAATGCATGACCCTTCTTTGGAGGTCCACCCAAAGTAGGTTTCTTTCCAAACGAGGGTGTGTACGAAGTGGAAGCACCATTGGTAGATGAACTACCAACGGACTGTTTGCTCCCACTCGTTGAGGCATCGGAAGTTGGCCTAACAAAGGTGGTATACGATTTGGATGAGTCTTCCATCTTATACCCCAAGCCAATGCGATGATTGGCCGGAAGTAAATCATTTAAGATATTATCCAAATGGCCCTTACCTTTATTGAATTTATTAATTCGGCCTAATGTGTACTCATACTTCTCGGTGAGAGAATGCACAGAAGCATCCAAGGTGGACACTTGCGATGTGAGTACATAAACACGAGACTTGAGATTCTCATTCTCGAATATCAAAGTTGAGTTTCGAGAAATCGAATCCGCTATCTCGCGTTCATCCGAATTCTCAATATGAACATGCTCAATTTGAGATTTGAGATTTACAATCTCATTTCTCAACCCTTCAACAACGGTGTCGTTGTTGATGATGATAGGCTTAGGTGAGGTTTGGAGACTAGTTAGCTCATCTTTGGTCTTAATATATTTATTAGCCAATTTAGAAAACTTAAACCAAAGTTGTTCGTTAGCTAATCTAAGGTCATCCATCGTTACCTCATCGCCTTCATCCTCGCTTTCATCGGAGGAGGACTCTTGATCATGTTCCTCTCTAGCCATGAAGCACATGTTTGCTTTCTCCACTTGTTCATCATCCGGCTCTCCACTTGAGGAGCCTCTTCAGAGTCGGTGAATGAGCCGACAAGTCCTTTCTTGTACCCTTTCTTGTACTTTCTTGACTTGTCGTACTTGGGTGCCTTCCACTTCTCCTTGTGTTTGTTGAGAGGACAATCCGGCTTGATGTGTCCTGACTTGTTGCATTTATAACACAAAGAAGCGGAGGCATTAGTCAAACTAAATTTAGATTTATTCCTAAACTTACCTTTTCGGAAGAATCGGTTGAACTTCTTTGCCAAATCGGCCAAAGCTTCTATGTCCAACTCTTCTTCCGATTCTTCATCATCGGTAGATGTAGATGGAGCGGCCTTGAACGTAATCGCCTTTTTCTTTGGCTCGTCTTGCTTCAAGTACGGCTTCATCTTGTCTTGCATCTTTATTTTACTGTCCTTGCGTACCTCATAAGACATCAAGGTACCCATTAGTTGAACGACAGTATATTTATTCATA
This sequence comes from Scilla litardierei, assembly GCA_030789695.1. Taxonomy (NCBI): domain Eukaryota; kingdom Viridiplantae; phylum Streptophyta; class Magnoliopsida; order Asparagales; family Asparagaceae; genus Scilla; species Scilla litardierei. Next base: position 146,214,640 of record CM061135.1, read on the forward strand.
TCATTACCTTCCTCGATGGCGAAGGTACGCTTTTCCCAACAAGAAGGAAGTCCATCGATAATCTTTGAGACTTTCTCCTTTTGGGTGTAAGTCTTTCCAAGAGCCTCCAACTCGTTGGTAATGTCAACGAAGCGAGCATAGTACTCCTTCATCTTCTCACCCTGTAGCATATGAAATAATTCGTAATCTTTATTTACAACAGTGAGTTTGGAGTCTCTTACCCTACTCGTTCCTTCATGCAAGATGAGGAGTGAGTTCCAGATTTGATATGCACTCTTACATGTGCATATCTTGTTGAAGTCTTCGGGCTCCAAAGCACATCGCAAGGCATTCATTGCCTTGGCATTGGTTACCTCTGCGGCGACCTCTGCGGTAGTCCACTTCGCGAAATCTTCTTCAGCGGGCTCGACATACTCCGTCATCGTGGCTCTCCATAGTGAAGTGCTCCGGAGGAATGTTTCCATCCGGCATTTCCAGTACCCATAATTGGTACCGTTGAAGAAGGGAGGCCTAGTTGAGGAGTGTCCTTCCATCACCGAAGAAGCTCCTTCACGATTCTTGAAGACGCTGTAGTCGTTGTTTGTCATAGCTATGAACTTGGATCTGATACCAAATGTAATGTCCTGCGTAGCTACTGCACAAGTACTAGAGGGGGGGTGAATAGTACTTTAAAATAATCAAGAGTATTATTCCTAATTATTGTGCAAACACAAACAACAATGCAGAATAACTACAAACACCAAGAACTAAACAACGCAAACAAAGCGATATAACGGGTTCGTATCCACCCAAGTCTCCCCGACTTGTTCCCGGTGATCCTACGTCCCAAACACCCGGATCCCCCTCCGGCTACTTGAGTTAGAAACCTCTAACTCAAATTTGCACTATGAAATTCTTGTAGAAAACCTCTACAAGATCAAATCATACACAAATGTAAATGTGACTCCCACAACCTGGGATCACACACTTCTCTCGCAACCGAGAGAACAACTTGCAAAATCAATGTAAATGAAACAGTGAAATACTTACCAACAAAATCCTATGCCTTGAGTAAACTTACGATTTTAGGGCAAGGAAGATTTTGAAGGAGAAGAAGTCACTAAACCCTAGCTCCACCAAGATGATCAGCAATAGGTGGCTAGGGAGAGATTGGTGACTTGGATTCAAGCTCCTAGCTTGAGTGGCTCACAATGAAGAGAATCTCTCTTGAGGAATTAGGGCTCAAGAAGTTAAGGGAGAGATTCTTGTGAGAAGAGAGAGCTTGGAAATAAGATTGAATGGCTCCTCTCTCGGGTGTGAAAATGTCTCTATTATCAGCCTTGAATCCTTGGTTAGAAGCACACAACCTTATATAGGGAAGAGACAAAACAGTCACAAAATTTGTGGCAATAAATGCCCCAACGGCTCTATTCTGAAGCAGTTTAATCGGTCTAAGAAGGATCACTGACCGATTAGTTTCTCAACTAGTCGGTCGGTGATTCTTCTTGGACCGACTAAGAGGATGACAACCAAGAATATAGAATTCAGGTCGATAGAACTAGTCAGTCTAAGAAGACTTGCCAACCAACTAGTTTGACAACTAGTCGGTCGGTGAGCGTTCTTTGACCGACTAAGAGATGAAATTGTCACGCCCGGCTTCCCAAAAATATGGACGCGAAGCGTGAGAAGGTCCGCTCAGACTTGAAGCTGTAAAGCTTCAAGTCCGATAAGCGTCAATCAAATTTAAAACTGCAGGTCCTTGCAACGCGAACGAAACAAAGATAATAATAATGAAATGAGACAAAAGAGATATCTCAGAATATCCATAAAATGAATTTCAACATCACAGAAAAAGCCACCAGGCTCAAAAGAAAAAGAGTCTAAAGGCACAAACATGGCCAACAAAAGTACAGCGTACAAAACAAAGGTGCCACGCACCGACAACTAACAACAAAACCTAAAACAAAAGAACTCAGCAAAGTCACCAAGAAAGGTCTCAGGTGTCCACAAAACTCCTCCTGGGCAGACATGGACTCAGGCTCAGCGTCAGCAAAACATCGCGTACTCAGCAACGGTCTCTGGCTCAGGGTCTAACATGTGACACCCAAAAGAGCAAGGGGCACATGTCAGCAAGTCTACAAGAGACTTGTGCAAGTAAACTGAAAGTAGGCAAAAGTAAAGCAACCTAGCAGTTCTAGCATGAATGCAATGACATGGCAGTTAAAGTAGGAGTGCAACGAGTGAGGTAAAGTAAAGTAAAGTATGAGCATGGCATTTAAACATGGCATGGATGACAAGTTATACAGGTAACACAAGACAAGTAAAGTAAGCACCTCGTAAACAGAGATTCCGCCTTCTGGCTAGAGTGGCTGATCGGGCCACTCCTAAGCTCAGGTGACAGTTGATCCCTACCCCTCCACGTGTATCGAGCCAGGGCCTTACCCCCGAACGCGTATGCTCGCTTCTGGATCATGAGCCAGGAAGTGTTTTTAACAAGTATGGCATAGGGGTGCACCTAGCCGGACAAGGAAACCGGGCATTGGCTTTTGACCAACACATGAGGCCCATTCCCAGGAAGTAGTATTCAAGGAGTACAAGTACAAGTATTGTAGCGTGTGCTACGAATGCAACAATCAACTTGGATGACATGTAAAATGCAATGCATGGCAGTTAAAAGTGCGTACAGTTAAGGAATTTAAACGTGACAGATAAAAATGCATGAACAAGTTTAAGGGTTGGATCTAGCTTCGTTGTCAAGCTAGATCAATTTAGGTGACGGATCTAGTTTCGTTGTCAAACTAGATCAAGTAGGCGTCTAGCCGGCTATCATTTCACTGACTAGTCTCTTTTACGCTAAAATCAAGGAAGTGGCCTAAAAACATGGCCCTACACAAGAGTTGGCAAGTTTCACTTGCCTGCAAGTACAACGTCTGAGCACACCGTCCAATGAGTCCAAAAATCACAATTATCCTACGTGCACAAGTCCACCGACCTAAAGTCCATATTATTAATCTTGATTAGTGAATTTAAAACATTTAATACATTTTAAAAATACTGATTTTAGTCTTGATTAGCATGCAATTGGGTTGGGGGTCCTAGGGGTGCAAAGCGTTACCTCAACACGACGCGAAAGCTACACTGGCGTCGGGTAGCGACGCCAGGGGTTGGAATAAGAGAACGCGCTCCAAGTCCTGATTCCAAATTAGTTTCATTGCTGGAAAGTTCAGAGCATCAACCGGAGCAACGGTTCCAGATTCCAAAGCTAGCACGTGCGACGACGGGCTACGACGTGTCGCAACGTCGTTCACGGCAAATCGTCGGAGAGAAAGCACCTAGGTGGGGCCCTCAGTAGTCCTAGGGACCTATAGGGGACCCACAATACCTCTCGAGAACTTGGGGGGCCCACGGTGGCAATTGGTGCGACGGCGCGGGGTTGCGACGAATGGCCCTCGGTCGTACACAGCCAATGTGGGAAGTTCCATCGGTCGGACACAGGAGACGGGCTTGCAACGCTGCGGGTGCGGTGCGGAGCTGCGGGTGCGAGGGTTTGTCTCGGTCGGTGCGGGGAACGGGCCGGTCGGGCGCTGCAGCGGGGTGTTGCAACGTTGCAACGTTGCAACGAAGCGGGGAGCGGGCGGCTGCTTCGGTCGGGCACGGTGCGGAGCGGCGAGCGGAGCGGGCTTGGTGCGGGGCTTGGTGCGGAGCGGGGATGCGGAGATGTGGAGCGGGTCTCTCGGTCTGACCGCGGGACCCTCTCGGTCGGTGTAGCCTTGGAGCGGGGTTGCGATGCAGCGGCTGCAGCAGGTGCGGACGGAGCGGATGAGCGGGCTTGGGCGTCGGTCAGGGCGGGAGATTTGGGCTGTTTGGCTCGGTCGGAGCGGGAGATGGCTGTCGCAACGTTGCGACGATTCGTCGCAACGTCAAATTTGAGTTTTGGAAGCGGCTAGGGTTATTTCTTGCTAAAATAGGTCTTCCTATAGGTTGTTTATATAGTGTAGATGGGTTGACTAGGTCTAGGGCTAATCCTAATGAGATTAGGAGTTTAAAATAATTTAAAATTTGAATCTCAACTTCTCCAACTCACACAAGGATTTGATGCGGTCCAAATGAGCTGAAAATTGGCTCAAAAATTCTTTAAAACGTTTTAAACTCAAATAAATTTTATTTGGCCGAAATTAATTTAAAACGTAATTATTAAAAAATATTATAAACCTTGTTAAAAATATAAAAGTGGTCAAATGAACTCCAAAAATTATAAAATAAATATCGGGGTGATCGTGATGACGAAAGTGAGCTAACTAATAAGACGGATCTCAATTTCAACATCAGACGACGAAACTAAAAATAGAAACGTCTCCCGTCAAAAGTGAGAATCGCAACGCCTCATCGAATAAGATTAAATTATGGGAAAACGACTCGAGAAATGTCGTTCCAATTTGTGCCACTATTTAATACTCTCAGAGACGTTCACAACGGCATATCACACTAAAGTGTTCGCAAACAAACAAAGTCTAAAACAAACACGTGCACAGCCAAAAGCACGTGCACGAACAACGTACAACGAAAAGTGGTCGTTACATCCTCCCCACCTTAGAATAAAGTCCGTTCTTGGACTTTCTAATATAGCTAGTCACTCTAGTAACTCCCCCAATCAAGTCACTTTATAATTCAACCCAGGTATAGTCATTACAAGTGCTTATATTTGCACTAGGTAGTCAAACATTGATACTACCAACAAGTATGTATATATTAACGTACGCTATACACTTATACCTATTATAGTCAGTCAAATTCATACACGTATTTCAATCATATACCTATACGTACATCCCTTATATAACTACTACTTACAAAACAATATTTCAGATACTCATATAAGTATGGTCTCACACTTGCAAATACAATCATTGCTCTACGTATAGATAGCTAACTATGCACAAACAACATGGGTATACTACCCTCTAATATTTCCTAGTACACATCCAATACCAAACACATCAACTCATGTAGTCACACCATACCATTTTAAATCGAGCTTCACTTTATTTAATATACATTCACCACTACTATAGTTTCATAATATATAGTCATTCAAATGCTTGCAAATAGTTCACCATATATTCACATCACATACGGTCCTATAACTGTATTTACGACACGCCACATATACCATAGTCATCAATACCTATAACTAAGCACATACTTACCCGTGCAGGGTGCACACCCATACACGCTAACATTTCATCCCTATACATACCAATCACACCACTATATACTTAGCACATCTATGCACCTAGTTTAGCTAGCACACAAGCAAGTCCTTAGTAAATAACTATACCACAAGACCAACACATATAACTATATACTGGTGTAGCGACCCACAATCATGTGCGTAACACAACCAGGCACAAACACTTCTATCACTATACATACATCAAACATTGCTATATTCAAACTACAAACATACATTCAATATACTTAGAGTATACCCACTCAAGCTTGAGTGAGACTCAATACACATATCAGAATATTCTACATACGTAACACTGCATTTATACCTATACCAATACCACTCCAATATATATATATATATGTCTACCAATACAACCATATACATACCATAAATCAATCACACTTAATATTTATTCAGGTAATACTCACATAGTTCAATCACTCTATATACCATAATAATAATACAGACATCAGCACACGTATAATTATAATACACTCCTTAATACATACGCATTCATCGTATAGTCACGCATATGTAACATATATATATATATATTCACACCATAGCCTACTACCTATAATTAGTATACTAACACATCTACGCATACATAATTAAGATGTGCAATAGTCGTGTATACCTCACGGTATGCACGCATGCAACATCCCGCAAAAGCAAGCAATACCAATCAAAATTATAATCCTACTACCATATGCATATCACATATATACTCAGGCAACAAAACATAACTACTTACGTCTAAACACTATATATATCTACCTACGAGCACATACTCACACGTACTAGTATATAGGTCATATAATAGGCCTACTCACTTAACTATACTTACACTTATTATAGTCACTCCTAGCATACACATAGCTTTACCAATCATTTTATTTCAACCATCACAACTATCACTAACTACACGCACTCCATTAGATATTCTAACACTAACTCTTATATACACAGGCATCCCTAGTATGGTATAGCTAACCACACACAAATCTATAAATACTAACACACAAACAACTTTATAATATCACGAATAACTCCGAGTATATATATATATATATATATATATATATATATATATATATATATATATATATATATATATATATATATATATATATATATATATCACACAATATGCAAGCATCAATATGCTATGGGGGTTTACTCATTCAAGCCCACGTACACAACTTAGGTACGTGCACTACGACTACATCCCAAGGTCCAAGGGCCTACTAACAACTTAGAGTTGACACAGACATTGACGGGCACTAAAGCCTAAGCAATAAAGGGAGGTCGAGGTCGAGAGCGTGACGAGGGAAGGATCGATAAGCACGAGTTCAGATAGGACGACTAAAAGGAGACAGCCTGATTAGGTGAAACAGCAAATCAATTGTGAATGCTTAGGTAGAGGAAATGGAGATGTAGTGATGCTTATATAAGATATAGAAAAGAAAATAGGGTAAATAGCACAAGCTAAAATACGCGAAATCTGAAAACTGTTGTACCTCAAAAGTTGGAATCCTCATCTGTATAAAATATTTGAAGATCGATAAAGCGAGTTGTTCAAAATAAGTTTGAGTCGAATCTTCATAATAAGAGAAAATGTTTTATTGGCTTATCGCAAATCATTAAGAAAAGGAAGTAAATCATTCACACGAACATTAAAGACGTAATTTTTTTTAAAGAAAATATTATACGGCAGTAATTTAATATAATGTTGGCAAAAATTTTGGAAATTTAAAGAATGAAATTAAAGTAACTGAAGAATTGAAGCTCGTTTTAAACGCTGTCAAAGTCTTTAAACCAGGGAAAGAAAATTTAAAATGATGAATATTGGAACTACTTTTAGAGGAACCAGGACGTGCAAAAATTAAAACGGGTTTACACAAAACTCTTAGCATACGAGCGCAACGAACCTGGTACTGATAAAAATAATTGAGATTCCATTTAGTCTAGAAATTTTTTCTAAAAGTATGTATGGTGAGCGGAAAGATGATAATAATAACTCGGTAGTAGAATTATCAAAATTGATAGCAAAGCTTTAAAATCAAATCATGGAGGGTCCAAATCAGGAAGTGGTTATGAAATAATAATTTTACAAAATCTGAAGTAGAGAAAACGTCGAGCATAAAATCGACTGGCTGAAAACTAAAATTCCAGGTGGCTTGAAAAGTATATTAAAAGGAAGCGCGATGTGTCGTTTGAAAGACATAATAAGAAAGGAAATTATAAGTCGAATTGGACAAAATAAGAGTACGGTTCAAAATAAAATTAATATATGAAAGGGAAAGTGTATTTTCATAGGTACAAAAAGTGTAGGCTGGGAAAATACCATAAGATAGTATTCAAAATTTCGAAAAAGTTTTAAGAGTTCAAGTCAACGAAGGAGTATGAAATATAAGATATATATATATATATTAAAATTTTGAACAAACTTAAACTTAGTAAAAGAGGAAATCGAAAAATACTTTCAGAAGATTCAAGATTTGTAATGGAGATGTTCGAAAATTGACGACGATCGTCATGAGGCGATCTCGTGAATCGAGGCAAGGAAATTGGTCGGAGGATCAAAACATACATACGCCTAGGATATGAATCAGGAGAGTCTACGGAGAAAACTCCTACGGTCGACCAACTAGAGATTAAGAACTAAGCGCTAAGACTTTCTAATGAGCTAGACGGAAACGAAATGCGTTCAGCTTGGTCCGAAATCGATGAACCCAAGCGAACGACTAAAGAAAATTCTAGAAGTCTAATATGGTCAGAGGTAGACAAGGACCACTAAGGTAACTCCTACGACGATTAAACCAATTGCTGACAGTGAGTCTAACTAACAGTCAGTGCCTCTAACTAGCAAACACAGACGTCTAGCTAAGTCTTCTTACCACCTAGTGTCATAAGAAAACGACTAGACTCAGGGCTTATTACTCGGATGTTGCAATTTATTTAATGGACATTCCGTTATTATCGTTGTTTCGTTAATTCACAATTGCAAGACTGGACCTGCATGGGCCACCAACAAAACCTGTCACGCCCCGCTTCCCAAAAATATGGAGGCGAAGCGTGAGAAGGTCCGCTCAGACTTGAAGCTGCAAAGCTTCAAGTCCGATAAGCGTCAATCAAATTTAAAACTGCAGGTCCTTGCAACGCGAACGAAACAAAGATAATAATAATGAAATGAGACAAAAGAGATATCTCAGAATATCCATAAAATGAATTTCAACATCACAGAAAAAGCCACCAGGCTCAAAAGAAAAAGAGTCTAAAGGCACAAACATGGCCAACAAAAGTACAGCGTACAAAACAAAGGTGCCACGCACCGACAACTAACAACAAAACCTAAAACAAAAGAACTCAGCAAAGTCACCAAGAAAGGTCTCCGGTGTCCACAAAACTCCCCCTGGGCAGACATGGACTCAGGCTCAGCGTCAGCAAAACATCGCGTACTCAGCTACGGTCTCTGGCTCAGGGTCTAACATGTGACACCCAAAAGAGCAAGGGGCACATGTCAGCAAGTCTACAAGAGACTTGTGCAAGGAAACTGAAAGTAGGCAAAAGTAAAGCAACTTAGCAGTTCTAGCATGAATGCAATGACATGGCAGTTAAAGTAGGAGTGCAACGAGTAAGGTAAAGTAAAGTAAAGTACGAGCATGGCATTTAAACATGGCATGGATGACAAGTTATACAGGTAACACAAGACAAGTAAAGTAAGCACCTCGTGCACAGAGATTCCGCCTTCTGGCTAGAGTGGCTGATCGGGCCACTCCTAAGCTCAGGTGACCGTTGATCCCTACCCCTCCACGTGTATCGAGCCAGGGCCTTACCCCCGAACACGTATGCTCGCTTCTGGATCATGAGCCAGGAAGTGTTTTTAACAAGTATGGCATATGGGTGCACCTAGCCGGACAAGGAAACCGGGCATTGGCTTTTGACCAACACATGAGGCCCGTTCCCAGGAAGTAGTATTCAAGGAGTACAAGTACAAGTATTGTAGCGTGTGCTACGAATACAACAATCAACTTGGATGACATGTAGAATGCAATGCATGGCAGTTAAAAGTGCGTACAGTTAAGGAATTTAAACGTGACAGATACAAATGCATGAACAAGTTTAAGGGTTGGATCTAGCTTTGTTGTCAAGCTAGATCAATTTAGGTGACGCATCTAGTTTCGTTGTCAAACTAGATCAAGTAGGCGTCTAGCCGGCTATCATTTCACTGACTAGTCTCTTTTACGCTAAAATCAAGGAAGTGGCCTAAAAACATGGCCCTACACAAGAGTTGGCAAGTTTCACTTGCCTGCAAGTACAACGTCTGAGCACACCGTCCAATGAGTCCAAAAATCACAATTATCCTACGTGCACAAGTCCACCGACCTAAAGTCCATATTATTAATCTTGATTAGTGAATTTAAAACATTTAATACATTTTAAAAATACTGATTTTAGTCTTGATTAGCATGCAATTGGGTTGGGGGTCCTAGGGGTGCAAAGCGTTACCTCAACACGACGCGAAAGCTACACTGGCGTCGGGTAGCGACGCCAGGGGTTGGAATAAGAGAACGTGCTCCAAGTCCTGATTCCAAATTAGTTTCATCGCTGGAAAGTTCAGAGCATCAACCGGAGCAACGGTTCCAGATTCCAAAGCTAGCACGTGCGACGACGGGCTACGACGTGTCGCAACGTCGTTCACGGCAAATCGTCGGAGAGAAAGCACCTAGGTGGGGCCCTCAGTAGTCTTAGGGACCTATAGGGGACCCACAATACCTCTGGAGAACTTGGGGGGCCCACGGTGGCAATTGGTGCGACGGCGCGGGGTTGCGACGAATGGCCCTCGGTCGTACACAGCCAATGCGGGAAGTTCCATCGGTCGGACACAGGAGACGGGCTTGCAACGCTGCGGGTGCGGTGCAGAGCTGCGGGTGCGAGGGGTTGTCTCGGTCGGTGCGGGGGAACGGGCCGGTCGGGCACTGCAGCGGGGTGTTGCAACGTTGCAACGAAGCGGGGAGCGGGCGGCTGCTTCGGTCGGGCACGGTGCGGAGCGGCGAGCGGAGCGGGCTTGGTGCGGGGCTTGGTGCGGAGCGGGGATGCGGAGATGTGGAGCGTGTCTCTCGGTCTGACCGAGGGACCCTCTCGGTCGGTGTAGCATTGGTGCGGGGTTGCGATGCAGTGGCTGCAGCAGGTGCGGACGGAGCGGATGAGCGGGCTTGGGCGTCGGTCAGGGCGGGAGATTTGGGCTGTTTGGCTCGGTCGGAGCGGGAGATGGCTGTCGCAACGTTGCGACGATTCGTCGCAACGTCAAATTTGAGTTTTGGAAGCGGCTAGGGTTATTTCTTGCTAAAATAGGTCTTCCTAGAGGTTGTTTATATAGTGTAGATGGGTTGACTAGGTCTAGGGCTAATCCTAATGAGATTAGGAGTTTAAAATAATTTAAAATTTGAATCTCAACTTCTCCAACTCACACAAGGATTTGATGCGGTCCAAATGAGCTGGAAATTGGCTCAAAAATTCTTTAAAATGTTTTAAACTCAAATAAATTTTATTTGGCCGAAATTAATTTAAAACGTAATTATTAAAAATATTATAAACCTTGTTAAAAATATAAAAGTGGTCAAATGAACTCCAAAAATTATAAAATAAATATCGGGGTGATCGTGATGATGAAAGTGAGCTAACTAATAAGACGGATCTCAATTTCGACATCGGACGACGAAACTAAAAATAGAAACGTCTCCCGTCAAAAGTGAGAATCGTAACGTCTCATCGAATAAGATTAAATTGTGGGAAAACGACTCGAGAAACGTCGTTCCAATTTAGTGCCACTATTTAATACTCTCAGAGACGTTCACACCGGCATATCACACTAAAGTGTTCGCAAACAAACAAAGTCTAAAACAAACACGTGCACAGCCAAAAGCACGTGCACGAACAACGTACAACGAAAAGTGGTCGTTACAGAAATCAATAGGCTGTCTACAAGGAGAACTAGTCAGTCTAAGAACAAATTCCAACCGACTAGTTTCACATCTAGTCGGTCGACTGTTGTTCTTTGACCGACTAACGATAAACAGTAGCTTAGGCTGTGAAAATAAAGGCATAACTAGTCGGTCTAAGAAGGATTCCAAACCGACTAGTTTGACAACTAGTCGGTCGGTGAGTGTTCTTGGATTGACTAATTGGTCAATAGTGAATGAGCTGAATTGAGCAAGGAGATCTAGTCGGTTCAAGAAGGATTCTTAACAGACTAGATGACAATCTAGTCGGTTGGTCCTTCTTCTTGAACCAACTAAGATGCACTAGAAGCCGCGAAATGAAGCGCGAAGCTTCGGGAAAGTTTCTATGGGCGTCTAAGATAATCCTAGCTCTAATAATGTAAGACATACTCAAGGCTTAACATTCTACGAAAATCTGCTAGAAGACTATATAAATAAACTTGACGAACCGTCTTCAAAGCTTCAATCTGAATCTCTTGACTTCAATAATGCTCCTAGAGCTTCAACGAAGCTTCAGGCACACGATCACGCGCTTTGAGAAGTCTTGAGACGTCGCTTTGGATGTTCGTAGTAATTTGGCGACGATCTCCATAACTGCGCTCACAAAGAGTTAGTTCACGACATTTATGTTTGTTCATCATCAAAACCAAAATCCGGGGAATCAATACTCAACAAGGTAGCCTATCATCTAGCACTACCGCCTTCAATGGAGGGAGTACTTGATGTTTTTCATGTATCTCAGCTGCATCGTTACATCAATGACCCGTCACATGCTATCGATTACTTGAAGATTACGGTTCGAACCGATCTGGCTTATGAACAACAGCCGGTGCATATCTTAGACCGACATCAGAAGACGCTCATGAACAAGGTCGTTAAGCTTGTGCGAGTGATGTGGTGTCATGATTCGCCTAGAGAGTCCACCTGGGAACGGGAAGACGAAATGCGAGAGCGTTACCCTTATTTGTTCACTGCCCCTTAGTTGATTGAAATTCTGAGGACGAAATTCTTTTAAGGTGGGTAGAATGTAACGACCTGTATTTCCAGATACATTAGAGTGGAGTTCTATTTATGTATGTCTTCTATTAATAAACTCTTGATGTCCAGCTCTCATTAATATACTTATAATTAACTTATTATAGTGTTATTAATGTTTTAAGTTTTAAAATTCAAAGGTTTTGAAAATTCTAATACTTTCAAAATTCAAATACAAAATTGTTTAAAAACTCTCTCCTTTTATATCCTTATTAAACATATGGTTATTTTAGAAATTTTTCCTCTCATTCAAAACCCATTATTCTCTAATTAATATTATTATTCAAAACTTTCCTATTAGTTTTACTAATAATTTCCCCCAATCAATCCTAATTAAAACAAATTTTATGTTTAATACTAAATCAATTCGTATTAAAAACGAACAATTTTTATTTTAAAACACCTTCTTTTTGAACTCATTCCCATTTTCTCTCTTTCCTATTTTATTCAAACCCCTAGGGATGCAAGCCCCCATGCCACATGTAGTAAGCCCCGAACCCATGCAAAACTCTACCCTATTCTCTCTCTAAACAATCAAACCCAAGTCTAGCCCCTACAACAACAACCCAGTCCCTAAGAGAACCCCACGCAACCAAGCCCTTCGTACAACAAACCCTTATCTAATGACTTACAGGCTTCGTACTATCACCAAGCCTTTATTTTTGTTAACCCTACACAATACCTAGCTCTCCCGTCATACAAAAACACAGACATTCTTTTAAACCATAGTCTATAAGGACCAAGTCTGCCGTTGGCTCGTAGACATACATGCCGTTGGTTCATAGTTGGCTATTCTCATCGGTCACATGTGACTAGTCTGGCTCGTGTTCCAGTAGGGTTACATGTGACTAGTCTGGCTCGTGTTCCAGTATATGACGGTTTAGCATCCTGGCTCGTGGTCCAGGAAGTACACGTGGGTGGGGTTGGGTTCCCGGGCACTAGACGATAGTAAACGAGTCGCCTTCGGGGGCACTTGAAGGTGTATTCACTCATTAGCCGTCTAACGACGGGGCCTTAGTCACAGTCTTGCACACACAGTTACACAATTGAAAAGAAATTTAACTTACAGAACCGCTGTTACATTATTGAACTGCCACGTTTCATTTTCATAATAGAACTGCATGCTAGTGTAAATTCTTATAACTGCTTTAAACTGACATATATAACCTGTTATATATCTTGCCAAGGGTTCCCTTCTAACCATGTCTTGCAGGACCCTTGCTGACATACATTCTATGTTGTTTGAATGTATGTCAGGTTACGAGACAAGATACCAGGAGGACAAGCTGCTCGATCAGAGTGATCCATTGGACCAGGAGTATGTCGACCCAGAGGTTCTCCCTACAGAGGACCAGTCGTAGAGATTCACCGCAGTTGCTGCGTAGAGTTTTACTTTCCGCTTATTTGTTGATTGTGTACCCATTTTGTAGACTCTGTTGTTGGCTATGTTTGGGCCTTATTTTTATTGTGTACTTTCTTTTCTGGAAGATGGCTATTTTTATGATTATTCTTGTTGGTCTGTTGCAATGCAAGAATCTGCATTTTGGCTGTTACTCATAGATGCTTATTGGGCTTAGGGTTCACTGCCTCGGCCCATGCAGACCCGCTCGTGTCTTCGCTCCCAAGGATAATGGGAAGCAGGGTGTGACAATCTCACCCCAAGTACCCACTGCTTTGATCATCTCTTGATCGGTCATGAAGGTGGGCATAATGGAGCTCTTGCATGGTGATGACAGTGGGCGTAATTCAGGGGAGCGGTTACCTCAACCTACAAGGGTCAGCGGTTCCCTCCACGTCAGCCTGGAGCCGGCATGACTTGAGGCGTTTGTGGGGCCTTTAGGCCGGGGCCTTATCCCATCCTTACCCATGGGCTCGGATCATGGGCTCGGCCCATTCTGTCTTAGCCCGTTTTGGGAGGGCGTATCAATTGCCCCCATCGCTCAGGCCGTTAGGGTTTCGACGGTTCAGTCCGAGGGATGTGATTCGTGTGGATCTGATGTGCACGTCAGTCGAGGCTACACATTAAATGAAGGCCATCATGGTGATGTCAGGTTGGAATTCTCCCGCGTTGAGGGAGCGGGATTCGAGGTGCCGTCTACTGTGAGATGTCGCCACGCGTCCCCCCTTGAACGGCTTGGATTTGAAATCACCTTTCAAATGAAACTGTTGGGGTTTGGATTCTTTTTTTGGTGCTTCCTGATTTGGTTTCTACTCTCTCTTTGCTGGCGAGTTCCTCTTCGTTCCCTTTTCTTCAAGCTTCGCGAGGTAATCTCCTTCTCTCACCTCTACTTTTGATTTGCTCGATTGGTTATGGCGCTGAGGATATGGGCTCTGTCGTCTGAGTCCAGCGGCTCCTCTGAGCCAAGGTTGCTCCCTGATAAGGGCAAGGGTCTGCTATTTGCAGATTCGGCCCAACGAGTGGATCCTTCTGGAACGGGAGAGTCCGGAGTCCCTTCAGCGATTCTCGAGTCGACTTCCACCGTCCCTTATTTCGTCACCAAGAGAATTAGGGCGGAATACCTCACTCACCCATATGGTGTTCGAGTGCCTTTTACGGACGAGATGATATATTTCCCCAGAAATCGCGAGGTCGGGGTGTATATTGAGATGTTCCAAATGGGGCTTCGTTTTCCCCTCCACCCCTTCATCATTTGGGTCCTGGAATTCTTGGTGGTGGCTTTATGCCAACTGACTTTGTATTCGGTCCTAGCTCTGGTCAGCTTCATCATGATCTGACACATGCACGGGTTGGAGCCGGCCTTGCCGCTCTTCTTCTACCATTTCAAAGTCTGGGATGTTGCTCGGGGAACATGGCTTCATATCTGCCCCCGGGCGGGCAAAGAATGTCTACTGGGGTTGCCCCGTTGGGTTGGTTATTGGAAGAATGACTTTGTCTTCGTCACTTTCCCAGAGGATGCTGTAATCTTGACCGGTTGGGGGAGATTGGGGCCTACGAGCTGACGCAATCCCTTTCTGAGTCCGATTGGGCCGCAGTCAGGCTTTTGGCGGGCCTGTCTAGAGGAGAGAGATTGGTTTGGCCTCTGTCGGACAGGCTCCTCCTCAAGAGCATCTTGTGGTCCTCTAGTAATGGCTCCTTTTAGATTTTATTTTCCCCTTTGCTTACCCTGATTTCCCTCGCTTTTGCAGAAATGGTGGGTTGGGAGTTCAGTCATGACGTGCGCCAAGTCATTCGTCGAGGGGCTCCGGGGGCTCGGGGGACTTCCTCTATCCATGCGCCTCGTTGCACCGTGGAGGAGGAGAATCGTGCGACCGACCCACCGATCGAGACACTGAGGCCGACGTGCGTTCCCCCTCCCGCTCGTCTGATTATGGCCGTACCTACTTCGGTCGTGGCGGATCTGCTTGATGCCCCCATCGGTCTCGTCCATGGAGAGAGGATCGCTGCGGCCACCGAGCAGGGTGTCGAGTATTGGTGTTTCATACCAATCTTATTTTGATGATGATCACAACATTATGATGGTTGCTAATGGCTCTTTTGTTTTAGTCTCTCAGTTTCATTTTAAGAATATCTTTCTTGGAGACTAATCACTTGGTGCAATGATGGACATCAAGTGGAGAAGGGCCAAAGCTTGGACTCAAGGGGTGCCAAAGCTTGGAGATGATGGAGAGCATCAAGGCATTAGATGGAAGACTTAGACTCTAAGGAAAGCAATGTAATCCATATAGTATTTCCTTTATTGCTTTCTCTCTCATTTGAGTCTAGGTTAATGTAATGCCTTGTTAGATGGTCTACTCATTCATGCATATGCATTTAACCATCTTAGTGAGCCTTAGGATTATCATAGAATCCAACCTAATAGGTTCATCTTGTCCAAAGACTCACTTGGAGTCTCTTGCTTTCCATCAATCGCCTGATGAGGGATTTACAGTCGACTGGGTGATTTCCAGTCGCCTGTCGATCCTTCTACAGTCGACTGATATGCACTGCTCAAGTCAACATTTCAATTGACTCTACTTGAGCTTTATGCAACAGACGACTGCTGCACAGTTTACAGTCGCCTGTATATTTACAGTCGCCAGGGAATTGGTCAACATTCGTCTGAGTAGCGTAAGTGCAATCTCTGCCTCTTTCTGTTTTTCTCCATCTTCTGCAGCAGACGACTGATGATGGAAGTACAGTCGCCTGACAATTTTACAGTCGACTGTATTATTGACATCAGTCGCCTGTATGCTTATCTGGAGAAAGAGTGCAGCTCTCTGTTTTATTCCATCTCATGTAGCAGTCGCCTGCTGAAGGTCTTACATGCGCCTGTCCTGTTTTCAGTCGACTGTATTGTCTTCTTCAGTCGACTGTCCTGGCTCAGATTATATCCGTTGGATATTTTCTAGCCATTGAACAGTCGACTATCTTATGATCATCAGTCGACTGTTGATATTGTTTTCGCCCAGTTTCTAGCCGTTGCAGCTTTGGGCTGTTGGCTGTTTTCTTGGGTATTGAGGGTTGATATAGGGTTCATATATATATATATATATATATATATATATATATATATATATATATATATATATATATATATATATATATATATATATATATATGAGTGTGCTGATATCTCTAGAACTTCTTGATGCTATTGAAAATCTCAAGAGATCTATAAGCCACTCTCAAACTCTCTCAATTCCCTTTTGTGAGCTCTCATTCCTCTTCATGCATTGAAGTCCAGCCCAAGGGAATTCATCCAAGTGCTTTCAAGCCAATCTCAACACTTGGAGATCCTCTTCCATGCCTTGCATTCATTTATGAGTAAGCATCTCAAGGCATATGTAAGAGTATTTATTTTACTTGGTGATTCTTATAACACTAATTCTCTTTGTGGGAATTAGTCTTTCTCTCTTTGTGGGAGTTTATCTCTTTGTGGGAATAGTTTATTCTCTTAGTGGGAATAACTCGCTTTGTGGGAGTAACTTTCTTTGTGGGAGTTTGGTGTCCTAGTGTAGGGCTAACCCTAATTCTCTGAGTGGGAGTTAGTAATTCTCTAGGTGGGAGTTTGACCCCTGTAGGGTTGGTTGGGTCCTTGTGTAGGGCAAAATCCTCTTGGTGAGGTATCTCTTTGTGGGATTTGTATTCACTTCTCTTTGTGGGATTATAGAGAATATCGGTGTGGCTGGACATACCCAAGTTTGGGAAACCAGGGTAAAATCTTGTGTTTGAGTTTGGATTGATTGTGTCAATTATTTCCTCTTGCATTTATTATTCCGCATTTGCAAGTTTAATTTTAATTGGACAATTTTATTGCCATTACACTATTCACCCCTCTCTAGTTTGTGTTGTTAGTATTGCAAGGGTAAGGCGATCCTTACAATTGGTATCAAAGCGAGGTTATAGCATACTGCAACGATGGCATTCAACGCTTCATCCATGTCTCATGAAGAAGATCTATCAACTGTTCGACTCCCGCTCTTCAACAGAACCAACTACCCTAGTTGGAAGATCAAGAAGATGATCTACTTGAAGGGTCAAGACCTTTGGGACATCACAGAGTCGCCTTTTGAGAAGCCTGCTACACCCGCGGCTTCAAGAACAAAAGCGGAGAAAGACTCGATCAAATTTAATTCGAGGGCTATGAATGCATTCCATTGTGCCTTCACCTCAAATGAATTCAACCGCATATCCATGTGCAAAACGGCCAACGAAATTTGACATACATTGAAGATTTCTCATGAAGGGACTTCGAAGGTAAAGAAATCTAAACAATGCGTATTTAGATCTAAATATGAGTTGTTAAGATGTAGGAAGGTGAAAACATCTCGGAGATGTTCACAAGGTTCACAGAAATCATGAACGCTTTGGAAGGACTTGGGAAGGTGATTTTCCAAGAGGATCGAGTGGAGAAGATCCTTGACTCGCTCACATCTCAATGGGAGTCAAAGGCCAACGGAATTTTGGATTGAAATGACTTGTCCAAATACACCGTTGAGGAGTGCATTGGGAATCTCATGGCAAATGAAGTAAATCTTCAACATAAGAAAGCGATTCAACCAACGAAGCCCGAGAAGCAAAAGGGGGTTGCATTCTATGCCAAGGAGGAGCCAATCAAATGGAGGAAGAAATTCCATCAAGAAGCTCCTAGTGAAGAAAATGGAGAAGATGAGGCTAGTGAAGATGAAATCATGGAGATTGCCACGCAACTAAGAGCATTCCTCAAAAGCAGGCAAGGTAAATCTTCTTCAAAGTTTGCCTCCAATTCTAACAAGATTCCTACTTGTTACACTTGCAGTGACAAAGGTCATCTCTCTACCGAATGCCCTTCTAAACCCACCAAAGATCTTATAAGGGTAAAGGGAAGAAGAATTGGAAAGGCAAGTCCAAGTTCAAGAACCAAAAGAAAGGACTTGTCGGCACTTTTGATGACTCCGATGTGGACACTTCAAGTGATGAAGAAGGGGATGAAAAGGAGCGAGCTCATATGTGCTTCGCGGCTTTTGATGATTTTTCATCAATCTCCTCGATCTCAAGCGATGAAGAGGTGCAGGCGTGGCTCAACCCCAACAAGGAAATGTGCTTCATGGCAAAGGAGGAAGAGTCTTCGTCAAACTCTAGCGAGGAGGAAAGTGATGAGGAAGTTGAGGAGGAGAAGCTATCCTACGAGGAGCTCGAACACCGCTTTAACGTGGTCTCCGATGGGGCAAGTAAGTGCATCGACTCATATGCTAAATTAAAAGCTAAATTTAAAATGCTATGAGTAGGTTGCATGCCTTAGAATCTGCTAGTGTAAATGACAATGATGCTTTACATGTTTGTGACACTAGTGAGAGAGACCCACTTCTCTCTCAAGTTAAGAATTTGAGTATTTCTAATGAAAAATTATTAGCTCAAAACCTTAGCTTAGAAACTCGCATTCAACAACTTACGTTGAAATGCGAAGAGGAATCCCAAAAGCTCAAAAGTTTTGTTTACTCTAGGGATTCACTCCACGATTTATTGGAAAAACAACATCCGGTAAATCATAGAGGAGGTTTGGGGTATATTCAAAATGTGGTACCCAAACTCACCTCTAATTCCTCTTACGGTGCAAATACAAGAAATATTGCTAAAGCACCTAAGAAGAATCACCATGCTTTCTTGTACAACAATAACATCAACAAGAAGCATGCAGATCACAAGGTGATGAGGAAGAATGAAGACTCTTCATTTTTTGCTAAGAAGCAAAATCCTCATTCTTTGCATGCCAAGAAATTAGTTTCTACACCTAAGCATGCCACATCCATCCCTCTTGCAAAGGCAAAACCCTTGCCTAGGAAATCCTTGAGTTTATGGATTCCCACTAAGGTTAGTGTGCAAGAGAGGGATATTTACATCAACTCTCTAGTTAGGGATGTGATCACTCATGTGATTACATTAGGAAATCAAACTCCTCTTGGGTTTGGTTCCCTAATGTTTAGGTTCCTCACACATATGCATATTGCATGGGTATTGTGCTTAAATGTTTTATTTTTAGCATATCCATTGTTTGTTTGTGTTTCATGATTTTGAAAATGTTATTTTTTTTCATGAAAATGGGGACCTTGGGGAACACATTGACATGCATGCATTTATTGATCCATATGTATGTCAATGGGGGAGTTAATATGTTGTATGTTTAAAATATTTTAAAACATATTTTGACTCTCATTTCGGGGTTAGATTGAGATCATTTTTTACAATTGGTTATTATGTGGTCTCAAACCAAACCCCTTAAATATTACCAAGTTGTTTCATATTATATTCCTTTTGGCAATATCATTGTGTATCATTGAAGCTTGATTTTTTTTCATATCTATTGCTTTGATACACTTTAGGCCCATGGCTCCAATATATGTATATCAATTAGTAAAAAGGATTATTTTCCTAGATTATTTTTCTACAATTGGTATTTACCTCAATTGTTAGAGATTGTTAATCTCCTTCTTTATAATTGGTATTAGATCATAAAAGTCAATATTTGACCATTTCTATGATCTAGGGGGAGCATGGGATAGTGATTGATACCCACTAAAATTTTCAATTTGGTATCATACATCTTCTTATTTCTTGCATATTGTCACATCTTGGTTAAGATGACAAAGGGGGATATATTTGATGTCCACCTTTTTGACGATGTCAAGGGGGAGAGATATATGCATTATGTAAATGTCTATCTTGTATTTTATACATATGCATAATGGGGAGAGATATATCTATGGGGAGAGATATATGGGATTGTATAAACCATTCATGTTTGCATGATATTGTCTATTGCAATTGGTTTATGTAATCCATGCCTATTATATTTCACCATGATTTCATTTGGTATAATGAGTATTTTCTATTGTGTATCTCATTGTATAACTGGTGCATATAAGTAGGGGGAGCTTATTAGCATTGTGCTTTATTTCTTTGTGTTTTACATAATGTGTCAAAATCAAAAAGGGGGAGATTGTTGAGTATTGGCATTTCATACCAATCTTATTTTGATGATGATCACAACATTATGATTGTTGCTAATGACTCTCTTGTTTTAGTCTCTCAGTTTCATTTCAAGAATATCTTTCTTGGAGACTAATCACTTGGTGCAAGGATGGACATCAAGTGGAGAAGGGTCAAAGCTTGGATTAAAGGGGTGCCAAAGCTTGGAGATGATGGAGAGCATCAAGGCATCAAGATGGAAGACTTAGACTCATAGGAAAGCAATGTAATCCATGTAATATTTCCTTTATTGCTTTCTCTCTCATTTGAGTCTAGGTTAATGTAATGCCTTGTTAGATGGTCTACTCATTCATGCATATGCATTTAACCATCTTAGTGAGCCTTAGGATTATATAGAATCCAACCTAATAGGTTCATCTTGTCCAAAGACTTACTTGGAGTCTCTTGCTTTTCCATCAGTCGCCTGATGAGGGATTTACAGTTGACTGGATGATTTCCAGTCGCCTGTCGATCCTTTTACAGTCGACTGATATGCACTGCTCAAGTCAATATTTCAATTGACTCTACTTGAGCTTTACGCGACAGACGACTGCTGCACAGTTTACAGTCGCCTGTATATTTACAGTCGCCAGGGAATTGGTCAACAGTCGTCTGAGTAGCGTAAGTGCAATCTCTGCCTCTTTCTGTTTTTCTCCATCTTCTGCAGCAGACGACTGATAAAGGAAGTACAGTCGTCTGACTAATTTACAGTCGACTGTATTATTGACATCAGTCGCCTGTATGCTTATCTGGAGAAAGAGTGCAGCTCTCTGTTTTATTCCATCTCCTGCAGCAGTCGCATGCTGAAGGTCTTACAGCGCATGTCTTGTTTTTAGTCGACTGTATTGACTTCTTCAGTCGACTGTCCTGGCTCAGATTATAGCCGTTGGATATTTTCTAGCCGTTGAACAGTCGACTGTCTTATGATCATCAGTCGACTGTTGATGTCATTTTCGCCCAGTTTCTAGCCGTTGCAGCTTTGGGCTGTTGGCTGTTTTCTTGGGGTTTAAGGGTTGATATAGGGTTCATATATATATATATATATATATATATATATATATATATATATATATATATATATATATATATATATATATACTAGTCATAACACGTGCCCATAGGGCACGACGAAGGTCGTCTCCCGAGTGCGAAACCGAGGAGGACAGTCAGTGCACGGGTGAAATGGTGACATGATAATCATCTCCCAAATGCATTTTTATTCCTCCAATTAAGACATTTTTTTCAAATGGAAGATCATTATTTTTGGTATTCAGAAAGGTAGCTTGTTGTCTTTCCTATACAACCATATCAAAGAAAATCTAACCTTAGAATTGTGTTGATATCTGTATGTTTCCGCCCAATGTTTACTGTAAACTACCATTAAAACATGATTGGAAAGAAATTATATCAATTAAGCGTGTGTCCTCTTAATTGAGCGATATCAAATCGTGGCATGTTTGGCATCAATTAGAATTAGAATAATGTGAAATACCCACGCACAACTCACAATTAAAAAAATTGAGCGATATCCCCACTCACAACTCCCAATTAGAATTGGAAAGAATTGTGTCCTCTTTGGCATCAAGCTTGTTGAATTATCTTTGTTCTTGGTTGCATGTCTAATCTGGATATAAGTGTGAGCAGTCTGTCACAATCTCTATCAATTAAAAATAACCTCCAGCAAGAAGTTTTTTGTCGCATTTTTATGTTTAGTTGACATGAAATGGAAATTTTTTATGTTTAGTTGATTTTAATCCCTTTGGAACAGTTCACTTTGGAACAAAATCAGTTGGAACTCAATCAGTTAATTGAAAAGTGCCCTTTGGAACTCAATCATCAAAAATTTGAAACTCAATCTGCCTATTGAAACTCAATTTGTCGAAGTCTGTGTACTTTAGATAGGGTAACCCATGCACATTCATAATGCTAATGATAATGGTAAGCTGCTAATCCTAAACAGTTTATTATAATGATAATGATAATGATAATGCTAAACTGTTTAACAAATTAGACCGTGTTCACTTAGGCTAATCCTAAAAAAATAATTGGATCGTGTTCATTTGCACGGTCCTAAACGAATAATGCTAACCTGGTAATCAAAGGGCACTTTTCATTAGCATTATTAAATGAGGACCATGCAAATCAACACAGTGAATAATTCAATGAGGACCATCATAAATGATTCAAATAATTAAATTAATGCTGAGGAGCCATCATAAATAAAGTGCTTATTAAATTAATTAATGCTGAACTGGTGCTTATTAAATTAATGCTAAACTGGTAAAAAGTTTCAAATAATTCATTGGCACGGTCCTAAATAAGGTCAGTAACTTTAAGAATGAAATTAACTGGGGAACTACTGGGGAACTACATAAAAATGACATTTCCTCTACCCAAAAAAATGTAGAGTAATTCACCTAAACAGACAAATGCCAAAAAATGAAACCCAAACACTCAAAAGATCAGTTACTTTAAGAAAGCGTTGATTTCGAACATGAAAAACAAATGCCAAACATTGATTTCAAATGTCAAAAATTAACCAAAAATGTCAAAAATTAACCGAAACCCTAGGGATCAGAAATTAATGAATGAAATTATGAGAGAGAGAGAGACAGAGAGGAGAGTACCAGAGGACGTCTTGAATCGAGGACGTCGTAGATGAGTTACGTTTGTGGGATGAAGGTTGAAGGATGAAGAGAACAGTTTGTTAGTGGGAATTGAAGACAACAGGTTGTTGTTGGGAATTGTTGAGAACTTGTAAATGAGGGCACGGGAATTGAAGACAACAGGTTTTTATTTTTTAGAACTGTTCCTTTTCAAAACAGCCGTAGGATCCAAAGTTAGAACCGTTTTTTTTCAAAACTTAGTTTTAAATAATTGTGTGGGAGTAGATTATCCTAGTCATAATTTTGGAGACACGTAGGTCAAAATTGAGACACGTAGGACAAAACTGCCATATAGGACAAAGGTCATGCATTATATAATAGATATCACTCAAAATCTCATCTCTTGTCCAATTTCTTTTGTCCAATTTTTCTTATCCAATTTCACTTGATAACATCCCTCTTTTGTATATAGATATCTCTTATCCAATTTCTCTTGTCCAATATCTCTTACCCAATTTCTCTTGATAACATCCCTCTTTTATAATATAGATATCTCTTATCCAATTTCTCTTGTCCAATATCACTTATCCAATTTCTCTTGATAACATCCCTCTTTTATAATATAAATATCCCTTATCCAATTTCTCTTGTCCAATATCTCTTATCAAATTTCTCTTGATAACATCCCTCTTTTATAATATAGATATCTCTAATCCAATTTCTCTTGTCCAATATCTCTTATCCAATTTCTCTTGATAACATCCCTCTTTTATAATATAGATATTTCTTGTCCAATATCTCTTGTCCAATTTCTCTTGATAACATCCCTCTTTTATAATATAGATATCTCTTATCCAATTTCTCTTGTTCAATATCTCTTGTCCAATTTCTCTTGATAACATCCCTCTTTTATAATATAGATATCTCTTATCCAATTTCTCTTGTCCAATATCTCTTATCCAATTTCTCTTGATAACATCCCTCTTTTATAATATAGATATCTCTTCTCTAATTTCTCTTGTCCAATATCTCTTATATATATATATATAGATATATATATATATATATATATATATATATATATATATATAATATATATATCCAATATATATATATATATATATATATATATGAGTGTGCTGATATCTCTAGAACTTCTTGATGCTATTGAAAATCTTAAGAGATCTATAAGCCACTCTCAAACTCTCTCAATTCCCTCTTGTGAGCTCTCATTCCTCTTCATGCATTGAAGTCCAGCTCAAGGGAATTCATCCAAGTGCTTTCAAGCCAATCTCAACACTTGGAGATCCTCTTCCATGCTTTGTATTCATTTATGAGTAAGCATCTCAAGGCATAGGTAAGAGTATTTATTTTACTTGGTGATTCTTGTAACACTAATTCTCTTTGTGGGAATTAGTCTTTCTCTCTTTGTGGGAGTTTATCTCTTTGTGGGATTAGTTTATTCTCTTAGTGGGAATAACTCCCTTTGTGGGAATTTGGTGTCCTAGTGTAGGGCTAACCCTAATTCTATGAGCGGGAGTTAGTAACTGTCTAGGTTGGAGTTTGACCCCTGTAGGGTTGGTTGGGTCCTTGTGTAGGGCAAAATCCTCTTGGTGAGGTATCTCTTTGTGGGATTTGTATTCACTTCTCTTTGTGGGATTATAGTGAATATTGGTGTGGCTGGACGTACCCAAGTTTGGAGAACCAGGGTAAAATCTTGTGTTTGCGTTTGGATTGATTGTGTCAATTATTTCCTCTTGCATTTATTATTCCACATTTGCAATTTTAATTTTAATTGGACAATTTTATTGCCATTACACTATTCACCCCCTCTAATGTGTGTTGTTAGTATTGCAAGGGTAAGGCGATCCTTACACAGGGCCCCCGTGTGTCGACCACGAATCAGGGGGAGAGGAAGAGATGCTTTCACTTGGGGTTTGAAGGGCCCAAGGGGAAGAAGAAGAAGGGGAGAGGGCTCCCCCGTTGGCGTGCGATTGGCCGGTTGTCTCTGGGGCAAGCCTCCAGGCCTTGGTGGAGGTCCCTCCTACCCATCAAGTCGAGGGTACCCTGGTTGAGGCAGGACGAGCCTTGTCTGTATTCAAGATCAGCCTAGAGGCCCCGCCCGGGGGTTGGTCTTTTTGGACTGTGACGTAGCCCTCCGGCCGGCGCGGGATTTCGCCCTTTTGTGGGACCGCTCCCTCCTCGAGAAGGTCCGCTCTTCAACCCTGGTGGACTGCATGGTATAGCAGATCCAGCAGGTGTGTTTTCTTCTTTCCTCATTCCTGTTTTGTTTTTGAATGATCTTCATTCCTTTCGTCTTGCGGGTGTCTTCGTTAGCCGTAAAGGCACGACGACGTACGGAGATGGTTAATGGGCTCGAGGCGGCTCTAGCGCAGGAGCACCTGAGGGCCGAGGCGGCCGAGCGAGCAGCCAAGGAGGCCCGTGGGGAGGCCCTCCGGTCCCAACGTAGGGTTGTCGAGTTCACCTTCGAGGTGGGAAGCTTGAGGGAGGCTTGGTCGGTCGATGAGTCTTCCCGGGTGGTCACCGAGAGGTCGGCCAAGGAGGCTGAGGAGGCATTGTCCCTCGTCCAGGAGGTGCACAGGAAGGAGAAAGCCGAGCTTTGTTCCGAACTAGGTGCCCTGCGGAAAGTGGACCCTGCCCGCCTCGTCGATGAGGTCCAGAGGGGTTATGAGGATGTCCTGGCCCTGAGGATTGCGGAGTCCCTCTGGGAGGGATTCCGGGCGTACGAGGGCATTTTGGCTTCGAAGATTGCAAGGTCCTTCTGGGAAGGGTTCTTAGCGTTCGAGGAGCGGGTCCAGAGAATGCTTCCCCATCCTCCGGTTGCCCCTGGGCATCCTACAGGTTCGTGAGGAGATGAAGCACCTAAGGACGCTTCCTCGCGAGCTCCTGCGTCACTGGCGGAGCAGCCCCTTTTTTGTTCTTCTCTTTTTTTCTTGTTTATCAAACTGTAAGAAGAAACATTTTTGTTGGAATGGATTTTTATTTTCTTCTGCGTCACCATCGTGTTTGTGCTTTCAGAATTGTTTTTGATATGGTTTGGTTCCACCCTCCTCTTGCTGCTCAAGTTGGGGGCGTTCGCTGACTTGACCTGCGGGAGATATCCATTAAGGGGATCGCTCCTAGTCCTTCATGGTGGTCCATGGTCACTCTGCTGGGGGAATTTCCCCTGCCTTGGGTTGGGACCGACCTGTTGGGGGGTTGCCCCGGCCTCATGGTCGTATCAGGTCCGTCCTGCTGGGGGAGTCGCTCACAGCCTTACGGTTGGTTTCGGACTGACCTGCAAGGGGAGTTGCCCCAGTCTTATGGTCGGTTTTGGACCGACCTGCTAGGGGAGTTGCCCCTAGCCTTGCGGTCGACGGGTCGGTCGGCTTGCTGGGGGAGCTACCCCCAGACTAACGGGCAACCAAATGATCGGCCTGCTGGGGGAGTTGCCCCCAGCCTTATGGTCGATGTGATGTCGATCCGCTGGGGGAGTTGCCCCCAGCCTGACGGTCAACGTGTCAGTCGGCTTGCTGAGGGAGCTACCCCCAGACTCACGGGCGACCGAATGATCGGCCCGCTAGGGGAGTGGCCTCGAGCCTTATGGCCGATCGAGTGATCGAACCGCTGGAGGAGTTGCCCCCAGTCTTGCGGCCGCTTTAGGAGGTTTGGCGCTGTGGAGTGTTGAGTCAAATCTTGTAACACCCCGCTCCCCAGGATACCCAAAAAGTACGAATCCGTCCCAGGTGATTCCAGAGCAGCGAGTGTTGCAAAGAAAAAAAGAGAGGTGCAAAAGAAACTGGCAGGCCACAACGCGCTGCTGGGAATAGTACATATTGTGTTCAACAAAACAGCCAATCAATAAACACAGAACGAGACCAAGCCACAGAGAAATGTTAAAAACCAAATACTAAACAATTTTATATACATCTCAAGCATTCCAATGCATCAATTCATATAGTACAAGCATCTCTCACCCCAAAAGAACACCCAAATTACACATAGCTCTCTCCTTTCCCCTCACCACCCCACGCTCTAGACTCAACCAGATATCTCCACATCTCCATCTGCTTCCTAATTCAAGAACCATTCCTGAAAAGTCAACGGGGCACATCAGCATGTGACCCAGTAGGAATACCATACTCCAAACTAAACACAACACACACTAATGCCACTAGTGGGTGCATAGTGCTACAAATAAACATGGCATGCGTGACAAAATAAAGCAACAATAGTACCGCACGTAGGAAAAAGTAAACAGAACCATAGTATAGGGTATAAGGGGAGGGGTGATGATAGTAAAACAAATTACAAAAAGTACGCCTACATCACAAAAGAGAGTCAGTCAACCAATTTCATTCAAAGTTATCCTTTGAAACCCTAATATCGAATACGACGTATGTGACTAGACCTCTCCCAACTGTGTGGGAGAGCAAAGAGGACTCCCCGCCGTGCTAGCCCTTGAGGAGCCTCGGGTACTACTCTACACTCCCGCCGCGCTAGCCCGTCAGGAGTGCAAGTGTACCCACCACACAGAACCACAAAGTAACCACAATCAGTCCATCCCATAAGCCTACTCGATACTTCGGATTTCCCCTAACCCTTGTCACTCTCCTTTAGGAGGACTGAAATACTAGCTCACCCTCACATGTTCATGACAACATTTCACTTTCCAATCCCACATATAAACCAAACATTTCCATCTTCATCACACCATCCTTTCATACTCATCACCACATTATGCTTGGAACATTCATGTCATGAATAATATTTTAAATGAAACTTATGAAGGCAATAACATAAGGAATTTCCCCTCATATAACAATGAGATTTTGTCTCAACAAGGATGAATAACAACAACCACATGGCCACATAGCCCCTTAGCAATTTCATGAACAAACCATACCAATGAGTCTCCTTCCATGTAGCACCAATAATAATTAACAATGAAAGTAAATTTAACATTAACATTTAGTTCAAACATCTCTTTAACAATTCAGCTCGCAAGGGAAAGTGTAGACAGTTCTGAACAATGGCAGTGTTCATCCATTTCTAATTAGAATTTGGTAAAACTTGCTAAATGAAAGTCGTAGATAATGAAGTCTTAATCTCAGATATCAAATATCAAAAATTTAGGGCCTCTGTGCTATTTTATATGGACTGAACCCCATAATGTACAGGTTCTATCTTTTAGACAGAATCGTTGAGGTCTAAAGATTCATTATTTACTTTAACTTACAGTCATGATATCAGTAAAGGAAAAACATGACATTGTAGATATTGAAGTTATCTGCCAAATGTGACCAAAATCATAGCTTTTGGATCACTACGGTGGGAGATATCCTATTTTTGGTGACAGTGCGCAGATTCTGGCGGAATCTAACACTACAACACATAACGGCAGTTTAACCCTAGTTGCAGTCGGAATTTTGGGTCAATCCCTTCATGAGAGTTGTATCTAACTTGATAATGTTTCCAAATTATATTTTTTTGTGAATTTATCATATGTAGACCAAAAACTACATGTGTTTTTCTAACAGCCCAGAGTGCATTGTAAACATTTCCAGCAACAACACCAATAACAATTGATTAGGGTGGAGTCTGTAGCATGAATTCACATTGTTTATTAGGAAACTAACATCTTCCATGTGGCAGTATGTTGCTAGACAAAACAAGATAGCATCTTGACATGCATTCATAATTAAAGGAGCTAAATTTTACTTCACAACATGCATGTATGCAATAAAATTAAGGGCTTTAACTTCTAAATTAACATGTAAATAATATACTATGTGGAGTTGGTTTTCCTACCTCTTTGGAGAATCAAAGCCCTCTTCCAAATCCATGAAACTCCACCATGAATCCCATCTTATAGATCCAAACCCTAACTCCTCTTTCTCTCTTCTTGGCTTTCCCCTTCCTCTTCTCTCTTCTTTATTTCCTTTCTTCTCTCCTTTTTTTCCTTTGACCTGGGAAAATTTTCGAGCGGCCTGGTTGGGGAAGGGGGGGGGGGGGGGGGATATTTCGGCTAGGTGCTTGGGGAAGAGAAAATGGGGAAATGAAAAAGAAATAAATGAGAAGAAGAGTGAAGAATGTTGCAGAAGAGAAGAGGTTTAATTAAATATAAGGAGATATTTCTAATACTCCATATAATTACAAGTTTGTCATTCTACATTCTTATCATCTCTCTATACACACAACCCAAACATAATTACCAATGAGCCATTCCTCTACACCTTATTCTACTATGCATACACATAATACTAACAACAACAACAACAACAATAATAACAAGAATATTGATACCACTATTACCAACAAGAACAACAATAATAATCTTATTAAAATAATCTCTTTAGAACACAATAAAATAATTATACTGAAAACACCATTTTCATATACGCATCCACCAACCAATGCATCACTAAGCACACTAATAACAATAATAACACTCACCACATCACATCCAATTTATCCATATGTATTCACTTATACATCCAAGTCATGTCATAGTCAACCATATAGCCATCTATGTAGAAAATTACTATGCACAGAACAAAATTACTATACACACACATTACTACATACACCCTACGTATAGGGTACCAGGGCCATCACAAATCTCGAGAGACATACAGTTGCTGGTGTGAACTCACGCTTCATTCTTGAAAGTAAAAGCTGGGGATACATTCGGAAAGAAATTCAGAAAAGTAGGGAAGATAACAGCAGGCGTGCAAAGCTTGCCCGGGGGGAGGAGCCACGGTTGATTGGCCAGTCTCCTCACTCGATTACTCGCAGGGGGTCTGGACGACGTTCACCTTCTTCGCCTTGTCCATTTGCCTTGATGTGCCCTTCCCGGGGGTCGCCTTTGAGGCATCGACAAAATTCTTCAGGTGTCCTCGGCTGATCAGTTGGTCGATGTCCTTCTTTAGGTGCCAGCAGTCGTCAGTGTCGTGGCTGTTGTCCTTGTGGTACTTGTAGTATTTTTCCTCGTGCCTTTGGCCACCCTTCATTTTTGGGGGCGGCTTGTTGATGTGGCCCTCCTTCTGAGCCCGTGTTAGGACGGTGTCCTGAGTCGCGTTCAGCTTGGTGGATGGTGCTTCCCCTCTGCGCTGCTTCCCCCTTGGCTTTTTCTCTTACCTGTGATCCTTCGGCTCGCGACGCTCGCCTTCGTCACGCTTGCAGCTCTGCTTGGTTCCCGCCGGGGACCCCCTTCTTCCGCAACCAAGGCTTCTTCGGTCAGCATGAACCATTCTGCCCGAGCTATGACCTCGGCGAGGTCCTTCAGGGGGTCATTGTGTAGGTTCTTCTTCAGGCCTCTATGTCGAAGCCCCTTCTTTAGGGCCGTTGTTACGACCAATTCGGGGTAGCTCTCGACGTTTAGCTTCTGGGCATTGAATCACTTCATTTAAGCCCTCAGAGTCTCGCCTGGCCTCTGTATCACATTAAACAGGAGGTCTGAGCCCGGCTTCCTCTGCCGTCCGGCCATAAATTATTGGCAGAACATCCGGGACATGTCCTGGAAGTTGTTGATGGACTGGTCAGGGAGGCCGTTGTACCAGTCCCGGGCGGACTTCTTGAGAGTGGTGTAGAAGCCGCGGCAGAGCAGAGTGTCATCAACCCCCTGGAACCTCACGATCCCTTTGAAGTCCAGACCATGTTCCTCGGGGTTCCCCAGTAGTCTATTTCTCCAGGGCTGGCACTTTGAACCTAGAGGGCACCCGCGCTTCAGTGATGCTCCTTGCCAACAGGCAGTTGTCGATCACCAGAGGCCCCATATTAGCCTGGCCGGTTGGCGACTCGCCCTGGCGCTCGGATTGTCTAGGCAGGTCGGTGGAGACGCGATGGTGGGGGCCCCTCGGTGGCCATCCCGGCTAGGGATCGACATAGGTTGTCGAGTGCGCTCTCTGCGGTGGCGTCCCTCATGGCTTCTCGGCCTCCTTCGATGTGGGCTCCTGCTTCGACCCCGGTGCCCTTCGGTGGCTGTACGGCTGGACGATTGGCACCCGGCCGAGCGGGATCGTTTGGACGAAGCCGCCATCGATTCGCCACTGGTCCACCTGGTTCCCCCTCCATTTGTTCGAAGAGAAGTGGGGGTCGGTGAACGTTCCCAGTTCTGGCCTCCACCCTCACGGTCCGTGACTACGGCTGAGCGTAATTGGGGGGGCGCTACCCCAAGTGGTCAGTGAACCCCGCCTGGTTCCCCCCTAAGGTGTGTTGCAGGCCCGTGAGTTGCTGGATGGCCGCTGCCAGAGTCTGGAAGTTTGTGTTCATCTCCTGAGTGAGATGGTCGAGTAGTTCGCGGGTTACCGAGCGTGAGTCGTCGGTTCCCTCTGTGGAACGGCTGTGCCCCATTCCGTTCGGAACGTAGCCACCGTTCTCGGGGATGGTTGGCAGGCCAGTGGATCCATTATCGTGCTACTCCATGTTGCATGTAGTGGATGACGTGGGTGAAGATTTCGTTCCCACAGATGGCACCAGATGTTTCGGGGTGTTTTCTCACCACAGTTCGGTAGTCTCGAGGATCAGAGGTCGACGTAGTCATGCGAGTCACGTGCGTCCTCCGAGATCGGGCAGTGGCACGTTCACTCGGTCCAAAATGCGCGGATCTTTGCGTCGGTGTCCCAAATGGTAGCTTCGGGAGAACGACGGCCTCCTCGAGTGGAGAGATAAACGAGCTCGGGATCGAGACCGTTCGGCTCCGGTGGATGAAGCGCCGAAGGAGGAAGAATACTCGAGTCTAGAGTATTCAGAATTCGGTCCATTCGACTTTCGATCTCCGGGTCTTTTATAGGAGTCTCTCTAGCCACGTCCCTTTGACGCCCCTCCATCTTGCCCCAAGTACCCGCCGCTTTGATCGTCCCTTAATGGGTCATGGAGGTGGACATAATGGAGCTCTTGAATGGTGATGAAGGTGGGTGCAATTCAGGGGAGTGGTTATCTCAACCTACAAGGGTCAGCGGTTCCATCCACGTTAGCCTGGGGCCGACATGACTTGAGGCATTTGCGGGGCCTTTAGGCCGGGGCCTTTAGGCCGGGGCCTAATCCCATCCTGGCCCATGGGCTCAAATCATGGGCTCGGCTCATTCCGTCTTAGCCAGTTTTGGGCAGTGGAAGCTGTAACGACCTAAAGATCATGATAGTCTGACCTTCCATCCCAGTCAGTCGAATACCCTACTGGCTCGCCCGTCCCCCACAGAGGCCAGCCGGCCCAGCGACAGGATACTCCTCGCCCCAGCTTCGGAGGCCGCTCGCTTATTTTCCCAGGCCAGCGGGGCGCCTGTCGACCCTAGAGTCCGACACGACTGGGGGAAGGGCGCACTCTGCCACGGTCCCGGCGGGCCGCGCGTCCTTTCTCCCCCAGCTCGCTAGGAACAGCACGCAAGGTGTACGTCTGGACTGCTAGCCCTCAGTCCAGGGTGACCCAGCGGTCCATCGCTGGCCCCGCTCCTCAGAGGCACTCCGACGACTCTTTGGCACATCGGACACGACAAACAACCTAGTACAAGGATGCTACTGACACTAACGTTGACCGACCACCTGACAAAGCACCCCCTGGCCGCTGCGCCCCCTGACACTTAATGCTTTCGGCCCTGACATCCTGACAAAAGTGCCCATGGCCGTTGCGCCGTCTGACAAAAGCATGGCTGACACCTTAGATCTTGACATCCTCGTCTGAAGCTTCTGCTGACAGTCAGGCCAGCTCAGCACGTCGAGTCAGCCTCACCTAACCACCTCCATCAGGTATAAATACCCCTTCGCCTCCGACGGGGAAGGGGGTTGGCAAATTTACTCTCAATCTGATTATTCACGCACAAGAGCAAAGGTCTTCCATATCTTTGTTCTTCCACAACCGATAGCTCGTCACGTAAGGTCGGGTCGCTCTTAGTCCGGCATGCGTGTCTAGCCCCTGCTTTAAGTCCTATTTCTAACTTAGGCATCAGAGAGGCTAAGGGTTGGACTCCAACCCGGCCTTTCTGAAGAGTTGCTCCTTGTGCAGGCCAGCCCGTCGTCTCAGATCGTGCTCTGCTCCCACCTCTAGCAGTGCAGTCATTTAGCAAATCCCCCCAGCGGAATCGATTCCGTGGTCAGCCTCCGTAGTGCGCTCAGCCTCTCTACTACACTAATCACCTGTCAGATAGCCTACCTTAATCCCATCATAAACATAACCACAGTGCCCTTGGTTCCCTGTAATACAAATTCATTGTATGCGAGTTCTACCCTGCAACAATTGGCGCCGTCTGTGGGAACGAAGGGTCACACCCATGTCTAGCTCCATACCCATCAATCGAAACCCTGACCACGGCAAAGATCCTATGGACCAGGAATCACACTCTCACCCAATGACTCCAGCGACTAATCCACCCTCGGAGGTGGAGGTCGAGACTGTCCAAGCCTCGGCCCGTACTATACAGCAAAGTTTCGAGGCCTTCACTAAGATGATGGAGGGCTTCGCAGCAACGAGGACCGAAGCACCCCCCCGGTCCCTCTGACCCCCCGAACATGAGGCAAAACCTTCATCCTCAGTTTGAGGGAGAAGTGGGGCAGAAAGGGCTCGCCAGAGGAGATAGCGGCCCAACAAAGGCTCTTAGACGAAGAAATGGAGGTCGTGCGGTTGCGCAGGCGCCAGGAAGAAGCGACCGTTGCCAGAGACGCCTGGATGAAGCAGCCGAGACCACCCAGCAAGCCCACCTCGACGAAGAGGCCGCCCGTCGCCAACTTCGCTTCATCATCGCGGAGCGCGAAAGGCTCCGACGGGAGAATGAGGAGCACCGGGAGATCCCAGAGATGTCGACGTCGGGCCAACGACGCGTGACCGAGCGTAGCCCACCATTTGCCAGGTCCCGACCTCGAGGGCAGAGCCCCCCTGTCGGTGTCTCTCCTCACCGGAGCGAGGAGACCGTCGCCACCAAGGCCGAGGCTTTAGCCGCACCCCAGATCGTCTCGACAAGGAAGCCGTCCATCAACAACTCCGCTTCCTCGTCGCACAGCGTGAAAGGCTCCGAAGGGAGAATCAGGAGCGGAGGGAGATCCCAAAAATGTCGACTTCGGGCCGGCGATACTGGAATGCCCATAGTTTGCCCTCCTCCGGATCCCCGCCGTGCGGAAGGAGTCCTCAGCAGTGGCCACTTTGCCCCTCCCCGGGGCATGATGACCGTCGGCAGCCGAGGCGGGACTGGAGCCGAACCCCAGAATGGCGGAGGGGGCACACGCCTGAGCGTCCTACTTACCATGAGGAGGCCACGCCGCTGGTGCGATGGATAATGTTAGCCCCGAGACCTGCAAGGTTCAAGGCCCCCAACCTGGCCACCTACAGCGAAAAAGGCGACCCCCCTCTCGCACGTGCAACAATACCGAGGGCAATGGAGACACAGGATGTGGATGACGCATTCCTTTGCTGAGTCTTCTCACAGAGTCTGCGGGACTCGGCTCTGGAATGGTACTACGGCCTACCCGCGAGGTCCATCGAGAGCTTTGGCGAATTATCTCACAAATTCTGCCAGGAATTCCGGGCTGGGTGCACAAGGAAGAAGCCCACGGACTACCTCTGCACAATAGTCCAAAGGGAAGGGGAGACGATTGGGAAGTACCTGCGCCGCTATTAAGACGAGAGGCTGGGCGTAGTGACCCACGGGAGACATTCCAAAAGGTGCGCCAATATGACCTAAAGCTGAACCCGGTAAATGGCATCTTCGGCGTGCAAACAGGGAAATTCCTTGGCTTCATGATAACAAAGCGAGGAATTAAAGCGAACCCTGACAAGGTATCAGCCCTTGTCAATATGGCGAAGCCACGGACCATCCGGGACTTGCAGCGGCTGAATGGCAGGATCACGGCGTTGGGAAGGTTCCTGTCGAAGTCGGTGGAGAGGTCGCTCCCCTTCTTCAGAGTCCTGTGGACGACCCTCGGCGAAGCTAAAGTTGATAGAAAAGTGATCCAATGGGACGACGCCTGTACCTGAGCATTCACGGAGCCGAGGGCTTACCTGTAGAGCCCACCGCTGCTCGCTAAACCCGAGGAGGGGGAACAGCTGGGGTCGTACCTTGCCACTAATGAAGAGGCCGTCAGCTCGGTCTTAATCAAGGAGGAGAAGGGCGTGCAGCAGCCGGTCTACTATGCAAGCCAGATTCTTCGAGAGGCGGAGACTCGTTACAGCCCCATCGAGAAGGTCGCCTACTGCCTGGTCACAATGGCGAGGAAGCCGACCGTACTTCCAGGCCCACCCCATCGCCATCCACACCAATCTGCCCCTCGAGAAAAACCTGAAGAGCGATCGGTCAGAATGCTCAATTGGAGCGTCGAGCTTAGCGAGTTCGACAGAGTATACAAAGCCCGGACGATGATTAAGGGCCAGCCGCTGGCGGACTTCGTGGTGAAATGCGCTGTTGGAGACCTTCCGGAGGACCTGCCGAACGCACCACCGGCGGCCGCATCCCCATACGCAATGGGAGTAGCTGGACCTTCGGAGCCCGCCCCAGAAGAAGCAGGCAGATTGTGGACCGTTCTCGTCGACGGGTCAGCCACAGGATCCGGGACGGGGGCAGGCATCGTCATCCAAACCCCCGACGGATGCCTGCTGGAGTATGCCCTGCGCTTCGACTTCCCAGCCACTAACAATGTCGTAGAGTACGAGGCCGCGGTCAACCAGTTGAAACTCTACCGAGCTATAGGGATGACGAACGTGCTGCTGCTCAGCGACTCACGGCTCGTCATCCAACAGGTCCAAGGGAGCTATGAGGCCCGAGAGAAGATGATGAGGCGCTACCTTAGGCACACCCAGACCGAGCTCCAGAAGTTCAAAAGGGCAGAGATCCAGCTCCTACCTCGCTCCAACAACCTCCGATCCGATGCCTTGTCAAAGCTGACCTCCTCCTCCCCCGCCGAGATTGGGAAGGCCATCTACGTCGAGAACCTGCTGACGCCCACTGTTGAAGAAGAAGAATTAATGTGTGTCGGCCAGACGACGACGTGGATGACCCCAATAATGCAATACTTGGAGACGGGGGCCCTGCCCGAGGAGCGGATGCAGGCTAAGAAGGTCGAGAGGCGGGCCTTGTCATTTGTGCTCTTCGACGGAGTATTGTACCACCGGTGTCGCGCGAGCTTCGACGTCCTCCCTTACCTGAAGTGCCTGGGGCCGGAGCAAGCTGAACAGGTCATCCGTGAAGTGCACAAGGGCTTCTGTGTAAACCACTACGGCGGGCGCACTATCGCCCACAAGATAGTGCGCCAGGGGTACTACTGGCCAACAATGATCCACGACATGGCCCGGTACGTCAAGAAGTGCGAGGCATGCCAGAAGTACGGCAGACACACAGCCGCACCTCCAACCAACCTGGTGCCCATCCTGAGCCCGATCCCGTTCGCCAAATGGGGGCTCGACATCCTTGGACCCTTTCCAATGGCCTCCGGGGGGAGGAAATACCTGGTCGTCGACGTGGATTACTTCACTAAGTGGGTCGAGGCTGAACCTCTGGTGCGCATCGCATGGACGGACATGAAGGGCTTCATTTGGAAATCTGTGATCTGCCGCTTTGGGGTACCCCATGCCATAGTGACGGACAATGGGAGGCAGTTCGACTGCGAGGGCTCCCAAGACTTCTGCTCAGGCTGGGGGATCAAGCTTCACTTCGCATCCGTCGCCCACCCTCGGTGCAATGGGATGGCGGAAGCCGTGAACAAATGCATATTGGGCCCCCCCTGAAGAAGAAGGTCGATGACGCCCTCGGCACTTGGGTAGACGAACTACCGGGCATTCTCTGGTCGTATCGCACGGCCTACAAAGTTGCGACGGGAGAAAGCCCGTTCATGCTGGCGTTTGGGTCGGAAGCGGTCGTCCCATGGAGGTCGGAGAGGAAACTCTTCGACTTCGGTACTTCGATGAGGATGTCAATGTGGAGGGCCTTGGCCTCAGTCTCGAGCTCGTCGACGAAGTAAGAGATCGGGCTCTGACGAACCTCTTCCGGCACAGCCAGAGGATGGACCAGTACTACGACTCCTGAGTAAAGAAACAGAGCTTCAGGATCGGCGACTTGGTCCTCAGAGACGCCACCTTCAAGCCCGAGACCGCTCGCCGCTGGCGGCAAAATGGGAGGGGCCCTACGAAATCGTCGACATCGTCGGGCCGGCCACATATATCCTGGCGACCCTGGACGGAGGCGAGCTAGCTCACCCATGGAATGCAGAGCACCTACTGAAATACTATCAGTAATTGTAAGTCCGCAATAAAATACTTTCTTTTCTGTACATTTTTGAGTCTTTCCGTCTCCACGTGAAAATTTCAGTTTAATGCACGAAGCCTCCGGGGCGGGATCCGTCCTCGCCACCCAAACCGGAGAAGGGCACGGGCCGGGCTACGCACTCGCTCCCCCCTAGGGTAAAGACTCCGGGGAAAGCCTAACACGCTTCGCCACCCAAACTGGAGAAAAAGGACACGGGCCGAGCTACGGCTTCCTCCCCCTACGAAGCCTCCGGGGCAGGATCCGTCCTCACCACCCAAACCGGAGAAGGGCACAGTCCGGACTACGCGCTCGCTCCCCCCTCAAGTAAAGACTCAGGGGCAAGCCTAACAAGCTTCGCCACCCAAACTGGAGAAAAAGGGCATGGACCGAGCAACGGCTCCCTCCCCCTACGAAGCCTCTAGGGCAGGATCCGTCATCGCCACCTAAACCGGAGAAGGGCACGGGCCGGGCTACGTGCTCGCTCCCCCCTCAAGTAAAGACTCCGGGGCAAGCCTAACACGCTTCGCCACCCAAACTGGAGAAAAAGGGCACGGGCTGAGCTACGGAGCCTCAAGGGCAGGATCCGTCATCGCCACCCAAACCGGAGAAGGGCACGGGCCGGGCTACGCGCTCGCTCCCCCCTCAAGAAAAGACTCTGGGGCAAGCCTAACACGCTTCGCCACCCAAACTGGAGAAAAAGGGCACGGGCCAAGCTACGGCTCCCTCTCCCCTACGAAGCCTCCGGGGCAGGATCCGTCCTCGCCACCCAAACCGGAGAAGGGCACGGGCTGGGCAACGCGCTCGCTCCCCCCAAGTAAAGACTCCGGGGCAAGCCTAACACGCTTCGCCACCCAAACTGGAGAAAAAGGGCACGTGCCGAGCTACGGCTTCCTCCCCCCTACGAAGCCTCCGGGGTAGGATCCGTCCTCGCCACCCAAACCGGAGAAGGGAACGGGCCGGGCTACGCGCTCGCTCCCTCCTCAAGTAAAGACTCCGGGGCAAGCCTAACAAGCTTCGCCACCCAAACTGTAGAAAAAGGGCACGGGCTGAGCTATGGCTCCCTCCCCCTACGAAGCCTCAGGGGTATGATCCGTCCTCGCTACCCAAACCGGAGAAGGGCACGGGCTGGTCTATGCGCTCGTTCCCCCCAAGGAAAAACTCCGGGACAAGCCTAACACGCTTTGCAACCCAAACTGGAGAAAAAGGGCACGGGCCGAGCTACGGCTCCCTCCCCATACGAAGCCTCCGGGGCAGGATCCGTTCTCACCACCCAAACCGGAGAAGGACACGGGCCGGGCTACGCGCTCGCTCCCCCTCAAGTAAAGACTCCGGGGCAAGCCTAACACGCTTCGCCACCCAAACTGGAGAAAAAGGGAACTGGCCGTGTAACGGCCGCTTTCCGACCGTTTGTAATTTTCTGCGCGCACGTGTTTTATCGTGCACGTATTCTATTTGATTATTTCTGGCTTCCAAAAATTAGCGATGCGATGTGCCGTTGCGATCGTTTTGGGGCGTTGGATTTTATTGTAACTTTCGGGAACGTCGTTTCACGGCTCGTTTTCTCACAAAACGACTTTGAACGATAGGGGCGTATTAGTCATCTGACTCGAAACGCCGTTTCCAATTTTACGTAAATTTTAGGTAGGCGTTACGCACGATCGGGCTCCGTAGATCTGTGCGTCTCGTCTCCACGATCGCTCCAGTATTTTCGAATTATTTTTCTGACGCCCGGATTGAAAGATATCGCTCGGAGAAATCTGGACCGTTGATTTGCCCTGATTAGATTCAAAATTCAAATTCGTTAGCCAATCTGGCTAAACCCCTTACTTAAATCATTTTAAATATTTCCCTAAGCTATTTCTCTAACTCCCTCTAGACTTAACCCAACCTGTACCCCCCTCTATCCCTTGCCCCTCACCCATTCTACCATTATCTTAGGTCTATATAGTTAACCTATACCCTATTAATAATAATAAATCCCTAACCCTAACAAAACCCAACCCTAAGGATCCCTCAGCCGCCGGCCTCCCCTAACAAACGAAAAACCCCAAAATTTTTCCCGATCTCTCTCCCCTCTCACATCTCTCCCTCATCTCACCCTCGTCCTCGACCCCGCCGGCAGCCAACCCTCCCGAGACCGCCGCTCCGACACCCCGACGCCCTATCGATGTCGCCTCCACCTCGACAGACCCTGACGGCGACCGGATCCACCACCCGCGCCGTGATCCGAGCCCGCGGCCCCTCTCCGCCGCCCTCGCGGCTCCCCCCGAGCACAGTACCGCCTCCACGGCCATCTCCCCTCAGCCTCGCGCCCTCCGACGATCGACGCCGCCGCGATCCTCAGCGAGCCCGCTGCCCTCATGCTTCCACCTTGAACCGCCCGCCTTTAATCGCCGAGCGCTGCCGCAAATCCCGATCGCCGCTCCGCCTTCCCCTTCGCCTCCACGGCCAAGATCCCCACCGCAGCCGCCTTCGCTTCCGCTGCCGCTGTGCTCCGCTCCCCCGCCGGTGCCGTTCAACAGCGCACCGCCGCTTGTTGATGAAATTCAGCTCGCCAAGCAGCGGGCGCAGGCGATCGCCGCCAAGCTATTTCAGCAACGCCGTCGCCAACCGACACAACCCCGACATTGGTGACGATTTGGGGGGTTTCTGCTGATCACTGGCTGAAGTCCTCGGGTTAGTCTACAGTGTCACGTGTTGGGATGACTCCGCCCTCATCTATTCCTATGTATGGTTATCAGGATCCTAGCAAAAGATTGAAATTTCAAATGGGAAGGGTTGACTGATAATTGGTAAAGGTGGTGAGGAAATTAAAAACATGCAGGCCAAGTCAGGAGCTCGTATCCAGATTATACCATTACATCCACCACCTGGTGATGCATCTCAGGAGAGAACTGTGCAAATAAATGGTACACTAGAACAGGTCGAAGCAGTAAAACAGTTAGTCAATGAAGTCACTAGTGGTGAGATATATCATAACTATCATCGCGAACACTAAAGACAAGTGACGAGACGTTCCGAAATTGGAGTCGCGACGCGATCCGCTATCGTTTCCAGACCCGACATCGGATCCACGCACGATCGTCATACCAGGTTGGTCCCCCTAACTCATAGCGAAACCCACACCGTAGCAAACTGAACCTTAACTAAAAACTGGACAACTATAATCAAATTTACTTTTCCGCATCAATAAAACGCTGCTCACCGTAGAAATCGACCATCGGACAAATTTTCTGTGCACATAGGGTAGTGGTCGATTTAGGTTGATAAAACACCAAAATTGTGACTTTGACGATTAGGGTAGTCCCGACAACCTAGAACTGAACTTAAATAGGAATTTCTAAAATCGCGACCTGACATCGTCGTCGTGGCGATATTTCAGACGGACTTCTACGGACGAGACGCTTGGACGAGACGCTTCGAGAGGACGACACACTCGCCATCGCAGGCAAGTGTACCCACTTGCGTTTTTGACCATGCCTTGGTCTTAGATTGCTAGAACTGTTAGACTGTGAATGTATAGAACCGGACGTGAAATGATAGCGTCCGGGACGACTCCTGACGGCTCAGACTTGACGACGAAGTCTGAGCCTGACAACAACAACTTTGATGCTGTAGGGCTATCATGTGTGTGTGTGTGTGGACACCCTAGAATAACTCTCCCGTACACTGGTCGTGTCTTGTCACTGTTATCCACACTGGTCGTGTCTTGTCACCGTGTTACAAAAAGCCTTCGGGCGTTTCAGATGCTCTCCTTGCGGGAGTGATCTCCGTGTTACGAAAGCCTACGGGCGTTTCAGATGCTCTCCTTGCGGGAGTGATATCCGTGTTACAAAAAGCCTGCGGGCGTTTCAGATGCTTCCCGAGCGGAAGTGATCTCCGTGATACAAAAAGCCTACGGGCGTTTCAGGTGCTTTCCTTGCGAAAGTGATCTCCGTGCTTCCTGTCCTGAGTTCTGGGGTTTTGGGGTAGGGTTGAGCGTGCGCACGGGGAGAGGGTCCGATCCCCCTCAACCCGTAAGGCGTGAACCCTTCGTGTCGTGTCGTGTCGTGCCGTGTCGTGTCGTGTCTTACCTGTCTTGTCTGTCTTCGTCTTGTCCTGGCACCTTTAGGTTAGTCCCGTAGTCTGTAGCACACGCTACGGCTACTGCCTGCTACGCTTTACTTTCCTGCTACGTACTTCTTTTGCTACCTTGTTGTAACCTCAGCATGCTAATCAACCAGTAAAACATTGTTTAATAGTTCAGTACACTTGCAGTTTGGTCTAACCCTTTTTGTAGACCTGACCTGACGTACAGTTCCTTCTTTTGGTGCTGTACGTCAGGTGTTGAGCCAGAGTTCGTAGACGAGGCAGACTCGCTAGAGTACGTGGAGCCGAGGAAGTCGTCATCAGAGTACGTACTTGACAAGGACCAGACCTTGAGGTCTTTTAGTCGCCACTTTCAGAGGTTACTACTTTTAGTTTGCTTTTAGCTAGGTTGTTGCCATGCTTAGGCTTTCTTTTAGACTTTGTACGTGTTGGATATTACATCTCTATTTAATGAATGCAACTTCCTTTCCGTACTTTCTGTTGTTTCGAACTATAAAAATGCAAGAACCTGGAAATCGTTTAAAATGGTACCCCTACAGACGCTTATTGGGTCCGAGCTTCTCAAGCTCTGGCCTAAGCGGGCCTTGTCACGCTTCGCCTCCGTCCATTTTGGGAAGCGGGGCGTGACAGGCCGGGTTACGGCTCCCTCCCCCTACGAATCCTCCGGGGCAGGATCCGTCCTCGCCACCCAAACCGGAGAAGGGCACAGGCCGGGCTACGCGCTCGCTCCCCCCTCAAGTAAATACTCCTGGGCAAGCCTAACACGCTTCGCCACCCAAACTGGAGAAAAAGGGCACAGACCGAGCTACGTCTCCCTCCCCCGTACGAAGCCTCAGGGGCAGGATCTGTCCTCGCCACCCAAATCGGAGAAGGGCACTGGCCGGGCTACGCGCTCGCTCCCCCCAAGTAAAGACTCCGGGGCAAGCCTAACATGCTTCACCACCCAAACTGGAGAAAAAGGGTAGGGCCGAGCTACGGCTCCCTCTCCCCCTACGAAGCCTCCGGGGCAGGATCCGTCCTCGCCACCCAAACCAGAGAAGGGCACGGACCGGGCTACGCGCTCGCTCCCCCCTGAAGTAAAGACTCCGGGGCAAGTCTAACAAGCTTCACCACCCAAACGGGAGAAAAAAGGCATGGGCCAAGCTACGGCTCCCTCCCCCCTACGAAGCCTCCTAGACATCATCCGTCCTCGCCACCCTAACCGGAGAAGGACACGGGCCGGGCTACACGCTCTCTCCCCCCTCAAGTAAAGACTCCGGGGCAGTCCTAACAATCTTCGCCACCCAAAATGGAGAAAAAGGGCACGGGCCGAGCTACGGCTCCCTCCTTCCTACGAAGCCTCCGGGGCAGGATCCGTCCTCGCCACTCAAATCGGAGAAGGGCACGGGCCGGGCTACGCCCTCGCTCCCCCCTTAAGTAAAGACTCCGGGGCATGCCTAACAAGCTTCGCCACCCAAACTGGAGAAAAAGGGCACGGGCCGAGCTGCGGCTCCCTCCCCCTATGAAGCCTCCGGGGCATGATCCGTCCTCACCACCCAAACTGGAGAAGGGCACGGGCCGGGCTACGAGCTCGTTCCTCCCTCAAGTAAAGACTCCGGGTAAAGCCTAACATGCTTCGCCACCCAAACTGGAGAAAAAGGGAACGAGCCGAGCTACGGCTCCCTCCCCCTTACGAAGCCTCCGGGGCAGGATCCGTCCTCGCCACCCAAATCGGAGAAGGGCACGGGCCGAGCTACGGCTCCCTCCCCCCTACGAAGCCTCTGGGGTAGGATCCGTCCTCGCCACTCAAACCAGAGAAGGGCATGGGCCGAGCTACGTGCTCGCTCCCCGCTCGAGTAAATACTCCAGGGCAAGTCTAACATGCTTCGCCACCCAAACTGGAGAAAAAGGGCACGGGCCGGGCGACGGCACCCTCCCCCTACGAAGCCTCCGGGGCAGGATCCGTCCTCTCCACCCAAACCAGAGAAGGGCACGGGCCGGGATACGTGCTCGCTCCCCCCGCTCAAGTAAAAACTCCGGGGCAAGCCTAACACACTTCGCCACCCAAATTGGAGAAGAAGGGCACGGGCCGAGCTACGACTCCCTCCCCCCCTACGGAGACTCCGGGGCAGGATCCGTCCTCGTCACCCAAATTGGAGAAGGGCACGGGCCGAGCTACGCGCTCACTCCCCCCTCGAGTAAATACTCCGGGGCAAGCCTAACATGTAATGCCCTGCGTAGCTACTTCACATGTACTAGAGGGGGGGGTGAATAGTACTTTAAAATAATCAAGAGAGTTATTCCTAATTATTGTGCAAACACACAAACAACAAAGCGGAATAGACTACAAACAACAAGAATAGACAACGCAAACAAACGATGTAACGGGTTCAGATCCACCCAAGTCTCCCCGACTTGTTCCCGGTGATCCTACGTCCCAACCACCCGGATCCCCTCCGGATACTTGAGTTAGAAACCACTAACCCAAGATTTTGCACTATGAAATTCTTGTAGAAAAACCTCTACAAGACCAAATTATACACAATGTAATTGTGACTCCCACAACCCGGGATCACAAACTCTCTCACAACCGAGAGACAAACTCAAATAACAAATGAGATGAAATAATGAAACACTTACCACAAAACCCTATGCCTTGAGTATACTTACCAATTTAGGGCAAGAACAGATTTTGAGGAAGAAGATGTCACCAAACCGAAGCTCCACCAATATGATCAGCGATCGAAGGCTAGGATGGAGGATGGTGACTTGGATTCAAAGCCCTTGGCTTGAATGGCTCACAATCAATGAATCTCTCTTGAGGAATAAGAGTGAGGGAGAGATTCTAGTGAGAAGAGATAGCTTTAGAATGGAGTTGATTTGCTTCTCTTTGATTTCTCTAAAACCCAAAATAGGCAGCTGAATACTAGGAAAGAACCCCTCCAAGTATATATAGGATAGAGGAAAGAGAGAGGAAAAATCGTGGCAATTAATGCTCCAACGGCTCTATTCTGAAGCAGTCTAGTCGGTCAAAGAAGGATCACTGACCGACTAGTTTCTCAACTAGTCGGTCGGTGATTCAACATGAACCGAGTAAGAGGTGAACAGCCAATAAAGAGATTCCA
The DNA here is from genome assembly GCA_030789695.1 of Scilla litardierei. NCBI lineage: Eukaryota > Viridiplantae > Streptophyta > Magnoliopsida > Asparagales > Asparagaceae > Scilla > Scilla litardierei. The sequence goes on from CM061135.1 coordinate 146,259,359, forward strand.
GGCGATATGAACTAGTCGGTCTAAGAATACTTGCCAACCGACTAGTTTGTTAACTAGTCGGTTGGTGAGTGTTCTTTGACTGACTAAGAGTAGAAGTTCAATGGCTGATCATAAAGAGATCTAGTTGGTCTGAGAACAAATTCCAACTGACTGGTTTCACAACTAGTTGGTCGACGATTGTTCTTTGACTGACTAACTAGAAACAGTAGCTCAGGCTAAAATGAGGCAATGATAACTAGTCGGTCTGAGAAGGATTCCTAACCGACTAGATCGTCATCTAGCCGGTCGATGAACCTTCTTTGACCGACTAATTGATCAACAGTTCAACAGTGCCTAGGCTGAATTGAGTAAGGACATCTAGTCGGTTCAAGAGGAATTACCGACCGACTAGATCGTCACCTAGTCGGTTGGTTCTTCTACTTGAACCAACTAAGATGCACGAGAAGCTGAGGGAAGAAGCGATAGGCTTCGGGAAAGTTTCTAATGGCTTCTAAGATAATCCTAGCTCTAAGATATGAGCGATAAGAAGATTATAATGTAAGTCCTACTCAAGGCTTAACATTCTATTCTATGAAGCTAGAAGACATAGAATTAAACATGACGAACCGTCTTCAAAGCTTCATTCTTCACTTATTGACTTCAATAATGCTCCTAGAGCTTCAACGAAGCTTCAGGCACACGATCACACGCTTTGAGAAGTCTTGAGACGTCGCTTTTGATATACGTAGACTTTTGGCGACGATCTCCATAACTGCGCTCACAAAGTGTTAGTTCACGATATTTATGTTTGCTCATCATCAAAACTAAATCCGAGGAATCAATACTCAACATAACACACTTCTCCACCCAAACTAGGGAAGAAGGGCACGGGCCGAGCTATGCGCTCGCCGTCCCCCCAAACAGACCCATAAGCCTCGAAACCCTAACCTAGGGAAAGGGGCAAGGGCATGCGGACCGGGGCAGGCCTCGTGCAGGGCAAGAACCTACGGTCAATGCAGGGTCCCAATAAAGCGTGCCCCGGATGCGACTCGTCAAAACGAAAGGACACTCGGGAAGCGCACCATTAATGACGACACACACCCCGAGAGGCACAGGATGACGATTCGCGTCTGACACCACTTGGCAGAAGTGGCTTCAAAGGGCGTGACCCTGACAAGCCAACCAATAGGTGCCAGCTCATCACATTAACATCCTGGGAACTATCAGCTCTCGCCATCTATAAATACTCTCCTCATTCCTTTAAGGGAAGAAGAAAGAATGGGAAAGCGAGTTAGCTTTAGCCTGCCTCCCACGAAGGTCGAAAAGGGGCGAGATACGGCTGCGGTCGATCTCTCCTCATCGACCCGGCACGTCAGGGTCGGATTTGCTTTCAGACACCCCCTTCTCAAAAACAAACCGCCGACGGCCTGATCGTGGGAGAGGCCCCCGGTCGACGACGGACCACGCCTCTCCGATAGGCTATTCCTCTTACAAGAGAGGCACCCCGTCTTCCACTCCTTGACTTCCCCTAGACAACTTGTGACATGGGAACAAGAGGACCTGCAGCGGATCGCTCCTCCCGACCAGCACCCGCTCCACAATGATCCCCGTCGGCGGGAAAGGCAAAAGCCCCACTGGGCATACCAGCCCCCACCGGCCCGCCCCCCAACCGCCCGCCTTCCACTCCTCTATCTTCCCATGGAGGCTACTCTGCCAAGGCTCCTTCTGAAGAGGTGACGCCACCACCGTCGCCTCGTCCTCCTCCCTTCCAGGGTTTCCCTTCGAGTCAGGGATTCCCAATAGAGACCTTGCAACCCTTCATCATTGAGGAGATGAAAAAGGGTGCAACGAGCAATGGTAGAGAAGAAAGGCCACACCGGAGACAGGAGATCGCGCATCCTGATGCAGTTTACAGTCGGGAAGAACGGCACGTCAGCCCGACCATGTAGTGCATCTCGCTCGTTCAAAGCACTGTCAAGTGTCTTGTAAAAGTTAATGGAATTGTCCTTCCTAGCGAATAGTCAAATTCGATCTATGCGCACTCTAACGTAAGAAATAATTTTTCTAGACATATGGATGAATGTAAGTTTAACCCCCAAGGAAGCGCTTTATGAAGCTTCGCGGAATTTGATTGATTTATTTAAGAACAACTTCCGTCAAACTCCGGGGTGACCTCACGAAGCTCCGCCACCTAAATTGAAGAGGGACACTGGCTGGGCTACTCACTCGCCTTTCCCCCACAAATACGACTCAGATAGGGGAAAAGGCCGTGCTACCCACGCACCCTTATCCCGCAAAGGCGACTCGGTACTATACCTTAAATTCTACAAGGAAGACCCAAAATCGGACAACAAAGACAATTTTTCATATATTCAAAAGTCGAAGTATTACAATCACGACCGGGGCCGACCTTACAAAACGGGGCCTCCCTCGGGCCGACCCCACTACTCGGCCTGGACAAAACAAAAAGAAAGGAGGGAGGGGAGGTGAAACATGACTACCCCTGTTGGCCACCGCCACTAAGGGCGCCGCCACTCGGTGCGACGTCCCCCTCGTCGATCTCCAGGGAATCGGCCTCGATGTCAACGGCAGCATCTTCATCGCCTCCCGCCTCTTCGTCGCCCCCCCCCGCCTTTCCTCATCCTCTGAGGCCACCAGCTTGTCAAAATCGGCCTTGATCGGAGGGCAGAGGCTGGCCGCCCTTTCCTTTAACCAGCTAAGTCAGGCCTCCCAGCCCTTAGCCCGGCCCTCCTTTAGTCCCTCAGCTCGGCCCTCCTCCAGGTCTTCTGCTCGGCCTATATCTATGACGTCGCTCATCATGCTCGTGAGGGCAGGAAGGACGGTCGACTCCTGATACCCCGAAATTCTTCAGTCTTCGAGGTCAGTTCGTCTTTCGCGACCTTCACTTAGGCCGCCAGGTCAACCGCCTGCGCCTTCTCCCGTTCCAGCGTGCCCTCCAGCTCCTTTATGTGATCACCTGCGGAGGCGGCCTTCCTCTCGTGGTCCACCAGGAGCGCCTTCAGGTGCTGGACCTCCGATTCCAACTGGCCGTACTTATCTTTCTCCTTCGCCAGCTGCTCATCGGCACTCTTGCGGAGCGCCGCAAGCTCGGTCGCCATTCTGGCGACGGTGCCCTCGGCCTTATTAATGGTTGGCGTGTGGCCCCTAGTGGCGACCATCAGAAGTATAGCCCACACGTCAAAGCAAAAGTGTGTCGCCTACCCAACAAAACCACCAGAAAAACTTAACCTAGTCCGGGCCACCTACCTGAACGTTGTGCCATACGGCGGTGCCGCACAGCCCCTCATGACCAACGGCGGCCAAGCTCTCCCTATTGCGGGGCAGCAGACAATTCTCCACCAACCTCGCTACTACCCTGCCATCATCAAAGACCGACTCACCGGCCCCTACTCGATATGGCATCTGATGAAGGGCCTCCTGTGGGTAACCCTCGATCTCGGCTTTCTTGGCCTTAAAATTGATTAGCGAGGCTTCGCAACTGGGGTGGGCCTGCCTCTCCAAAACAAACTGCGAGTAGTCGTAAGGCCAGTCGTCCCAACCCGCCGACTTGGAACCGGTCCTCAACCCACCGGAGCCCTCGGGGCGATCTGGGGCTATGGTCGGCTCGACGGCAGGGGTTACCCTCGGGCTCGACGGACGGGCTTCGGGCCCCCTGCCCCAGGTTTGGTCTGCCCCTCCCCCACCCTCAAGATTGATAACCGGATGGGCGGCTTCCTGTGCAGCCTTTTCCCTGAGCCGACTGGCTTTCTTCTCCCTCCGAGGGTCAGCAACGGGCGACTTCACGGGCAGCCTCGTCCTCTTTGAGGACGACTTCCCCTTCCTCGAGCCTTCCCCGCAGGCCTCTTCACGTGGCCTCTTCGGGTCCGCCCTCCTCACCTGTTGGACCGCTTGCTCCGCGGCCCGCCTCCTCAGCTCGTCAAATGGTAAGCTCATCGATCGACTTGCAGAAGAAGGAGAGCTTAGAGTGAGCACTTTAGATACAGCAGCCACAAAGTTCGTATTACCTTCGAGCCAAATATGCTGAACTATCATGTCAGGGTCGGCTAGCATGCCATATTCCCGACCCTCCACTGGGATCGCCATCAACAACCTGGCCAGCTCTTCTTCCTCGTCACTCAGCTTGACTCCCCTCCTCGCCTCGGGATTCAGCTCCCCCTAGTTCGATCTCAGCACCACTTCTACGGGCATCGAGACGAACACATACTGCTTACTCCATCCTTTGATCTTGTCCGACAAGCCTCTGATGAGGGGATGACTTTTCTTTGCGGACAGGTAATAGTAGGACCTTAGCCTTTTCAGCGCGAAGAAATGGCGGAAGAGGGACATGGACAAGCAGACGCTGTTCTTCACACACAGAACCAGGAATCCGACGATCACGCTGATGGAGTTCGGCATCAGCCGAACAGTGGCAACTCTAGGAAATTCAAAATTTCTAGCACAAGGGATGAAGGGAAAAGCGCAACCCCTGCTGGAAACAGGCCACGTATACCCTGACCTCGTAATCCCCCGCGAAACACACCCTTTCCGACGCGGTAGACAGGCGGATCGAGTAGGGCGGCCTAATATACCACTCTCCGATGTCTGAGATGGACAACTTCACCGCTGACACCACGCCTGAGATCTTGGCGGGCACTTCCCCATCCACCGCCACTGTTACAGCGGCCCGGGGGCGGGGTTTGACGCCCGAGCTATGGGCCATTTCCCCTTCATCGGGTCCCTCTGAGCCTCCGCGGACGAGCTCACGGATTGCTCCCCGCCCGTAGTCCAACTCCGTCTCTCTGATGACCTCTCCTCCGTGCTCTGCGCTGTATCCGCGGCAGAGCACTCTTCTTCCAACTGACTCCGAACCCATTCCACCACCTCCCCCGACTCCGGCAAGCGGATAAAAGACGTCGATGGAGACATCGAGAGAGAGAAGAGAGTCTATACTTGTACGATTGCGATGGCTGCGATGACGGCGTTGCGACTACGATCCAATCTCCGACAGCAACCTCAGCGGTGGCAGTATGGTCTCCGGCGATCACAAATGGATAGGGAACTTCGAAAGTGAGAAACCCTCACCCGTTCCTAGCAAGAGCTATTTATAAAACGCCCCGGGTGATCACGACCGTAGACGCCCTGCCACGCTTCGGTAATCCATCTTGCCTGACACTTCGATCCACGCGCTCTGACACTTTGATTGATAACCGCTGTCGCATCCGCCACGCGTTGCCCTCGAAGTGGTCGATACACTTGGATTCCCGCCCACCATCGATTAGAAAATATTGCGTCGGTTTGCGAATTATGCATCGAGGCGCTTCGATTCCTGCCTCCTCCAGGCCCGAAACGACTACGTCAAATAGCAAACCGGTCTTGTCAGAATTACCCACCGCCTCTTCACTTGGGCCCATGAATGGCCCCACCACCAGTAGTGTGGCTCGAGAGACTGGGTAACCTACGGTCGAGGTCGGATTGTGGTACCGACCATCCTCGAGCGATCTGGGCAGAATACTTCAGCTAGCCCCGATCCGACAGGTCCGCCTGGCCGTCCTAAGCTCACCCACATACCCATGTCGACCATACCGTGTCTCAACACCCTTCTCCCCATGGAGCAGAGCTCGTCGACAGAAGGATGTTGGGGGCATTCATACCCTTGCAAGAAAACAATTCCACACCCCCAACACGGAAGGAAGGAAACCAAAAATACTCATTTCATTTATTTAAATCAGGCTCGGCCAATGGCCATTCACAGAGCCCGTCAGGAATACAATACTACATCGGGCTCTGCCCGCCGTACAAAAAAAACAAAGTTTCCTACATTAAGCCCTCCTCAGCTTCGTCGCCTCACCCCCGGCCGTCCCTTCTCGGTGCCGTCCGAGCCCTCATATCCTCCACCACTTGGCGGATTCCTACCTCCCTCGTCTCTTGCAGCAACGAAATGAGATGCTCGTCATGATAACGGTGGACGGCGGCTCCGATCACGCCTCGGTCAACCTCCCGTTTCTCCTCCAGCTGCTTCTTGAGGACGGCCTTTTCTTTCCTCTCCACCTTGATTGTCTTCTTTAGCTCGGTTATCTTCCCCGCTTGCACCTCGATCACCCGTTTCTTGCTAGCCATCTCCTCGGCATGCCTCGCCAGGATATCGGCCTGCTTGCGCTCTTCCTCCAGGAGTTGATGCTCGAGCGTAGCCCTCGTCGCATCGAAGTACACGGCCCGCCCCTTCTCAACCTCATAGGCCACCGTGACCCGCTCCAGCTCCGCCTCCTTCTCCCGCAACTTTTCTCTGACTTCACTGAGATCGACCCTCGCCATATCAAGAGTCGCCTTTGTGGCGGCCACAGGGGTTTTGCGTTGCAGGGCCACCATAGTTGCGACCATCTACAAAAGGACCCAACCCAGTCAGATATGAGCAGGAAGACTTGGAAAGGCGAGGCGAGGAATTCGACCTACCTGCATGGTGTGCCACACTGCGGAGCCGCACAGCCGCTCCGCGCCCATGCGGATCAGGGACTCACGATTCTGCGGCAGCATGCAGTACTCTGCTAGACGGGCCGCCACCCCGGCATCCTCGAATACCGACTCCTCGCGACCTATCCGATAGATTGACCGGTGGAGACTTTCGCTTGGAAGCGCCTTAACCTCGGACTTTGTCATCTTGAAACAGATAAGAGCGTTCTCGCAACTCGGATGCGCCGCTCTTTCCATCTCCCGTAAAGGGATTCTGTAAGGCCACTTCTGGACAGGGGGTGCCTTGCAAGGCTTGTACGCCTCAGGGATCCGCGTAGGAACCGGGAGGACCACTCCCCGAATGGGCGAACCCTCGGGGTGGTCCTCGCCAGCTTGCTGGAAAGAAGCACCCGATTCGGATGTCCTTCGCCTTCGGTTCGCCTCCTCCTTAGTAGGGACATTGGCACCTCGTTTCCGGGGTACCTCCTTCACAGGCCCCTCCTCGCCCATCGCTTTCTTACCCTTATCACGAGGGTTGACGTTCTTCGCGACCGGTACTCCGGCAGCCCTCGATACCTCCTCCGGTGATTGGATCGCGTCTTCGCCTGCGAAGGAGAGAAAGATCAGGGTAAGCCTACATAAAGGCTCACCAGATTCAAACTACCTTGGGGCCAAAAATCTTGGGTGAGCCGATTTTCCTGTGCCAAGCTCGTCAGCCGGCGGTGCGCTTCAGGCAGCTCTGCCAAAATATGCGCCTTTTCCAGGTCTTCACCGATTAGCTTCACCCTCTCGTTCACTAGAGGGTTCAGCGCCCCCCAGTTCGACATCAGCACCGCGTTAACCGGCATCATAACAAAGACGAAATCCTCCATCTACCTACCAACATCGACGGGCACCCCGACGATGAGGTCCAGTCCCCTCCTCGTGCAGACGCAGTGGTACATCCCCCTCTTTCGAACTATGAAGAAGTACTGGAACAGCGCCAGGGACGAACTCAGGGAGCAGGCGAGGCATAGGACGACGAACCCCACTAGCATGCCCCAGGAGTGGGGCGCCAATGCGAAGACCGGCAGCTCCAGGAAATTGAACAGGTGGAGGAGATATGGATGGATTGGGAAGCGGAGCCCCAACTCGAAGGACCGAGCGTAAACCCCAACTTCATTATCCCCGGGCCAACACACCCTCTCCTCAGGCCAGAGACCCGCACTTCACAGGGCGGACGCACGAACCGCACCCGAATCTCCCTTATGTTAATCCTATCCGACCTACACCTGACGGCCTCAATCACCCTCAGCACGTCGGAGCGCCACGTCCTCCGTCTCTGAGGCCTCTGCACCCACCACCACCTCTCTTCTTCCACTGACTCCTCTGTCACCACACCACTACCTCCTCTGAAGTCAAACTGAGAAGCCATCGATCAAAGGATATAAAGATTACCTTGCAGAGCAGCCGAGCTGAGAGGATGATCAGAAGCGGATCTCCGGCGGGGGCAATAGTGACAACGTCAGTGAGCGATGAACGAAAGCCGGAAAGCACGAAGAAGGGTTGAAATCGGAAGAAACTTTCCACCAATCTTCTACTTCCCATACTTATAGGAGACAACGGGCCATCCCGACCGTTGGTGCGCCGCCACGTGACGCCCATCGGAGCATCCCTGACGCCTCGACTGGCGCGACAATCACCTCAGCCACGCGTCGCAAGTTCAGTGGTGGAGGCGCTTCGATTTCCCCCTTGCCATTTCCAAGCGCAATAATGACCAGCCGGGCAGGAACTCCAAGACCAACAACGCCGCTTCCGAGCACGGAGCGAGAACCGAACCGCCATTTTCTGGTAGGGGAAGTGGTACGTCATCCGAGTCGAGCCGGGCCCCCACCACGAACTTGAATTCCGAGGGCAAGTGTTACGACCTAAAGATCGTGATAGTCCGATCTTCCATCCCAGTCCACCGAATACCATGCCGGCTCGCCTGTCCCCCACAGAGGCCAGCCGGCCCAGTGACAGGATACTCCTCGCCCCAGCTTCGGAGGCCGCTCGCTTATTTTTCCAGGCCAGCGTGGCGCCTGTCGACCCTAGAGTCCTACACGACTGGGGGAAGGGCGCACTCCACCACGGTCCCGACGGGCCGCACGCCCTTTCTTCCCCCTAGCTCGTTGGAAACGGCACGCAAGTTGTACGCCTGGACCGCTCGCCCTCAGTCCGGGGCGACCCAGCGATCCATCGCTGGCCCCGCTCCTCGGAGGCACTGTAACAACCTGTATTTTTTTAAGCGTCTTGGGTTGCACGTATCTACTTAAGTTGACCGAATATTTTTATCCGAGTATTTTCTTTTCTATGTATCGACGCGAGCGCGTCTAATTTTTTCATCATAGCTTAAATAGTTACTTTAGCTAATTTATTTTACTAATTACGAATTATGCCTACTAATTATTTTAGTTAATTATTAATTATCTCACCTAATTCTTAACGCCCCTTCCACGTTTTTCTCATTCCGAGCCCGTACCTTCCCCAAAACACGTTCAGATCATTCCTCCAAAAACTTTAGTCAAATGATAACCTCCCTCCATTAATACTAAATTTGATTCGTTTAACACGCCTCTTCCACGTTCAAACTCTTCCCCTGCAAATTCTTCCTCGTCTTAATGAGAAACCTAATCTGTTGACAAATTCATTTTGTCCTTCAACCACCCTGTCTCCCTGCCTCTTCCATCTTCAAGGATCACCCCGTATATCAGTTCCCTGCATCTCCATTCCCCATTCCACATCTTCATCATCTTCACCCCTTCATCAAACAACATAGAACTCCATTTCCTTTGGCATCACAACCCATCTCCAACACAACAACATCATCATCTCCATACAACCCTCTCAACCCAATTCAAATTCAATTTCAGAAATTCCTTCCCCAATACAAACCAATTTCAAAAACAAAATCAGAGAGAGGAGAACAAATTAATTCAAATCTGAACCCCAATTTCAGATCCTCCAAATCCAAATCAGTTTCCTTCCCTCCCTCTCTCGCACCCTCGTCCTACACCCCTTGGCCGGTCTCCGCTGCAGACCCCGCCCTCCAGGCCGCCGCCCCCTACCGTGCCCTTGCTCCGCCGCTCGAACGTTGTAGGAGCGTCGCCCGTGCGCCTGCACCGCCGCCGGACGCCGGGACCCCCTGCGTCGCTGTCGCCTTCATCTCTCCGTGCGCTTGCGCGAGAGCCCATCCCCTGCGTGAGTATCCTTCCAATTTCTACAAGCTTTGAACAAACAAAAAAAAGAAAGAAAAACAAAGAAATGAAGAAGGAGAGATGACAGAGAGAAGGAGAAACCTGTGAAGGGTTATTAAAAACAATGATAGAAAGAAGAGGCAGGTTGACTGAAAGAGAGATAGAGGTTTAAAAAGAATAGAGAGAAAGTGTTAGAGAGAGAGAGTGTGTGACAGTACGAGTAAAGAGTTGTCAGCCTTGTTAAAGGAATTAAAAAATAGAGGAGACAGCCTTGTTAAAGGAATTAAAAAATAGAGGAGACAGCCTAGTTAAGGGTATTAAAGAATGAGATAAGATAATAGGTTGGAACAGAGAGAGAGAGAGAGAGAGAGAGAGAGAGAGAGAGAGAGAGAGAGAGAGAGAGAGAGAGAGTTATAAGGTTAAGATTTTATAAAATTTTAATATATAAGTTAATTTTTAAAGTTAAGTCTTAAATTAAATTAAATTAATATAAGTTTTTTATACACTATTATTTTGTTAAGTTAGTAGCTAATGTAACTATAGCAACACGGTAAGTTTTAGTAACATGTTATAAGTAATTAGTTGTAAAATTTAGTGTAATACTATTATTGATAGTTATTTTCAGAATAACATGCCCTCTTAGCCTATTACTATTTTGTGTAGCTAACTCGTTCGTAACACGTGTGAACCAGGTACCCCTACCGCCATCCAAAACGCGCCTTTCACTATGGGGCGAATCGGTAACTCATCGTACCCTGGCTATGGGATTTAAAAACAATATTGATACATGCCAAATTAGTTTCTTTTTATTAGCAAAGTGTTTCACTTGAACAGTTAGCTAAACTCGATAAGTTGCATAGTATCATAATTGCACCGTACCGTAAATTGAATTGGACTCTGTGACATGCTTAACCGAAAGATGTAATTGGAAAAGTGAGAATAGTAATTGACTTGTAAATGGTAAGTACGGTAACTTGCACACACACATTGGGTTTTTTTGGGGTAACTTATAATTGTGAAAGTGCGGGAGCGACCAGTCCGATCTGCAGTGAATAGTACCGTTTTGATTGAACAGTATCGTTTTGTTGAATAGTACCATTTTGATTGTACCGTATCGTATTGTTGTAACTAGGGATATCAGGTGGACTCTTGGTTGCATATTGTACTTCCCTTTATAAGTCACGTAGGATCAGGCACAACTAAAAACCTCGTAACTGGTTATTTTTAAATATTGTTTATTGCTGACAGAATTGAAATAGTGTTAAATCTGTTATGTTACTTTTCTGCCCTATTGTACGCACTTTACTTCTTGTCTCTTTAGATTGACATGCTAGTTTTGCCATGCTTGTTTATTGTTTTAAATATCATGCTAGAGATACTTTGAGTTACGTCTGATCCTGGCGACCCTTCTTTTTGTGGTGGTCTTGCCAGATACAGCACAGGTTGAAGAAGTTGCAACAGGGACTGCAGACGTTGAGTTTGGTTTAAAGTTTGACCAGGAGGACGCTGGTTACTAAGTGCGAGTGTGTGAGTGTTTTTATTATATAATGTATCAGAGTGGCTTGCTTGGTGTGTATTTGTACTTCGAGTTGTATTTCCTTTCATGTACGCTGCATGTTTGTAATATGGTTTATACCACTTCCATGTATGAGTATTTTGGCGTATTTCTGCAACAGAGCATGTATTGACTTTATTGGTGCCTAGCAGGACTTGCGCATGTTCCAAACAGTAACGGGCCCCGAGAGCGGGTCGTTACAGTTTTGGTGGCCCATGCAGATCCGCACTAAATACCACATGAACAATATGGGAAGTTCAGAATATGCCGTATAAAATACTCAAAGAAACTGATCAAACCTTATGAAACACCAGGCTTACACCATGACCGTCGAAGAGGCTGAGGCTACCGGTGAAGTGATCACGGGTATATTTCTTGCATAGTTTGTCATTCATTTCTTTCATTAGCATTGGTTGTTTAAATTAGTGTTTGTAACTTAAGTGTTGTACTAGTAGCTGGGAACCCCGCCTTCTCCTTGTTCGACTCGGGAGCATCACACTGCTTTTTGGCGAGTCGATTCGTTCGCACCCACACTATTCCTGTAAAACCTTTAGCATCCGGTTGGAACGTCAACACGGGTGGCGGAGTGATAAAGACGACCCGTGGGTATCCTCAATGCCCAGTGGTTATTTGTGGGCGAACGTTATTTGCTGACTTCATGATGATAGACATACCGAACTTTGATGCTGTATTCGGGATGGATTGGTTGGGAACTTTCCATGCCACCATCGACTGTAATCGAAGGAGGGTAGTCTTCGAGATTCCTGATCATCCAAAGTTCGAGTTCATTAGTGGAAGCAGATCGGTAGGCCCAGTGGAGTACAGAGCCAAATCAACCGAAGCAGTAGCAGCCTCTATGGAAGCTGAGCCTGAGATACCAGAAGTAGTTCGAGAGTTCTTGGATGTGTTTTCAGACGACCTTACAGGTTTGCCTCCGGATCGCACTCTCAAATTTGCCATTGAACTAATGCCAGGAGCTCAACCAAAATCTAAGAGACCATATCGTTTAACACCATCTGAGCTAGAAGAATTGCGGGCCCAACTAGATGAGATTCTGAAGAAGGGATGGATACGACCCAGTGTATCTCCCTGGGGATCTCCTATATTGCTGGTGAAGAAGAAAGATGGATCCATGCGTATGTGCGTTGACTACCGTGAGCTAAACAAAGTCACCGTGAAGAACAAGTACCATCTACCGCGCATCGACGATCTTTTCAACCAGTGGTGGATCAAGCGTCTATTCGAAGCTGGATCTGAGGACAGGGTACCATCAAGTGAAGGTGAAAGACGAAGATGTTCCCAAGACTGCATTTAGGACCAGATACGGACATTATGAGTACTTAGTAATGCCGTTTGGTGTGACCAATGCACCCGCGGTATTTATGAGTCTCATGAACCAAGTATTGTATGAATACTTGGACAGGTTCATAGTAGTCTACATCGAGACATTCTCATCTACTCGAAAAATGCAATGAAGCATGCAGAACATCTCAGGAAGGTTCTCGAGACCCCGAGAAGACACCAGCTTTATGCCAAACTTAGCAAGTGCGAGTTCTGGCTGAACAAGGTGGCGTTTCTAGGCACATAGTGTCCGGAGAAGGGATTACTGTTGATCCTGAAAAAGTAGCCGTTGTTCAAAACTGGCCAGTTCCCCGAACGGTGATCGAGATTCGAAGTTTCTTGGGACTCACTGGCTACTACCGGAGGTTTATCAAAGACTTCTCGAAGATCACAGGAGCCTCGATGCGGTTGACGAGAAAGGATGTGGTGTTTGTTTGGTCGAAAGGATGTGAGGATGCTTTCCAGGAGCTGAAAAAGAGATTGATGACTGCACATATTCTGATCTTTCCAGACCGATCAGGAGGATTCGAAGTCTTCTGTGATGCATCCGGTAAAGGACTTGGATGCGTGCTACATCAGCATGGTCGAGTCGTAGCATATGCATCCAGGCAGTTGAAGATCCATGAGAAGAACTACCCCACTCATGATCTTAAGTTGGCGGCAGTGATTTTTGCGTTGAAGATTTGGAGGCATTTTCTATTGGGAGAGCACGTGAAGGTGTTCTCGGATCATAAGAGTCTGAAGTATCTCTTCACTATGAAGGAGCTCAACATGCGTCAGAGACGATGGGTCGAGCTCATGGCGGACTATGACATTGACCTTCAGTACCATCCTGGGAAGGTCAATGTTGTACCTGATGCATTGAGTCGTCTACCCGTGGTAATGACCCTTACGACTCAGTGGAGGTTGCAGCAAGAGATCCGGGACATGGGTATAGAAGTGATTCTACCAGGGATGACTGCATCTTTGATGGGCATGCATATCCAGTCGACCTTGGTAGAGAGGATCAAGAATGCTTAGATGGATGATGAGAAGCTGCGGAAGATCAAGGATCTGGTGATAGCAGGCCAGAGGCCAGAGTTTAAGATTCATGCAGATGGATCCTTGAGGTTTGGAGACATGATCTGTGTACCGCTGGCGCCATCAGAGAGAAGTTATTGGATGAAGCTCACAGTTCTCCATACTCCATACATCCTGGAGGTACCAAGATGTATCAGGATCTACGACAGCATTACTGGTGGCATGGCATGAAGAGAAGCGTCGCACGGAGCGTAGCGAAGTGTATTGTGTGCCAGCAGGTGAAGGCTGAACACCAGAGGACTGCCGGCTTATTACAGCCCTTGCCCATTCCGGAGTGGAAGTGGCAGCACATCACGATGGACTCCGTGACTGGTCTACCCAAGAGTACGAAGCAGAATGACGCTATCTGGGTGATCGTAGACCGATTAACCAAGACCGCGCACTTCATTCCTTTCAGAGTAGGCCAATCTACAGAAGTTTTGGCCAAGAAGTGCATGAATGAGATTGTGAAGCTGCATGGAGTTCCTATCAGCATTGTCTCAGACAGAGGCACCAGATTCAGTTCTCGTTTCCGGAGGAGCCTTCAGGAGAGTTTGTGGACTCACTTGAGTTTTAGTACGGCTTACCATCCGCAGACAGATGGCCAGTCAGAGCGTACTATTCAGATACTTGAAGACATGATGCGGGCATGTATGCTAGACTTCAAAGGATCATGGGAAGACCATCTCCATTTGGTGGAGTTTGCATACAACAACAGCTACCAGTCTAGCATTAGCATGGCACCATTTACGGCACTGTATGGGAGGAAGTGCCGATTCCCCTTGAGCTGGGATGATGTAGGAGATCGAGAGTTGATTGGACCTGAGCTAATCGCAGAAGCCGTGGATGTGGTTCGAACCATCAGAGAGAAGCTGCAGCTGGCTCAGGACAGGTACAAGCATTGGGCGGATGCAAAACGTCGACATCTAGAGTTTCATCCCGGAGATCATGTTTTTCTGAAGATCTCGCCCAACCGAGGAATGATTCATTTTAGGCGGAGAGGAAAGCTTAGTCCTCGATTCATTGGACCTTTCGATATTTTGGAGCGGGTAGGAGAGGTGGCCTACAAGCTTGCATTGCCCCCTGCCTTAGAGGGAGTGCACAATGTGTTCCACATCTCGCAGCTGCATCGCTATGTGAGCGAAACTAGTCATGTCGTGGACTACTCGGAGATCGCAGTTCGTCCAGACTTGTCATACGAGCAGCAACTAGTGGAGATCTTAGATCGACGTCAGAAGGTCTTCAGGAACAAGACTATTGATCTAGTCAGGGTGATGTGGCGTCGCGACTCACCAGGAGAATCTACCTGGGAGCGAGAGGATGAGATGCGAGAACGATACCCCTACCTTTTCCATGCCATGTAAAGAATTCCGAGGACGGAATTAGTTTAAGAAGGGTATGATGTAACGACCTGTATTTTTTAAGCATCTTGGGTTGCGCGTATCTACTTAAGTTGACCGAATATTTTTATCCGAGTATTTTCTCTTCTATGTATCGACGCGAGCGCGTTTAATTTTATCATCATAGCTTAAATAGTTACTTTAGCTAATTTATTTTACTAATTATGAATTACGCCTACTAATTATTTTAGTTAATTATTAATTATCTCACCTAATTCTTAACGCCCCTTCCACGTTTTTCTCATTCCGAGCCCGTTACCTTCCTCAAAACACGGTCAGTTCATTCCTTCTAAAACTTTAGTCAAATGATAACATCCCTCCATTAATACTAAGTTTGATTCGTTTAACACGCCTCTTCCACGTTCAAACTCTTCCCTTGCAAATTCTTCCTCGTCTTAATGAGAAAACCTAATCTGTTGACAAATTCATTTTATCCTTCAACCACCCTGTCTCCTTGCCTCTTCCATCTTCAAGGATCACCCCGTATATCAGTTCCCTGCATCTCCATTCCCCATTCCGCATCTTCACCCCTTCATCAAACAACATAGAACTCCATTTCCTTTGGCATCACAACCCATCTCCAACACAACAATATCATCATCTCCATACAACTCTCTCAACCCAATTCAAAATCAATTTGAGAAATTCCTTCCCCAATACAAACCAATTTCAAAAACAAAATCAGAGAGAGGAGAACAAATTAATTCAAATCTTAAACCCAATTTCAGATCCTCCAAATCCAAATCAGTTTCCTTCCCTCTCTCGCACCCTCGTCCTACACCCCTTGGCCGGTCTCCTCTGCAGACCCCGCCCTCCAGGCCCCCCTGCCGTACCCTTGCGCCGCCGCTCGAACGCTGTAAGAGCGTCGCCCGTGTGCCTGCACCACCGCCGGACGCCGGGACCCCCTGCGCCATTGTCGCCTTCATCTCTCCGTGCGCGTGCGCGAGAGCCCATCCCCTGTGTGAGTATGCTTCCAATTTCTACAAGCTTTGAACAAACAAAAAAAAGAAAGAAAAACAAAGAAATGAAGAAGGAGAGATGACAGAGAGAAGGAGAAACCTGTGAAGGGTTATTAAAAACAATGATAGAAAGAAGAGGCAGGTTGACTGAAAGAGAGATAGAGGTTTAAAAAGAATAGAGAGAAAGTGTTAGAGAGAGAGTGTGACAATACGAGTAAAGAGTTGTCAGCCTTGTTAAAGGAATTAAAAAAATAGAGGAGACAACCTAGTTAAGGGTATTAAAGAATGAGATAGGATAACAGGTTGGAAGAGAGAGAGAGAGAGAGAGAGAGAGAGAGAGAGAGAGAGAGAGAGAGAGAGAGAGAGTTATAAGGTTAAGATTTTAAAAAAATTTAATATATAAGTTAATTTTTAAAGTTAAGTCTTAAGTTAAATTACATTAAAATAAGTTTTTATAAACTATTATTTTGTTAAGTTAGTAGCTAATGTAACTATAACAACAAGGTAAGTTTTAGTAACATGTTATAAGTAATTAGTTGTAAAATTTAGTGTAATACTATTATTGATAGTTATTTTCAGAATAACACGCCCTCTTAGCCTATTACTATTTCGTGTAGCTAACTCGTTCGTAACACGTGTGAACCAGGTACCCCTACCGCCATCCAAAACGCGCCTTTCACTGCGGGGCGAATCGGTAACTCATCGTACCCTAGCTATGGGATTTAAAAACAATATTGATGCATGCCAAAATTAGTTTCTTTTTATTAACAAAGTGTTTCACTTGAACAGTTAGCTAAACTCGATAAGTTGCATAGTATCGTAATTGCACCGTACCGTAAATTGAATTGGACTCTGTGACATGCTTAACCGAAAGATGTAATTGGAAAAGTGAGAATAGTAATTGACTCGTAAATGGTAAGTATGGTAACCTGCACACACACATTGGGTTTTTTTGGGGTAACTTATAATTGTGAAAGTGCGGGAGCGACCAGTCCGATATGCAGTGAATAGTACCGTTTTGATTGAACCGTATCATTTTGTTGAATAGTACCGTTTTGATTGTACTGTATCGTATTATTGTAACCCCGGATATCAGGTGGACTCTTGGTTGCATATTGTACTTCCCTTTATAAGTGACGTAGGATCAGGCACAACTAAAAACCTCGTAACTGGTCATTTTTAAATATTGTTTATTGCTGACAGAATTGAAATAGTTGTAAATCTGTTATGTTACTTTTCTGCCCTATTGTACGCACTTTACTTCTTGTCTCTTTAGATTGACATGATAGTTTTGCCATGCTTGTTTATTGTTTTAAATATCTTGCTAGAGATACTTTGAGTTACATCTGATCCTGGCAAACCTTATTTTTTTGATGGTCTCGCCAGATACAGCACAGATTGAAGAAGTTGTAACAGGGACTACAGAAGCTGAGTTTGCTATAAAGTTTGACCAGGAGGACGCTGGTTACTAAGTGTGAGTGTGAGAGTGTTTTTATTATATAATGTATCAGAGTAGCTTGCTTGGTGTGTATTTGTACTTCGAGTTGTGTCACGCCCCGCTTCCCAAACTGCGGAGGCGAAGCGTGACTAAGGCCCGCTTAGGCCGGAGCTGAGAAGCTCGGACCCAATAAGCGTTTGTGTGGTACTCCAAAACGAAGGAACAGGTCCCTGCAGGTTAGTACGGAACAACAAAAGTACTAAAAAGGGAAAACATTCATTTTATTCCAAAATAACAATCCAGAAGTACTGAGAGTCTAACAAAAGCCTGACACTGCTACAACAACTGAAAGGTAAACTACTGGTGCAAGCACCCAACCTAGACAGAAAATAAACGGTGCTACGCACCCAACTAAACTGCAGTGAGACCTCTGAATCAGCAACGTGAAGACCTCTAGCTCTGGTCCTCCTCGGGCACGTACTCTGGGTCGACGTCCTCCGGCTCTACGTACTCTGGTAGGTCCGCCTCGTCAACGTACTCCGGCTCAACACCTGACGTACATCACCTAAAAGAAAGGAACTGTACGTCAGGTAAAGTCTACAAAAGTGGGTTAGACTCTACTGCAAGTATACTGAAATTTTAAGCAACGATTTACTGGTTGATTAGCATGCTGGGGTTATAACATAGTAACAAAGAAGGTAAACGGAGCAGGAAAAGTAGAACACGTCAAGCAGTAGCCGTAGCGTGTGCTACGGACTACGGGACTAACCTAAATGGGTCCAGACAAGATGTGACAAGACAAGACAAGACAGGACACGACAAGACACGTGTGACTCGAAGTGTTCACGCCTTACGGTTCGAGGGGGATCAGACCCTCTCCCCGTGCGCACGCTCAACCCTACCCCAACCCAAGTGCACAAGACAAGTCCGTACAAGGGATCACTCACTCTAGTTTGGTGAGTGCCCTATTGCCCGCAAGCTATGTATCCGTACAAGGGATCACTCACTCACTGGTGAGTGCCCTATTGCCCGCAGGCTGTGTATCCGTACAAGGGATCACCCACTCACTGGTGAGTGCTCTATTGCCCGCAGGCTGTGCAAAACAAGACACGCCATGACACGATAGGGATGGTTCTTCTAGGGGGTCCACACGCATGCACACACAAGGTAACCCTAAGGTGTCAAAAGTTGTTGTTGAACTTAGACTTCGTCGTCAAGTCTAAGCTGTCTAGGGCGTTCCGGACGCTATCATTTCACGTCCGGTTCTCTTTGTTCACAATTTAACAATTCTAAGAGTCTAAGGCCTAAACACGGTCGAAAGTACAAGTGAGTACACTTGCCTGTGGTGGCGAGTGCGTCGTCCGTCCGGAGCGTCCCGTCCAAGCGTCGTGTCTGCGGTAGTCCGTCTGAAACAGGGTCACGGCGACGGTGTCAGGTCGCGTTTTTCAACCAAGTCTTATTAGTGTTTGTTTCTAAAATTGGCGGGACTATCCTAATAGTCAAAAGTCACATTTTTGGTGTTTGTTCAATATAGATCGACGTCTACCCTATGTGCACAGGAAAATTGTCAGTTTGTCGATCACTCCTACGGTGGGCAACGTTTTACAGATGCTGAAAATAAATTTAGTCCAAGTTGACCAATTTTAGTTTAGGGTTTGATTTAACTACGGTATGGGTTCGCTACGAATTAGGGAAACCAACCTCTCCGATGTTTGACGCAGAATGGACGTAGAGTCTGAACGGTGTCTAATGCCCTACCAGCTACTGCACAAATACTAGAGGGGGGGTGAATAGTACTTTAAAATAATAAGGAGTATAATTCCAAATTAAATTGCAAACAACTACCAAATCAAATTGCGGAAGCTTAAATTGAATGACAACACAAAATTAACAATGCTAACAAACGATGTTAATGGGTTCGGATCCACCCAAGTCTCCCCGACTTGTTCCCGGTGATCCTACGTCCTAACCACCCGGATCCCCTCCGGATACTTGAGTTAGAAACCCTAACTCAAGATTTCCACTATGAATATCTTGTGAAAAACCTTCACAAGATCAAATCATACATGCAATGGCAAAGTGAATCCCACAACCCGGGATCACAATCTTCTCTCACAACCGAGAGAATCACAAAGCAATATTAAAGAGTTTAAATGAAATAAACAATCTTACCACAAAATCCTATACCTTGAGTTTTTCTTACCCAAATGGTGAAATGAAGAATTTGAGGAAGATGAAGTCACCAAGTCCTAGCACCAAGGAAATGACCAGCAATGGGTGCCTAGGAAAGATTTGGAGACTAGGATCAAGCAATAGCTTGAAGAGCTCACCAAGAACAAGCTTCTCTCTAGATCTAGAAATGAGAGAGAATGGGTTTCTTGTGAGGAAGAGAGCTTTAGATTTGAGGGAGAATAGCTATCTCTTTAGAACTCAATGAATCTCTGAATGGAAGCTCTAACCTAGATAGAAATGACCTAGGTTCGTATTTATAGGAACCCAAAAACACAAGTTAGGTCATTCACCAACGGATAGAAATATGTGAGAATTAGTCGGTCAAAGAACAGTCACTGACCGACTAGTTCATCAACTAGTCGGTCAGTCAAACAACGTGGACCGACTAAGTGTAGATCTGAGAAGAGATAGAATTTCAGACCTAGAAATCTAGTCGGTCCAAGAAGACTGTCTGACCGACTAGTTTCACAACTAGTCGGTCAGCCAATGAACGTAGACCGACTAAGAGCAAAAAGAATTAGTCTGAGTACAAAGTGACTTAGTCGGTCCAAGAACAAAAGTTGACCGACTAAATTGTCAACTAGTCGGTCACCAAACGTTCTTAGACCGACTAACGATAAACAGTAGCTTAGGAGAAATTTAGCATGAACAGTAAGTCACAACTAGTCGGTCAAAGAAGCATCACTGACCGACTAGTTCACAAACTAGTCGGTCGGTGAGTCAACGTAGACCGACTAACTGTAAACAGTAAAGTCCAAGAAATTAAGGAATCAAACTAGTCGGTCCAAGAACAGTTGCCGACCGACTAGATCACCATCTAGTCGGTCAATACATGTTCTTGTACCAACTAACATGCACAATAAAGTCCGAATCGAAGCGCGATGCTTCGAGGAAGTTAGAATGAACTTGTGCAAGGATCCTAGAGCTACGAAATGAGCGTAATGAAGATAGAGACGTAAGATATACTCAAGGCTTAACAATCTATCAATCGAAACTAAAAGACTATAAATAAAACCTTAGAGAATGGTCTTCGAGAGCTTCGATTGAATCTTCATAACTTCCAAAGCGTCGCAAGAGCTTCAACGAAGCTTTAGGCATGAATATGAGCTTTGGGAAGTGTTGAGATGTCGCTTTGATTGTTTACATGAATTTGGCGACGATCTCCAAAACTGCGCTCACAAATTGTTAGTTCATGGATTATTTATGTTTGCTCATCATCAAAACCAAATCCGGGGAGTCCAATATTCAACATTCTCCCCCTTTTTGGTGATGACAAACCAACATAAATAATAATCAAAAATAATAATTCAAATGTAAAATACTTACTCCCCCTGCATTGATGACACGTTAATTCCAAAATGAATATATATGAATTGCATCAATCAGACGAGTAAGATATATAATGAGAATCGATTTTTGAAATATCGGATTTTGAAAATCCTTATATATATCTTAACTCCCCCTGAATCTAACATATCAAACTAGATTCTTGGAAATTGAGTTAAATTTTCATTTGCGCTATTTATTATCATTATCTCTCCCCCTTTGGCATTATCCCAAAAATGGGGGGCATACAACGACAACAACTAGGAAATGGAAAATCCAACATCGGGAGTCGTAGACAATGACGATGGACCAAGTTGACACCTAGGGAAAAATGTGGAAATCAAATCAAGGTGTGCCAAAATGTCCATTACTAAAAAAATAATCAAAATCATCAAAAATACCAAATAATTATTCATTTCTTGAATAAAGAAACATACTCTTCAATATTCAATATTCTTGGTTAAATTTGTGCATGGAAAACAATTCTATATAATTATAGAAATATAATCTATTTAACCAAGTTTTTAATCGTCGAGCGACGAATTCACATTTCAAATGCATTCAACGAATATTGAAAAAAAAAATGCACGACGAATAAAAGACAAAGTGAATGACGATGAACATATATATATATATATAGACATCATGAGTATATCAAAAAGGTATCACATCGAATACATGTGGTACATCATATGAAGCGAGACACATCATCTATATAAACAAAAAAAAATACATCATCATCATCAACATCATCAAAGTGTATCAAAATACATCAAAACAACATCATATCATAATATCCAACTCCGACATCCAGAAAGCGCAAAAATACATCAAAACATCTCTCAAACCCCATCCTAACCCAAAATACTCTCACTAAGATATATCATCCAAAGCGTAGTGGAGAGTCCTCGAGACAAGCGATCACGAGGAGGTGGCAGGATCTGCAGTCTCCGTGGGTCCAGTCGACGGAGTGGACTCAGGATCTGCAGGGAGGAGAGGCGTCTCAACAGATGGAATCGTCGGGGCAGGAGTGGAGATCTCAGGAACAGGCTCAACAACGGGAATCTCAACAGCAGCATGGGTCTCGACAGAGGCAGCAGCAGCAGTGTCAACAGCAGCAGGAGATACATGAGCAGGCTCGGAAACAGGGTCAGCAGCAGGCTCAGAAGTCTGAAGAGCTGAAGCAGAAGGCTCTGGAACACCGGAAGTGGTGCCAACTCCAGGAGCAGAAGTGGAAGTACCAGCAGCAGCAGCAGTGGCCTCATCGCCACGGGCAAAAGAAGTGACAAGCTCGTCAAGCTCCTCATCGTCCATCTCCTCGGCCTCAGACACTGAGGGAGGAAGATCAATCCCCATCATACGAGCCATACGGCAGACTACCTCCTCAGTACGAGCCAAACGGGAGTCGTGCTGACGAAGTAGGCGTACGACATCGTCCAATGTAGCCGGGGAAGAGGAGGCTGCAGCAGCTGACGGAGTAGACTGGGAAGCAGATGCGGTAGACCTCTGCACGTGACGAAGTGCCGCTAGAGACTTCTTCACGGCCGTCGCGTTCAGAGGAGTACCCAAGGGACGCTCATCGTCAGGAGGGAGAGGGACTCGGAAATGTCGAAATACAAGAGTCAACAGGCAAGGGTATGGAATGTGCGCAGACTTATTGGTCTTGCGTATACACTCGAAAGAATCCATCTTATCGAGTATCATGCGAGCCCAATTAATCTCGCACCCCAAGAAAAGAGCGTAGATCAATTTCAAGAACGGCTGGGATGGGAGTGAAGAGGATCCATACTTAGGGAGGAGACATGACTTCAAGATCAGGTTAAGAACCCACGCATTCGGCTTAAAAGATTTCGATGGAACACCAATGAATGCGGAGGGGATAACCTGGAAGATATCTGAAAGAACTGACTGATCCAAGGAGGAAATATCGTCTACGGAAATGTCCGAAGGAAGGAGACCACACGACGAGCAACCAAGAATCTCCCCCAAGATTTCTGCCGTGAGAACTATAGGAGTTCCCAAGACAGTCGTCTCAATGGAGTGGCTGGCATCGTACTGGCCTCGAACGCGATTGGCATAGAACAATTTCACGAGGCGAGGATACGGTTTGTGATTGGCCTTGGGGTCGTATCGGAGATAATCAAGAAGACCACTATAGGACAGGAGATCGGCTAAGCCAAGGAAATCAGAAAACTGGACGTAGTGCTCCAATAACATCGGGCAGTGTTCAATACGGTTGTAGGCCGCGAGACACAAAGGGTCATCGCGACACAACGATATTGAAGGATCCTGCCAAAACAGAGTTAGGATCGATAACATGAAGTTTAGACTTACGCTTGCGTACGCGGCACGGTAGTCTACGAACTTCGCCTTCGGATTCGCCACGACGGATCGAGTCTACTCACGAACGGAGTAAGGCTACTAATCCCACAATCTAAATCTCTATTTTAGATTAAGAACTTGGATGGAGGAAGAGGAAATATTTCTGCAGAGCTTCGCTATGAAGAAGATGCATGCATGAATTTCATGCAAAATGTGTAAGGAAAATGGCTACCCTTGGGTCTTATTTATAGCCCCCAAGGTAGTTATTTTAGGGTAAGTTGTTCCTTTGGAACAACTTAATTAAGGTGTACCATGATACATGGCACATTATAAGCTTAAGTTGTACCATATGCATGGTACAACATAAGCTTAAGATATTCCCCCTTTATTAGCCATATGTCGCATGCACTTATGCATATATAATGCGACTTTCCCGCTCATACAGAGATCCTCTCCGCAAGGGAACAGATTCCCTTTGCACATGACTTCGTGTGCGCGACGTTCGAGGTCCGTATTCCCTCGTACATCCCCCACAAGGGTGTACAAACGTCTTCCATATCCAACATCTCCCACTCACACTTGAGGGGATTGTAAGAGAACGTCTTTCCCTTAGTTCTTTCATCTATCATACCGAGAAATAGACCGTGCGACCGTCATGCGCGTAGAGTCTGTTGTTGTGCACTTGTTAGAGATACACAACGACCTCGAAGGTGCAAAGTTGAGTAGTTCAACGCATGCTTTACCCTAGATTATTTCTTCACATTTCTTATACTTTATATTCAACAATTGAATCCCATCTGGATTACAATTGGCTGGCCAGCTTTGAATCATTAAAGTCCAAATGCGAACATGAAATCAATCTTCCTCTTCTTGAGAACCTTATGATCTTGACTTGATTCGCTTTTCTAACGTGCCCCGCCGAGCCGAATTACCATAGCCCATTAGTAACACGCTAAGATAGCGATCATCTCGTCAAATCTAAAGGAACCAATTGGAGTCCTTGAGGGTAAGAGTTAAGACCCGTATGGCCTTTGAGTCTCACATAATAGCAAACACTATTGCTACTAACTCAGTGGTCGAAATGCATACGTGGTATGAACACGTATTACAACATCACTCCTTTCCCAGGGAGAGTATGTCTTAATGATGTTGTACGGATGAAAGATCAGACACCATAGTGCCTATCTTTTGAGTCCCCTTACTACTCAGGAAATATTCCCGGACTCTCATCCTGCATAAGACAGATAGGATTATAAAATCCAATGAGATCCTTTTATCCTTGTGATACAGATCTCAGATCTTTTGTAAGCATCCATATGATGCAGATCTTTCATTCGACTATCTTGTTAAAGTCATGACTCTAAATCATTCGTCTAATGATTTTGACTTTAAACTAGTCTCATCTCTATCTTATCCATCTGATAAGATAAGGCGGTTGCTCATGTGAGAGAGCCAACCTTAATCTGTCCGACATACACACAATTCAGCTGAGATTTCAAAAATGTACACAAACATTTCTTAAGAAATTCATATGCAATGTTGGAAAAAGAACTTATTCTTTTATTAATTTTGATCATTTCTTAGACATGGGAATATATATTTGGTACAACTCAGCCCATACGCAATCCTTGAGATGATAAGTGTTTATAAAACACATTTCTGGGGATCGCTTTCGTAAGCTGATCCTCTATCGTCTCATGCGTAGATATGTACCTTATGTCTACCTTCTTGGTTTTATCATAGTCTTTTGCAAATCTGCAGTTCCTTTAAGATACTGCATTATCCTCTTAACCGCTTTCCAGTGTTCTTGCCCTGGGTTGGATTGGTAACAGCTTACCATTTCCAACGGCAAAACAGATGTCCGGTCTCGTACACATCATAGTGTACATAAGACTATCAACTGCACTGGAATATGGAACTTTTTCCATAATTTCCTTTTCCTTTTGGTTCTTTGGACACGATTCCAGATATAAGTTATCGCATATGCTTATATGAATATCAATGGACTTGCAGTCCTGCATATTAAATCGTTCTAGGACCTTCTTTATATAAGTCTCCTGTGAAAGAGAAAGAAGTTTCTTCGAACGATTCCTTGAAATCTTAATTCCAAGGATATATGCGGCTTTTCCTATGCCTTTCATCTCAAATACTGATGAAAGCCAAGCCTTGATACTCATTACAAAGCCCTTGTCATTTCTGGCTATTAAAATGTTATCTACATATAGATACATGATAATATACTTGCTTTTAATCCTCTTGATATATACTCAGTTATCTTCATCAAGCATGGAAAAAAATCCATTTGATAAGACAACTTCTTGAAATCGTATATACCATTGCCTAGAGGATTATTTAAGACCATATATGGACTTACGAAGTTTACAAACCTTATGTTTGTTTCCTTCTTTTACAAACCCTGTTGGTTGTTCCATATAGATCTCCTCGTCCAATTCTCCATTGAGAAAGGCAGTCTTTACATCCATCTGATGTAATTCGAGGTATAAGCAAGCTACCATTGCGAATCAAGGTAAAACGCACAACAGGTGAGAAGTTTTCTTTGTAGTCTATCCCTTCCTGTTGCGTAAAACCTTTCGCGACAAGGCGAGCTTTATATCTATCTATAGAGCCATCAGCCTTATGCTTGATCTCGAGAACCCATTTGTTCCCAATTGCTCTATGTCCTCTGGGTGAGTTAACTAAGTCCCAAACTTGGTTAACTTTTATGAATTTCAATTCCTTCTTCATCGCTTCCATCCATTTGTCTTTTGCAGGGCATGATGTGGCATATTTGAGATTCTTCAAGTCCTTGTTGACTCGAATTTAGATCAATTCTAATATCACTCCCACTTGAAATGTTGTTAGAATTGATCCCACTTGGATCATTATTCCCGTATGGAATAGGATAATCGTCATTCGTATAATCCATTGGTGAAGGTTGAAAAGTATTTTCGTTTTCACCAAGAATTCTCCCACTCGAATGAGGTAATCCTTCTTGATCACAAATCTCAAATAGAGATAAGTCCTGACTTATCTCGCCCTGTCTTGGAAACTCGTTTTCCAAGAAAATGACATCCCTCGACTCAAACTCAATTAGCACACCATTGTCTTCCTGACTAACAAAAACATAACCTTTGGAGTTTAATGCGTATCGTTTAAAGATACATTTCCTTCCCCATGGCCCAAGTTTGCCATACTTATGGGAGGAAATATGTGCGTTGAATGCACAAACTCAAGGTAAAATGTTTAAGTTAGGAGTCCTTTGGTTCCACAACTCATAAGGAGTGGAGCTAACTGATTTCGAGGGTACGCGGTTTAAAATGAAAACGGTTGTCAATAATGCATCACCCCAGAAGGTGATTGGCAAGTTAGCTTGAGCCATCATTGAACAGACCATTTTTCATTAAAGTCCTATACCTCCTTTCTGCAACACCAATTTGTTGAGGAGTATAAGGCATAGTTACTTGATGTACTATGCCTTTTTCATCACAAAGTTCCTTTAAACTTGTTGATTGATATTCACCGCCCCTATCGGTTCGCATGACCTTAATCTTGCGATCTAATTGATTCTCCACTAAACTCATATAGTTTTTAAAGCAGGTTTAGTGCTTTCACTTTTGTGGGATATCAAATAGATATTACCGAATCGGGTGAAATCATCAATTAAAAGTGATGAAATAGGACTTCCCGCGTCTTGTCTTGACATTCATCGGACCATATATGTCCGAATGGATAAGCGGTAATGGAACCTTGGCCCTTGTGCCGGTTCCAAACGGCTTGCGACAAGATTTCCTTTCAAGGCAATGTTCGCAGGTCGACATTTCAACCTTTGAAACATTGGATAGAAGGCCACGTTTGGCAAGTCTATCCATACGCGTTGGTCCAATATGACCAAGCCTTGATTGCCAACAAATTATATTAGACTCATTAGTCAAAGAATTTGTCATAAGGAAATGAGAAATCATACATTGTACTTATTACAATGAATCCTTTAAATACATAACCCAGAACCAATAAAGGAATTATTACAAAAATAGGTCCATATTACAAACATGAAGGAACCAACCATTAACCAAGACCCAATAAATTGACCACAATTTTAATATTCCTTTGAATATATGGAATGAAGAGAACATCATGAAGTAGGATAGTGCGGCCGTTGTCCAAGACAAGCTTGCGAGTCCCAACGCCTTTCACTTCAACACGTGTGTTGTTTCCTACATTGATCCACTTCATTCCTTGAGTATCCGGTGATACTCCACGAAGGACCGTCTGTCCTTTGCTATGTGGTCGGTGGCACCTGAATCAATTATCCCAAAATGGATTAGATTCCACAAGAAATAGTGAACTAGAAACACATATGTAACTAGTATTACAAGTTACCTCGTCACTTCCACTCGTACACGAACGAGCATAGTGACCGAGCTTGTTGCACTTGAAGCACTTGATTCTTTTCAAGTCTTTCTTCTTGTGCCATTTCTTGTGTCCACCCTTATGTTTGGGTTCCTTGGTAGACTCAGGTTGCTTATTACGTTCATTAGAAGACTTCGAACGATCTTTACGTTTCTTTCCCCCGTGTGAGGAACTAGCAACCATGTGCACTTCTGCACCTGGCTTGGCAGCCGCAAGCCGCTCTTCCTCTAATTCGAGGTGCTTGGAAACATCGTTGAAGGTCTTGATGCTCTCATTATGAGTGAGATGCATCTTCATCTGATCCCACCCATTTGGTAGGGAACGTATGACTGCTTGGATTTGTTGCTCATCTGTGAGCACATGACCTGCGTCCTTTAACTCCGAGATAAGGTTCGCCATATGTCGCAGATGTTTCCCTATGGAATGATCTGGACGTTTCTTATATGTATCGAACTTTATAGTTAAGGCGCGAAGTTTGGACACCGATGTGCCACCGAACTTCTCCTCTAGCTTGGACCATATGTCCATAGCTAGGTCATGTTCTCGGAATATGCACATTATGTCATCAGCCATACTGCTTAATAACGTAATGCGCGCTATCTTATTCTTCCGAGACCAAGCATCAAAAGCTTCCTTGTCTCTTCGGTGTTGGGCCGTAGTGCCCAACTCGGGTTCAATCATTACGTTCTTTAGAGTTTCGAGCACTTCTTGCTCCTCTAAAACGTATTTTATCTTAATGGACCAAAGTTTGTAATTATCGCCGTTGAGTTTTTCACCTTTGTTTAACTCAGCGACGATATTCTTTGAAGCGGAAGACATTTTACTTTTAAAATGCTGCAAAAGACACAAAACCGAAGGTTCGATCAAAAACATTGCATAAAAAATTCTTAAAATATAACTCCCACTTGAAATGATAATAGAATATCCCATTTGGATAGTTCTAAAATTCAAATCCCACTTGGAATTATATTATATTTGATAAGTTACTTTCGAAAAATATTGAAGGTGTTGTTCTAGAATCGAAAAGGTCTCTATGATTCCAATCACCATCTAGAACAACTTTCAATATTCCCCCATCACTTATCAAACTATAGTACTCTTATAGTACTAGCAGCGGAAAATAAGTATTTGATAAGTTACTTTCGAAAAATATTGAAGATGTTACTCTAGAATCGGAAAGGTCACTATGTTTCCAATCACCATCTAGAGTAACTTTCAATATTTCTCCCTCACTTTATCAAATGTTAGTACTCTTATAGTACTTAGCAGCGGAAAAGCGTTTTTGAAAACGTATTTTTCAAAACGAATATAAAATACATTGGCTAATCTCCGTAGAGTAGAGCACAACGTCATAAGTTCATTGGCTAATCTCCGTAGAGTAGAGCACAATGACATGGCTAATCTCGCATGAAGTAGAGCATTACGGCTAATCTTCAAGGAGTAGAGCACAATTTCATAAGTACATTGGCTAATCTCCGAAGAGTAGAGCACAATGACTTGGCTAATCTCGCATGAAGTAGAGCACTATGGCTAATCTTCAAGGAGTAGAGCCCAAGTTAAAAAACTTCATTCAAACGTTAGTCCCGTATGAACTAGTCGGCACTGTGGTTAGCCCCGTATGGGCTAATCGACACATTCGAGTTTGACCAATGCCTTTTGTCACCCCGTATGGGTCATTTGGCAAGTTTGCAATCGACCCAGACCATCTGTCGGATTGGTCGACCAAAAACACAAAATTGGTCGACTAATATTCAAACTGCAACTTCTCCCGGCCAGGGCCTCTGCCCTGGCCGGGGCTTGGCCAATGGCCGGCCAGGGCCTCTGCCCTGGCCGGCCAGGGAGCCTGGCCCCCTCGGCCAGGGCCGGCCAGGCCATGGCCACTGCCAGGGCCGGCCGGCCAGGCCCTGGCCACTGCCAGGGCCTGCTGGCCAGGCCACTGGCCGGGGCCAGGGCTCCTGCCCTGGCCTCGGCCAGGCCCTGGCCTGAGGCCAGGGCGCCGGCCCTGGCCTCTGCCAGGGCCGGCAGGCCGCTGGCCGGGGCCAGGGCTCCTGCCCTGGCCTCGGCCAGGCCCTAGCCTGAGGCCAGGGCACCGGCCCTGGCCACTGCCAGGGCCGGCCTGGCCCTGGCCGGCAGGCCCTTGGCCAAGGCCGGCCACTGCCGGTCTGGCCTTGGCCGGCCACTGCCGGCCTGGCCATGGCCGGTCATGGCTTGGCCATGGCCGGCCATGGCCAAGGCCATTCGGCGTTGGCCGGCCATGGCCCCTTTGGCCATGGCCGGCCACCCCCTTTGAATGGGGTTGCCGCACTCATTCCTCCCCCTTGATGGGGTGGTCGCCGGTGGTTATTGGCCGTAGCCAACCCCCTCCGCATGAGGAGAGGGGGTGCATGGCCTTCATGGCCCATTTGGCCATGGTGCACATGCACCAAATTTTCCTCTTACCCGATGGAAATAACTTCCATCATCTTCCTCGATGAAGCACCCGTTCGTCGATGAAGTTAGTTATTGCCTAATGGCCGTGTGCCAAAAATGACTAACGTACTACGTGAACGGTCGGTTCTTCCCGTCACGGAGAGTTCCTACCATATCCGTAATGATAGGAGACCCTAACGTGAAAAGAACAACCGCTGCGTTCTCTCCGTCACGAAGCGTTCCTACTATATCCGTAATAGTAGGAGACCCATTCGTGAAAAAGACAACGACTCGTTCGTAGTTTCGACGGGGCGGTGGATTGACCGGGGCGAACCCATATGGCTCTGATACCACTGAAGGATCCTGCCAAAACAGAGTTAGGATCAATAATATGAAGTGTAGACTTACACTTGCGTACGCTGCACGGTAGTCTACGAACTTCGCCTTCGGATTCGCCACGACGGATCGAGTCTACTCACGAACGGAGTAAGGCTACTAAATCCACAATCTAAATCTCTATTTTAGATTAAGAACTTGGATGGAGGGAGAGGAAATATTTCTGCAGAGCTTCGCTATGAAGAAGATGCATGCATGAATTTCATGCAAAATGTGTAAGGAAAATGGCTACCCTTGGGTCTTATTTATAGCCCCCAAGGTAGTTATTTTAGGGTAAGTTGTTCCTTTGGAACAACTTAATTAAGGTGTACCATGATACATGGCACATTATAAGCTTAAGTTGTACCATATGCATGGTACAACATAAGCTTAAGATATTCCCCCTTTATTAGCCATATGTCGCATGCACTTATGCATATATAATGCGACTTTCCCGCTCATACAGAGATCCTCTCCGCAAGGGAACAGATTCCCTTTGCACATGACTTCGTGTGCGCGACGTTCGAGGTCCGTATTCCCTCGTACATCCCCCACAAGGGTGTACAAACGTCTTCCATATCCAACAGATATGTCAACACCCCCCGCTGGCATTGGGCCCTTTCCCTTTGGCTGGCGAGTCCTAGGACGGAGAGGATGCGTGGGTTCCCTAGTGATAGGCTCATCCTCAGGCACAAATTCAGTGTCGGAATCGGGAGGAGTAGCCGGAGAGTGGAGTATGGGCTTTTTGGATTTAGATTTGCGGGGCTTGACGGTCGCAGTCCTAGGCTTCTTAGGAGGAGGCGAAGATGGAGAGGCTTGGGTTGACTTGGCACGACGCTTAGGCTTCGGGGGATTCCTAGGGTCGGAAGGTTGTTCTACGGACATAGGAGAAGCCCCGGAAGAGGCGATAGGAATTCTCGTCTTTGCCATGGTCGAGGCACGACGAGTACAAGCAACACAAACTACAAGCTAGACAAACCCTAGAGATCAAACGAAATCGAAAAGCACAAACCCTAAGAGGAAAAATTTCGAAACCCTAGGAGCTAGATGAGATAAATAACAAACCCTAGAGTAGGAATTGACCTAGGAGAGGGAGGGAGATACCTAGGAGGTGGAGTCGACGGCGGCGGACGGTTTGGATGGCCGGAATCTGGCCGGAGACGACGGAATTTGAAGGGGCTCGATCGGGGTTTTGGGGTTTATCGGGCTGGAGAAGGGAAGAAAACCGACTAAAAAGTGTTTTAGTCGAATAGAAAGTGAGTATAAGTCGGTCTGGAATCAAAAAGACACAAATGCCCTAACACACTTAGTCGGTCACAGTTCAAGCACTGACCGACTAGATTACGATCTAGTCGGTCGGTCAATGAGCTTGAACCGACTAAGTCGAAACAGAGGCACAGATGAATTTCTAGGGCATGAATTAGTCGGTCGCAGTATATTCACTGACCGACTAGTTTTCAATCTAGTCGGTCGGTAAATGTACTATGACCGACTAACGAAAGAAAATGATAGGAGATAGATATAGGCTTGATCTAGTCGGTCTGAGTTCACTTGCTGACCGACTAGATGAGCATCTAGTCGGTTGATAAATGAACTTAGACCGACTAGAAGAGTCCAAAAGTTGATAATTGATTTTTCTTCACAAACCACTTGGATGAAACAACTTAAAACTCTCATTAGTCATCTAAATTACCCCCATAAAACGTAGAAATCTTAAATGCGACTTTCAAATACGAATTCGATCATAAATTCAAATATATCACATAAAATTCCCAAAAATTCAATTAATCTAGCATGAACAAAATATCGCAAAATCGAATAGCATGCTAGATAATTGAATGAAATATGAATCCTATATCTCGGATTCACCCATAATCCCCAATTCTCGACGCAACCGCACAAAGGAGTCCTCCTTTAGGGGTTTCGTGAAAATATCCGCGATTTGCTTTTGGGTTTCAATGTACACTAATATGATGTCCTTTTTAGCAACATGATCATCTAAGAAATGGTGTCGGACATCTATGTGTTTCGATCGGGAATGGTGCACCGGATTCTTTGAAAGACAAATAGCACTTTGGTTATCCACCATGATAGGGCTAGTATCACAATGAATACCAAAATCCTTCAGTGTGTGTCTCATCCAAAGAACCTGGGCACAAGCGGCACCGGCGGCAATGTATTCCGCCTCGGTGGTTGAAAGTGATACCGAATTTTGCTTCTTGGAAAACCAAGAGACAAGAGAATTTCCTAGAAAATGGCAAGTGCCACTAGTACTTTTCCTGTCGGATTTGCATCCCGCATAATCAGCGTCACTATATGAGACTAACTCATATGTGCTAGATTTCGGATAAAGTAATCCAAAATCTAAAGTGTAACTTAGATAGCGAAAAATACGTTTAACCGCTACTAAGTGAGAATCCTTAGGTTGAGACTGATAACGAGCACATATACATACGGCAAACATAATATCGGGCCTACTCGCGGTAAGATAAAGTAAACTACCTATCATACCTCGATATAGACGAATGTCTACATCTTTTCCTCCCGTATCTTTATCAAGATGCGTTGTAGTGCTCATAGGAGTCTTTTTCCCGGAGGCATTCTCCATTCCAAATCGCTTTAGCAACTCCACCGTGTACTTTGTTTGGTGGATGAAGATTGCATCGTTCAATTGGCGAATTTGGAGACCTAAGAAATATTTGAGTTCACCCATGTGGCTCATCTCAAATTGTTCCTTCATAACATTAGAAAACTCTTCGCAAAGAGCAAAGTTAGTAGCACCGAAAATGATATCATCAACATAAATTTGAACTAATAAAATATCATTATTCGCATGCTTAATAAAAAGTGTTGAATCGGCTTCACCCATTTTAAAATTCAAATCCAAAAGAAAATTCTTTAGGCGATCATACCAAGCTCGAGGAGCTTGTCTCAACCCATAAAGAGATTTCTTTAGTTTAAAAACATGATTTGGAAATTTTTCATTTATGAAGCCCGGAGGTTGAGAAACGTAAACTTCCTCAACGACATCTCCGTTTAAAAATGCACTTTTAACATCCATTTGAAATAATTTAAAATTCTTATGGCATGCAAAAGACAATAATAATCTAATTGATTCTAATCTAGCTACCGGAGCGAAGGATTCTTCGAAATCAATACCTTCCTCTTGTCGATAGCCTTGAGCAACTAACCGAGCTTTGTTCCGGACGACGAATTGGTTTTCGTCGGTTTTGTTCTTGAAGATCCACTTTGTCCCTATGATGGTGTGGTTCTTCGATGGCAATGGAACAAGCTCCCATACCTCATTCCTCTCGAATTGAATGAGCTCCTCCTCCATGGCTAAGATCCAAGCGCTATCTTCGCATGCTTCATTAATATTCTTTGGCTCTATCGATGAGGCAAAGGCACAATTTGCGAAGTGGTGGACTTGCGATCTCGTCTTGACACTATCTTGAATATTGCCAATGACTTGCTCATGGGGATGGTCATGAACCGAATGAAGCCGTTTGGGAATACCTTGATCACTAGGAACATTCTCAACAACTTCATTAGTTGGGTTAGTCTCAATAGAATCAATAGAATCATTAGACTTAGAATTATCAAACGAATCACATAAAACATCCAAAGAATCATTATCATTTGAAATTCTAGTTGGAACAAATCCTTCATTAAATGAGACATGAAGCGACTCCTCGATCGTTGAGGTTCGTTTGTTGAATATCCGGTAGGCTTTGCTACGCGAAGAATATCCAACAAAAATCCCTTCATCGGATCTTGGATCGAATTTGTCCAAACTACCATATGTGTTCTTAATAAAACATTTCGAACCAAAAACACGAAAATGTTTAACTTGAGGCAACCTACCAAACAACAATTCATAACAAGTTTGTTTAGTGCCGGGCCTCAAAAGTATTCTATTAAACACATAGCAAGCGGTGTGTACCGCTTCCGCCCAAAATTGATGGCCAAGTTGGCTATCATCAAGCATAGTGCGAGCACACTCCACTAGCGTCCTATTCTTTCTCTCAATTACACCATTTTGAGGAGGTGCACGAGGGAAAGAGAAGGTGTGAGTAATACCAACTTCATCACAAAATGTCTCAAAAGACTCATTCTCAAATTCACCTCCATGATCACTACGAATAGTGACAATGGTGGTTCCTAAGAGATTTTGTACTTTCTTAACAAAAATTGTGAAGTTTTCAAAAGCTTCATTTTTATTACACAATGAAAATACCCAAGTAAATCTTGAATAGTCATCTACGATGACAAGTCCATACCTTGCATTTCCTAAGGAAGCTACTCTAGTTGGCCCAAATAAGTCTAGATGTAATAGCTCTAGTGGCCGTTTAGTAGAGATGCTTTTCTTAGGTTTAAATGAAGATCTAGGAAGCTTGCCACGTTGACAACAATCACAAAAACTTTTCTTTTCAAAAACAAGCTTCGGAAAACCTTTAATAGAATTTAATTTCGAAAGCTTATAAAGTGTTCCAAAGTTCACATGTCCAAAGCGTCGATGCCATAAGTGTTGTTCACTTGTGTTGGCAACGAGACATTGTTCATATGACTTAGGAAGATCCAAAATATAAATGTCTTTATGACGAGTTCCGGAAAATAATAATTTATCATTATCTTTTCTTAAAATATGACACAATCCTTTCGCAAAACTAACTTTGTAACCTTTGTCACAAAGTTGGCTTATTGAAATAAGATTATGATTTAAACCACTAACAAGATAAACATCACTAATTAAGGGTTTAGAGGGGTTACCGACTTTACCAACACCTATGATGGTTCCGCTCTCGTTGCCTCCAAATACGACGCGGTTTCCATTCGCAATGGGAACCACTCCGGAGAGCAATCGAGCGTCACCCGTCATGTGTTTTGAACACCCGCTATCGAGTATCCAATTCCCTTTGGAGCTAAATTTAAATTTGTTGATCCTCTTCTTTTTCTTTTCCTTGAGTACCTAAAGATAGAAACTTTCATATCATGGTACCCAAGGTCATTGAGTCCAAGGGATTAGACCTTTGGAAGCCAAGTCCAATTGGACTTAGATTTCCCCACATAATTCCTACTATGCACAACATCCGAAAAATAAGCATTCATATACTCTTGTTTTTCATCCATGCTTGTGTCCTTTGGGCTCCAAATAGTGAAAATTTTGGGAGCCATCATCCTATTGGGTGCATGCATGCGACGTTGATTTCTACGTGATGCATGTTGTGGATAGGCATACGGGACATGATGGAATGGTGCACGACGAGAATTATTCATATGATGAGGTGGGTGTACATATGCATGTGTGGGAACACGTGCGTGAGGGTGTCTCACATGGTGTGCACGTGCCCGAGAATGTGTTGCATAAAAATCATCATATGTGTGAGCCGGTGGAGTAGGACGTGTGTTCCTACGTGGCATGGTATTGGTGTACATGTAGGCATGCCCCTTCTTTGGAGGTCCACCCAAAGTGGGTTTCTTTCCGAAAGAGGGTGTGGACGAGGTGGAAGCACCATTAGTAGATGAACTACCAATAGAGTGTTTGCTCCCACTCGTTGAGGCTTCGAAAGTTGGCCTAACAAAAGTAGTGACCGACTTGGATGAATTTCCCATCATATACCCCAAGCCAATGTGGTGTTTGGCCGGAAGTAAGTCTTTTAGGATATTATCCAAGTGGCCCTTACCCTTGTTGAATTTGTTGATTCGGCCCAATGTGTCCTCATATTTCTCTTTGAGAGAACGCAAAGAAATATCCAAAGTGGATATTTGCGATGTGAACACATAAACACGCGATTTAAGATTCTCGTTCTCAATACTCAAAGTCGAGTTTTGAGACGATAAATCCGCTATCTCATGTTCTTCCGCATCCTCATTGCTAACATGTTCAAGTTTAGATTTGAGATTCACAATCTCATTTCTTAACTCTTCAACAACGGTGTCGTTGTTGGTGATGATAGTCTTAGGCGATGTTTGAATGCTAGCTAGGTCATCTTTTACTTTAGTATATCTATTTACTAATTTAGTGTATTTTGACCAAAGTTGAGAGTTAGCATTCCTAAGATCGTCCATGGTTACCTCATCGCTTTCGACATCACTATCATCGGAAGAGGAGGATCCTTGATCGTGCTCCTCTCTTGCCATGAAACACATGTGCGCTTGCTCCACGTGCTCATCGTCCGACTCACCGCTAGAAGAATCAGCGGAGTCGGTGAAGGTAGCTCCGACAAGTCCCTTCTTGTTTCCTTTCGTGTACTTCTTGGACTTGTCATACTTTGGCGCCTTCCACTTCTCCTTTTGCTTATTGAGGGGGACACTCCACTTTCATGTGTCCTGGCTTATTGCACTTGAAACACAAAGGAGAGGAAGAGGCGTTAGAAGAACCAAATTTACCTTTGGTCTTGAAGTTACCTTTTCGGAAGAAACAGTTGAACTTCTTGGCCATGAGTGCCATGGACTCCAAGTCCAACTCGTTTTCCGAGCCTTCATCATCGGTTGATGTGGATGTGGATGGAGCGGCTTTGAAGGCAATAGCCTTTTTCTTTGGCTCGTCTTGCTTTAGATAAGACTTCATCTTTTCTTGCAATTTGAGCTTGCTATCCTTGCGTACCTCGTACGACATTAAAGTACCCATTAGTTGAACCACGGTGTACTTATTCATGTCATTACCTTCCTCGATGGCGAAGGTGCGTTTCTCCCAAGAAGAAGGAAGTCCTTCGATAAACTTTGAGCACTTCTCCTTTTGAGTGTAGGACTTGCCGAGGGCCTCTAACTCGTTTATTATGTCAACGAAGCGAGAGTAATATTCTTTCATCTTCTCGCCCTGTTGCATATGAAACATTTCGTAATCTTTGTTTACGACTACGAGTTTAGAGTCTCTTACCCGACTCGTCCCTTCATGTAGTATGAGGAGGGAGTTCCAAATTTGATATGCACTCTTACATGTGCATATCTTATTGAAGTCCTCGGGCTCCAATGCGCATTGCAAGGCGTTCATTGCCTTGGCATTGCTTACCTCCGCGGCGACCTCCGCGATTGTCCATTTCTCAAAGTCTTCTTCTTCGGGCTCGATGTACTCCTTCATTGTAGTCCTCCATAAAGATGCACTTCGGAGGAAGGTTTCCATCCGACATTTCCAGTACCCGTAGTTGGTACCGTTGAAGAATGGAGGCCTCGTAGAGGAATGTCCTTCCATCACCGAAGATGCTCCTTCACGGTTCCTGAAGGTGTCATAGTTGGAAGGTGGACGCACGGTCTTGTTGTCGTTGGCAGACATAGCTGAGTATCTGGCTCTGATACCAAATGTAATGCCCTACCAGCTACTGCACAAGTACTAGAGGGGGGGGGTGAATAGTACTTTAAAATAATAAGGAGTATAATTCCAAATTAAATTGCAAACAACTACCAAATCAAATTGCGGAAGCTTAAATTGAATGACAACACAAAATTAACAATGCTAACAAACGATGTTAATGGGTTCGGATCCACCCAAGTCTCCCCGACTTGTTCCCGGTGATCCTACGTCCCAACCACCCGGATCCCCTCCGGATACTTGAGTTAGAAACCCTAACTCAAGATTTCCACTATGAATATCTTGTGAAAAACCTTCACAAGATCAAATCATACATGCAATGGCAAAGTGAATCCCACAACCCGGGATCACAATCTTCTCTCACAACCGAGAGAATCACAAAGCAATATTAAAGAGTTTAAATGAAATAAACAATCTTACCACAAAATCCTATACCTTGAGTTTTTCTTACCCAAATGGTGAAATGAAGGATTTGAGGAAGATGAAGTCACCAAGTCCTAGCACCAAGGAAATGACCAGCAATGGGTGCCTAGGAAAGATTTGGAGACTAGGATCAAGCAATAGCTTGAAGAGCTCACCAAGAACAAGCTTCTCTCTAGATCTAGAAATGAGAGAGAATGAGTTTCTTGTGAGGAAGAGAGCTTTAGATTTGAGGGAGAATAGCTATCTCTTTAGAACTCAATGAATCTCTGAATGGAAGCTCTAACCTAGATAGAAATGACCTAGGTTCGTATTTATAGGAACCCAAAAACACAAGTTAGGTCATTCACCAACGGATAGAAATCTGTGAGAATTAGTCGGTCAAAGAACAGTCACTGACCGACTAGTTCATCAACTAGTCGGTCAGTCAAACAACGTGGACCGACTAAGTGTAGATCTGAGAAGAGATAGAATTTCAGACCTAGAAATCTAGTCGGTCCAAGAAGACTGTCTGACCGACTAGTTTCACAACTAGTCGGTCAGCCAATGAACGTAGACCGACTAAGAGCAAAAAGAATTAGTCTGAGTACAAAGTGACTTAGTCGGTCCAAGAACAA
Organism: Scilla litardierei; assembly: GCA_030789695.1. Taxonomy (NCBI): domain Eukaryota; kingdom Viridiplantae; phylum Streptophyta; class Magnoliopsida; order Asparagales; family Asparagaceae; genus Scilla; species Scilla litardierei. The sequence continues at coordinate 146,298,172 of CM061135.1, forward strand.
AAGTTGACCGACTAAATTGTCAACTAGTCGGTCACCAAACATTCTTAGACCGACTAACGATAAACAGTAGCTTAGGAGAAATTTAGCATGAACAGTAAGTCACAACTAGTCGGTCAAAGAAGCATCACTGACCGACTAGTTCACAAACTAGTCGGTCGGTGAGTCAACGTAGACCGACTAACTGTAAACAGTAAAGTCCAAGAAATTAAGGAATCAAACTAGTCGGTCCAAGAACAGTTGCCGACCGACTAGATCACCATCTAGTCGGTCAATACATGTTCTTGTACCAACTAACATGCACAATAAAGTCCGAATCGAAGCGCGATGCTTCGAGGAAGTTAGAATGAACTTGTGCAAGGATCCTAGAGCTACGAAATGAGCGTAATGAAGATAGAGACGTAAGATATACTCAAGGCTTAACAATCTATCAATCGAAACTAAAAGACTATAAATAAAACCTTAGAGAATGGTCTTCGAGAGCTTCGATTGAATCTTCATAACTTCCAAAGCGTCGCAAGAGCTTCAACGAAGCTTTAGGCATGAATATGAGCTTTGGGAAGTGTTGAGATGTCGCTTTGATTGTTTACATGAATTTGGCGACGATCTCCAAAACTGCGCTCACAAATTGTTAGTTCATGGATTATTTATGTTTGCTCATCATCAAAACCAAATCCGGGGAGTCCAATATTCAACACGGTGGAACCTCCTCGTCGTCTACGGCGTCTCGGCTACGGTTAGCGTAGCCAGCCACGTTCTGGTAGCGAACTGGAAGTGAGGGCAGCGAGCAGAGACTGGACAGCGGCGGGGGAGCATATCTGTGGGTGTCGGGCGTCGTGAAGGTAGTGGACAGCGATCGGGTAGGCGAAACAACAAGCGAAGGGGACGTCGGGATCGTTGGTCGATGTCCGGAGTTGAGTGGGACTGCTGGGGTTGATCGGGCGACAACCGAGCGGAGCGACCGGCCTTGGGGTGGTGCTTGGCCGTCCGGCGGCGGCGGAAAGATCGCAGCAGCAAGAGTGCTGCTGCTGTGCGGCTGTTTGCGCAAGAAGAGGCAGCCTACGACGTCTCAGTCGGCGGCGGGTGGCCAAGGGGGCTGAGCGCAGGCGAGGGCGGCTGAGGGAGGCGTGCGTGGGCGGAGAGCTGGCCGGAGATGCGGCCGCTGGAGATGGGGCTGCTGTTGCGCACGAATGATAGCCGCGTGGCTAGAGCAGGGTGGCGCCGGGCTCGTGACGATGGCCGCCGGCGAGTGGGAGAACGGAGATGAGGGGCTAGTGTTCGGGGTGGCGGTCGGTGTTGTTTACCGGCGGTGAGGCTAAGCTCGAGGCTGTGTGAAAGAGGGAGAGAGGGTTGATCTCGGGGGTTTTGTTTTGAGTTTGGTGGCCGATGCAAACTTTCACAGCCCTAGGTTTCTCTTGCTCACGTGAATAGAGTTTAGGGTTATAAAATGATTTTATTTGATAAATAGCTATAGGATTATAGCTTAAAGGGGAATGATATAGAGATAAAGGGTGTAGAAAGAGTGGAAAGTCTAGGGAACAATAGAGGGAGCAGATTTGGAAAGATACGCATGATCACATTTGGGGATTTAATCAGATTTGATTATCAATTTGAAAATTCAAATTGATTTGGCTAATCAAGGGTTGAGATTTGATTTAGGGATAACTTTCGCTACGGGCATTGGAAAAATAATTCGAAAATAGCGGAACGATCGTGGAGACGAGAAGTACGGGGCTATGGTGTCTGATCGCGTGCTACACCTATCAAAAATTATCGTAAAATCGGGAACTGGGTATTAAGGCCAAAAGATCAAAACGCCCCTTCCATTCAAAGCCGTTTTGCGAGAAAACGAGCCGTGAAATGACGTTCCCAAAAATTACTATAAAATTCTACACTTCCATATGGTCACAACGGTATATCACATAGTACATGCCGAAACCAAGAAAGAGCCAAATAAAATACGTGCACGTAGAAAATCCATAAGGTCGGAAAGCGACCGTTACAAGTTGTATTTCCTTTCATGTATGCTGTTGGTTTGTAATAAGGTTTATACCACTTTCATGTATGAGTATTTTGGCGTATTTCTGCAACAGAGACTGTATTGACTTCATTGGTGCCTAGCAGGACTTGCGCAAGTTCCAAACAGTAACGGGCCCCGAGAGCGGGTCGTTACAGGCACTCCGACGACTCTTTGGCACATCGGACACGACAAACAACCTAGTACAAGGACGCTACTGACACTAACGCCGCCCGACCACCTGACAAAGCACCCCCTGGCCGGTGCGCCCCCTGACACTTAATGATTTCGACCCTGACATCCTGACAAAAGCGCCCATGGCCGTTGCACCGTCTGACAAAAGCATGACTGACACCCTAAATCCTGACATCCTCGTCCGAAGCTTCCGCTGACAGTCAGGCCAGCTCAGCACATCGAGTCAGCACGCCAGGTCAACCTCACCTAACCGCCTCCATCAGGTATAAATACCCCTTCGCCCCCGACGGGGAAGGGGGTTGGAAAATTTACTCTCAATCTGATTATTCACATACAAGAGCAAAGGTCTTCCATATCTTTGTTCTTCCACAACCGATAGCTCGTCACGTAAGGTCGGCTCACTCTTAGTCCGGCCTGCGTGTCTAGCCCCCGCTTTAAGTCCTATTTCTAACTTAGGCATCGGAGAGGCCAAGGGTTGGACACCAACCCGGCCTTTCTGACGAGTTGCTCCTTGTGCAGGCCAGCCCGTCGTCTCAGATCGCGCTCTGCTCCCACCTTCGGCAGTGCGGTCGTTTAGCAAATCCCCCCCAGCTGAATCGATTCTGTGGTCAGCCTCCGTAGTGCGCTCAGCCTCTCCACTACACTAATCACCTGTCAGATAGCCTAACCTAATCTCATCATAAACATAACCATTGTGCCATTGGTTCCCCGTAATACAAATTCATTGTACGCGAGTTCTACCCCGCAACAGAAGCTATTATATGTTAATTGAGCAAGAAAAGAACATAAAATATAAAAGATTTCCGTTCATACAGAATTCCGTGAAAATAAAGCCATTTTTGCACAAAAAGAAAAAAGAAATTTCAGAGGATGGTTTTCTTGCAATTAGTTTTTAATCCAGTTCAAAACCACTCAATCAATGGGTCAAACCATTCGGTTGACAGGTCGAACAACCATGTGTACACCTGGTCCTTAATAATGCAAAACAAAATGAAGTTTTAAGATACGGCAAGATTGTTTACCTCCTGATATACTCAAGAGGAGCGCATATATCTTGATGAGAATTTCGCACATCTGTAGCTAGATGAAAATCCATTCACATGCTTCTAGCCTCTGTTTGTTTGACAACTTTAAATTATTTCACAAGGATTGATATGGATGGACGTTCTTCATACTTCAGCCCAACTTAAGTTTCACGCACAATCAAATACCGTTCGTGCCGATTCCAGCCTCAATGCAGATCATAACCTAGGCGCCCGGCCATGCTGAACATGACTTGCCATCTGCCTTCTCAAAATTTTACCCGCCGGCGTCTTTTGAATCGAGTTAACAAACAGAACCTTCAATGTTTATGCGAATGCAGGTTACAGGTCCGGTCCCTATACTGCGAAACCACAGAACAGGTACCAACAGTGGGATGACCATCTACTTCAAATATGCAAAGCAACTTATGAATGCAACATCATCCTATCATTCCGAGATCCTCACCATTCCAGAATCACACCAATGGTGTATTTAAGGGCGCCTGGTGGTACATCACATCCCAGTGACGACTGGGATAAAAGCTGGTTTTGTGGAGCTGACCATATAGTCTGAAGACCACATCAGAGGCGACGAAACTTAGCACACCTCTCCAGAGTTTTTGGATTCAGCAGCTACTTGATGGTGATAAAATTTGTAATCTGTGTACATTTTCGGAATATTGTAAATAGGAGTGATGAGATAAGTTTAAGAGATCTGAAAGCCTAAGAGCTTTTACAGATCAGGGGGAGTTGAGGGAATTTGTACTCTTTTCCCTTAGCTATGGTTTTTCCCACTGGGTTTTCCATAGCCAAAGGTTTTAACGAGGCAAATCAAATCAACTCTGAATCCCGTAGTATCCACCCCTCTGAGACGCTCAGAATCCAGAACTATTCATGAGCAGAGTCACTTGTACAAATCAAGGGGAGTTAAAGAGCGTTTGCACTCTTTTTCCTTAACTATGGTTTTTCCCACTGGGTTTTCCATAGCTAAAGGTTTTAACGAGGCAAATCTCACCAACTCAGGATCCTGAAGTATCCACCCCATTTGAGACTCTTCTACGCTCAGAATCCTGAAGCATTCACGAGCTAAGTCCACACCTATGGCTGGATAAGGGGGAGTGTTGTCAACGGTTATTTAACCCTAGTTGGGTGAGATTCTGGGCTATCCTAGAGATAGGCCCATATCATTGCAAGCCCATATTTGTATTCTCCCAATTGCCTATAAATAAAAAGCTGGGGGCTCCTCCCCCAGTAGTTGATTCATAACACAGAGGATGATTTTCTTGCAATTAGTTTTTAATCCAGTTCAAAACCACTCAATCAATGGGTCAAACCATTCGGTTGGTTGACAGGTCGAACCAGTGTACACCTGGTCCTTAATAATCCAAAACAAAATGAAGTTTTAAGATACGGCAAGATTGTTTACCTCCTGATATACTCAAGAGGAGCGCATATATCTTGATGAGAATTTCGCACATGTGCAGCTAGATGAAAATCCATTCATATGCTTCTAGCCTATGTTTGTTTGACGACTTCAAATTATTTCACAAGGATTGATATGGATGGACGTTCTTCATACTTCAGCCTCAATGCAGATCATAACCTCGGCGCCCGGCCAGGCTGAACATCACTTGCCATCTGCCTTCTCAAAATTTTTCCCGCCGGCGTCTTTTGAATCGAGCTAACAAACAGAACCTTCCTGATCTTCTTGTAAGGAGCAACCTGCGACAATCCAGATGTCAACATCTAAGCCATGTTGCCAGAAACATGAATGAAGGCGATACCTGCTTCGCGACATAATCCATGACCTGCGCTTCGCCGAGGGCGCTTCCAGGGCCTCTCACCACCAACGCCGTGGGTATCTGCCCGACTTCTTCATGTCGATAACTATCACAACGGAAAGATCAACACACACAAGACAGCATCATTCTAAACGGTAGTATTGGGTCGACACTTACGGAACCACAGCCGCGTCAACAATGCCCGGCATAGACAGGAGCACTTGTTCCAATTCAAAGGGAGAAACCTGATACGCCTTGTACTTTATCAGCTCCTTTATCCTGTCTGCAACGAAGAGAAACCCGCTGCGATCGAAGTAGCAGACGTCGCCGGTCCTCAACCAGCCGTCTGGATCAAAGGCGGCCGCGTTTGCTTCTTCGTCGCCAATGTAGCCTGAAAGAGCATCAACGAGAACACAAGAAATTTGAACTCTACATATCAGGACAGCACATAATGTTTGAGTTACCTAACATGACTGTAGGGCCTCGAACCCATAATTCCCCTTTCTGGCCAACTGTCAGGGGTTTCCCAGTGACAACATCCACAATCCTTGCTTCGAAATTGGGGGAAAGGCGTCCTACAGATTCTAGCCGGCGACATTCCTCGTCGTTGGCCATCCATGATATGCGTCCTGACTCAGTCGAACCATATCCCTACCAATTAACAAAGTAAATAAGTGGTTGGGTGCGCGAGTAAAACCGCCGGTTCGCGTAGCAATCCCCCTTCCCGAATTTACCTGGCGTAGGATGACCCGAGGGAAGCGGGCCTTGAACCTCTCAGCGGACTCGGCCAGCAGCGGCGCACCACCGCACGCCACCTCCCGGAGCGCCGCCAGATCGAACATCGACGCCTCCTCAGACTTTCCCATCGCCACCACCACCGGCGGGGCCGTCCACAGGACGGTCACCCCGTGCCTCTCCATCGCCCCCATCATTTCCCCAAACCCCGGCCTGTCCATCACCACCGAGGTCCCTCCCAACGCCACCCCGCCCACCAGGTTCAAGAACCCCATCGCGTGAAACATCGGCGACGTCAGCAGCGTCACGTCGTGCCCCGCCCCCGACGGCCGGCCCGCTCGCAGCATGTCGACCGTCGCCACGTACCTCCGGTGCGACAGCGCCGCCGCTTTGACCGGCCCGGTGGTCCCCGACGAGAACATGATG